>JAWHQI010000169.1:2400000-3000000 GCA_033032865.1 Dactylorhiza incarnata
GATGCCATCACACGTTATAAGAAATAAATAAAAAGTCCATGTATTTAGGCCATATGGCCTCTGTTCTCTAGCTCCTCCTTTAGTCCCACATCTTGAGTTTGCATTTAGTTTTCTCTCCCTCTTTCTATAAAAGGAGACTCATTGTACAATGTAGGTAAGAAGATGATTTTATGAGAATAATGAAATATTGGTCAATTTTATTCTCAATTTCTACATGGTATCAGAAGGAAATCACCACGTCACTTTCTTGGAAGATCAGCCTTTCCATCAATCCGTCACCACGTCAATACCACCTCCCGCACCCTGCTGAACCCTGCACCTTGCTCGCAGAGATCGCTGTGACCACCGTCGTTCTTTCGTGCTCACAGAGATCGATGTGACCGCGTGGAGTCTTCTGCTCGCCGAGCTCGCTGCTCCTCTTCTGCCTAGCTTATGTGCCGTATTCTATAACCGGTGTTCTTAAGCAACTACCCTGCTGCTCGCAGTGACCGCCGTCGTTCCTTCGTGCCTGCCGAATCCCGCACCCTGCTCACAGAGATCACTGTGACCGTCGTCATTCCTTCTTGCTCGCAGAGATCGCTGCGACCGCGTGGAGTCTTCTGCTCGTCGAGCTCGCTGCTCCTCTTCTGCCGAGCTCCTGTGTCGAGCTCCTCTTCTGCCGATCTCCTGTGCCGATCTCACTCCTGCTGAGCCCCTGCTTGCTGTACTAGTTGTAGCCTCTTATCCGCGTTGCCCCTGCTTGTTGAGCTAGCTGCAACCGCCTTGTCCCGCGTGGCCTCGCCCCTGCTCCCTCTGTTGCCAACCAGTCATGAGAACACTTGCGGTTTCTTCTATCTTGCGCAACGGTCTGTCTTCTATTGTAGCTCACCCTCCTTCCAATATTTTTTGCGGCCATCGATGGTCTAACCGCCCCAGTTCCCACGCTGAAATTGACATTCTGCGGGACGAACTCCGACACCTGCGGGAGCTGATTGCTTGCAACTTTGGCCACATGGCCTCCTCCTCCCATGCCAATCTATCTACCTTTCACCTTGAATCCTCCTGGATTTTGGACTCCGGAGCCACCAATCACATCTCACCTCAACAACCCTTTCGGTACTTGGACTCTCTGTGTCCAAAGTTCATTACAGTGGCGAATGGCGACACACTCCCGTTGCCAGCAATCACGTCTCACCTCAACAGCCCTCTCGGTACCTGGACTCTCCGTGTCCAAAGTTCATTACAGTGGCGAATGACAACACACTCCCGTTGCCAGCTCTGGCGATATGTTGCTCACCCCTTCTCTACCTCTCCGCTCCGTTCTTCATGTCTCTGGCTCTCAATTCAGTTTGCTCTCTGTCAGCCGCCTAACTCATGATCATGATTGCCTAATTAACTTCTCTTCCTCTTCTTTTGTTGTGCAGGATTGACAAACGAAGAATATCATTGGTACATGACGGTTGTGCAATGGGCTCTACACTCTGGATCTTCCTTCCTCCACTCTCTCTTCTGTCAGCTTTGCTGATTGGCATCGACGTCTCGGTCATGCTCCTCTTCCCATTCTCCAAAAGGCTCTCCCTGTTGTATCTTTTTCTCCTTTTAATTGTGAATCATGTATCTATGGAAAACAACATTGCTCTGTTTTCCCTCCTTATTGTACTCGGAGTGCTGCTCCATTTGATTTAGTACATTCCGATATCCGGGTTCCTACAAAACCGCTAGTATATTTCGGTATCACTACTTTGTTACGTTTATTGATGATTATTCACACATGAGTTGGTTATATATGATGTGTGATTGCTCTGAGCTTTTGTCCATTTTCCGCTCCTTTACTGCAGAAACTCACACACAATTTACCCATGTTGTCAAAATTCTTCGCACTGATAATGTGTGTGAATACACTGAGCATGCTTTCCAGGAATTCTGCACCTCGTTGGGCATCATCCACCAAACCTTCTATGTGTATGCGCCACAACAAAATGGTGTTGTTGAGCGGAAGAACCGCAACCTTCTCGAAGTTGCTCGGTCTCTCTTATTCCAGATGCAGGTCCCCACTACCTATTGGAATTTCGCTATCTCCACTGTTTGTTATCTCATCAACTGCATGCCCTCGTTCGTCCTCCAATTTGCGACCCCTTTCTCGCTCCTATTTCTTGAACGAAATTCCTTCCCCTTGCCCCACGGGTCTTTAGCCGATTTTGCTACGTTCACCATTTGGGTCCTCCCGTTGACTAGCTAGCCCCTCGTGCCACGTGATACATGTAGGTTGGGTATTCACGCACCCATAAGGGTTATGTTTGTTACTCTCTTTCCACTCGGAAGATGATCACGTCTGCTGATGTCACTTTTCTAGAAGATCAGCCTTTCCATCAATCCGTCAATACCACCTCTTCATCTTCCACGTCCTTTTGTTCCTATCAATTCTCCTCTTCGTGTCTACTCTTGTCATTATCCTCGATCTGGTGCCCAACGACAGCCCCCATATACTATTGATACTCTGCAGACTGCTGATTCGACGTCACCCTCCATCGCGCATCCGCTTTCCATTTATGTTTCCCTGCATCGTCTCTCCTCTAATTTGCGCAGGTTTGCGACCTCTCTATCGTCTATTTCCACTCCCTCTTATGTGCAGGAAGCCCTTCAGCATTTAGGGTGGCGTGCATCAATGGATGAAGAAATGGTTGCACTTTAGGCCAACCACACTTGGGACCTGGTTCATCTTCCGCCTAATCAACATACCGTGGGCTGCAAGTGGCTATTCACTGAAGCATCATCCTAATGAGACTTTTGACCGCCTCAAGGCCCGTCTTGTTGCTAGAGGTTTTACTCAACAACATGACCTTGATTATGAAGAGTTATTTTCCCCGGTGGCAAAACTTAACACCGTCCGTGTCCTACTCTCACTTGTCGTTCATCGTCATTGGCCGTTCCATCAACTTGACATTAAAAATGTCTTCCTTCACGACGATATTATGGAGACTGTGTATATGCAGCAACCTCTTGGTTATAGAACCATGAGAGAATCCCTTTTTTGTCATCTGAAGAAATCTCTCTATGGTCTCAAACAGTCTCCACGGGCATGGCTTGAGATGTTTAGTCAGGTGGTTTGTGGGTTTGGCTTCACCCGAAGCTCGACAGATTTCTCCTTTTTTATTCGACAACGTTCATCTGGCACAATGATTCTTCTAGTCTATGCTGATGACATCCTTATTACTGGTGATGAACTTCTCGTCATCACCCAAATCAAGCAACATCTTGCCTCTCATTTTTAAACTAAGGATTTGGGACGACTCTGCTACTTCTTGGGAATTTAGGTAGCCCGACGACCTTATGATCTTGTCTTGTCTCAATGGAAGTATTGTCTTGATCTACTTCATGATGCAGGTTACTCTGGATGTAAGCCTGTGGATACACCTATGGATGCAAATCATCAACTCCACATTCATAGCTCAAACTTTGATGCAACTTCTCCCTAATCCGGAGTATTATCGCCGTCTTGTTGGCAGGATAATCTATCTTACTGTCACACGACCTAACATTTCCTTTGCGGTCAGCGTGGTCAGTCGCTTCATGCATACCCCTCAGGTCTCTCATCTTCAGGCCGTTGAGCGTATTCTTCGATACTTGAAGAATGCTCCGGGACAAGGGCTAGTATACAGGTACTCTACTTCTCTGTCTCTCATTGTATATTGTGATGCTGATTACGCTGGGTCCCTGGACGATCGTCGATCCACGAGCGGCTACTGCACATATTTTGGCGGGAACTTGGTTGGCGAAGCAAGAAGCAGACTGTGGTTGCTAGGTCTTCAGCTGAAGCGGAGTATCGCTCCATGACTGTCGCCATCTCTGAACTTACATGGCTAGAAAGTCTCCTAACTGATTTAGGTGTCGCACTTCCATCACCAGTTGTTCTCTTTTGCGATAGTCAAACTGATATTCACATTGCCGAGAATCCTGTGTTTCATGAGCGTACAAAACATATTGAAGTTGATTGTCATTTTGTCCAGGAAAAGGTTCAACTTCGGAGACTGATTCTTCAGCATGTGCAGGCTGCCGATCAAATCTCCGATATTCTCACTACGACCTTGTCTCGCCCACTATATCAACAATTCCTCTCCAAGCTTGGCACCTACGACTTGTACGCTCCAGCTTGCGGGGGAGTGTTCAACAACAACAACACTCAAGCCTTTATCCCGCCATTGCCCTCTATCTTTAATCATAGCCTCACTAATGCCTAAGTACATCATATCTTTCCTTATAGTTTCATTCCAAGTCTTTTTTGGTCTACCCCTCCCCCGTTTAACATGTCTAGTGACTAAACTCTCATAACGCCTAACAGGTGCCTCTAATGGTCTCATATGTACATGTTCGAACCATCTTAAACGAGCGCCTCACATCTTCTCTACAATTGATGCCACTCTTGTCTTATCCTTGATACATTCATTCCTAATTTTATTCAGTCTCGTGTGACCACACATCCACCTAAGCATTCTCATCTCCGCAACTCCCATTTTTTGCTCATGTACACATTCACTGCCCAACACTCAGAACCGTAGAGCATTGCTGGCCTTGCGGGGGAGTGTTACAGGAAATAAATAAAAAGTCCATGCATTTAGGCTCATAAGGCCTCTCTTCTCTAGCTCCTCCTTTAGTCCCACATCTTCAGTTTATATTTAGTTCTCTCTCCCTCTTTCTATAAAAGGAGACTCATTGTCCAATGTATGCAAGAAGATGATTTTATGAGAATAATAAAATATTGGCCCGTTTTATTCTCAATTTCTACACGTAAATTTAAAATGCTTTGATAGTTAACTCAACCCAAAGACATTCAATAAATCGCTTTTAGATATGAATTATTATTTTGTTGGTATAAGATGTCATTGGGAGTTGATTTAGCTTTGCAAAGAGGAAGCTTCATAGTTAGACTAAGAGATACTGGACTAGCCTAGAGCGTATGATAGAGTGTGCTGGTCTTCGCCCTATTTCTAGATGGGCAAACATAAAGAAGTTCTTGAAATGATTAGACATAAAGAAGAAGTTGAAAGAGTAGTATCTCACATTATTTTACACAAGTAAACTCAATTATATTCTCTAATGCCGATTATATGAATTTATTCGACAAGTTACCTATGAGGAGTGACATTTAGGAGGAGCTCATTGGGACCGTTTCCATATTTTGATCCGAGCTCCTTACCGTGATATCAATAGGTTGATTCTACACCTGCAAGAGTATATTGAGCAAATATTCCAGCTCGTCCTCTAGTATGAGCATTATTTGAGGCTCGCGGGGCTCAAGCGAGTTGGCCCTCACCCTTAGGGAATATTTATTAGGAAGCCTTCACAACATGGGGGCACTATTGTGTCTAGTCATGTTCCTAGTAACATGAAAAGTAAAGGTGTAACAGCTCAATTGGTGATGAGGAGTGGTTTGAAAACTCCTTATCAAGGAGGTTGCGGGTTCAAGACCCGACCTGAACAATGCGCCGTTGCTGAGAAATAGTGGCGCGGAGAGGCTTTGGGGTGCTTGGGCTGCAACCCGGTAGCGTGTCTACGTGGCCCATAAGGGAGAGGGCCGGGGCGTTACATAAAAAGTGCACTTTTTATGTAACGTCCCAAGGCCCCGGACTTACGATCGGGACAACGTCCACCGACTGCCTCGCCTGGCGACCGTTACCGGGCTGCGGCCCAAGCACCCCAACCCCTCTCCAACCCACTGACGGGTTGTTGGTAGTAGCCACAACCTCCCTTTGGTGAGATGTGATCCAGTTAAGTGCATCTACGGGTCCTTCCCAGGAGGTCACCCATCCCAGAACTACTCCAGCCCGAGCACGCTTAACTATATAGTTCTTTCACTTCTCATCACCAATTTAGCTGCAAGCGTGGTGGGCCCATAACCCACAGGTCGGAGGATCGAAACCTCCCTCTGATATCAAATTTTAACACCCTGCCAGTACAGATAATATAACAGCAGGTCCGGCCGAGACCCCACGCCATACTATGCATACTAGTTAGGCATCATAAGGTGATAAACAGAAAGAGCTACAACTACACCAGAGTAAATAAAACGTAAGCGGAAGCATTTGATTAAAACATCTTGTAGAACTGTCCACTATCCCATGAATGAAACAATAGAGTTATGACCTTAAAGCCTTACATTAAAATAATGTCTCAAAACTCCAAAACTTACATCGGCACGCAGGCCGACAATTTAAGGAAAGCAAAAGAGAGGAGGTTGGCCTTCGAGGGCCAACACAACATAAGCTCCAGCAAGCTATTTCCCGCTTGGCTCACCTGCACCTGCAACAACGATCCACCAAAACGTGGAAACAAGTAACCGGTCAGCTAAAACTGACCAATATTATAACGACCCCACCCCTATAGACGGGGTGGCGGTACTCCTTCCCTGCAGACAGACAATATAGGCATAGATTGTCAAGGTGCGTTCAAGCACCACATGGATAAGCAATCAACACCAACATTGGCACGCTTGGCCACACGTTTCGTGCTCTTAAAGCACTCTCACGGTGTACTCCCCGAGCCACACCTAACAACTCCTTAAACAAAGAGTTCGCATGAGCTTTGGCCGTCAAGACTACCTTGTCTTACGGACCCTTCCCAACATCTTACGATGCACCGAGGGGTTACCTCTTCACCGATCCGGTATGGGGGCGGGTTTGGATCAGCTTTGCCCGTGCTCAACTCGTCGGCATTAATCGTCCGACGCGGGTACGGCTTCACCTCAGCCCGAGCAACGAAAAGAGGCTTCACACCTCAACAAACAGCTCCCTGGGAGCTACCGCCGACGCTAGCCCTAGCGCCGGGCGGTAGTGACAGATCATCGAATCCGCCCACAACTTCGGGTATTTCTTGGAGGTTAACTCCAGGACTCCCTGCAGTACCCTACAGTACACAAATCCCGAAAATAGCGCATACAAGATCACAGAGTCTTCTCCGGCACAATCGACAATATAGCCATCACCAATCCAGACCCACCTGTCCGGATGGGTTTCACACACAATGCCTATGTCCGTACTACGATTCCGGATGCTATATGCAAGTAACCAAAGGGGATCAAAATGATCAATCCACTAGAAAACTTCCCTTTCTCCACCAATCGGTGGGGGGTTTTCCATGCAATCATGCCAATAAAAAGGAGGACTTCACTTGTCCAAGTAGAAGATCGTTACCCTTGTCGTTTTCTTCGGCATCACGAGAATCCAAGATTCCAGTCAGATGGAAAGGACCGCACCGGGCTGCTCTCCGTGGATCTATAAACGGCTCGCGATTCGGAGCTTCGGAGCTCCGTCAATGGCGGAAGATGTCTTCTTCTTCCTCCTTGGCTTTCCTCTTTCTTAAGCTTGAAGAGAGATAAGACTTAGAATAATAATGATAAACCCTCCTCTGGTCAAGGCCTAAGGATTCCCGGAATAAATCCCAACCATCGGATCTAAAACCCTTTGGATTTGACGGCCACGATTTCAAATCACGGATCTGTATCGCAAGCTACCGCCGACGCTAGCACTAGCGCCAGCGCTAGCTCTCGACGGTTGCCTCACGGTCTCGACGGAAAGACCTACCGCCAGCGCTAAAGCTAGCGCCAACGCTAGCTTCCGTCGATTCAGCTAAATCTTCGTCGACTTGGCTAGCTCCCGTCGACTAGGCTAGCGCCAGGCGGTATCGACTACCGCCGGCGCTAGCTCCCAGCAGCAGATTTCTCTGTTAGGGTTTTGGGGTGTTACAAAAGGCCTGGTCATCCTTGTGCTATACAATACTGTATGTGTCAGGGTAGATGACACGTAGCCTACCAATGCCCTCCAAGAACTCTACTTCTCGATGGTGACCCTGAGACTAACCCTGACTAGGGAGAACATGCCGAGGAGGGTGTTAATATAGTTGTTCGGGATGGTTGGGAGAGTGATGCCGAAAAGTCCCTTGAATTGTACGTAGTGAGAGGTGACGCAGGATGAGTTTTAACAACGTCTGAGTCGACTGTATGAATGAGCCACGTATCCGGAAATTAAACTTTCCACAATGAATATTATAAATAATACGATACAATAATCTCAATCAAGTGTAGCTTCTAGTAAGGTAACAAATAATGTAATGCACACGCGAGAGTGCTAGAAAACAAGTAGTTAAACGAACAAAGGCCGACAAGTCGCGGGATGCTTTGCACAAAGATTACAAACAAATATTTTTAAAAACAGTGAATTAACCACACAATTCAACACAAATAAATTACGGCCAAAAGTAAACTCACAATAATTACGATGTAGAACACTCAGTGAATTTCCAGTGAAGTGTCGGTGGTCAGAGAGACAATGGATGGCTGCATCTGAACTGTTGGAAGGGAATCAGAGGGCTGGACGGGGCTGTTGGATTGCTGGTTGGTGTCTTTTGTGGACTCGCTGGAGGAGGTACAGGTTGTAGAGGTACTTGTTTGGCTTAGGGAGGTGGCTGAAGGGTGGGAGTGCACTGGAAAAACAATTCCTGGAGCAGGAATTAAATTTCAGAGCAGTTTGGGAGGGGGACAGCCGTCCGTTTGGTGGTGGAGGGCGGGTTTTGGGTTTCCTGGAGGTGGATGAAGAAGCTGCAGGGCTGGTGGGTGTTGGAAGAGGAGTCAGTGGCCGCTGGTAGTGGAAAAGGTTGAGGCCGGGATGGTCAGCTGGTTTTGGAGGTGGCTGGACTATAGGGAAACCATTGGCCGTTTGTTGGGAAGAGAATTCAGGGCCTGATTTTGGATTTTTCAGGACCAGCAGCCGGCATGGTTAATTGGCTGAATTTGAGAAGTTTCGGTATCCTGGCTGGAGGGAAGGATTGTGAACAGGAATAAACATTCTGGTTGTAGCTTCCTTAGCCATGGGGGTTGAGGTGTTACAGAGTCTCGACAGGGGTTTTAAAAGGAGTTTGGGATGGGCGAAGAAGGTGGAAGTTAAAAGTGATTTTCTAATTAGGATAAGGTGGTTGAGGTAGTTGTTAGGGGTAGTTAAGGGAATAGTATGTGTTGAAGGTTGGTGTGTTGAGAGACAATGGGGAATGGAGGGGGAAGGGTGTGACTGGCCAAGGAGGGAGGAGGGAGGGGATTCCAAGCTTTCGCAATTG
The DNA here is from genome assembly GCA_033032865.1 of Dactylorhiza incarnata. NCBI lineage: Eukaryota > Viridiplantae > Streptophyta > Magnoliopsida > Asparagales > Orchidaceae > Dactylorhiza > Dactylorhiza incarnata. The sequence goes on from JAWHQI010000169.1 coordinate 2,409,082, forward strand.
ACAACCAGAGGATATTCTCTCAAACTTTCAATGCGTCTCAAATGAGTCTTCTAGCCCTATATATAGATTAAGGAGCCGTTACTGATGGATATAATTCTCCGACCATGATGGCCTCCAAAATACACCCCAAAAAATAATGCGCGGAGGCCGTATCAAGATCTAAAACAAACAACGAGAATTTGCATTGCATGAAATTAAATATACAATTGGGAGACAAGTTCCCGCCAGGTACCCGGAGACGGGGTCGTCCAAGGCACTCCCCTCTCTAAAGAGAGACTCAATGGTACACTCCAAAGATAGAATAACTCACGACCTAATGCTCATTATATAGACGGAGCCCTCACTACATGACAAAATACTTAAAGACACATACATGACAAAATACTTAAAGACACATACATGACAAGATACGTAAAGACACGTGCGTATCAATATACTTGTCCTGAAAAGCGACCTTGTCCTCCAGGTCGAGCCGGGAAGGGTCTCATGTGCGCGTCGGCGAGACTCGGGCGACTCCTCTGGTGGGCAGATCAGGTGAAACATTAGAAGCCGAGAGGCATCGTGGCGGGCCAATTGCTGCAGATCTGTGGTACAGGTGGCCGAAACGGGCGTAAAACTCAGCATGGTACTGCCCGAGAGGTGAAACAATGTCATGCACGCAAAATATCTCATCCTCAAGGTCGAGCGAGGTGCACATCAGTTGGGCCAGGGCCTCTGTCGAAGGCCAGATGCTATGAAGACTGATGGTGGAAAGCCATCCAGATCCTAAACGAGGGTCGTGTGGCAGGACATTAGGTCGATGAGGAGTAGGTGGTGATGATTTGGAAGGAAACCCGATGGGAAAGCTGGTCGAAGCGGGACAGTGACAAGATGTGAGGGTAGGGTAACAATGGGCTCGAGAGATGTTGGAAAAGATGAGTCAGGAGATAAAAGAGCTGACAGGCGGGCAGGGGTCTCCAAGAAATGACGGGCAGTAGAAAAAACATATGGCTTAGTGTGCAAGGCTGGCGAGCCGTCAGGTGGAGCCGCTGTCATGGACTTGTCAGAAGGCTAGCGGATTGGAGGGCAACCAGTGCAATTCAGAAGATGTGGAGGTATTTGGGGGTGCGTTCCGCGGTCTGCAGTGGGAGAACGATGGGGGTGTTGGGAAGGAAGGAAGTGACAACGGTTCCGATGGTCGAAGACCCACTGAGGGGTGGCGATGGGATGGAGGGAGGAGGCTCGTTGGGAAGTAGAGAGGCAGACGTGGGATGTAAGGGGGCATGTGGAAGAAGCCGACGACGAATCTCAAGCGCCATGACAAGGAGATTATCCAGGGCAGTGTCAATTCGATCGCAATGAGCTTGCACTGAGTCCAGAAGGAGAGCCATGGTGGAAAAAATGGGTGAGGACGTCTCCATCATCCCTTGCCTGAACTCCGCGAGGTCAGCCTAGGTGACGAACTCGCTTAGAGCTCGCTGGGTGCCGACCTCTGATTCTCTCTCGTCATCGTTTTCCATGGGATCTCGCACCAGAGTTTTTCCTCAGATTACCGTCCACATTCACCTCACCAAAGTGTTGGAACCAAGAAAATATGGGTTCACAAAGTTCGGACCAAGAGGTGACCAAAGACTACTGGTCTTGTGGTTGACCTGAGCAATCCACAACTAGATGAAATCAGAGAACTGCGAGAATTCACTGGACGGCGTACAAACAGGACCCGCGTGCTACAGCGAGGAGGTCCCGTCACATACCCGAAAGTTTATAGGAACTTCCCCTCCTAAAGACAATGTTGAGCTTGGCACTGGCTCGTCAAATAAGAACCTTTTTTTTGGGGGGGGGGGGGGGGGGGTTCAACGTGATTTCTACTTGTGCTCTGGGGTCCTATTTATAGGCAATCCAGGGGGTACTTGGGGGACCTTGTACTCGGGAGCCTCTGAAGGAGGCGAGATGATTGTTGTCACCTTAGACGAGGTCGCCTTAGCCATACTTCTTCTGGTTGGCTCGTTCGCATCAGGGCTTTTGAGGAGAGAGCTTGCCGGCGAGCTGGGTTCCAGCGCGGCGAGTTCGCACAGTAGCTTAGTTTTGGCCAGGCGATCTCTCTGGCGAGCTCACTGACTGGTTTTGCGAGTCGAGCTTTAGTTTGGGCGAGCTCGTCAGCGAGCTAACCTCTTGCTGGGGTGAGCTCTTGATAATTTTCGCTTATCAATGGTGGCTTCATCCCTTAGGTCAACGGTTAACCTTCTGAGATCCTGGGGCCTATGGTTAGGCTTGGTCCCACCTCGTCGAATACGGGTTGTACAATCGCTATTAGCTACTCCCCACACGGAGATCGTGTGCCCCAAGTAGTTGATCTCGGTCTGATTGAAAGTGTACTTCTTGGGGTTCACTAGAAAATCATGCCCTTGAAGGGTGTCTAGGGTCGTCTGGATATGATGGAGGTGATCATGCCAGGAGGAGATGTAAACTAAGATGTCATGAAAGAAAACGAAGATGTACATGCACACGTACAAGCGGAATAAATCATTCATGGTCGCCTGAAATGTGGCGGGCGCATTCATCAAGCCAAAAAGCATGATGATGAACTCATAGTGTCCGTCATGCGTGCGAAACGCCGTCTTTGGGATACCCTCCTTCCATATACGAATCTGGTGATAGTCGGAGTAGAGGTCTAGCTTAGAAAAGTAGGAGCCTCTTCGTAGCTCATCTAATAGCTTATGTATGAACGAAATAAGATATTTGTCCGGAATGGTGACCTTGTTGAGCTCCTAGTAGTCCACGCAGAAGCGCCAACTATCGCCTTTCTTGCGGATCAATAGAACCGATCTCGAAAACATATTGGCACTGGGGCGGATTATACCGCGGTTAACATGTCACCCACGAGCGTCTCAATCTCGTATGTCTACATGCGGCCGTATCGATAAGGCCGAACAGATACTGACACAGTGAGCCATCAGGCGAGGCAGTGGAAGGCGGGCAACGTCGGCGGAAATGCCCGAAGACATATCCAGAATAGCATGCAGGGTTGGTGGTGCTGGCAGGCATGGGTCCACCTACTCAATCATGTGCCATAAGTATGCAACAAAATCGATGTCAGTTGTTTTTTGAATAGAATGAGATGAGACGAGACGACGCAAGAGAGTAGAGCCGCCCGCCAAAAGTAATGTTGTCCCCGCCTGGATGAACCGCATTGTCATGCAATCCCAGTTGACACTGACGTCGCCCAGGGTGCAGAACCATGCCACCCCCAGAAGGTGGATTATACCGCGGCTAACATGTCACCCACGAGCGTCTCAATCTCGTATTTCTACCCGTGGCCTTAGGTCTGCGAGCGGTGCGGTTTGGTGCGGTTTTAGCCCAAACCGAAACGCACCGCAGGGGTGCGGTTTTTGACACCCCAAAACCGCACCGCACCGAAACCGTGCGGTGCGGTTTCGATTCGGTGCGGTTTTCAGTCGGTTTATGCTGTGCGGTTTTGGTTTTTTCACTGCTTTTTTATCCCATTCATTTTTAGACTTTTAGTTATCAAAGAGGCCATTTGGAAACACTATTTTCAATCAAGAATAATTCAAACTTACACAATAATAGAAATAAATTATAATTACCAACTACCAAGTAGTTAAAATGGGGTGTGCTTGGAAAGAGAGCATGAGCAATATCAAAACAATTCAGAGATTATAGTGTAATCAGAGATTATAGTTAATCAAAACAATATCAAAACAACATACAAACTTGGCAAATAGAATACAATCAAGCAATAAGCATACAGTGATTTCATTAGTGAATATGAATTTTTAAAGCCGCAAAACTTGAAACCTGCAAAAGAAAAAATTGTGAATTATGAGTAAATATAGAAACCAAACAGGTTCTATGGCTGAACTTTTCAGCCCCAGTCCGGCAGTCCCCTTATGCTGAGGATTCTATTAAGAAACCAACCTGAAATCAACCAACCACTTAACACTTTGTCAGTTATCAAATTCTAATCTTCTATTAAGAAACCGAGGTCGGGCATTCGGGCAAACCGAGGGTCGAGGAGGGAGTCGGGCATTCGGGCAGCGGCATCTCAGATGCCGGCAGCGGCTTCAGTCTTCACGCTTCAGTGCTTCACACAGCGTCAGCCGTCAGCGACTCAGCGTCAACGAGCAAGAGACGGGCATTCGGGCAAACGGCACCGACGGGCTGATGTCTCTGAGAAGTGAGAAATGATGCAAATAGAAATAGGGTTTTGGTTTTGGTTTGCCCTTTGGGCTTTGCCTGCCGCTTTGGTCCTTGGAAATTTGGACCAGCAAACCGTGAGAACTGAGAAAACCGCGAACCGTGACTCTGTGAGAAACCGACACAACCGCACAAGTGAGAATGTGAGATGCGGTTTGGTAATTTGTTGTAAAGCACCAATGGCAATCAAGCGGTCCAATCCGCGAGCAAGAAGTTGCAATAACATTTTAAAATTTATAAATTATAAATCATAATTACAATGCGGTGCGGTTTGCACGGTTTTTACGAACTGAAAACCGCACCGCACCAATAAACCTGCGGTTTTCAGACCCTCAAAACCGACTAGGGTGCGGTGCGGTTTTACGTTTTGGCGCGGTTTTCGGTTTTCTCTCACAGGGCTACGTATCGATAAGGCCGAACAGATACAGACACAGTGAGTCGTCAGGCGAGGTAGTGGAAGGCGGGCAACGTTGGCGGAAATGACCAAAAACATATCTAGAATAGCCTGCAGGGCCGGTGGTGTTGGCAGGCGTGGGTCCACCTAGTCAATCACGTGCCATAAGTATGCAACAAAATCGATGTCAGCCGTTTTCTGAATAGAATGAGATAAGACGAGACGACACAAGAGAGTAGAGCTGCCCGCCAAAAGTATTGTTTCCCCGCCTGGATGAACCATATTGTCATGCAATCCCAGTTTTCGCTGGCGTCGCCCAGTGTGTAGAACCATGCCACCCCAAGAATAATATCCACCCCACTCTGTGCAAACACGTAGAAGTCGGCCCGGAGAGGACATGTGTCCACTGTGAGGGCTATCCCTGAACAAAGGCCGCCAGTCGCCCGATGACGGCCATCTCCCAAACAGGCAGAGAAACGTGAGGCGGGGGTCACCGACAACGCCAAACGATCCACTAGACGTTGTAATATGAAAATGTGTCTCGCCCACTATCAATCATGACGACCACTGGGGTTCCTTGGAGTGTTCTGAGATGTTTCATCGTTATGGGCCAGAAATCCCTCCAACGCTAAAGAGCAGAAGGTCCATGTGATGCAGGGCCACAAGTGGAAAATTGTTGGCATCATCGTCATCCTCCAACGCCTTAACATTGGCGAGCGTAACTTGGGCTCCTCCTCTCCAATGTGGACTCGAAGGTCTTTCAGTGGATAGTCATGGGTCAGTGAATAAGGAGGCTTCTTGCAGCGGAAGCACATGCCCTTTGTGCGGAGATCATGGTACTCTTGATTGGATAGTCGGGGGTGTGATGGTATCCTGGGAGGGCGCGACAGTGATCCTGTGCGGCCAGGGAGTTCGCGGGCCTCCATTTGTGGTGGGTGATACGCTGTTGTGGGGATGGTGGCTTGACGAGGCGGGGCTACCGTGGGTGGGCGACCGATGTCCATCGACCTGACTTGGAGTCAACTTCAATCAAATGTGCGAGGTCCATGACCTCAACAATAGAATGCGGGTGGTGTGTGCGCAGGCAATCGCGTATATGCAGTAGCAGACCGTGCATGAAAAACTGAGGTAGTGGTCGGGGGGTAGACCCGGTACATGCATGACTAAGGCAATAAATTCATCGATGTAGTCATTGAGGGAATCCGTCTGGAGGACGACACAAAGACGCTCCACGACAGAGCCCGAGTAACGTACATCGTAGCGACGAATAAGGTCCCGCTGAAGGTTTGTCCATGAGATGGTGGGCTTGGATTGACGGAGCCAACAAACCCAATGGAGGGCGGAGCCCTCGATGTCGATGAGAGTCGTGCTGACCTTGTGTTGCTCTGGAGTCTCATAAATGTTGAAAAACTATTCCGCGCCGGCAATCCACCCCATGGTGTCGGTGTCGTTGAAGGAAGGAACATCAAATGAGCTGTGTGGTTGAAAGAATCCCGCCAGCGGTAGAACGGGATCATGTGGAAGGTCTGGATGAGCACCGAGAAGCGGTAGGAACTTCACATTAGAGGTCGAGGAAGTACACGGCCGTCCGACCGGCGAGGAAGTGGTCAAACTTAGCATCCATTCGCTGCATGAGGTTGGAGCAAGGCGATGGACTCCTCGTGAGCATCGAGGTGGCTGGAAATGGCCGGATCCATAGGAGGCCGATACGCTGGTGTGTCAGAGTAAGCCATGGAGCAAAGCCGTGAGGGTTTGCACACAGGAGAAGGGCTGGCGCAGTACAAGAATCAAGAGCATGCTATCGGCTACCAGGAATCGCGAGCGGGCTGTCGTCTGCAGAAAAAGGCGTCAGCTGCAGGATCAACGAGGTTGGGTCGGAGAAGGCGCTGTCGTGAAGGAAGCACGTCGTCGCTATGAGATCGGCGCTGTCAACGAGAGGCGGAGGCATCGCGAGAAGAATCGACGTGGAGCACGATCGACCGAGAAAGATCAATCACTGGAAGGATCGGCGCAAAACGAACGTGAAAATAGGGGTTCGTCTTCGGGCAACGAAAATCGTGACTGGAAGAGCGGCATGTCGGACCAGATGTAACACATTCAGGAGGAGAAGCCGATTGCCTAGTAGGCTGCTAAGATTAGAGAGGGAAAGAGGAAGGAAGAGAAAATAACCCATAGGATTCCCAAATTTCATGATACCACCAAAATAGAAACTACAAGACATTGATGGTTTATATAACAGTCTCGGTCTAATTGCAATAAAAGGAAAGATAAATTGGGTTTCCAAAATATACGCGCGCCTTAATTACCTTCCTATGTCAACGCGTCACTTGCGTGCCTTTCGCTGCACTGGTATACTCGTCACACGGGTGGACATCCCTCTCCCTCCCCTGCGTTCGTAACAAAGGCCCACAATATTATTCTATACTTATTTTCCTAGTGCAGGTATCTACAAGCTGGTCATTGACAATGGAAGTTGTATCAACACAATAGCTTTGAAGGGTCTCAGACATATCATATTGAGTTTCAAACCTCATTTGCACCCCTTATAAATTGTCTGGGTTGACGAGATATAATAACATATCACGCAAAATTGCCTGGTACCTATCCGTCTTGCTATATTTGAGATAATGTTTGGTGTGACACCTCTCTATAGGCATTTCCCACGTACTTATATGCATACTCTTGCTGTACGATCGTATTATCACATGTTACTGGTGATCGAACACCTGTGTATTTTTCAATAAGACTTGTAAGATCACGTTATCCCCAACTTAGTCAAAAGATCCTAATAAGTGCAAGATAGTGTTGAAAGACTCTGCTTCGAGTTTAGGATCCTAAAAGTCTCTCCACATTATGTCGCAAAGCCAGTTCACTAGGGAGAGTTAGGAGTGATGAGTTGCTTACGTAGTTGTTATCTTACCTGCATATGACCATCAATATCTCGGTGATTCGTCCGGATGTTATGTTGCATACTCAATGAATTCTTGGATACCATGCCCGGTGAGCTTTCGGAACTGTTATTACCTTTAAGAGACATTCAACACATTATTGACCTCGTGTGGGGTGCATTACCGAATCACCCATATTATAGGATGAACCTTACCGCGCATGCCTAGTTGAATAGACAAATCGATGATTTATTGCACAAGGGATTTATTCGTGAGAGACTGAGTCCTTGCATCATTCGTGCACTTCTCATCCATTAATAAGGATGAAAATTGGCACATGTGTATTGATAATAGGCATATCAATAAGATCATAGTCAATTACCGTTTATTTTCTTATTCACATGTATTGGACCGCTAACATATATATGATTTTTTTATTAAATTTTTCTTATAAGACAAAACCCTTGTACTCAGTTATGTATATATTTTCTAAATTTGTTACAACTTCTCAGTTATGTATATTTTTTCAGGGTACGATTGCAGTGAGAAGAAGCGCATTCCTGCTTGGTGTGACAGAATATTATATCGAGACAACCGCTCTGTTTCATTATCTGATTGTTCACTAGGGTGTCCTGTAGCTTCATCAATTTTACAGTAAGTTTTACAAGTCATGGTTGTTGCAAAATAACTCTGTGATGTATAATTATCATTAGTTTTTGTATAATAGAATACACTCATTGTTAGGTATGAAGCTTGCGTTGATGTGACGGACAGCGACCACAAACCAGTTAGATGCATATTTAGTGTTGATATTGCAAGATTGGATGAACTGAGCAGAAGAAAATTACATGGAGAGATAGTTGTATCCAGTGAGAAAGTCAAGTCTTTACTTGAAGAATACAGGATTGTTCCAGAGACTACAGTTAGTATAACAGACATCATCCTCGGAAATCAAGACACTTCCATCCTTGAAATTACTAATAAATGCCCAAAAGACAAAGCAACATTTGAGATTCTATGCGAGCGTCTATGTGATGTAAATGAAGATGAACAAAGTTCTAGGATTGGTTCAAAAGGCTTCTTGGGTTTTCCCAATTGGTTAAAGGTAATCTTTTATTCTGTTTTGCTTCTCTTTTGGTGGAGCACATGGGTGCAATGCTGACGTCACAACATTGATTTATTATAAAAAGTTTGAAGACAAGGATGACATCAAACTTATAATAGTTTTGTCAATAGGTCTATTGGGTTGAGTCCATTACAAGTAATCATAAGTTATGACCCTAGGGAGCCTATTAATCTTTATTCATATCCCTATAGAGTTCCGCTCTAGTGAGTCAGTTGAATCTTTTGCTCGACATTGCATGAGTTGCATGGTACTATCCGACGTAAGAGAGTCACGGGAGAGAGTTGCCTTTCAATGAAGGAGAGAGTACTCTATATTTATTGGAGGAAACTTGGTGGCTTGGAAAAGGAAGAAATAAATTATTGTTGTTAGGTCTTCTATTGAAGCAGAATATAGAGCCAATACCCTAACAATTTGTGAATTGATTTGACTTAAGTATCTTTTGGGGGAAATGGGGGTGTTGATCCATGATGTTATTCCTCTCTATTGTGACCATCAGGTTGCTATTCATATTGCATACAATCTCATTCTTCATGAAAGAACTAAGCATATTGAGACTGGACTCTCACGCAGCCAACCAACGTAATTTTTCGTCTCTTCGGTTGTTGTAGGAGAACGAAGAGTAAAGAGAAGGGAAGGAGGTGATCAAGTAAAGAAATCATGAGCGTAGAAGTTAGAGAAAAAATGGAGAAAGCGTGAAGACTGAATAGAAGTACTCAGAATGAATAACACGTTGTATCAACATGGATGTCTTAAATTTTATTTTTGTGCCTGTTTTAAATCGAAACATGTTGAACCATTTTGTTGAATTGGATGCACTGAATCGCTAAACATGTGTTTTGTCACTAAATTGAAAACTTGCATACGTTCTGCAAATAAAACACTTGACATAACACTGTAGGGCACCATTGGTTGCACGCATGCTCAGTTGGGCTACGTTTCACACCAATGTGATGCGATATTATCTGACCCAACACTGGCATTTTAATCTTAGGTGGAAAAAAGCTCAGGCGGAAATGATCAAGAAATCAGTCTTTTGTAAAAGAAATACATCTCTATACATAAATAAATTACAACACTTTCAAAATATCTTCTCGAACAATCTAAGATAGGAAAATGTTATCGGCTTCTCCCGTAACAGCTGTAGCGTCATCGGAGGATGACCGGAGACGGGGATGATGGCGGCGCAGGATATAGCGGAGCCGGAATCGTGGCTGTCTAGGCGGGATATGCTTGAGAGGAAAGAGCTACCACAATCTCATTAAGAGGACAAGGAATAGATAATTTCTTGCTTGCCTCGTCATATAAACACACGTCTTTAAATAGGGTTACAAGACACAAGAATCATAATTGCTAACTCCTAGCCATGACACTCCCAACTACTACATAAATAATAACGGACAACAATAATAAAGGACAATAATATAGATAAAGACAACACGCGAAGCTCGTAACATCACTCCCTCCGTTCAGTATGAGCTTGACCTCAAGCTAAAGGGAGATCAGCAAAGGTTATGACGTCACCAAATTCCCTCGTCATCAGAGTCCTCCACGTCCAGTTAAATGAGCTTCTTGCAGCGATGGCCACAAATATAATACTCATCACAATTAAAGCATAACCCCTTTGCACGTCAATCAGACATTTTGCACGAGACAGCCGCCGGATATGTGGGGCTTGGGTACCCTCCGGTTGTCCATCCTGATTCCCTGCACACAGAAGTATATAAGTACCCCGATCCAACTGAAGTCGTCATTCGCATAATTTGGCTAAGCTCATAGCAACCACCAAGTCCCGAGGAGCCTCAAATTCGATGTCCAGTCACAGTTGTTCATGAAGCCCGACTGTGACGATTGCGACATGTATCTCTGGGGTTATCGTAACATACGCCAGAAGAAGCTGAAACTGTTCCATATAAGCTTACATAGACCCTGCATGTTGTAATGTTGTGAGTGAACCGAGGGGGTTGTTGCGGATGGGAGGACCGAATCGCAAGTTGCAAAGCTGCTTGAATTCCTCCCACGTCAGTATTGGGCCTCCTGGCTGGTCGACGAGGAGACGAGGGAACCAAAGTTGAGCTGAGTCAAGAATGTGGAAGGACGCCAAACGAATCCGGATTGGGAATTCCAACTTGGTGTAGCGTGACAGAATAACAGCTTCAGTGCGTACTAGGGTTGGTGGCTCGTGGCGTATAAGTGGTGGTGCACGTTTGTTGCTGGCTTGATCAGCAGGTGGGGTAGTAACGACCAGAATGGTGGCTGTTAGATCATTAAGCTTGTTGGTGAGTGTGGTCATGTCTTCCTGACGGTGTGGTTCGACATCCCAAAGGTGTGCGTCCGTGGATGTTTGCATTATGTCTCTGATAGTATCCATTAGATTGGGCGAGTCCCCCATACTGCGGATAGAGGTAACACGAGATAAGGAGCGGGTGACAGTTCGGCTCGAGTTCTCCTAAGCGGTTGGAATATTCGGGCTGCCCGAGAGCTGCGACGTTTCCCTAGATGATTCCAAAAAAAAGATACTCTTCTCACTTTGTTTTGAATATCAAGGACTGATGCAATTAATGCCCCGTTAATTAATAGAGGCCCAAGAAGAGTGAAGTGTGCAGCTCGAGTGGGTCCACGATAGGTGTGGGCCCGATGTAGAGGTGTGCTGCGCAAAACGACAGGCTGTGAGGCGCGTGCTTTCTGCATGCGACCAATGGAAACGTCGTGCAAGGTTCAAAAATAGGCAACAATAAAGTAATTACGGTTAGCATTGGGCTTGAAGCAGGGACACGCGTGGAAGCAATGGATCAGGCGGCTCTGGGGCTTGAGAGCGTTCGACAAAGGAAAAGACACGTGTGAACGATAGCCTTCGACAAGGAGAACCTTCAATGAAGGAGAAGACGCATGCATGAGTCGGCGGATGATGAAAGCGGCGCGTGGAGATGGAGCTGCTGTCGATCGAGGAGTTGCGGACGACTGGAACCTTACACGAAGGAACGCCGACAGGTGGTTCTTCGGCAGACGAAGGGCTGCAGTTTCTGCTGCAGCAAGGCTGCGGTTTCTTCTGCAGCAAGGCTGCGGTTTCTTCTGTGTGTTCTTCTGGCTGTTGGCGGTGAGCTTCCCATGAAAACCAGAGGTGAAAAACCAGAGGGCTTGCGCCTGCGGCCCTTTTTTGTTTGTTTTTGGTATGTTGCTGGATTGGGCGGAAGAGAGGAGCAAAAACTCTGATACCAAGTTGTTATGGGCTTCTCCCATAACAACAGTTGCGTCACCGAAGGATGGTCAGAGGCGGGGATGACGGCGGTGAATGATACAATGGAGCCGGAATCACAGCTGCCTAGGCTGGGTGCGCTGTGGAGGAGAGAGCTACCACCAGCTCATTAAGGAGACAAGGAATAGATAACTTCTTGCATGCCTCTTCATTCAAACACACATACCTTTAAATTAGCTTACAAGACACATGACTCATAATTGCTAACTTTTAACTCCTAGCCATAGTCATTGCTAACTTTTAACTCCTAGCCATGACACTCTCAACTACTGTATAAATAAATCACTACATAAATAATAATGGAGTACAATAATAAAAGTCAATAATAAAAGTCAATAATAAAGAGACAACATGCGAAGCCTGTAAAGAAAAGTCCATATATACCCGAATGCCCATTTATTACAATAATCATTTCGACTTAAAACCTCTCAGCATTTAAGGACAAATGCGAGAATCCTCATATATTCTAATTTGCTTTTGTTCATAAATTAAGCCCTGAACACCAATTACAGCAAACACCATTAATCCTGAAGATTGATGCTTATCTAGGGTTAGCAAAATAACTATGGCTAACCATTCAAAACCCACACTATAATCCAATTCTATCATAAGAGTACTTAAATGAAGAAAACTAAAAGTAAGCGGTTTATAATATGCAAAGTTATGATTAGTAGGCAATAATTCATCATTTTATCCATTCATCTCAGGACAGGGGAAATAACAACTTATCTACTAACATGCACTTATGATATATTCAGCCAATATCTATCAATGATGATGTTGTTGGCGTGTATTAAGAGGTGTGGTGTGTGTTTAGATGTAGTGTGCGTTTAGATATGTTGTAAAGGTATATATACGTGTATGCATGTGTTAATAAAAAAAAGCGCCCTAATTCTACATGGTATCAGAGGGGGGGGGGGGGGGGGGGGGGGAGTCGCGATTTCGCTACGCCGCTCTTATCGGTCTCGTCGCCGGAAGTCTCGTCGTCGTACGATCTTGCGGGAGTTCGTGACCGGGGAGATTTGTCTCACTGGAGATTCGTCGACGATCCGTCGCTGGAGTCCGCCGCTAGAGGTTCGTCGCTGGAGTCCGCCGCTAGAGCTTCGTCGCTGGAGTCCGCCGCTAGAGCTTCGTCACTGGATCTTGATTTTGAGTCTCGTCGACGACATTTGGGGTAGGATATCGACGACTCTGCGGCAGCACAGAAGCATCTTCCCTAGTTTCTGGTATCATCTCAACGAATTTGGTATCGACGAATTCTTGTGGTATCGACGAATTCATGTACATCTCGACAAATTCCTGTGGTATCGACGAATATCGACGACTCTCGACAAATTCTCGGTACTTCTCGACGACTTGTAGCAGTCTCGGCGAATTGTTGTCATCCCTCTTGACGAATTGTAGAAGACTCCCGACGAACTCACTCGACGAACTCACCAGAGGCTGGATTGGTGTGTACTAGTTAGTGACGACGAAGAAAGAATGAAGGAGGTTCTCAAGAAGTTAGATCCGGCTGAGGTGGCTACCTTGTTGAAGTTGTTGGGTTCATCACCCCGACCGGTGAAGTTGGACCTTCCACCGGTTGACCTGAAGCTCGAAGGACCGACCACCTATCTGGGTTGGTCATGCCGCGTGAGGAAGACCCTTACGACACAGAAGGTTGGAGGCTTCTTGACAGGGGAATTGAAGAAGCCAGAGAACCCAGCTGCAGGAGATGAGTGAGAATCAACTCACATGACGGTGTTTATGTGGCTTCTCAGCTCGGTTGTCCCATCGATTGCTGCCACGGTTGATGGCCTGGAGAGAGTCATGGTGGTTTGGGACAGACTGCGAAGTACATATGATGGAGTGGGGAACACTCTTAGGGTCTTCCGGGTGAAAGGAGAAATCGATGACACGGTTCAAGGTGAGAAGACTGTACATGAATACGCATCTGAGTTAGAACGACTATGGGTGGACTACGACCATGCCTCCGGTGGTATGCGTTGCAGTGATCCACAGTGTAGGGCTTCCAAGAGTATCGTAGAGGAGAGGACCATGAAGTTCCTTAAGGGGTTAAATGAACGGTTCGATCAGAGAAGAGCCTTACTTCTGTCGAGTATGAAGATTCCTACTCTGTAAGAGGCCATCTCGGCATGATCCAGGAAGAGACCCAGTTCAAACTCCATGCAGGGACGGGAGATTCCGTTGCCGTAAAGTCAGCACTAACGGCTACTGGCTCGGGTATTCAAAGACCACGAGAGGAGACACGACAGTGCTACAACTGCGGAGAGACAGGCCATCTGTTGTATGCTTGCCCCAGACCACCCAAGGAGGGGGATTTGAGTGGTGGTGGTCGTGGACGTGGTGACAGAGGTGGATATCGTGCCAATCTTGGCATTAGTGGATGTGATGAAAAGGTTGGTGCTATTTACACCGAGGAGGAGCAGACTCTACTAAGTATGATGAGCATGATGGAGGGCCTCAAGAGAAAACAAGCTGGTGAAGGAAGCAAGAGTGGAACTGGGGGGCATTAACCTCAGCTATGTATGCCCACCCTTCCAGGACATCAGATTGGATCGTTGACTCTGGTGCTTCACGACACGTGACAAGAGATGCGGGTGAGTTCTCCTCCTACACTCGCCTAGCTACTGCTGATAGCATTCAGACGGCAGATGTGACGTTTCAATCAGTGGTCGGTAAGGGCACGGCCAATTGTACAGGTTCGGTAAAACTATCCAATGTCTTGCATGCTCCTTTTTCAGTTAGCCTTCGATCCATTAGTTCCATAATCCTTCAGCTAAAATGTGTCGTTTATTTTGATATTCCCAAGGTGACCTTCCAGGAGAAAGGGATGAGGCAGATACTTGGGACTGAGACTTGGCATGACGGGCTATGGTACTTGGATCGGGAAGGATTGGATGCAACTCTTATATCTATGGCGGGGGAGACAGAAGTAGGAGGAACGAAGATGAGTGTGGAGGATATGCTTCTTCTATATCACCAGCGTCTAGGGCATTCTTCTTTCGTCACGTTAGCCAGACTTTTTCCTTTATTGTTTCAAAAAGCAAATCAACATAAACTTGTATGTGATGCATGTGATTTAGGCAAGCTTACTAGAAGCTCTTATGTTAGCACGGGACGGATAAGCTCTTCCTTTTTTGATGTTATACATTCTGACGTTTGGAGGCCTTGTGCCGTAAGTTTCTTGAATGACTAGATATTTTGTGACATTTATTGATTGCGCCTCGCGTGTCACTTGGTTATATCTGATGAAAAATAAGAGTGAGGTTTTACATGTTTTCGGGACTTCCATAAGCATATCCGAACACAGTACGACACAATGATAAAAGTTTTAAGGTCGGACAATGGAACAGAGTACACTAATCGGGCATTGGCTGAGTACCTATCAGTCCATGGGATAATGCATCAAACAACATATGTATACACACCTGCACAGAATGGCGTGGCGGAGAGAAAAAACAGGCATCTGATGGAGGTGGCAAGGAGTATGATGTTTCACATGAAGGTCCCTCAAAGCTTATGGGGGTATGCTGTGTTAACAACAACTCAATTGATCAACAGAATGTCATCACGTATTCTCGAGTGGAAATCCCCGTGTCAAAGGTTGCAAGGACCTAATGGAGGGATGCTTCCATTAAAGGTTTTCGGTTGTGTGTGCTTTGTGAAGGACAACAGACCGAGGGTTGGAAAACTTGATGCAAATGCACTCAAGTGTTTCTTTGTGAGCTACTCTGGTACTCAAAAGGGGTACGTGTGCTGGAGTCCAGTCGAGAAGAAACGTTTTGTGAGCCTGTATGTCCACTTCAGAGAGTTGTAGCAGTACTACCAACAAGAGGAGGCCCAACTCACACCAGAATTGCCAAAGTCCGAAAGTATAAGGCGAGAGGGGGAGAGTTTGGTGACAGATCTGAAAGTATGGCATGAAGGACCAGTGGAGGAGCATGGGAGTAATGAAGAGCAGGAGGAGGAAGTGAGAGGCGTGAGGCCTACGGCTCAGGGGGAACTGCTTACATATCATAGGAGAGGGAAACAGACTGCGGAACCAGTACCCGTACCTCTCGTAGAACCAGTACCCGTGCCTAGAATGCCAGTGCCTAGTCCCTCGTCTATGCCAGTCTCTACTCCTGGAGCACCTCCACAACCACAGTCACTTTTTGGTGAGATCATTCCCTCTACCCCTCCATCTCCTACTACCACGGTCCGGCGGATTATTTGCAGTAATGCGGGCAATCCTCCATACAGATACGGTTGGGACCTTGCTTCTTTTGTCTCATACGATAATATCTCTTCTTCTCATGGAGCATTCATTGTCTCTTTTGATAGTATTATTGTACCTAACAATTGACAGACAGCCAAAACTCATCCAAAATGGCAAGCAACAATGAAGGAGGAGATGAGAGCTCTTGAGAAGAACAAAACCTAGGAGCTGACACGCCTACCAAAGAACAAGAGGGATGTCGGGTGCAAATAGGTTTTCACTTTGAAGCAGAACCCGGATGGTCTTGTTGAGCGTTATAAGACTCGATTGGTTGCATATGGGTATAGTCAGACCTATGACATCGATTACGACGAGACATTTGCACCCGTGGCTAAGATGAGCACTGTCCGAACTCTGATAAGCTTGGCAACAAATGGTGGATGGAGGTTGCATCAACTAGATGTGAAGAATGCATTTCTTCATGGAGAGATAGCGGAGGAGGTGTACATGGAGATACCACCGGGGTTTGGCACAGCTGAGACCGAAGGCAAAGTCTGTAGACTGAAGAAGTCCCTCTATGGCTTGAAGCAGTCTCCCCGTGCGTCGTTTGACCGATTCAGGAAGACCATAATTGGGATGGGATACCGGCAGATCAATGATGTTCACACGGTGTTCTTCAGGGAAAATGAAGGTCACCACATTACTATATTTGCGGTGTATGTGGATGGCATGATCATCACAGGGAACGATGAGCAGAAGATCGTCCGCCTCAAGAAGGCGTTGGGCAAAGAGTTCGAGGTAAAGGATTTGGGCTTGCTAAGGTATTTCCTTGGGATTGAGATTGCCTATGGTGCAAAAGGAATTGCTCTGTCCCAAAAGAGGTATGTCTTGGATCTCCTCACAGAGACAGGGATGTTGGGGTGCAGGCCTGCTGCAACACCGATCGATCAGAAGTGTAAACTGGATGCTTAGTCAGGTGAACCAGTCGATCGAGAGATGTACCAGAAACTAGTTGGGAAGCTAATTTACTTGAGCCACACGCGTCCGGACATCTCCTTTGCCGTGAGCGTAGTGAGTCGTTATATGCATGACCCTAGGAAGGGTCATATGGATATTGTGTACCAGATCCTTAGATACTTGAAGACTGCCCCTGGAAAGGGGTTGTTATTCAGAAGGAACGAACACATGAAGGTTGAGGGCTATTGTGACTCTGATTGGGCAAGCTGTATAGACGACAGGAGATGCACCTCAGGCTATTGCATATTTGTAGGAGGCAGCTTGGTCTCCTGGACGAGCAAGAAGCAATCAGTGGTGGCCAGATCGACAGCAGAGGCAGAATACCGAGCTATGGCAGTGGGGGTTGCTGAACTTCTGTGGCTAAAGGGAATGTTGATGGAGCTGAAAGTGGATCGAGGAGATAAGATGAAGCTGTGGTGTGACAGCCAGACAACTATCAGTATTGCATACAATCCAGTTCAACATGATAGGACCAAGCATATCGAGATCGATAGGTTCTTCATAAAAGAGAAGTTGGACAGTAGGCTACTGGAGCTCAGTTATATTGCGAGCAATGATCAGGCCGCAGATTGTTTGACCAAAGCTCTTAGCTCGAAGGATATGATTAGAAATTCTGACAAGATGAGTTTAGTAAATATCTTTCACCCACCTTGAGGAGGAGTGTTGGCGTGTATTAAGAGGTGTGGTGTGCGTTTAGATACGTTGCAAAGGTATATATACGTGTATGTATGTGTTAATAAAAAAAGCGCCATAATTCTACAGATGTCCGTTCTTAGGTTTTTCACACATTATATCATATAAATCCATATCCTAACTAGTTGAACACCAGTGTTATCCTTAGTCACAACCCATAGGTCTAAGGGCGAACTTACTATTTCTAATCCACTTCGTCCTCTAGGAAGGATTTTACACTTAACAACGCCGCTCAACAGAAATCAACACACCACAATGGCAACTCGAAACATTCTATGTATCGACCAGTACAACCATTGACACAAGCTTTCTTGTAAACAAGAATTATGTATTCTTCTCTTCCCATTTGAAATCCCAAAATCTAAATAATCAAAAGATGCCTAAGACTCTTGAGTCCCCTCCTTATATATATATATATATATATATATATATATATATATATATATATATATACTAGCAGCTCCGCATGGGCTTCGCCCGTGCTCGCTGCTCCACGACGGTCTTCGGCCGCCGCGACGGCGGCCTTCGGCCGCCCCGACGGCGCCCTTCGGCCGCCTCCGCACAGGCTACACCAAAGCGGCCCGCCAAGCCGGCCCGGAGCCCACCCCCCGCTAAGACTCTACTGCCAACCGCTGAGACGCCTGCGTTCGACGAACGCGTGCCGCCGTTCGTCGAACGGCGGGACCCCTGCGTTCGACGAACGGCGGCACTCCTGCGCTCGACGAACGCTGAGACCCAACCGCTGGGACGAAGTCCAGCCCTCGTCGATCGCAGGGGGGGCCGCCATTCGTCGAACGCAGGAGTGCCGTTGTTCGTCGAACGCAGGAGTGCCACCGTTCGTCGAACGGCGGCACTCCTGCGCTCGACGAACGCGTGCCGCCGTTCGACGAACGGCGGCACTCCTGCGTTCGATGAACGCTGAGACCCAACCGCTGGGACGAAGTCCAACCCTCGTCGATCGCCGTTCGTCGAATGCAGGAGTGCCTCCTGCGTTCGACGAACGCGTGCCGCCGTTCGACGAACGACGGCATGCCTGCGTTCGACGAACGGCGGCCCACCGGCGTTCGACGAACGGTCAGGCTTGGTGCGGATAGGCTTCGTCGGTTGGACTGGCAGGCTGGGGTGCGGATAGGCTTCGTCTCAGCCGGTTGGGCCCAGAACATATACATATGAGTACTCAAAATGATCGCAAAAAAATTTTAATTACTATTTTATAAAAAAAATTCAAAAAATATATATATATATTTTAACAAAAAATCATTTTAAAGTAGATTTTAGTAGGTAATGATAAGCTATCATAGTAGGTTTAGGAGGTCTAGTAAAAACTTTGATTTTCTGAATTTGTATAATTTTTTATTATTATTGGGATATAGTGTTATTACACAAATAACCCTTATATTTTATTAATTTTCATTTTCTTTATCATATACGTTAAGTCATTGGAGTAAAAGAATGAGGTTATATTTGGGCAATTTTGAATGTTGCACCAAAGTCAACTTCTTGCATTTAGTAGTTAAAGATATATATATATATATATATATATATATATATATATATATATAGAGAGAGAGAGAGAGAGAGAGAGACCCAAATATATATTACTATACTACCCATCAAAACTAAAATACTTAATGACAATACAAAATAAAATGCTCCATATTGTCATTGCTCGTGTGCATAACACCATCAATCAGAAATTTTATGTTAAAGTGGTATTTATACAAAATATGAAGAACTTAGCTTGGACTGAATATTTTCATTGGTTCTTTTACAGGTCTCTCCTGCAGTCGGCATAATAAAACCTGGCAAAACTGTAGAATTGTCGGTTCAACACGAAAATCTTCGCACCCTGGAGGATTTCATGGACGATGCTCCTCAAAGCCAATGGACCGAAGACACTATGGATAGTGAGGTTATATTGATTATAAAGGTTACGGGCAGCCGTTCGACCGAAAGCAGAACTCATCTGATACATATTCGGCGTACTTTCAAATAATGTTATATCAAATTCCAAATGCAATAACTTATCAGTGATGTATAGAGTTGATACAAACCCTTTGGTAATATGCATATAAGAAACACAGAAAATTTGTATGTTCTTGCTTGGGAGTTGCAGAGGTATGCCAATTCTGCAGCAATTTTGAGAAGTTTTTTTTTGCTTCTATTTTTGTGTGTGTATATATATATAATATAGGGTTAATTACCGGGACCTCCCCTGGGAGTTTGCATAATTACAAGTTGCACCCCTCTATCTTTTGAAATTGCATTTACCTCCCCTCCAAGTTTACAAAGTTTTCAAAAATATCCATTCCGTTAGAAATATGGATGAAAAATGATAAAATCAGCCAAATTATTTTATGATATTTCAATTTACCCTTTTATAATGATTCCAGATTCATTGCACAGGGTAAAATGTGATGCACCCTTTTCAATGCAGAGCTATTTCAAAGGGTAAAATTGGAATATCATAAAATACTTTGACATATTTTATCACTTTCCATCTATATTTCTAAAGGAAAAGGTCACACCTTTTAATGTAGAGTCATTGCAAAGGGTAAAATGGAATATTATAAAATAATTTGGCTGATTTTATCATTTTCCATCCATATTTCTCACGAAAGGAACATTTTTGTAAACGGGGGAAACTTAGAGGAGGTGTTAAATATAATTTCAAAAGATAGAGGGGTGCAACCTGTAATTACGCAAACTCCCAGGGGAGGTCCAGGTAATTAACCCTATATATATAACATAGCAAATTTCTGCAGCATTATGCAATACTTGCAAAGCATAAATTTTCTCCCATAATTGAACCTCTGTAACATGATTTTCCCTAAATTTTATTTGTTGGGAGGTTTGATGTAATGTTTTCTTCCTTTTCTTCTTTTGAATTTATTGCTGTTTGAAGGCAAGTTTTATGAGGGTCTACGGGATGACCTACGGTTATTGTTGTCTGGGCCGATGACGCAAGGTTTTATGACATTGGCCAACACTGCTCGTTCCTTGGAGAATGACATGAAACGAGTCTAAAGTAAGAAGGACTTGGCTGTAAAGAAGCCGGAGTTCAAAGTACCGGACTCTGCAAAGTCTGGGCAGGGCAAGTGGAGAAAGAGAGCTAGACCTTCAGGTCCAGCTCAATCTTCCGTGTCTGGAACAACTACTGAACGAGGTCTAGTCACGTATTACAATTGTGGCAAAGTGGGCCACTATGCTCGCGTTTTTTTTTTTCATTTCAAAATTGCTGTTTTGGCTACCCTGTGGAGCAAGCAAAAGATCTTCAACGTACTGCTTGCATGAACAAGATAGCTTTGTACAACTAGCTTACATGGAAAGGGTTCCATATTCTATGCTAAATTGCTAATAGACTCGTCCATGCAATACTCAATATCGTCAAATGAGTCGCAATAAGAAAACCTAAGGTTATATGCATTGGTCCACAAGGTGCCCAGTAAAGACAAATGAAAGTTCCAAGCCCGTGCGAACCATCATGAAGAAAAGTCATGAAAACGAAGAATCGGGACTGCTTCAATGAAAGCCCACGAAAATGTGAAGATAAACACACACAATATATCTAGGTAATATCGCAAGACCAAAAATTACTTCTACAATATCTTAATTAATGATTTCTCTTTCAAGAAATAAATCTTCAATGAGATTTCATTGTGGAGTTGTTCAATGCACTTATCCCAAAAGCATCCCACATATGTGCTAGCTAGTGTCACTAATAAGTAGATGCTCATAAAGTGAGATATCCTCCTTAAGTGCACACATCATATGTGAGAGTCTTGAAATATTCATTAATACCCACTCTCAACAATTCTCAACTTGGAACTCTTCAAGTTCTAAATGATAAATACATACTTCATGGTCGATGTACAACCTATATTCTTCGAGGGTAGGACCCAATTCAAGTCACGTAGGCAAAATGTAAATGTCAAAGGTCAACACAGAGTACATGAGTCAAAGACTGAAGATAGCCCAGCAAGCATAGGTAGTAGAAGGCATGTGCGAGTATAAGCGAGCATGTGCGAGCAAGCCCCTCATACTCGCCAGGTGGGCGACCATAGGAGATGCTCGCCGAAGCCAGACGAGATTCCCTCAATGTTGCATAGTCGTCGGGAAGGGTTGAACTATAAATAGCCCCCTCCCCTTTTGTTTTCCTATAAATAGGACCCCGAGGGTACTTGGATTGACACCTTTGACTGAGCTTTCGGAACCCCATTTTTTAATATTTGTCCCCATGAGTTCTGACCGTCATCCTAGATACTCGTCAAGTTGGTGCCTTCCTGGCACCCTTCTCGGTCATCTTTGGTTGTGGAGGAGAAGTCTCTTCTAAGCTTCTGGGTACGTGGTGAGACCTCCCTGCCGCAGCACCTGGGGTCATGTTGTTGTCGTTCTAGTTCCTTCGTCTTTGCCAGTCAAGACGTCTAGTCGAACTGCTTGACGAGTAGCCTCCGACTGCATTGATCCGAATTTTGGAGCCTAGGATTTTCCTGGCTTCAACAGTCTCCATTAATCGTGCTTTGTAGCTCCATAAGACTTACGACACTACTGTAAACACTTGATATGTGGTTGAGGGGAGGGGGGATGGTAGATACTCTATGAATTATGATTGGTTTCCTCCCACTGTAATGGGGGGGGGGGGGGGGGGCAGTGTCATGTAAACTTAGAGATGAATGATTTGGTCTAGTTAGGACTAATTATGGTAGATAGATAATCATATGCTCGATAATTGAGAGATTGTAGGAAATGAAATTAAGGTGATTACCACTAGGTTTGTGCTTGTAAAGGACTGATGCCATGAGCATACTCCATCATTAGATTAAACTTGAGGACGTCGCGATGGTTATCTAACATTTATATTGAACTCAGGGAGTCTTGATTGTTGAAGCCAGAAACCCATCTTTAGAGTTCGAACTTGGGTATGGACAGATGTTACTGGCCCACTGAGCTCGAAGTCACATACGAGAAAGGTTGAACAAGAAGGTAAATCGTAACAACTCAAAGGTCCTGCTTCACACCTAGGAGTGTATAGTAACTCTCTCTATCCCAAACTAATTGTTGTGCTAGGTGGGGGAGAGGCAGGCTTGCGATGTGTGATGAAGAGCTCGTGAGTCCTAGGAGAAGTCCCCAGTGAGTCAATATCACAAAATAGACAATTCAGCATTTAAATTGCATTTATTTTTCTCAAATTCATTAAACTAAATGGTAGGCTTAGAAATCACAATATTGTTCTTTAAAATAGACTGTGCAATATACTTATTAATAGTCATATTTCACACATTAATATCAATAGAAATACGAATATTTTTCATTAATTCTTTTCATGTATCATAATGACTTCTTGTGAATAATGGAGGAGTTAATATTGATATATCGTAACTATTCGTAGATCTCTAAGGGTTTCCATCTAATACTCTAGGTTGTTAAGTCTAATAAGAGTAATCTACCTCTGATACCACTTGTTGAATTCGTTGGCAACCTTAGAGGGGGGGGGGGGGGGGGGGGGGGATAAGGTTTCTTTAAAACTTTTAACTTTTCTTTTCACTACTTCAATATATGAATGGTATACGAGTTTGAAGCACAATGGACACATGATTTTATTATTTTAAAATCAGTGAATAGAGAAGTTAAACATTTAGATAAAATCTTGATTTGATTAACATAATCATATGACCATATTGCATAATATACTTTTTATTTTACATAATAATTTAAATGAACAAGTATGTCAAAAAGAAAACCTTTCAATATAATTATTCAAGATGAACGATTACAAGAATAAGATCTACTAATGCTAAGATCAAGACGATAAATAATACTCTTGGTGTTTTTAATACCGACTCGCTTCTCCAACCGTTTGGTCTTAGCCCATCTATCCCTAAATATGCCTCAAACCCCATAGACTTAAACCTCAGTCTAGTCACCTAATGCAAGAGATGAATTATCCACCTTTGCCCTACATAGACCTAGTCGTCAACACACCAGCGAAGATGGGCTAAGACAAAAATGTCACACAAATCAAAGAGAAAAATAAAGGGTAAGGAGATGATGTAACACCCTGTCTATACAAACAATATAACAATATGTCTGATCGGGACCTCATGTCATATTGAACACACAAACTAGGCGTTATGAGATGATAAATAGAGTGACCATAACTACACGAGAGTATATAAAGCACAAGCGAAAGATTTAATTAGACACATTAATATAAGAATGTCCACCTACTCAGGAATGTCTTCAAAATAGAGTTATGGACTTAAGGCTTTACATTCATTTAATGTATCAAACTCTAAACATACTTCAGCACGCAGGCCGACAACACATGAAAAAGCAGAAATTGTTTGACCTTCGAGGGTCAACACAGCTTTGAGCTCCAGCCCACTATTTCCCGCTCGGCTGACCAACACCTGCACCATCCACAAACAAGAGGTAAACGAG
Organism: Dactylorhiza incarnata; assembly: GCA_033032865.1. Taxonomy (NCBI): domain Eukaryota; kingdom Viridiplantae; phylum Streptophyta; class Magnoliopsida; order Asparagales; family Orchidaceae; genus Dactylorhiza; species Dactylorhiza incarnata. Next base: position 2,433,289 of record JAWHQI010000169.1, read on the forward strand.
AGTTAGTTATGAGCTGACCACAAACTGCGTAACGATCCCACCCCCTGACCATTCTAGTCAGCTCCGGGACGGGGCACCGCTCACCTGCGAGCAAGCCGCACATGCAATATGTAATACAATAAAGAAAGTGCATCTACTCTACACAAGATGAGGTTTCAAGCACAATCAATCTTCTAGGTTGAGCATCAAAGAAAAGGGAACCTAGGTATGCAAATGATGTCAGTTAGGTTCACCCGGAGGTTCCCACAACAGCCTAAGCAAACGCGGATGAGGCCAACATAACATCAAATCACCACATCACAATCGCGGGTATTCACGACCACACGTTTCATGCACTCAAGGCATGCTTTAGGTGTACTCTCTCATGAGTACAACACTACCCTAAGTTATGCAAACTTAAGTGGGAAATGAGTTTTTGCCGGTCTAGGATGACATACCTTCCACGGTCTATCCCATGTTCAAACGACGTACAGGAGGTTAAGACCTCGCACCGATTTGCATGGAACGGGTTCAGATCGGCTTTGCCCATGCTCAGGTCATCGTGATCAACTACCACGATGCATGTACAAATTCACCTCGGCCCATAAGTGTTTAACACATACAAGTGCTATCAAAATATCTAGCTACGCACCTAATCCATACAAGAGGACTTAGGTTTCGCAAGCACAATCGACATAGGATGTCCAAGTCAACTCAACTATGAATTTGTGGTGAAGGTTTGCGTTCAACCACAACACAATCATGGGGCTTCCGTTAGGTACTGCAAGTGACACCTTAATCTCAAGTCCCCTAACACGATGACGCACTTCACAGAGTCATTCTCCGGCATGCATACTAGGCATAACCTAAATGCAACGTCAAAATCAAGCATCACCGATCCTGGCTAATGACCACTGGTAGATTTCACACGAAATGCCTAAATCCGCACGTCTGCCAGATTTCTATATGCAATAAATGTGGGGGATGGACACAATCTACACGGGGTTCCAAAGAACTAAAGGACATCTTGCACTCCACTAATTAGAGGAGAAGATAAACCCTATGCAAACATATAAAAGTGCATGTAAGGACCAAACTTGTCCTAAGACCAGGGAGAAGGATTGTTACCCTTGTCGATCTCTTTGGCGCCATGAATCAGAGATTTGAGTTGGATGGAAATGACCGTTGCGGGTTCCTCTCCGTGGATCTGGACTTGACTTACGATTTGGAGCTTCGAAGCTCCAACAATGGCGGAATGAGCTATTCTTCTTTCTCCTTGGATTTCTTCTTTCTCAAGCTTGGAGAGAGAAAAGTCAATGGAAAATGACCTTATCTCTTATCCTCAGCCGAACTTAAAAGATTGGGGACAAGTCATATCCAATAGGTATGAGTTCCAAGAAGATTTAACAGGTGAAATCTCGAAACTGCGAAACAGATCGTCGGATTTTTGTCGTTTATGTCGACTAGAGCTCTAGTCGACATGCAACTTATGTCGACTAGACCTCTAGTCGACAAACCGAAACTTCTTCTAGTCGATATGGCTGGCTTCTAGTCGATATGCAGCTTATGTCGACTAGACGTCTAGTCGACATGCTGATTTCTTCCAGTTGAGACAGGCAGACTTCTAGTCGATGCAGACGGATTTCTAGTCGATACAGACTGATATCTTCCAGTCGACACAGACTGACTTCTACTCGATACATACTGATTTCTTCCAGTCGACACAGACTGACTTCCTTCTAATCGACAAGGATAGACTTTCTAGTCAATATGCACAGATTTCCTACCATTGGGAAATGGGATGTTACATATGTAATAATCTGAAGTAAAAATTCCCTAAAGAACTTCTGAAAGCGAGTGCGAAGGAACACTTGAGATTATCGTCGTAGATGCGTTCGCTCTTCGTATTGAATATGCTTTGATCTTCTCCGCCTCCAAAGCCTCTTCGGACTGTTGTGTGGGAGTCTAAGATTTCCTATAGAGCTATGGGACGAAGTCTCTCTCAAAATAATTCATTTTGTTCATGGGAGACGAAGCAAAAACATCTTTAAATAAAACTCAGTAAGCTATCGTTTGCGGCAGTACTTATCGCAGGGTTGTAGCTAATTAAAATGATTTTCCCACTCCTGCCATTTTGATTTGGAATTTGGGCTGCTAACTTAGACAATGTTTTATCGTGTCGTTATAAGAGTTATCCCTGTGTAGTAGTATGATATTGTAGTGCACCAAAATGAGATTTACTGTTTCATTTGGCTCTCCAATCATTCAGTGATTGTCAGGGTTGCCTTAAGGTTACCGCCGTGTGTTAGGGTTATCGCGGCGCGATATGGCTTTACATAATAAGCGCCCTGCTCTCGCCGAGTACCTTTTGAATTTCTCGTTGTCAGTTGTCATTCTAAAATGAAAGCTATCGTCGACGATAAGGCCCATCTCCGCGCGATAGTGGACAATTCAGTACATATCTCCAATTGATCGTCCTAATCCTATTTCAATGTACTTCTCTCTATTTTACATGTAGAGCTTGCACACTACAAACACAAGCAAGGTAGACCAAATACAGATTATGGTTTATTATTATTAAACCAAGAGACGCAAAACCGATGTTCCAACAGTATGGGCGGCATACAAGATTGACGCCTTCTTTGTGGGACAACAATGACTCTTTTTGAAATCGACATAATACTTTAAGTTCGGTCAACAATCGCTGATCGGATGGGTCAACGATCGTTGAGGGTAACTCCAGGAGGAGTTTGGCGGTCAGCGAACTTTGATCTGCTTTCAAGTTGATTTCGGGTCACCGATCGACTATCGCTGAGCGACGCTGGAGGTCGCCGGTCAACGATCGTTGATCTTTGAGAAACCTTCTTCAAATCTTCTGGAGTTGAGTGAGATGGACGTCGATCAACGGTCATCGGTCAATGATCACTGATCGTTGAGCTTGCTTTTTCAGAATGTATTTTGTGAGCTACCTGGTCGCCGAACACTGGTCGCAGTCAATGATTGTCGATCATTGATCTATCCTTGTGATTAATGATCGTTGAGTCATTTGGTCACCGGTCAACGTTCGGCGGCCAATGATCGCAGACAGAGAAGCCTTCTTTGAGAGATTGTCTTCTTAGCTTGGCTTGTCTTCAAGGATTCATAAGATAGTGTTAATACAAATCCTAACCTAACATTTTGAGGATCTTTAGAACATTGACACTTAGCTTTCTAGTACATTATCTTATCTTTATTACATTAAATAAAAAAAGATTTTTCCCAACACCCTAACTCCACATTCACCTGATATGTGATTTGTTATATTGCTTAGTAAGTAGATATTAATGTTTTTTGTTTTAAGAAGTGTTAGAACCATGAGTTCCATTGATTTCTTTAAATTGAGTTAATGAATGAATACAAAGAGGTGTATATATAGTAGAACATGATATTTAAATTGAGAAATTATTGAGTAAATGTATTGTTAGTACTATGTATGGTATTCTAAATTTTAAGAGTTTTTTATTTGTGATAACAATATGTTCACAAGAAGGATTTATGTTCACAAGAAGGATCGATGATTTTGAACTGTCAAGTAATACTGTACATACTGATATATACTGATATTGTTTTTTCAAATAAAGAAAATTTAGTCGAATATGCTCATAATGTTGCAAGAGGTATATTGTTTATTATTACCATTCAAAGAATCTATAAGATTATTACAGGTGGTAAACCTATGATTATGCTTGGTTGTGATAAAAATGGTTTATCCCGAGAAAATTAGTATAATAAAGGTTTTGTTAAAAGAAATTTAAGAAAAACATGCTTTAAGCGATATGGATGTCCTTGCAGACACAAGTTGATATTGTGCATAACTAATTCGGTCACTTTTCCTTTATGAATGATTCATAAGCATTGGAAACAATTACATTTGGAGTGTCGTGCAAAGGAAACATGTAAGATCAAGGGAGAAAACGAGTCATTACAAACATACAAACGGAGTTGAATGAAATGCTCAAAATATAATAATACATCGGCTATTCAAAAAAAAAGAATTGAAGTGAAAGCTTTTTGAGTTTTGGATCTTACAACAAGCCAAACTCTAGAACTTGTGCTTCTAGTTCACTTAAAAAGACGACCTAGAGGATGCATGAACAAGTTGAGAATTAAGACGAGATTCATCCTTATTTGGGCATGTTCTTATGACTAAGCATCAAAATTTACACCCAACTTTTAAAAAGAAAAGTATTTCAAGATGTAAAAAATTCCTTGAAAATGTTTGTAGAGAATGCTTCTATATTTCAAAATATATAATCAATGCAATAGATATGGTTGGTGATGAGCATTGTGGAGTCATGACTATGAATCATTCTCTAAATATGAGAGAAAATTGGCTACAAGCGTGTACCGAATTGACAATAAAAATTAAACATAACGAGACTTTGTAGACTAACATATTTGGAGATATGAAACGATCATAAGTAATTGTGTCTCTAGATTGTAATGTAATTTCAACACCTCTGGAAAAGTGGATGACAATGTCTACATTAAACTAGTAGTTGCATCATGTTATAACATCGTCTTGGTTCATTATTCAAAGTATTAGTCTTTCATATTTCTGTCATTGCATTCTGCACCTCCAGATATTCAGAAGATAATTTTTATTTTATATGTGAATGATAATGATTTCATTCAATTATTGATGAAAGAAGATTGTTCACTGCTGTCTGTTTTCTCTCCATGATTGAGGTATCATGAATCAGTTGCAGAAGACTGAAATTTATCCAAAGAATCGGAAAATAATATCGTCATTTAGCCAATCCTTTAGAATGTATGTCACAACTAATTTTTCATCAATCCTCTAATTATTATTCAACTTAATTGTCTGAATAAAAATATACTTTGAGAGCTTTGAACATGCATCAAGAATGTTGTGTTCTATGAGATATTAGGCCTTTAATTTAAATTTTTCTGTCAACTATTGTGTTCATACAAATCAAATGAGAACTCAATTTTTATATTTTTATGTTTATGCCGGTCAACGCTCAAACATACCGTTCAATTTTGAAGAATTTTGGTGTAATTTAAAATCTTTTGATGTAACAGAAGAATGATATGTTTTATGTTTCATATATATTATATGTTTAGTTTAAAATGATCGTCATCGTTCAATATTTTTTGAGAGTTGATATTAGCAGTCTGGAACTGGCTATTCACAGTCCATCGCTATTTGTAGTCCATAAATTTTATTTGTAGTCCAAAATTATATTTGCACCCCACTCTCATCCCAAATAAGCGAAACACTTTGTTGATTTATTAAGTACTAGAAGCCTAGAGAAACATTTTAAAGACTCTAAAGCTATTTAAAAACCTAACAGGAAAACAAGTTAAATGACATGCATAGAGGAATTAGCCCTAAACCAAGTTAAATGACATGCAAACTTCCTCTAACCAAAAAACTGACTACTTTTTTGAGATTTTCGCTAGATAGTTTCCTTCTTTTTTGAAAGTGAATCTAAGAACTACGGCTAGGGTTTAGGCAAGGGGAGAGAGATGGAGAGAAGGTTATTCGACGGGTGCGATTAGCGAGAATTGGACTGCGAATATAGTTAGAAATTTTACAATTTTTGGGACACGAATAGCGAGAATTGGACTGCTAATATCAGCTCTCTATTTTTTTTTTGTTCTCATCCGCTATGCAGGGTTCATTTGTTCTGCCATAATTTAGTGCACAAGAATTATTATAAATTTTATAAAATTTTATATTGATATGGACAAATTTTGGCTGCAATTTTTTGTATGTGCGCAAAACATTGCATTCATTATTCATATATCTAAAATTCACGTGTTTATGCCCTATACAATTAAAATTGGGTGTTTATATTGGCTCGCGAATGGCTATTGACAGTCCACTAATAATAGCAGCTCAATAAATCAATATTGGCAACCCGATGAATATTAATAAAATTTAAGTCAAACAAATCATATTTAGTGAAAAAAATTATCTATTTTCTCACTAAATGGTAAAGCAAATGAAAAATGTTATTTATGAGATACAAAAAAAATCAAAAGTAGAAGAAAATAGGAGAAAATATACCAGATTTTGGAAGTGTTCATTGTCGTCGCTAAAAAATATTCAGAGGAGTTTGACGGTGTCGAAGAGGTCTTCTCCGACGGTTGTGGGTGACCGACGACGAGAAATCAGAAGTTTTCGAGGAATTTCGACGTGAACGAGAAAAAACGGGCGGAAATAGAGAGTCTCTAAGTGGGTCTGCTATTAAAGAAAAATCAAATTAAATTTTGTATTTTTCTTTTAATTTATTGTGTGCCAATAGTCATTTACAGGCTCCCAATATAAACAAGTTTCAGGAGAATCTCCGGAGCATGCGAGCTAGACATAGCGAGATCGGAAGAGACCCAGTTAGGCGAGCAGATGGCGCCACATGAACTCCGGCGTGCTTTTAAGCGCACGGCAATCTCGGACCAACAACGGCGAAGAGATCTCGCGCTTCTACGGCAGAACCAGCAGCGTTCCGACTCACAGAATCGTGCCCGCCGCCTCGCCTCCTCTGTCCTCGCCCTTCCCGAACACTCATCTCCTGCCGAAGCCCAAGTCGACCTCCCCGACGTCGTAGATGTCCATGCCGATTTGTATCTGGACCCTTCTTCTGAGCCGGATGACGCTTCTCCTGCAGGAAGGCACTTGGATGTGGTCGAAGCCTCAAATTTGAAGGGCAGGACGGCCCGCCACTGGTTCTCCCGCCAGCTTATGCTCATGGAATGGATGATTGACGTGCCTCCTAGCCTCGATCGAGATTGGTGAGCTTTGGTATCTAAAGTTCTTATTTTCCCCGTAAGTTTTACTTAGAAAACGTAATTAGTAGTTTGGAGTCACTAAAAACGACTTCAATGATGGACCATCATGGCTATAATTTGTCCTTCTCCTTGAAGTGAGTGATTAAGGTAAATACTTGGTGACCCAAAAAAATAGATGCATTTACTTGAAAAAGAAAATCAGACGATGGGTTAATCTTGAACTCACATCAGGCACCATATTAAACATGAGACATCAGTGAAGAGACACTGAAGAGACACAACCACTCTTCAATGCATATTGGTTCACGAAGAGTCACAGCCAATCTTCAATGCATATTGGTTCACGAAGTGACAGCCATTATTATGTAATTATTATGTAATTCTAGAGCATTCTTCCTTCTCTATATATATTGTTGTAATGGTCTTTCAAAGAGGATAATAATAAGAAGAATATTTCTCTCATCTATCACTCCTCCCATACGTTAATATGGTATCAGAGCAAGACAAAGCTCCACCGAGCGACTCCACCACCCCGCCGAGCTCCTCCCTCACTATTCGTCCATCATCCAACACCACCACCCTCAATCTACCCAATGCTCACCACTACATATCTATCAAACTTACCAGTAAAAACCTCATATTCTGGAAATATCAAATCGAGCCATTCCTACTAGCACAAGGCCTCTTCGGCTACCTCGACGGCACCATAACACGGCCAACCACAACAACGGAAGAGTTTACATGGATTCAACAAGATGCCATGATTCGAAGCCTCCTCACAGCCTCCTTATCTGAAGAAGTTTTCCCAATCATTATCAGGAAGGACACAAGTAGAGCCATTTGGGATGCCATTCATGAAGCTTATGCCTCAACCTCCAACTCCCGAATTCTCTCCCTCCACCTAGCCCTCCAAGATCTCACCCATAAACCTGAAGAAGATGTCTCAACGTTTCTCCTACGTGCCAAATCCATTGCAGACGAACTTGCAATCTCTGGCAATCCCATCACCACATCCAATTTCAATCTCCACACATATCGCTCTCTCAGGAATGACTTTCGTGAAATTATTCATGTACTCATGAACAATCCAACCCCACTACCCTTTCCCGATCTTCAAGCAAAACTCATCAGCCATGAATTTCTACAAGGCTCCCAAATTCGGAAGTTATCTCTCATCGATAACTCCACTCCACCGACAGCGAATGTACTTGAGCAATCACACAACAAGACTGACTACAAGAACAATAGAGGCCGGGGACGAGGCCGTGGAGGAGGTCGTCAAACTCGACAAAGTCGCCCATGGTGCAACCTTTGCAACCGTAACAACCACAACACACAAAATTGCTACTTTCGTAATCAACGTGCTCCACCGAACCGGCCTTCCACAATGCGATTTCCTACGAATCCAATAGCTCAAGTCACCCAATACTATCCACAATATCAACCGACAGTGAGCAACTACAACTGGATCCCAGACACTGGCGCAACTCACCATGTTACTCCAGATCTACAGTCCCTCTCATCATATGATCCTTACAACGGACCGGAACAAGTTCAAGTTGGCAATGGTATGAATCTACCCATAAAACACACTGGCTCCATTACTTTGAACTCCCCTACACGATCACTACATCTCAATAATGTGCTACATGTACCATCAATCACTAAATCTCTTCTCTCAGTTCAAAAATTTGCACAAGATAATCATGTGTTCTTTGAATTTCACCCATCTTTCTTTTGTGTCAAGGACAAATCAACCAACCAAATGATACTATCCGGACCGAGCCATAAAGGACTCTACACCCTACCTCCGGTCTCCTCAACGCCTACATCAACTCCATCAGTCCACGCTGCTACCAAAGTCTCCACCACAACATGGCACAATCGTCTTGGTCATCCGCACTCGCAAGCTCTACGCCAAATCATCCGCCGCAACGATTTACCTTGTAACTCCTTTAAAAGTTCTACTTGCATGTCTTGTCCGCTCGGCAAATCTCATCGATTGCCATTACCATCTACTCTCTCTAGAAGCACATCTCCTTTAAGCTTAGTGTTTAGTGATATATGGGGTCCATCTCATTTTACCTCGGTCAATGGATTTCGATATTTTATCATTTTTGTGGATGACTTTACAAAGTATGTTTGGTACTACCCTATGACAAACAAATCTGAAGCATTGCCAATATTCCAAAAATTTCACAAACTTGTTGAAAGACAATTCAACACGAAACTCAAATCCATCCAAACAGATTGGGGCGGTGAATTTCGCAATATCTCAAAATACCTTGAAACCTTGGGTATTCATCATCGCATTGCATGTCCTTACACCCATGAACAACAAGGGTCGGTTGAACGCCGCCATAGGCACATTGTGGAAATTGGTTTTACCCTACTCGCTCAAAGCAAACTCTCACAACATTATTGGCATTTTGCTTTTGAGACTGCGGTTTATCTAATCAACCGTCTACCTACCCGGAACAACAACTACAAATCTCCCTTTGAGCTCCTCTACAATCAACCACCAAAATACAACTTCCTCAAAACCTTTGGTTGTTTATGTTTCTCATATCTACGTCCATACAACTCTCACAAGATGGACTTCAGGTCCACCCCATGCATTTTTCTCGGTTATAGCCCAAATCACATGGGCTACCGCTGTATGGATATAAAGAGCCATAAAATATACATAGCTCGTCATGTTCACTTTGATGAACACACTTTCCCGCTACAAAACACCCATCCGATATCACCACCAAACACATACAATAACATACTCCCATGGGCATCTGCACCTCTTCTTACTCCCCCTATCACTCCTAATATCAATCCAACACCATACCGAACTCCACCTTCAACTCCAGCACCGAACCAAAATCCCCCTCCGCCTCCATTGTCAGCAATACCGCCACCTACAAACTCACCGCCACCAAAAAAGACTCAATCACTAGCCCAAATCTATAATCGCACTCAACCCATGCCAAACCCAGATATGAATCTCGCCACCACCTCCAACTATGAACCTACATGTTATACCCAAGCAGTAAAGTTCCCCGAATGGCGCACTGCTATGTCGGATGAAATCAATGCCCTCATTCATAACAACACTTGGACATTGGTACCTCCAAAACGTGGATCAAACTTGATTGGGTGCAAATGGATATTTCGCATCAAAAGGAAAGTTGATGGGTCTCTTGAACGCTACAAAGCTCGCCTGGTTGCTAAGGGATTTCACCAACAATATGGCACTGATTATACTGAAACATTCAGCCCCGTCATCAAGCCTACAACCATCAGAACTGTCCTCTCTATTGCAGTCTCCAAAGGATGGCCGATTCGTTAACTGGACGTTCACAACGCATTTCTTCACGGGCACCTTAAGGAAGAGGTATACATGTCCCAACCTCCGGGCTTTGAAGATTGTAACTATCCACACTATGTTTGCAAATTAAACAGATCACTCTATGGCCTCAAGCAAGCCCCTCGGGCATGGTTTCATCGGCTCTCTCACTTCCTTACTCTGCAAGGTTACAAATCGTCCAAATCAGACCCATCTCTATTTGTTCAACACTATGAAACGACCACGACTTATATTCTGATTTATGTGGATGACATCCTCATAACCGGCAGCCACGACACTCAAGTTACCAACATCATAAATGCACTCTCTACCACATTCCATCTAAAGGATCTTGGCCCCTTGCGATTCTTCCTCGGGATAGAGGCTATTCCACAGCCACAAGGCCTGCTCTTGACCCAAAATCGGTACATTGGGGACATCTTACACAAGGCTGGAGTGGATGATTGCAAACCAGCAAACACTCCAATTGCTACTCTAAAGAATACAAAAAAATCTGAACCACACCCCAATATCACTCAATATCGGTCTGTAGTTGGTGCCCTCCAATATCTAACCCTCACTAGACCGGACATTTCATTTGCCGTCAACAAAGCCTGCCAATTTATGCATGCTCCAACCTGTGATGATTGGACCCTTGTCAAAAGAATTCTTCGCTACATTAAACACACAAAGAATCATTGACTCTTCATTCATCGTTCATCCAACTTCCAACTACAGGCTTTTTCGGATGCTGATTGGGCGGGTGATCCAGGTGACAAAAAATCAACAGGTGGATATGCAATCTTTTTAGGCAAGAACCTCATTAGTTGGTCATCTCGGAAACAAAAAACAGTGTCTCGCTCCTCCACGGAGGCCGATTACAAATCTCTTGCTGATACCGCGTCAGAAGTCACGTGGCTACAATTATTATTTCATGAGCTTGGCATCTCACAAACAACACCACCGCTTCTGTGGTGTGACAACATCGGTGCCCTATATCTATCTGCCAACCCTGTATTTCATGCTTGCACCAAACACGTCGAAATTGACTTTCACTTTGTTCGTGACAAAGTGGCCAACGACAATCTTGCAGTCCACTACATATCCACTCAAGATCAAATCGCCGACCTTTTCACCAAAGGCCTTTCTACAAAACGATTTAACTTCCTAAGAGACAAGTTGCAAATTCGCCACATCGAGTCCTCAACTTGCGGGGGCGTATTAAACATGAGACATCAATGAAGAGACACTGAAGAGACACAACCACTCTTCAATGCATATTGGTTCACGAAGAGTCACAGCCAATCTTCAATGCATATTGGTTCACGAAGTGACAGCCATTATTATGTAATTATTATGTAATTCTAGAGCATTCTTCCTTCTCTATATATATTGCTGTAATGGTCTTTCAAAGAGGATAATAATAAGAAGAATATTTCTCTCATCTATCACTCCTCCCATACGTTAATACACCAGCGCTCTGATGCTGCAAATGATTGTGATTTTTCCGATTAAGACCTTTGAGAATGATGATTAGACGACTAAGGGCTTGTTTGGGAGGGCTTTTTAGCTCTTTTCCGTTTTCAAAAAAACGTCACCGCACCTAACAAACCGTTTGAGATTGCTGACATGCCATATGGACACCGCACCACCCCAAACGGACACCACATGTTCAAAATCAGGACAAGAAAGTTGACTGTCAGAACCATCCTTCTTGATGGCAAGTTGAGATTGCTGACATGTCATATGGCAAGTTGAGGGAGAAACTTATGGGAAGGGCAAGTTGAGGGTTTTTTTAGTTGAGGTTGCTGACATGTCATATGGCATCAATAAGCAAAACACTTGCACACTCCAAACAAGATATTTATGTCTATTTTATTTCTAGATTAGAAGCTTCTCTTTCTAGAAGACTTGAAGTTTCTCTCTTCCTTTTTATTTTGACATTGCCCAATTCTAAAGTAAGCATAGCAAGAGTTAGATGCACATCATTACTAGGTATATCTCATCTCATCAAAACCCGAGTTTGGGCCTGAACTCTTTACCATATTATGGGGCGAAGAAAGTCTTAGGATTTGCTCAAACCTTGCCTAACCGCCCGAAGCCCACTAGAAGCTCCCATAAGTACCTTAGTAATTTGGACCCAAGCCACACAATGTAAAAGAGGAGATGCAAGTTATCTTATAAAAATAGCAACAAAGAAAATTTTAACCTTATTGTGAGTTCAGTTCGTTTATTTATAATTATAACTATAGGAAACTTGCATAAGTGGCTAATACAAAAGAAAAATGATTATAATACCTTTGCTATTATTCTAACTCTCCCCCCTCAAGTCGGATCATGGATTTTAATCACGCCCACAAAGATATCTTACACTTGGACCTTAACCCTCTTTGTGAGAATATCAACAAATTGATCCTAGTTTTGACGGGCCTAAGAGAAATAAGACCCACTTCATACTTTTTTCGAACAAAATGACAATTCACCTCAATGTGTTTGGTGTACTCATGGAAGATCTGATTAGTAACAATCTGAATAATTGTCTGATTGTCACACTGTAACTATGTAGAACCCTGAACTGGGTGCCCTACTCATGAAGAATTCCTCGAGCCCACATAATCTTCGCAGTCATGTAGGACATAGCTCGGTACTCAACTTTTGTACTAGAGCGGGCGATAATGGTCTGTGTCTTGCTATTACTAGAGATCAGATTGCTTTCCATAAAAAACAGTATACCCAGCAGTCGATTTCTGTGTAACTAAGCATTCCGCTCAATCTCAATTGTAAAAATCCTCAATATCAATATTACCAGGATCGTTATCAACAAGGCCAAGACCGATGTCTTTTTTCACATATTGAACAGTAAGAAGGCATTGGTTGGCACTGTCATAAACTTACTAACCTTGCTCATTGCACATGAAATACCTAAATGAGACATAGGAAGATAGTTTAGTTTACCAACCAATATGCGGTACCTCTTCGGACAACCAAATAATTGATTCTCTACATGAAGATTCTTCTTACCCGACTCTAGAGGGGCGTCAAATGTATCACATTGAGACATGCTAACCTCTTTGAGAAGATCTAGAGTATACTTCCTCTTGCATAAAAAAATATCCCGTATTTTGCAATTTCAATGCCAAGAAAGTATCTGATGCGGAACGGAGACGCGGACCCGCAATGAAGGACGAGTTTTGGGCCCGTTCGGGGCCGATTGTCTACTTACCATATATGGCGTATCCGGATCGATGATCCGACTTCACGGATGCGTCCGGCCCGTCGTTTGCACACGATTTCATATATTATATTGTAATTTTGGCTTTTATTTTGATGTGATCGGGCTACCTCATCTCCGTCCAATCATAGTCGTTGATGGTGGGATGCCCTAATATCTCTTTATTATAAATAAGAGGCATGTGGGCTGTTTTGTGCTATTGCAGATTTTGGAGAGTTCATTCCCGAAATCCGGCGATCACCCCACGATGCCGACTCCGTGGAACCCTAGGTGACGACTCCTAGGCCTCCTCCCACTCCCCAAAGGTAACCCTAACCCTAAGCCAACCTCCTCCATACTCACAACACCCTACAGCCACCCCCACAACCTCCAACAGCCGCCGCCCCCCTTCCTTGGCTGCAGTTCAACAGGCCCCCCTTCCCCCACCCGTTTTCTCCAACCAGCAGCCCCCCTCAGTTTTCTCTTGTCCAGCCACCACTGCCCCTCCCTCTTCCTATCTCCCTTCCCGTCGGCCTCCCTACAGCCTCCTCAGCCACTGCCGCCCCTCCCTCTCCTTGTTATCCCTTCCGCCAGCCCACCAAAATTCCCCCACAGCCACCGCCACTCCCCTCCCCTTGCAAACCGACGCCTCCACCTCACCAAAACAACCTCTCCTAGCCCGATCCAGTCCCCGCACAACAATAGTCCACCGCGGATCGCCGTCAAATCGCCTCGCATCACGGGATCTCCATTGCCTTGGACAGCCCCCATATTTTGTGAGTTTTATTTGTTTTATGGACGTTTAATTCTCAATATTAATATATGGTGTTATGATTTCATGTTTGTTTGGATATCTGGAATAGTAGTTGTTTGCTTTAGATTATTTTGTGATTTGCAGAGTTTATTCGCCGCACGCTCTCGCTTTGGCCCTCCACACGGAGGAAAGCCTAAACCCGCTTGCTTAAAGAATTATTTTGCTATTGCTTAAATTATCTTTTGCGATTTAAATATATATTGCTTAATTTGATCTCACCGTCGGATCTTGCATCTTACATATAGTAGTTTGGGGTTGTCAAGTTGTTTCCCCGACATTTCACCTATGGTTGCATGTTAATCGTACACCTACGTAGCCTACCCTACATCAGTATCTCAAGGGGCCAAGTTATTTTGTCAAAATATTTTGACATAGAAAGGCCTTGAGATGAACAATCCCCACGGAATCACTCACAGTAACAGCAATGTCATCGTCATAAATAACAAGTAAGGTACTACAGGTTGAAATGTGTTGGTAGAAAATTGAAGTATCTTTCTCTATCTTCCAGAGGCCAAACTGAATAATCATAGCATCAAACCAGCCAAACCAAGCATGAGGATACTGTTGTAGCCCATGTAAAGATTTCTGAAGGTCACACCTTTGATCTCTTCCCCCTTCAGCAAGAAACCTGAGAGGCTAATTCATATATACTTCCTCCTCAAGAAAGCCATAAAAAATCATTATTAAGCTAATACATAGGCCAGTGGTGAGTAGCTGCAAGAGATAGAAATAATTGAACTGAGGATGTCTTGGTCACCGAAAGCTTTATCATAGTCAATACCATATTTATAGGCATACCTCTTGACTACTAGACACTTTCACTGATCGAGAGAGTCATATGCATTTACTTTCACATTATAAATCTACTTGTAGCCAATAACACACTTACTAGATGGAAGAGGCACCAATCCCATACCTAATTAAGTTCCTAAGCATCTAAATCACATGCATAGTCACGGTCCACCCGATATGTGCCTTGACATCATCAACAGATGTCGGAACAACACATCTATCAAAAGTATAGATTAAGGCAACCATGGAAGCAGATAAACCTTTATAAGATTTAACATAATTAGGCATATCTCTGCATGTGTGAACACCTTTGTGAGCTGCAATATGAAGTTCAGTAGGAGGCGAAGTAGACATAAGAGCAGTCTCAAACACATCTTGTGGTATAGTGACGAAGGGAACAATCTCGTTATCATCGTGAGTAGAGGTAGGCACAAGCAGAAGCGAGTGTGTAGTATCGATTGAGCCATGAGAGTAGGCATGTCCCTAAAAACCATTTGTCATGTCCTAAGATGAAGATGTGTGTGATTTGGGGATGAAGAGTAATAATTAAATTAAGAGATGCAACAGATTGCCGCAGGAGAGAAATTAACATACTCGATGAAGGCAATATCGACCATCTAAATTGAACTGCACGCACCCCTAATCAAACATCGGAGAGATGTCTCCTATAATCCAGATGAAGATGTGCTTGTGAATAAAGCTGTCATGGTTCCGATTTGGTTTCCATTCCATTAAAACCAATAACCAAACCGTCAAGGTAACAATTCTTTAAAGTAGAACCATAACTTTATTTGGTTTGACCGGTTTCTATTCTGGTTCCATCGTAATTTTTTGAAACCTTCGTGTCTACGGTTCCGGTTCCGGTTTAACAAGAACCAGAACTAAATTATTCACTACCGGTTCGGTCTGGTTCTATGCGGTTTCGGTTTGGTTCCTACTTCCTATTCCTAATGAATCCACATTACTAGAGACTGATGATGATCATATTTCAAGGGCGAGCCGACCCTTATCGGAACCTGTCTGGGTTTATACTCATAGGAATAGGAGTTAGGGTCGTTATATGTATGATCCAAGTACGTAGTCACGTTCAAAGCGAAAACGAGACATTTTTATGTATTTTTCTGTATGTTATTTATGCATATTTCATGTATGTATTGTATCAATCAATCTCAGCAATTATGTTATTTCGCACTCCAAATCGGCCCTGTACCACCTCTTCGGACTCTGAATATACGTCAAGTTCTAATTTGGAGTTTTAATTACTTTGTGTTGATTATTTTGATGAAAGACATACAAATTGGGATATAGATATGTAAGAATTTGCTCAATTTTAATTCTACTTGAAAGTTTTATTCGCCAAATGTTTAAGTGAAATGCTCTTTTCTTAAATTCCATTAGATTGTTTGTATTTCTAACGTCTAATCTCTAATGTGAATGTTTGCGGATGTTAGTATTGATTTCAGAATGTATTTTAATTAAATGTGAGACAATCACATGTGCATCACATTATTATAATATTTCCTTCGTCACTGCACTTGCATTCATCCATTAGACTTCCATTAGGGTATAGTACAAATAATGAATTAAACTGTCTTTCTTTTAATTTTGTTTATAAATAGTATAATACACATTAAATTAAAATGAGTTGTGGTTCCATGGTCCGGTTCTTATTCGGTTCGGTTCTGGTCGGGTCTAAATTTTTTGGAACTATTCAAAACTTGTTGGTTGCGGTTCCGGTTCTGATTCCGGTCCGGGTAATAATAAAAAGGAACTGGACCAAAACCATTTCTATTCAGTGTTCCAAATTCAAACCGAACCAAAATAATTTACTAGCAGTTCGGTCCGGTTCTATGCGATTCCAGTTTGGTTCTGGTTTGGTTTACGGTTCTCGATTCTAAGTGACAACTCTACTTGTGAAGCTTTAACCACACTGCCAAATGTCTGTCACTCATTGACCACATTTAAAATTCTTCACTCGCTACTATGGGCATTTCCGGGTCGTCGAGTGTATTGGCCAAGTGGCATACTCGCTTATAAATGTGCGCTTGCGAGCACAAAACCACCTACATCTGATGTTGGATGTCTCCCAGTTGAAGGCCATTAAAGGGGACAATCCTATCGATCCTTCACTCCCAGAAGCATTGGCAACATATCTGACACCTGTCTACATATTGGACTGGGTGTTTTCCAAGAAGTCCCCCATCAACGACTCCAACGAAGCTACTGCTTGTTCAGTTGAATGACCTTCACGCTGATGAGGCCACATGGGTATTGACTACTGAGATCCAAGCCATTTTCCAGAGTTTGACCTTGAGGGCAAGGCCGTTCTTCCACCAAGGGATGTTAATAAATAATATGCTTATATCCGAGCCAGAACCATATTTGTCTGCTCATGTCGAGGCAATAAGGGTGCGGCATCGAATCCAGAAGCATCACGAATATTTTTTATCTATTTTCTACTTCAACTTTATCTAATTTATTTACCAAGTTGAAGTTGTACGCTCCCTACGTAAGAGAGCAAAAGTTTTTGTTAGTGTATATTGGAAAACTTGGCTCTAGAGAAGTGCAGCCGACCCAATGTCGTTCTAAACAGGAGTTTGCTCCTCCTTGTATTCCCCATTTTCTTCTTTGTTGATTATAACCGCAAGCTTGAGTGTCTTCTCCTCCATAGTCTAATTGGTCGCACATCCTGGATCTGCCATTCGCATGCCACTGGCATCACGCTAGCTCCATGAGCTAAGAAAACTAAATCTAACAAGTCTGCAGTAATTATAAGTAAAGAGCAAAGATAAAAAAATATTGAAACTTATAAGTTACGTAATATACTTGAATATAGTAGTATATATAAAAAAGGGCAGCCCGGTGCACAAAGGCATCCCCGCGCAGCGAGGGTCCGGGGAAGGGTCCCACCACAAGGGTGAAATGTAGGCAAACCTTACCATGCATTTTTGCAAGAGGCTGCTTCCAGGACTCGAACTCGTGACCTCAAGGTCACACGGCAACACCTCAATCGGAACGCCAAGGCTCCCCTTCAATATAGTAGTATATAAATAAGGGGAATACCGGTGGTGATATGGTGGTCAATGAACCACTTTCAGACATATTTACATCAGATTGCAATATGTTGTGTTCTTTTGTTTTTCTTCCCGTTTAAAACTAGTTTATGACACTATTGCAAACAAATTGCCAGTTAATTATCATTTGTAATCACTTGTCTTTCAACAATATGAGTCTGAAACATTTCTTATAAATAAAATAATATTAGGTACGTCTTTGCAAGACCTTCTGGTAAGCGCTGCTTTGTTGTTTCTTCAAATGGTACCACAGTCAGCAGGCTTCGTAATGGCTCTGTTTTGCATCGTTTTCCATCTTCCTTACCTAATGGCGCTAGGACAAAAGAAATATCAGCTCCATCACACGTTTTTTGTATACTTGATTGCATTTTTCACGAGGTTTGCTATTAAAACTTCATAATACTTCATTTTTTTTTATTATTTACAATGGATTGTAATTTGAACTACCATTAATTTTGATGTTGCTTGGCAGCCTGATCAGACATATTACGTGATTGATATGATTTGTTGGCGAGGATACTCATTATATGATTGTAGTGCGGAGTTCAGATTTTTTTGGTTGAACTCAAAGCTTTTGGAGACTGGAGCCTGTGATCTTCCGTCAGTATACCATAGGTATAGATTCAGTGTTGTACCTGTTTATGAATGTAACCAGATAGGCTTGCAAAATGCATATACGTGTGGAGTGACGTTTGTTAAAGATGGCCTACTGTTCTACAACAGGTAATTTGTCATCCTTAAATTTATGGGTGTGTTCATACATTATTGTTTATGATTGCACACTTAAGTATCTATGTATTTACACACACAAATGAACAAACTAATATTTATGTAGTAAGCATGCAATAACATGTAAAGTTAAAGATCGAATGTGTTGACGCCAGGAAAATCCTGACCTCAAGATTCGGACCAATGCAGCCGGAGGCTACTCGCCCAGCAGCCCAACGAGATGGCTTGGCTGGCAACGACGAAGAAGCTAGAAGAGCAACAAACAGGACCCCAGGTGCTGCGGCAGGGAGGTCCCACCACGTACCCAGAAGCTCCGAAGAGACTTCCCCTCCAAGACCAAAGAATGGCCGAGCAAGGTACGAGGAAGGCACCGACTTGGCTAGCAAGCAGGGGTGACGGGCTCAAGAATTCGGAAATGGGGTTCCAGAAGCTCAAGCACAGGTGTCAATCCAAGTACCCCTGGGGTCCTATTTATAGGCAACCAAGGGGTAGGGGGGGGTTTTTATAGCCCAGCCCTGACCTGGCGACATACGGGATACTCGGCGAGCATCTTCGACCATAGTCGCCCATCCGGCGAGTATCTGCTGCTGCTCGCACGTGGCCTGGCTGATACTCGCTCAGGTCTTCTGTGGTTGCCGGACACTTTGGGGCGACATACGGGATACTCGGCACGTATCTTCGACCATAGTCGCCCTTCTGGCGAGTATTTAGCCAATACTCGCCAACCTTCTTTTGCTCCTGCTGGCTGATTTGTCTTGCCTCTTTGACTTTGACCTGCCTACGTGGCCTTGAGTGGGTCCTACCCTTGGAGAATAAGGGTTGTACAGAATGTCTGACGCTTCTTGATACAGGGGCAGGTTGACAATGATGAATGCTCTAAAATGCAACTCTAAGTGAGATGTGGTGCACCTACAGGCAGACTGCAATGGTCGTGGAAATGTAATGTTCAGTCCAATTCAGTTAGCACTAAGTAGTTAATTAAGATAAAATGTAAACAAATGCACATTTGTTAGCAGAAAATTTAATTGAAGACAAACGAGGATTCACAAGTATATGAGGCGCAAATAATTTTAAATGTTGTCGAATAAATCCTGCAAATCCAACGATTATGTTCAGTCCAAACGAGGCATTATTGATTTTGTGAGAGATTCCAGAACCGACAATCTTATCGTGGTTTGACGCCGCGAGAACCCGGGGTGCGACGTCCCAGTTATTTTCCCGTTTTCTTTTATCTCCCGTAATTCCCTATTCAACCCCACGACCCCTTCAATCCCAACCCCTCATTATTCAGTTTCCACGCAACTTCCCCCTCCCAAGCCGCACGATTTCAGAAACCGCACCCCATGTTTATCATCCTCTCCCCCTCGCCTGTAACTGCGGCCAAGCCGCACGATTTCAGAAACCGCACCCATGTTCATCCTCTCCCCCTCGCCTGCAACTGCAACCAAGCTGCACGATTTCAGAAACCACACCCCCTGTTCATCGGGGTGTGCATAAAACACTGAAACCGACTAAACCGGACCGAAACCGACCGAACCGAACCAATTTTTGAACCCAACCAATTTTTGAACCGAACCGATTGGTTCGGTTCGGTTTCGGTTGGGGGGGGGGGTGGCTGAAAACCGACCCCCATTCGGTTCGGTTCGGTCCAGTTTCCCCATGGGAAAACCGGTGGAACCGAACCGAGCATTGCTATGTGATTTTTTCAAGGGTTTGGCGGCTGGATGGCAGCGTATATGATTTAGTTCGCATTCGACATTTCGACGGGGGTGAATGGGTGACTCATGACTGATCGTTGTGCCTGCGCTGTGTCTGGAGAGTGGAGAGGAGTAGAAACCCTAGCGAGTACACCGAGTGCAAGAAGGAGCCGCGAGCCCCCGACGTCGTTGTCTCCTCGCCTAGGTATGCATCACACATCTTCATCTCCTGATCTCCTCTAAATCTCCAATCCTCTCTTAATCTCAGATCAACTGATTTCAATGCTTCAACTCCTCTCTTAATTAATCTCCTCTCCAGACTCCAGTTCCGTCTGCAAGGGTTTCAACTTTCTTGATTTCAAGGCTTTCACGGTTTCAGCTTTCATCCTTTCGGGTATTATTATTTTCGATTAATAAAATTGGTTAAGTTCTACCCTAGCTTTCAGATTGATAGTTTCATGAGATTTGTTCAACTTTTTTTAGATTGATTTTGTTCCACCCTAGCTTTCAGATTGATAGAATGATAGTTACAATTTTGTTCGTTTTGCTTATATTCAAAATGATAGCAACCCGTCATGAACTCCAGAAGAGCAGTACATGTTTCCAACTCCTGCTTGGCTGCCTTTCCACAACTCTTGGTTGTTGTTTTTTGAGAAATCCTCAAATGCTATCTTTTTTGAGTCATGGTCATAACTCATATCATAGATGTCAAACATTGATTATGTTTTAATCTACTGCAATATAGATGTCAAACATTGAGCCTGGGTCAGTGATGGATGAAAATAATATGCAAGTGTTATAGTTATATGAGGTGGTTAGTGGATAGTACTGTCCTTTTTTCATTTGTTGCCGAGAATGATTATACGGGGTAGAAAGGTTGAACTACATAGATTTCTAACAAATGAAAGTCTAATCATAAGACCATTTGAGAACTTATTTTAAATAGCTCACATGAAGTCATGTACATAAAAAACACTTGGAAAGCAAACGTAGAAAACCGAACCGACGGGTAAAAAACCGAACTAAACCGATTGGTTTCAGTTCGGTTTCTGTATTGGTTGTGTAAAAACCGATGTTATTCGATTCGAATTCGGTTTTACATCCTCTCTCTCGCCTACCTGTTCATCATCCTCTCTCTCGCCTGTAACTGCAGCCAAGCCGCACGAATCCATCGCGAAAGGAAGACGTCGCCTTCATCCCAGCCGTTAGCCACACTCATCACCAGCCCACATCCTTCTCTCCTGTCGCCTTCCAGTTGCACGTTGAAGCTCCTACCCTAATCGAGCACTCCTCCACTGGATCCCAATTTCTACAAACTCCCCGCCATTGTCCAGCCACATGTTTACCTGATTACAACCAGTCCCCTGTTCTCCTTCCCTTTCCCTGCCGCATGCCCTAATTCCTCCCCAGCCGTTCGACATTTCTCTCAGCCGCACAGTCCAAAACTTCCCCTCCGACCTCATCTCCAGCAAATACAGAACCACCCAAAGCTACAGCCACCGCACGCTCTATTCCTCCACTCCATCCAGCCGCAGATTTCTTCTCCTACCTGACCCCATCTGTAAGCCCCATTTCTTTATTCTATGACCTGTTGCAAGCCGGTCCCAAAATCAACATATATTGCTGCCAACCATTCTTCTCCCTGGTTTCCTGCCACCAAGATCATTTCAGACTCGCAACGACCGCTCGCCAACACCTCCCGCCGATAGTTCTTATCGCTCGTGAGTATTATTGTATTGTATGTTATTTTCTTCTTTATTGAATATGGGAAAAGCACTGCGTACTTGTTTGCGTAGTTTGATTCGTTTGTATAATTGCTTTTCATTTTCTTTTATTCTATAAAACTTACTCGTGAAACTTGTAGTAGAACGCATCTTGTGTGAATGCGATTGTGACTTGCTTGTGCGGATGACAATCATCGTTCACTTTGTGTTTTCTTGCTAAAATTATAAAATTTTATTTGCTAAAATTTTTTTTAGGGCAGCCCGGTGCACAAAGCATCCCCGCGCAGCGAGGGTCCGGGGAAGGGTCCCACCATAAGGGTGAAATTTTATTTGCTAAAATTTTGTTTCCGGATTAAAATTAAAGTTACTCACACATCTTTTAGATTGGGATCGTAGGAGTTCTTGCATCACTCACATAAGTTTGCATTCGAGCCGGCACAACCCCCTCACAGCCCGTTTTGCATCAGAAACACTATCAATTTAAAACATATAATCTTCAAATACATCGTAAATAAACAAGATAATCAAATTTAAATCAAATTCTTTATGGTTACAATGTTAAAAAGAAATTTAAATCTAGAACACATTTTGTTACTAACTTACTATAATAAACAAACACCTCTAGTTGCATTTATGGGTCACAATTTTTTCTTTTCTAAAAGACATGAAGAAGATTTTTATTTACTTAAGAAAAATATACTCCTATCACACTATGCAAAATGATATGACAAGTCCATGCTTATCTGCATACTAGAGTAGCATGTATATTTGCTGAGTATCATGTACGTACCAATACCGGAAACATTCCCGATACGGGTGCGCAACCCTCATGAAAGTATCGGTGTTTCATAGCTCATAATTGTATATTAATGAGAGGTAATGTATATTAATTAATAGAGTGACATGAAACATATGTACAATAAAATAAGAGAAATGTGATATGCATTTAGATCATTTTAATATACATGCAATGTGCATGTATAATAAAATAATAGGAGTATGATGTATGTATATTAAAATTTAAAATAAAGAGAAGCATGATGCATGTGCATATTAGAATAATAGATAATGAGCCCTATAAAGGGGGGTGATGATTCATGTGGATATTAGAATAATAGGTAATGAACCCTATAAAAGGGGATGATGATTCATTTGTAATCACCAAGTTTAGAAATAAAGTTTCTTGAGTTCGTTCTCTTTTCTCTTGCTCTTGTGTTTTTGGTTGTCTTAACATTTTTGTTCTTCAACACCGAAGTATTACTGTGAGATTGATTTAGCTACCACTTAGGGCGTAGAAAAGAGTTAAAGCCGCACACAACGCTGTCGAGAGGACAAGTGCGCGACAATAGGCCATGATCCACTTACTTGGTCAAACATCTTAAATATGTCTTGTGCTTCACAAATCTTTTCAAAAATATTTCTCCTTTTGCTTTGTTTCCAAGTTCCATCGAACTAGTCTTCAACTCTTTAGTTCTACGACAAAAACTGATGCACTCTACAATGCACACCTTTTGTGCATGCTATCACACTCTTGTTACGACTTATTGACTTGACCAACCAATAAGATCCTGAATGAACATATCCATTAGTTTTGTTGCAAAAAAAATCAAACAAACATAGTTTTTTTAGGTTTAAATTAAAAATAACTATTTTATTATAATATTTTATAGTAGAACACTGTAAGATTTTTTGAAATTATTTAAAAACGAATTATTAAATTAAAATTCCAAAGAGTTTTGATCAATTGGATTCCTAAAATTAGCTTTTTTATTTTCCCCCATTATATATCCTTCATTAAATCTAATCTCTCTTTATCTATGCGCAGAAGGAGAAGGAATTGAACATAAACTGAGCTTATTCTTGGAACCTCTCAGTCTAGCCACAATCGGCACTTCTTCTCCAGGTTTCTACGCCACCATTGTTACCTTCTTCCTTCTTCACTAGCAGACAGTGCTCCTAGGTGTGTCGTGGACCGAGATTGCCGATTGTCTCTCTTCAGCAACTGTATTCTTTAGTCGACTCCTCACCGTCCCAACCAACCTCCCACAGCTATTACAAACCCGGGCATCCATAGCCTTTGTGGTCCTTCTACGTCCACCAGTCAGGACTACCTACTTCCTCTACCAGTTCCCGCCTCCGCTCCTATCCCATTCTCGAGTCCCCTTTTCTGAAAACTAGCTCCACAGCTGTGGTCTATCGGCTTTGACCCCCTTCCTATTACGTCCCACTAATTGCTTGCACACAACTTTCCCAAACCTCCACCAGTTACACCCAGACAGCCATATTCGACATCTCATACTACCTCCCTGTTGGTCTAGTTGCCATTCACCGCAACTGAACCTTCGAAGGGTGCAAATCTTGGAATTTTTGGCTAGAACTCTTATTGACCCTCTCCTTTCTGTTTCAGTTCAAAATTTAATGTGAGTTTGTCTTTCTTAGACGAAGCTTGCTATTGCCTTTACTTCTTTTATGTTGTTAATTTTGAAATTTTTGTATTGATATAATTTTTGCTATTGCCTTTACTTCTTTTATGTCGTTAAGTTTCCTAGGTTTGATTAATCCAGGTGAGTTGAGCTTCATATTTAGAAGACAACTTTGATATCCAGTAGTTAACATTGAATTTTGATTTTGGAATACATCATAATTTGACCACCAAGAAAGAGAATTGGGTTAATGAGAATGTCACACGAGGCAGAGATGATCCTTTGATCGTTTTTCAAATCATTTGAAACTTGAAAGTGAAAGATTCACTTCTCTACCCTATCATAATCTTATGGAAAGGTTTCTGTGTAGTTTTAAGTTTATCAGAAGCATAGTAAACATTTCAATATCAGGTTTGTAGCATTTCAACATCAGGATTGCAATTTGACTAAATAGCTCTGCATTTGTCGTTAGTTTTATTTTGGGTTAATAGTTGACTTTCTGCATAACCCGAAAAGTCAAGTTCTTTTATGATTTAGTCAAAAGATATTTTGGTTGCAAACTTGTTAGCATTTACTCTCTCTGCACATACATCATTGCTTGTGATTCGACAATTATAGCAATTATTGTGACGACTTCATGAAGTTTGCCATTTTTATTCACTCATTAATCGAATTCATGTGCCCTCTCAGACATGCAAATTATCAGGCTGGGAATACTCCATTAGCACTAGTATGGAAGGATGAATTCTGTAGCAAATATGTTTTGGATACAGACGGTGAAGGACAAGTTCCAATACAACAACAGGTATAAATCTACCGTATGTAGTTTAATGTTATGTGCTTCTTTTGGAGGAAGTGGAAATAATGAAGATGTCGGGAATATGGAGGAGATATGTTCACCCGAAGGGTGGCGAAGGAAAGCCTAATTTGCTAGCCTTGGAAATTGTTTGCAACTGCTTCTGTTAATTATTGAGGTTTATGCTTTAATTATTATTTGTAATTTATTGTCGGATCCTTCATTGCATGCATACATCATCCTAGAGCTTGATTTCCCCGACACTAAACCTAGAGTTGCATATTTAGAGTTCACACACATCTAGCCTACCCTACGAAAAAGAGGATTGCTATTGAAACTGAGCTTAGCGGACTCTACCACTTGGATGATATTTTGTCTCCCGTTTTGGTTCTGCTGCTCAAGTGTCTCCACTGCAGTCACATCGGTGTCTTGATCACCCACGTCTCGCGTCCTTCATCTGCTATTATCTTTTGGGTTTCTCTATCATTTAATAAATGTCTAGGAACTTGGGTTCATAGTTGCTGGAATACTAAGCAATCCAAAATCCTTTTGAATGTTGTGTCCAACTCTGTATTAAAATGTGATGCATGTCCGATAGGCAAACATCGTTGCTCGTGTTTCTGCCCAAAATGAAATTATAACTTCCACTATTTTTTAATTAGCGCACTCTGATATTTGGAGACTTTGCCCTAATAAATTTATTGGTCAAGATAGAAAATATTTTGTTACGTTTATACATGATTTTTCTCCTTATACCTGTGTTTACCTCTTTTAAGATAGATCCAAAGTTTTCATTGTTTTCAGTCATTTTATTATTACACCCAAACTCAATTTAGTACTCACATTAATATTTTTTAGATAATGTGAAAGAATATATAAGTCAGTCATTCTCCTCTTTCTTATTCCTCTTTCTTATGAGCCATGACATCATTCATCAAACTAGTTGTGCTCATACATCCCAACAAAATGATGTCGCTGAGTGGAAGAATCATCATCCCCTCGATGTCTCCCACACTTTGCTATGTCAAATGAATGTCCCACGATCATACGGGGGCATGCCATTATTGTCTCACATTATCTTATCAGCCACATACTGTCTTTGACTAGTTACACTCCATTTATTTTTATTATTATTATGAATGTGTAGGTTGTCTTGGAGTTGCAAGGTACTGGGAAGTTAACTACACATGACGATCCTCCAATTGTATTTGGCTGCTTGGAGAGAGAGTTCCTTCAGAAGGTGACATTAACTCACAATCACGTTTTTGTGTGCATCTTTGTTATACTATATATGTTGTCAAATATGCATCCATACTTTTCTATCCTTTATACTATCCCGTGGCTTTACTTTCTTTGTTTAGCTCCACATAGCTTATTTAAAAGGCCACAGTCAGTTTGCTAATACATAAGTTGAAGTCCACGCTGCACTTACATACATGTTGTTTGTGTCTGTGCGTAGGGGTGGCGATGGGGAATATTAGAGGATTACTGATGTAGGACAAGACTATATGACTCAATGTTGATCTAACTCATTCACTAGCGCAGGCACACACATAGTTCACATTAATTAATTAATTTTAAGCTTACACCGAAAGCAATAGTTAAACAATTTGAACAAAAGGTTACAGAAGAAGATTGCGAAAGAATGAGTGTAAAAAATTGAATACAAAGCGAATATGCAATACATGCCTATGAAATAAAGAGAAAAACACAATAACTAAATACGGCAAATTGAAACAAGAATGTTCGTTCAATGTAAATGGACAAACAAATATAAAAGGTTACCGAATTTATTGTTGTGTAGTTGGACTTTGTTTAATTTAATGAAGCCATTTATTTCAAATGTCAATTGTTCTTGCTTGTCTATTTTGAAGAAATCTGTTACGTGTTATAATCCTCCGTCAGTTATCTTATTATCTCGTTGCGTGTAGGGAGTCATAGTTATTAGACTCGTAGTAATGTTTTAGTATTTTTATATTGTTTGCATTTTATTTACGGGTATGCCACCCGGGGTTCTATATATTGACCCTTCTCTTGTATTTGAGATTATGAAATGAAGTATGAAAGTTTCCTTCTCTCTCTCTAATTTCCTCTCTCTCTCTAAGCTCTTCTCTCCTTCCTCCACCCTCTAGGGTTTCTTCTTCTCTCATCCCCTCCTCCACCGCTCTAGGGCTTGCCCTTTGTATCTCCTCCTCCAACAATCCGGCAACGAACCAAGCCCATAACAACTTGGTATCAGAGCCATCCTTCCTCGGCGTTACTCTCCGCTGCTCCACATCGCCGCCTCCGCTGTTTTCCGCAAGCCACGGTTGCCGCCTCCGCTGTTCGAGTTCTGTTTACCAGCATCGAAACCCCCGCTCACCTTCTTCCCCAGCGCCGACGAGCCCACGCAAGCCTCCTGTCGACGCCAGCAACCCCCGTCGACTCCAGCAACAGAGCCCATCAACTGCTGCTAAGGCGCGCCTCAGGCGCGCCTAAGGCTCAAGGCTCACCAGGCTCAGAGGTTTGCGCCTTAGTGCGCCTTTTGTGCGCCTTTGGAGCATAAAAGACATGTCTAGGTGCAATTTCTATTGTAATTTTTTTTTCAAAATAAAGAAAGAAATAATGTAAGAACTCAATATTTTTTCCATGATTTAGTGTTTGCGAAACATAATCGAGCATTGAGACTTAGATATGATGCAAGTGATCACATTGATTCTATTTTATAAGAGATATAAATGATAGTAATGAATCATTAATGAGTAGAATAGATGAAAAAATCGGATTAAGAAGATGAAGTGGTGTTTAATGCTAATTATTTAAATTGAATATGGTTGCACCTTGCCTTCGTCAGGCGCGCGCCTGCGCCTTGAGCCTTGCGCCTAGGCTCCAAGACCCCTTTGCGCCTTGGTGCGCCTTGCGCCTTTAATAACTAAGGTCACGCCGACGCCCTCCATCCAACGCCCTAGCCTCGTCGACAGCTCACCGCAGCGCCTCCCTCAAGATCGACGAACTCCATCCGCGGGATCGACGAACGCCATCCATCGTCGACCGCTCCGCTTCTTCCCCAGCACCGGCGCGTCTTCTCCCCTTCGTCAACCTCCCTGCTTCTCCACCATTGCCGATCTCCCATCCCGACGCCTCCCTCGCTGGTCCCGCCTGCTCCTTTTAGTCAGGCCTCTAGGCGTACAGCAGCCCTCCCTCCTCACGTCCCCATCGAGCCCCGAGCCCCTCCCTTCTCACGTCCCCATCGAGCCCCGAGCCCCTCCCTCCTCGATCTCTGACTTACGCCCAGCCCGCAAGGCAGCGTGTCCTCCACACCCTTTTTACTTTCTTTGTGTTGATTTCTGTGGACCCCACAGCCACTCTTCCCCACATATGTCCAATTAATTGATTTTTATTAATTCTTACTGAATTAATAACTTAATCAATTCATTATGATGAACATGCACATACGCGACATACAATTAAGCGCCGCGGACGAAGCCGCCCTTTGTTCGAAGTTGTGGGAAATGTTGCAGCCCCTTCAGGTTTCCGCCTCTCGCCTCGCCACCACCATAGACAAATGGGTCACGTCGGGCCACTTCGGACCGCCGATTACGCCAGTTGTCCCTCCTCCTCTCTCTGAGGTTCCTCTCGCTCCACCGTCACCTACGGTACATTCTGCTCTGCGGCCCTCCTCAGCCGCCGTCTCGGCCCTTTCTGACCACCTCCCGAGGCCGATCCCACCGCCGCCGACGCCACCGGCCCCCGCCTTGCCGGTCCCGCTCTCCAAGCCCGCACAACTTATGCGGCCTCCGCTGTCTCCGCCGCCGCCTCTGCCGCCTCCGACCACGCTGTTGCCTCTACTGCCGGCCACTACTCAGTCGGCCCTTTCGGCCGCATTACCGTTGCTGCCTCGCACCGCATCGCCGGTCTCGTCGGACCCCTTCCTTCTGCCGAACGTTGTTCCTTCGGTTGCCCTGCTGCTCCGGCCTTCCGCCGCTCCGCCAGACCACTCGGCCCCAGTCCTTGCGCCACTCGTCCTTCTGACGGCGCCACTCGTCCTTCTGACGGCGCCACCAATACTCCTCGCCGCCACTACCACCGCGACGACCTACCAGGCGCTATTTTGGCGTGAGATCAAGGAGCCCGAGAAACCGCACATCCTACTTGAGTTTGAGCTTGAGGACAAGCTCAAAAATAAGGACGGGTGGATTGTTACGTGTTATAATCCTCCGCCAGTTATCTTATTATCTCGTTGCGTGTAGGGAGTCATAGTTATTAGACTCGTAGTAATGTTTTAGTATTTTTATATTGTTTGCATTTTATTTACGGGTATGCCACCCGGGGTTCTATATATTGACCCTTCTCTTGTATTTGAGATTATGAAATGAAGTATGAAAGTTTCCTTCCCTCTCTCTAATTTCCTCTCTCTCTCTCTCTAAGCTCTTCTCTCCTTCCTCCACCCTCTAGGGTTTCTTCTTCTCTCATCCCCTCCTCCACCGCTCTAGGGCTTGCCCTTTGTATCTCCGCCTCCAACAATCCGGCAACGAACCAAGCCCATAACAAAATCACCATTATTTTTCATATGCAAATAAATTAACCAAATTTGCTGGCTTCCAGTCTCTTTTATGAGCATCTATGTAGTCATAGTCTCAATAGATGCATGATAACTAGTATTAGAGGTTATTATGGGCTGATCAAAGAGTTTCCAATAACAATAGGATCATATTAGCGATCAACAGTAAGCCCATTTTTATAACTTTGAGGAATACTTTTTGCTTATAATTGTTGTCAGATTAGTCCTATAACTTAACCTTTATTCATTTTGTTTAATCCAAATCATTTTTTGGATAAATTTATGGAATGCTTAATGATTCTATTCAAGTGCTCAATTAAATATATTTTCCTTATATAACTCATCTATTTATTTCTCAAAGTAGTAATTTCATTTTTTCTTTGTACCTTCATTTTAACTAAGACCGTTTTTGTTCACCCTTTATAATTTATTATCACGTGGCAATAAAAAAATTGCTATGATTTGTTATTTTAAATTATTCAAGTGTACTTCTTGAAGAGCACAAAGGCTCGCAATTTTTTTAGAATAAAGTCATTGGGAAGAACATATAAGAATTTTAAATTTATATGTGGTGCTATTTGTACTTGTCTCCATTCAATTAAAAGTATTTTATTATGGGAAAATAAGTAAGAAATTGAAATGTGATGCTATTTATACTTGGCTCCATTCGATTAAATGTTTATTATGATGTTTTTTGGTTAGGATTATTAATTTAAATATCAGTTTATCTTTGTGAGAGAAAAATCAAAAATCTTATTTCTTCATCAAAAATTCGAGTGCATGTTTGGTTGGGCAGTTGTTGATAAAAAGTTACTGATAGAAAATTGAGTTTGAGAAAAGTGTTCTTTTTGGAAAACAGAGTTTTGCTAAAAAATTATTTGGGTGAAGTTTGCAAAACAGAATTTTGGAAAAGTTGTTTGGATACAAAATAGGGTTTTTGGTGATTTTTTTTTTCATAATATGTAACCAACAAAAATAATGTTTCTCGTCGTAAATTTGTTTTATCACCCAAACTAATAATAATACTAATAATAATAATAATGATAAAACAGATATAAAAATGGAGGGGGGCGGAAGAACAAGCATCGGTCGACAGTTGGAAGAAGAAGCTCGGCGAGGGGGGATTCCTGTAGAGATTTTGGTGATAAAATCATGGATATCTTCTTCTCCGTTCGCCATGGAAGTCACTGTTTATCTCCTTCTCCGGCAGTGATTCCGGCGAGAACGAAGAAGCAACGTCTGGACGCACGAAGAAGCAACCTTCCGCCGCGCGTCTGGACGCACGAAGAAGCAGCCTTCTGCCGCGCGTCTGGACGCACGAAGAAGCAGCCTTCCGCCGCGCGTCTGGACGCACAAATAAGCAGCGCAGAAGCAGCCTTCCGCCTTCCGCTGCGCGTCTGGACGCGCGAAGAAGCAGCGGAAAACTGCGGATCTATCCTAATACATTAGCGCGAATGCTAATAAACGCCGGTCCAGTAATAAACCCAAGCAAACGCTGCTTTTGATATACAAAAAACTCCGTTTTGGAGCTGTCGGTCCGCGCCAAAAAGCCCAACCAAACTCCACCTTATTTATAGCTTAGAGGATAGACAAATTCTACTTAGGCAATGTGACTATTGTATATACAAGAGTAAGACTTCTAATGGGCTATTATAGTGGGCCTTTATATTGGGCTTCAATATACGAAAATACATATATATTTGTTATTATAAAGTCTTTGTTACCAATAGAAATAAATGCTGTTCAATATATGTTTATATATAGGATATTTCAAAATGCAATATAGCTTCTCACAGTGA
This sequence comes from Dactylorhiza incarnata, assembly GCA_033032865.1. Taxonomy (NCBI): domain Eukaryota; kingdom Viridiplantae; phylum Streptophyta; class Magnoliopsida; order Asparagales; family Orchidaceae; genus Dactylorhiza; species Dactylorhiza incarnata. The sequence goes on from JAWHQI010000169.1 coordinate 2,464,999, forward strand.
AGAATTGAACAAATTAAAGCACTTTTTAGTTTCAAAGGGAATATAAGTGTTTTTTTATTAGTGTTTTTCTTATAACTCGAACTTGATCCTCTCCTGTTCCATATGGACACTTACATTTGTATACTGAAAACTTAGGCTCCGTTTGGCACGGTGGTGGCGGTCGTGAACACGGGGGTTAAACTGTCATTCGTTAACACCCATCTAAGGAACTTCATCCACTTTTATGTTCAAACAGATGAAGTTTTTTAGGTGGTCGTTAACGAACGACGGTTTAACCCATGCGTTTACCACCGCCACCGCTGTGCCAAACGAAGCCTTACTGTATGCGGACTTATAATGATTTCAACATAGCGTTGTGTTTATAATGTTTATATTAGTGGATGATTTTAGTTTGTACAAAATCTTCATTTGCTAAAAGCAGCACTATTGCAATTCCAGCTTCTGCCTCCTTCTGCTCTGAATTATGCATTCATCCTTGAACTGTGAATTGTTTGCAGTCGGGTTTGCAAGTTGGAAATCTTCTTCGGTTTTCCATTGTAGATGAAAGTGTGAGGATAGTTGATGGCAAGCTGGAGTTGGGAGAGATTACATTTCTCGGCAAAGCAAACCGTTTTCGAGCTTTTGCAGATAGCTACTCAAAGGTTAGCGAGCAAAGTCCTTAATATTATTATACAAAAGAAAGAAAGAATTGATGAGTCTATATCCACATTATGTATGGCTATATAATATCACTAACATCTAAAGAGTAAAATCATCAACATAAGCTTGGATCTCGAGCGGGTCGGGGCATGACTTATGGTAGATTATGAAAGTATTATTAGTAGCACCTAAGCGTGTGATTCCCGCGCTGTCACGGTGCCAAGGTTAGCTAACTCGTCTCGTGATCATTGTTCAAGATTACTCTAAATATGTTGAGAATATTCTAGAATATTTGAGAAAGATCACACTTGGGAAATATGGAAGAGTGTGGAAGAGTGTGGAAGAATCTAGTCACTTGCATGTGTGGAGAAATCTAGATTCTTCTTGAGCTTGAAGGGAAAAAGGGAGGAGGCCTATATAAGGGGAGGACCTCTCCTCATTTAGATTATCCAAGGTTTTGGAGTGTGTTGTGATAGTGAGACTCCTCTTGTGAGGGTTGAGTGCTTGTGAGCTTTGAGTGTTGAGCGTTGTTGTATATCTTGATCCTTTTGTATGTCCTGCTCAACTGTCTTTCGAACTGTCTTGTAATTTCATTCTGATGTATAATCAAAGGTTCCCTCTTTACTCCGCTGCATTATTAAAGCTAGACTTACTTGGTTAGCTTAAGTTGGTGGAAATACTAGCTAAGTGCCGCACACACTTAGTGTTGAAATACTAAGTCCGTGACAGCGCGCTCTCCTTCTCCCTTGCTCCTGTGCATGCGAAGGGGATGAAAAAGATTTAAAATATTGGAACGCCGTAGAGAAAAATCTCCCTTTTATTTACTAGTAATAATAGTTTCTCGTCCAATTGCAATTCCTGCAGGTATTCTTCCAGCACACGGCCCGCCGCTCTCCTCTTCAATTCATGGATCTGATGGCATCCGTGGACCCGAGTCTTCGTTACGAAAACACTGAAACGGAGGACAGTGAGATGATTGGCTGATTCAGCTCCAGTGGGGGATGCCTGAATTTCCCCGCAGTTTTGGATGCGCTGCTAGTTTTGGATGATCGCGCGACAGCAGGAGAGAAGCGCAGATAGTCATAAGCTGGCTTAGGTGTTTCTCATCGATTGTTAGAACCCAGAAGAAGATTATATAAGATATATGTATATGTAACGTAAGCCCAGATTATATATGTAACATAAGCTCGCTCAGTTTTGGATTATATATATATAAACTATATTAAAGAAAGGTTTTTATAAGAGTTTATGACCATCATAAGGATCATCAAAAATAGGTGGACCGTCCGATCTTAACCTGACAGAGAAATTATTTATAGACCTCCTATTAGAGAGGGTGAGAGATAGAGAGAGGAGAAAGAGAGTTGAAAGAGGGAGAATCATGAGAGATGGAGAGAGAGAAAGAAAGAGTGAGAACGGAGGAGAGAGAGAGAGAGAGAGAAAGCGGGAGGGAGAGGGAGAGAGGAAAGAGTTGCAGGTGATGAAGCTCGCGTCCATAGAGGGCGGCAGCAACAATACTTATGTATATTACAATATTTAGCCCGATAGCATGTGGGTGAAGCCTGCTCGAGAGCATCGAGCACGGGTGAAACCCGTGCGACAGTGGGGTATGAGCGGCGAGCACAAGCTTCATGCGGGCGGAGACCGTGTGGTTGCGGGCGAAGCCCGCCCGAGAGCTCGAACGCGGGCGAAGCGCGCTAAGAGTCAGTGAGCATGGGCGAAGCCTATGTGGAGCTGTTGGTGTGTGTGTGTGTATGTGTTTGTGTGTGTACGAGTGACAATCACGGGGCTCCGCCCCTACGTTCAATCGCGACTCATCTAATTTTATGAATCATCTTCATTTTTAATTTGAAGGTATGATGTAATTATATATATGTATGAGTACTCAAAATAATCGTAAAAAATATAAATCAAGATTACAAATTTTATTTTTTTCTCCATATCCCTCTCTCTCTCTCTCTCTCTCTCTCTCTCTCTCTATATATATATATATATATATATATATATATATATATATATATAAGATGAGATTTAATATGCTCTTTGATCAAACACTATTGAGGGGGAGTGTTTGGTGTGCTTGGTGTGCTTGAAGATACGTATAATTATATATATTGTACATATATATATACGAGTGACAGTGCACGGGGGCCCCCCGTGCCCCGCACGACAGTACTCGCCCGCCCCCGGCGGTGTTTGCCCGCCCTCGGCGGGCTTCGCCCCTACGACCAAGCACGATAGTATCCGGCCGGCGATGGCGGGCTTCGCCCGCCCCCGACGCGATGTTGTCGGGCGGCCTTCGGCCGCATCCAGGCGGGCTTCGCCCGCCTCCGCACGAGCGTTGCCGCTGCTCGACGCGTATGCGGGCTGCACCCACAACATATACATATGAGTACTCAAAATGATCGTAAAAAAATATCAATCAATATTACATAATTTATTTTACAAAAAAAAATTCATAGATTGTTAAAAAGATTTTTTTCTCTCTCTCGCCGCTGCACTCTCTCCCTCTCCTCGTGCTCTCTCTCCTCTTTCTCTCTCCTCTCACTTTCTATCTCTCTCTCTCCTCCATCTCTTTCTCTCTCTCTCTCGGCTTTCTCACTCTCTCCCCTCCTAGCCATACTCACCTCTCTCTCCTCACTTTTGCTCTCTCCTTCTAGCTTTAGGAGACCTATAAAAATCCCCTCTTCCTCTCTCCCCCTTTCTCTCCCCTTTTTTTTCTCTCTCCAAATGTAAGGCTGAGATTTAAAGTATGTCTCACTTTGAATGGTTATTATTTATTGTATCCCCTTAAAAATACTTTCATATATAGTAGTTTAGAAGTTTAGATATATATATATACATAAGTACATATCTATACATATCTACATATCTATACATATCTACATATCTATACTATATTAAAAAGGAAAAACACTCTTTGGTTAAACATTCGTTTTCCGATTTTACTCCTCTTTGATAAAGAAAATAAAGTTTATAAAATTTATGTGTTTTTTCTTTTGTTTTAGAAATGTGCTCACATATAAACAAAGTATCTACGTACAATAGAAATTGTGTTCTTCCCACCGCTCGCAAATCCCCGTGCACAGCGCAAAAATGAGTTGCGAGCGGAATACAACACTCAGAGGTTTGCGAGCGGCGGGAGCGCCGTCACGACTAGACAATATCGTGGTCGGGATAATGTCACGCGGGGCACGGGAGCCCCCGGTGCACTATTGCAGTTGATCTACTTCAACGGTTGGTCGTAGGGACGGAGCCCCATGCCCAGGGGCGGATCCAGGAAACGCAGTAAGGTGGGGCCGACACATGAGACAATATAAAAAATTGAAAAAAATGCCAAAAAAAAAAATTTTGAGGTCGTCGCATTTCATCCTGTTGACCTATGGGATATTCCCAAATTTGAGGTCGCAATCCAGGATCTCGCTCGAAAACAAGCGGAAGCTTCTCAAATACAGATGAATCAGTAGGCAAAGAAGGTGGGGAGTCTTCTGATGACGACTTCTTGTTGAAAAATGAGTTTATAGTTTTCATTTTCTTCATAATGAACTGGTGAAAGAATCAACACATACACAACACTATAATCAAGCATCTATATATTCCCAAATTATAAACATGGAAGTGAACGCACAAATTTGTAAGAAAATAAATTGCACAATTTGCACATAACAACCATAACAAATGGAAACATGCAGCCAGTAATCAGAAGAAAAAAATTGCAGTCTAGGGAGGTACAAGGATGCCGGAAATGAGAAGAACAATTTGCAGCCAGTAAAAATGAGGAAGAAGCTCACCTTGCAGTCTAGGGAGGAGGCCGACGGCGAACGGATGTAATAAACCGGAGATGAGATGCGATTCTGCAGATTAAAAAAAATAGGAATCCGGAAATGAGAAGACCTTGAAATGTCTGGCTGTAAAAATGAGGATTGAGGAAGAAGCTCGACATGAGGCATTGAGGATTGAGGAAGAAGGTCACCTTGAAATGCTACTTGCAGGCGGAGGAGAAGGCCGACGGCGAGCGGACGACCTCTGTAGATGAGTAGAGAAGAAGCGCAGATGGAAAACGAGAAGCAGTCGGCCGACGGGCGAGAGGGATAAGCACTAAGCACTAAGCAGGGATGCGATTCCTGGTTCTTCTCATTCGGCTGATTTGGGATGGAAAAAGCGGCGTTTTCAGAGGGATAAGCAGGGATCGTCGGATCGAAAAGGAGCAGCCTTCATCTTCACGCAATGTGCCTGGAGAAACTCAGAAAAGAGAAGCGTATTTAATTAAGTGGGCCCCTCTGCTTTTGGCTTGACTGATGGAGTGATGGGGGATTGGGGGGCCCACTTAATTAAAACCAATATTTATATATTTTATTAGATAAAATAGGTATAACAATACACAATATAAAAAAAATTGGGGGGGGCCAGGGCCCCAGCCCCCCCCCCCGTGCATCCGCCCATGGCTGTCACTCTGTATATATGGGTTAATTATCGGGACCTCTCCCTTAAGTTTGCATAATTATAGGTTGCACCCCTCTTTCTTTCGAAATTACATCTACCTCCCCTCTAAGTTCTCCCACTTTAAAAATGTACCTTTCTTTAGAAATATGGATGAAAAATGATCAAATTAGCCCGAATATTTTATGATATTTCAATTTTATCTTTTAATAACAATGATTCTAGATTCATTGCAAATGGTAAAATGCAATGCATTTTTTTGTCAATGCTTTGTTATTACAAAGGATAAAATTGGAATATCATAAAATAATTTGTCATATTTGATCACGGTCCACCTATCTATACTATATTAAAAGAGCTAGAAAAGATGATTTTGGTTAAGCATTTAGCCTTCTCAATTTAACTTTAAAAAAAAAAATTTCAAAAGTAATCCAGAGATATAGTGGCTTAATGCGCCATGGTGGGAGACTGTGAGAGAGTGGAGAGAGGAGAGATAGGGTCCGTTTATTATTTATATATTAAAATGGGGGCTGAAGAGAGAGAGAGGGGGGAGAGAGTGAACTTAAATTTTATATTAATTTTTTGAAAAAAGATATATTAATATATACACTTCAATTTATATACATATAAATTTTTATAAATTGAATAAGTATTCTTAAACCTCCTCAAAAAAATTTGTGAGCGAACGGGCACGACATGAGTTTGTGAGCGGCGGGAGCGCCATCGCATTGGGCAATTAGGTGGCGCGCCGAAGTACTATCGTTCCGGCACATGCCCCTTATGCACTGTCGCGGTTAAGGTGCTCTCACAGTTTGTCATAGGGGCAGAGCCCCGTATCTATCACTCATATTTCTAAAGAAAAACGTCACACCTTTCAATGTATAGCCATTACAAAGGGTAAAATTGAATATCATAAAATAATTTGACTGATTTTATCATTTTCCATCCATATTTTTAACGGAATGAGCATTTTATAATCATGAATTGTGTTATATATACGTGCCAAAATATTGAATTATATTATATATATACGTGCGAAAATAATTGTCACAGCCCGCATTTTCCCCACGAATTTAATAAATATTATCAGAGCAAGAGGAAAATATGTGTTATGATGTCACGTTATGCAGAGGACGACTACAGATGCTCAGGCAGCCACTACTCACGAAAATTTATAAAAGACATAAATTTGTTTGGGTTAAATAGAGGATTTATATTTTTAGCTTATTATCGTGTCCCTCGGTCCAGTAGATCAACTAGTCCACAAGTAGAAATCTATACATACGCAGCGGAAAAATAGATTCATTTTATCTTATATGAGCATGAAGATCAAACATCCCTGCAATGATATGCACATCTCTAGATTTAGTATAAGTAAAGAAGAATTTTTCTACGATTTTCAAAGTAGGTGACATTTACATAAAATCATGTTATGCAAGAATGTCATTTGCTATACATAAAATAACTCATACAACTTAACATAAAACTTCCCAGAAAGCAAGCATTAGAAATAACCAGCAAGTACGAACAAATAAGCTAGCAAGTAAACTAACAGTGGAAGACTACAACTAAAGCAAAGAAACAACTACCTCATAATAGTGAGGAGGAAACGGACAACTGCAACTAACCGCAGCTCTACCGTTTGTCGCAGTTACTGACCTGAACCTGAACCTGGGGCACTCAAAAGAAAAGAATGTCTCAGACCAAAAGGGAGCAAGTAACAACAAGTATAAGAATGAAAGCTATTACGCAACATGAATAAATACTAGCCACGCGCAAGCATAGATTTAGCATAATTAGCTTGAACAAGAACACAAGTTCACAGAAAAATAAGCCCATAAACGGGGGCATCAAGCAAAGAAGGTTGTTGTATAAGGGACTTTGCATCCCAAAAGTATAAAAAGGCATCGTGGTGGTGGCCTCATTGTCCTACCAACCACTACTAAAAGAACTGTGATTGAGGACCACACTGCTCCCATTACCCATCCTTCCAGTTCAAAACAAATCCATCTTTATCCATTGTGGTGGGGGCCTGATCATATCCACCCACACTCCACTCTAACAAGAAGCCATTGTGGTGGGGGCCTGAAATACCACCCACACTCCAGTCTAAAAGAAGCCACTATGGTGGGGGCCTGAAATACCACCCACACTCCAGTCTAAAAGAAGCCACTATGGTGGGGGCCTGAAATACCTCTCACACTCCAGTATATAAGACCACTATAGTTGGGGCCTGATAAATCCACCCACTCTCCAGTCTATAAAACCACTGTGGTGGGGGCCTGATAAATCCACCCACTCTCCAGTCTATAAGACCACTGTGGTGGGGGCCTGATAAATTCACCCACTCTCCAGTCTATAAATAAAAGAAATCATTCCAATTTATACTTATGAACAACATACTTGGATTGACATTCACTGAGGGTTAACATGAATCCTAAAGGAATAAAATTCCAAAGAAAAGAAACTCATGTTTTCACTTATCTTAACCATTCAAACAATAATCATATGATCAATCATATATCATGCACAAGACAAGGGAAAAATTACCTTGGATTACATGAGGAAACAATCCTATTAGTCCCAATAGAAATGGTTGGGAGGCTCAAAATGCAAACCAAAGACTAAAGAAACTGGATCAAGATGATCCAGTCAAATATCGGGGTGATCCCGACGAATAAAGCGCAACTTCATATAAAATCTCAACAAATGGACTCAAAACTCTCATCATAATTTAAGATACCCGAGAACACCTTGGCAAAAAGGACTTAAATTATTGATGAAACAATTTGGGATATGCGATGGAATCGACAGAAAAACCTATCAAAAGTCGACGAGAAGACTTAACAAAAGTCGACGGGAAGCTTCAAGGAAAAAAATCGGCTGGAAGAGGGTCCGATCGACGGGACGGAAGCCCGATCGACGGGATGGGAGCCCGATCGACGGGAGGTCCCGTCGATTCTTACTTAGAAGATCAATAATTTTGACTTCTCTGTTGTCTCCCGTCGATCGGGAGCCCGATTTTAACTTAGGATTTTATAAAATTCCTTATAACCCCCAAAACATTCTACCATAGCTCAAACTCAACTCTAGAACACCTGAAAAAGCTAAGTAAAATTCGACAGATGAATAGAACTCAAATAATTCAAGTCATAGATGAAATAAAATACAATCACTCCCAAAATGAAAAGTATTAACTCATAGCACACTGCTCAAACACCCCAACAAGATAGTTAACCTCTCATTATAGGCAACAAATCTTTTGAAATGATTAGAAAATAAAAATACCAAGATTAGGGGATTCTTAACAAACTACTTGATAGCATAACTAAACAAGTATATAAGCTATCCAGATTTCAAGGGGATGACAGCAGGAAATCAAGAACCCAGAAAACCAATCAAGACCCAAAAGGGAAAAACAACAGCCACTTACCTAAACTAAACATGTTAGTCATACAAGGAAGAAGGACAGGACTAAAAGGAATGACTTTCAATTACACAGCAAAACAAGCCAAAGAGTACTACTACTACTTGGAGAACACAACTAACAGGAGAGCCTAACATAACTAGATTTCAGGAAAATGGTCATCAAGGGGAAAAACTGCTACCTGCAGCCCATAACCACTAAGAAAAACTTACATCCAGCAAGATTGCTTAAAACAATGAGGAAGAAGCAATACTCCTCACTAAGAAAATACTACCTGAGCAAAGAACCCACTCCAGAGAACAAAGAGGGAGACAACAAGATGCTCATAGCTTAAAGGGGGGAGAAACAAGCATTAAAGGAAGAGAAACAAGCATTAATGGAGGAAGAGAAACAAGCATTAATGGAAGAGAAACAAGCATTAATGGAAGAGAAACAAGCATTAAGGGAATAGAAACAAGCATTAAGGGAAGAGAAACAAGCATTAAAGGAGGAGAAACGAGCATTAAAGGAAGAGAAACAAGCAAAGGAACAAAATCTGCACTAAGGAAGGAAAAAATCGGTGGGTGCTCTCGTCGATCGACGGGTGGTCCCGTCGATCGACGGGAAGCCCCGTTGATTTAGACTTAGAGGCCTGGGGAAACCACTTCCCCAGCTGAAGCAGCCGATCGACAGGACAGCCTCGCTGATCGACGGGAGATCCCGTCGATCGATTTAGACTTAAATAGACAATTTTTCTAAAATCTTTCTAAACCAACCTAACCTACTTCTATCAAAGCCCATACTAGGACTACCAACACAAATCTCAACTAACAACAATAAAGGTAAAGAAAATCAATCAACACTAAATTTCCCCAAATAAAGAGGATTAGAAAGAATTCTGGAGAAAAGAAAAAAACAAGCCAAGGGGGGAAGAAAGCAAACCACCACTTGCCTATATCTCGAACCACCGAAATACGGCCTAATCCGCCCTCCACGCCAAGGATCGGCTCAAACACGGCCTAAACACGACGAATCTACGAAGATTTGGACAAAAAGAAGGTTAGGGCGGCTAACCCTAACATCAAAACCTACGAAACGGACAAAACTTACCACGCGCGCGACGAGCACGGCGAGAGCTTTCCAAATCTATGCTCCGACGAAGATTTCGCACACCGGAGCTCCGGCGGCGGCGGTCGGAAGCTCCACGGAAACCACGCTCTCCCTTTTTCTCTCTCTCTCGAAGCTTCTGGCTCGATAAACAGGGAGGAAGAAGAAGATGAAGAAGAATATTTATATATAATATATATATAAATAGATAGTGGACGACAACAATCATAATAGTAATAATAATAATAATAAGGAGAAAAGAAGGGTCAAACCAAAGATCGTCGATTCCAATGAAAATCGCACCGAAGCCAAACGTCGGCGCTACGAATTCAACGGAGAAGTCGAAAACAAAATCCGACGAGCAAATCTCAAGATATAAAATTTTGAAGTTTACGGCGAACGATAATTATACAAATCTTTGGAAAATCACCGGCACTCTAATAACGCTCGGATCGCAACGAAACTTCGACGAGTCTTTCTAAAATTAATTAAGTTAATTTTCTAACGCAAAATCTTCCAACTTCAGCACACTCCAAAATTTGGTCGACTTGTCCGAACAAACACGAAAACACGCAAATGACGATGCACCGCTAACTCCGCACTAAAGTAACGCTCTTACGTAAAAAAAAATGATGTCAAAGAAGGATAAAATAATTCCTGAAAATTCAGGGGCGTTACAATAATAAACTACAATTATTAGACAAATTTTAAATGAAATATATAATACTTCCGTGATAGTTCACATGATCTCCCTTGCGTAGAGATGGGTGGTGCCCTCTCGAAGATGGGCAGAGCTCGCCTGATCGTGGATGGAACCCATCCAATCACGACCTGCGTGCATTGGCGGAACCAAATAGAGGCACACACTCGCGCACTTGCCAGGGTCCTATTTCTGAAATAGGTTGAGGTGTAGCTGGCCTAACTCTTTCCTTATGCTCAAAAGCTGATTTCAAAGAAAACAGTTAGCTGCTTTCATAGCTCTGTCCCGGTTTCTATAAAAAAATTCAGGTGTTGTCGGCCTATATCTACTGTCCCTAGGCTTGACAGCAGCTTGCAAGTTCTCTTTCCTCCAAATAGTGTCAGTTGCTTGGTTATCTTGGCATGCCTTTTCCAATGGTCTAGTGGTCTGTGGATCTCTCCGACTCCTCTAGGTCTCAACCTAGAAACAATGTCCCCGCTGGATGCTTCCGTGGTTTGATTCTCCTTCCCCTTCCCCGTCGGTCTCCCATCCACAAAAAAATTCATCTCCGGCCATTCGCTCGTCCCCAAGATTCGATCACCTTGAGATATGCAGCAACAATTTCGCCCCATGGAAGATGCTAATAATGTGTTTCAGAGATGACGATTGTGATACTTCACTGCCAATCCAGGAAGATGTGAATATTTTCATTGTATATATTAGCATTGGATGAATTTCTGCCGAGCTAAAGATTTTTTTGTACAACGATTTGTACAACATGCGTCTATTTTTGATCTGTTTTGTACTATGTAGGAAGAGAAATTTGAGCAATGTTTCATGGCTCCATGCAAATACTGATTCAAGAGGATATTCCCTTTTCCATGGCTAATTGATTTTATATTTTCTCTTACATTTATTTCTCCTTCAGAAGGAAGGCTTTCTGAAGGTAATAGACTCAGTCCTGCCTTTTTTTTTAACTTTTTCACTTGGACATAATATTTAGAGTGAGTACAAAATATTATTGTGCCCGGGTTAAACTGAAATCCCAGTTCCGCCACTGCATGATTGAGTACTGTCTCGCGAGGCACGAGGGGGGGTCCACCCGTGCACTGTCACTCGTGTGTTTATATCGATATTAATAAAGATATTTGCTTTTGCTACAATACAAGCATGTCGCCGGTAACACAAGGTAGAGAGAGAGAGAAATAGGGAGAGAGGCGGAGGGGTGAGTTCACAAGCAAGGTAGAGAGAGATGGAGAGAGAGTTTTAATAATTATATATATATTTAATATTTATATATTATATTTAATATAAATATATATATTTAATATTTATATATTATATTTAATATAAATATATATATTTAATATTTATATATTATATTTAATATAAATATATATATTTAATATTTATATATTATATTTAATATAAATATATATTTAATATTTATTTATTATATTTAATATAAATATATATTTAATATTTATTTATTATATTTAATATAAATATATATATTTAATATATATATATAATATTTATATATTATATTTAATATATATATATATATTATTTATATATTATATTTAATATATATATATAATATTTATATATTATATTTAATATAAATATATATATAATATTTATATATTATATTTAATATAAATATATATATATATTTAATATTTATATATTATATTTAATATAAATAGATATATATTTAATATTTATATATTATATTTAATATAAATATATATATATATAATATTTATATATTATATTTAATAAAAAAAAATATTTTTAATATTTATATATTATATTTAATATATATATATATATTTAATATTTATATATTATATTTAATATAAATATATATATATTTAATATTTATATATTATATTTAATATAAATATATATACTAAAAATTTATACGCAAGGTAGTTCGCACGGGCTACGCCCGTGTTCGATGCTCTCGGGCGGCCTTCGGCCGCATCAATGGAGGTTTCGCGGCGGGGTTTCGCCCGTGTAGGGGCTGCTCTAAGGGGGGCGGGCTGCCCCCCCCCCCCCCCCCCCCCCCCCACCACCACCACCACCACCAAACATTTTGCAAAAATAGATATTGAATTTGGATTCCTCTCTTCGAGACAGTGATATTTGACTACTTACACGTCAAAAACAATGACCGAATGAGAGAGAAACGGCTCTGATAAGGTGAAGACGTTCAAAAAAAAACTTTGGCAGGAGAAAGACAACATCTGGCCCACCTCCTTATATAACTTTCTGGATCTGCCCCTGCGCCCGTGCAATATAGGCATAGCCGGCATTGATGCGCCCAAAGACCGCCTACGCCCGTTCGAAGATGCCCCGTTCAATATAGGCATAGCCGGCATTGATGCGCCCAAAGACCGCCTACGCCCGTTCGAAGATGCCCGTATATGTATAAGGTATTAAGAGGAGAATGCTGTGGTAAAAAATGTGCATCAGTTATTGCAGTTGTGGGATTTGCGGCAGAAAAACAACCACACCAGCGGCGTCAGTTTATTATGTTTAAGGTGATAAGGCGATTAATAATATATCCAGGTGTTGTGAATATATATATATATATATATATATATATATATATATATATAATATAGTTAGTTATATGACAAACTTGAAAAATGATTCCGTTCTTATCAGGATGCGGTTATCTTCTAGTCATCCGCAAAGCAGTTTTGGCTATCCGCACTTTATTTATATGAGTTATATACGAGCCTTTTGGAAATACGATTTTTACATGCATTTTTAGGAAACGTGTTCAACACGAAAGTTGTAGATCTCGTCAAGATCTACAACTTTCGTGTTGAACACTTTTTCTAAAAATGAACGTGCAAGACGTATTGCCGCCCCGATTGAAACGTGGGTGTAACTATAGCGAATTTTTGGAAATACTTCTTGTACATGCATTTTTAGGAAAAGTGTTCGTGTTGAACACGTTTCCTAAAAATGTACAAAATGTATTTCCAAAAGACACTTAGGCTGCGTTTGTTTCGCGGGTTTTGAGAGGAAGGAATTGGTTTTGGGTATATCAAAATCAATATTTGTGTTCGTTTTGTGTGTTTACAGGAAGGAATTGATCCGATCGGTTTTGGGAGGAAGGTTTTGGACCAAAACCAATTATGATGCTCGTTTGAACCTTTTTATGGACTGGATTGACTTTTAACCAAAACTCATAAGTTTTGGAACTTTAGAAATCTACCTATCCCCAAAACCGACCAAATTTGGTAGATTATCCTTCATGTCCGATCATCTTACCCGCAAAACCATTGGTGCAAATGAAGAAAAAATGATTGACCAAAACCTTCCTGCAAAACCATGGTGCAAACGAACAAGAAAATTATTTTTCATTTGGTAAAATTTATTTTTCAAAATCTTCCTGCAGAACCATGAGTGCAAACGAACAAAAATTTTGATTTTGAACCAAAACCTACAAAATTTTGGTTTTTGACTAAAAACAAAACCTTCCATATAAAACCCGCGAAACGAAAGCAGCCTTAGGCTTCGTTTGGGGCGGCGTTTCGCCGCCCCGTTTGGGGCAAACGCCGCCTGAAGGCGGCAAAACAAATGCCCATCCGGCGGCGTTTGCTCTGTTTCCACCCGCCCGCAAGGAAAAACGCCACAAAAAGGAGCTTTTGGAGCAGCCACCTCCCCCCTCCAGTTCGATCCGCCGGTTCCATCCGCCGGTTTCGATCCGCCGCCGAACCAAACGAAGCCTTATATAACTCGTATAAATAGAGTGCGGATAGTCAAAACTGGTTTGCGGATAATAATCACCTTATTTTATGCGTACATTAATGCGCACGTTCCTCATGCAGCGAGCACGTGGCACAGGAGGCATGCTCATATTCGTCAGCTGCACTATATTATTCTCTCACCTCATCATTCTCATCCTCTTCTATCAAACGTCAGCAATTATTTGATTCCATTGGAATATAGTTCCTTTCACACCGTCTCAATGCTATGAGTATCGAGAACGGGGTGAGATATTATTCGTCCGATCTGCTGTGTGATTGTAGTAAAATTCTAAGAAAAATGTGATATTCGACCGAATTTTTCATGAGGCGATCGGACGGATTTAGGTTTAAAATATTTATTTTAGGGAGTTGTTGAAAGCACCGCAATTTTGGATGTGTGCACCGCAATTTGCACGAGTTATTACACGCCTTTTGGAAATACGCTTTGTACATGCATGTTTAGAAAAAATGTTCAACACGAAATTTGTAGATCTCATCGAGATCTACAACTTTTGTGTTGAACACTTTTCCTAAAAATGCACGCACAAGGTGTATTGCCGCCCTGATTGAAACATGTGCGTAACTATAGCGAATTTTTGGAAATACGTCTTGTGCGTGCATTTTTAGGAAAAGTGTTCAACACGAAAGTTGTAGATCTCGACGAGATCTACAACTTTTGTGTTGAACACTTTTCCTAAATATGCATGTACAAAGTGTATTTCCAAAAGACGCATAAAATACGGTGCACATAGCCAAAACTGCGGTGTGTTAAGAATTCCCTTATTTTATGAATAAATGGAATTTTCTTGTAAAAAGATTTATAAAAAAATCAAAAACATTAAAAAAATTGTTTTTTTTGTTATTTCACCCAAAATCCTCAATGCTCAGTTGTCTAAAAAAATGGAGAATTAAGCTACTGTTTATTATGAGCAATGTTATATGGACTCCCAAAAGTGTTATTTGCACTTCAAAAAATATCTAAAATCTCTCATTTTATTCGCAGTCCAAAAAAAATATGAAAAACGGCGAGTAGAGTTCTTTCTCCATGATCTGAGAGAGGTGGTGCCAGATTCGTCTCCATGGATCACTTCATACATTGAATCTTCAGCACCTTCATTAAACTCCTCTCGGATCACGTATAGGTTCGAAAACACTCTTGGTCAAATTTTTGAACACTGCCTTTATTATCGTTTTCTATTCATTTCTTCTCACCTTATATTCATCTATCTCGCGTAAACTCTAGTCTCTAGCGCCAAAAATCACACTTTTTGGTGAATTTCTTATGCTCTCGTGCTAATTTACTTGCACATGTAAAGTTTTCTAGTATTTCCTGCAATATTTGTGTGTTCTTTCTACTCGAGTCTATGATTTTTCTCCTTATCTTCGGTCCCGAGTAGCACTCCGCGATGTGGAGGATCGGGAGGAATATTTTTGTACTATGACGGGGCTTGATTCCTGAAACAAGGACTTTGTTTTTGGGCTGTCAATATTTTAGACCGTGAATATGTTTTTTGGAGTGCATACATCATTGGACTGCGAATAGCCAAACTCGGATTGCTTATAACTTTACTCTTTATTATTTATTGAGATCAATTCCGGCTTAATTATGCTCCTCCTCGTTCTTTTGATTTCACTTGCATTTTATATTTTGCTTTGTGTACCCTGAGCCCACCTCCCAAAATGGAGAAATATTTTATTTGTACGGGGGAGATCTTGTCCGTCCGTAATTCGGGAAAAACAAAATACAATGTTCGTCGAATTTTAAAATTTCGTTCATCTGGAAGCACATTCATATGTTGGTAGGCTAGATGATAATGAGCACAAGATAGTAGAGTGTTCAATGCAGGATGCAAGCCTCGTAAAATTTTAACCACTTTAAAGAAAAGAAATCTGAAGAATTCTACATCTATTAAAACATTCTACAATGAGAAAACAAATCTATACAGAACCACTCGTTACATTTATGGGCGTTGAATGCACTTACAAGACCACTCGTTACCGTTTGCAACTGCTTTCTATTGTTGGTGTCCAAAGGGAAGTTTGAAAGGCCGTCCAAATTGAAGTTTGAAGAAGTTTTTGGAGGATTATAAATTCACAAAAAGAGACCCTTTGCATTTTGAGCATATTCTAAATGATGAACAACAAGAACAACATGGTAGTGTGAAAAAGATTAAGGCAGCTAAGAAATTTCAAATTAGAAAGGGTGGTTTTCTTGAAAATGTGCGCAAGCAAATGCCCCTAAATGTGTGTACACATCTCATTGATGTCATTGATGTTTTAGGAGATGGTTTGCAGTGCTGCTCCATCTTGCTGGTGCGTGCGGGACACGTGCCTTTCATTTTTTCCTTTCATTAAAATTTTTACCTCTTCTCCCATAGCCATAGAATCCGCACTCTTTCAAGCAGTGGTGACTCCCTCTATCAAGTGTTCAAAGAAATTTGTTATTTCGGCTAATGCCCTCTAGTGAAATATATAGGGAGGAAGAAGGCTCCAATTATGGAAGTAGCATCAATAAAGGCAATGAAAGCAAATATCTTCATTAATGCCCAGATCTCATTAAAGAGGAATCAAATATCCTCATTAATGCTATAATCTCATTAAGGAGGAATCAAGTATCCTCTTTAATACCAAAATCATATTAAGGAATAACCAATATTACTTAAGATAAATATTTCTTATTTTTGGAAATACGGGTATCGCAATTAAAGGCTTTAATATTTTAATAAGTGGTATTTTTTTGATTTAGGTGTCTAATTCCTTGAGCGCTCCCAGGTGAGCTGAGGGAATCGCGTCCGAGTAAGCTCCTGGTTAGTCGGACGTTGTGAGGCGCTAGTTTCCCGCTGAAAAATACGAGGGCCGTTGTAGCAAAACACGCTCTCACTGACTCATGACAAGCAGATGAAATTTTTGGATTATCGACTGTAAGTCTCGGCCTCCGAAAACTGGGGGGCAATTGATGAGGTTACCCTAAAAGGGCTCGGGTTGAGTCGGACCAAATACTTCTTATCACAGCCTCACCCAGACCCGTAAGGCAGCTCTAACTCGGACGCCCGGTCTAAAACCTGCAGCTAGGCAGCTTCAAGTTCCTACTCTGCATGAGGCGCACTCCCGCTAGCTCCCGCTCCGCAGGAGGTGCTCTCACACTCTCGCTTGCTCCTACTCCGCAGAAAACGCTCTCGCCTTCTCCATAAAGGTGCTCTCGCTCGCTCCCGCTCCGCATGAGACGCTCTCGTGCTTCCACTTGCTCCTGCTCCGCGGGAGGTGCTCTCGCGCTCTCGCTCCACGGGAGGCGCGCTCGTGCTTCTGTTTACTCCTGCTCCGCGCGAGGCTCTCTCATGCTACCGCTCGCTCCTGCTTCGCAGGAGGCGCTCTCGTGCTTCCGATCGCTCCTGCACCGCGGGAGGCGCTCCCGCTCGCTCCCGCTCCGTAGGAGGAGCTCTCGTGCTTCCACTCGCTCCTGCTCTACGGGAGGCGCTCTTGCGCTCCCGCTCACTCCTGCTCCGCAGGAGGGGCTCTCGTGCTTCTCCTCGCTCCTACCTTATAGAAGGCGCTCTCGCGCTCCTGCTCCGCAGGAGGGGCTCTCGTGTTTCTGCTCGATCCAACCCCCGCGGAAAGCACTCTCCCGCTTCCGCTCGCTCCTGCTCTGCGGGAGGCGCTCCCGCGCTCCCGCTCTCTCCAACTCAGTAGGAGACGCTCACATGCTTCATGTACAACCCCATACCCGTCGGGTGTGACCCTCCCCAGATAGTTGGGACCCAAGGTGTCCTGTGATTGGCTAGCATTGATCGGGCTGCGGTTAGCGGGTCTTGGTGTGCGTTTAGAGAACTGGCTGCGGATAGCCAGTTTTGGCTAGGGTTTCTATAAAACCAAAAAACTAAAACCCTCCAACTCACTCCTTCCCAGCCGCAGGACCTGAGCCCCCCTCTCTTCTTCCTGGTTCGCGCGTATCTAGGGCAGCAGGCGTCCCTCCCGCTCCTCGTCGCTCTTCCCCTTCCCGACGACTGCGAACGAAAGGAGGAGCCCCGGCCCCGTCGCTCTTCCCCCTCCCGACGACTGCGAATGAAAGGAGGAGCCCCGACCACGTCGCTCTTCCCCCTCCTGACGACTGCGAACGAAAGGAGGAGCCCCAACCCCGTCACTCTTCCCCCTCCCGACGGCTGCAAACAAAAGGAGGAGCCCCGACCCCGTCGCCCCCCTTCCCGTCGGCCCGATACCGAACCGAGCCCCTCCTTCCTCCTCTCTCCCGTCGCCTGGAGTTTTCCCCTCCTTCCCAGTCGGCCTAGGGCTAAGAAGATCCGGTTCCGCCTCCTCTCTTGTTCTTTGTTTGGAGTCAGCAACCATTCAGCAAAGGCCGACCACCCTTGGTGGAGTGAGGTTGTGCGCACAACCTAGAAAGTCGTCTTGGAGCTCGAGCTTGCACGACAACGAAGAACGTACCTTGGAGAGTCGAATCAGAGCCCGATCCGGCGTGTGCAAGCCGGATCCGTGCATGAACATCCGCTATGGTCACTAGACGTCGCGCCTCATGTCAGATAATCGGTGGTGGCTCCGTGAAAACACGCTTCAAGGGTAACGAAATTTCTCCTCGGGCAGGTGAAGCCCTAATTTATCATGATTTCATGGAAGCCCCTCTCCACCAACGAGTGGAGGAAGGGAGCTCTCCGACGGGTCGATGTGTACATCCCCGCTTGTAATTGCATTAGCGTCCGGAAGCGCGGGTACGGATTTAGGCATGCTGTGTGAAGCCCATCCGGATATGTCAATCTGGATTGGTGATGTTCTGGGGTTCCCGGAGAAGACTCCGCGGAACTTGTATACTACTTGCTTGCAGGGGCGAAATATTGCCACCCCAAAAAGGGGTGGGGTCGATAGTCTCCGTCCCGTTGTAGCTGATCGATGTTCAGCCTGCCACCGCTTGGCAGGACGTTGGCGTACAGGTGTTGCAGAACAAAGTGGGAAATAGCGGGTTTAAGCCCAAGGTTGTGCCGGCCCGAGAAGACCTTATTTATTTATATTGCTGGTCTGCGTGCCGAAGTATGGAATTCATATTCCTGTAATCTGTGACGCATGTATTTTGTTTATCTTTTCTAACGTAGTCAAGTGGAGTCCTCGTGGACCCCTCGCACAGTGGGGGCCCAGAGGGAAATTTACTTGGAAGCCCCTGAGAGTCCGCTAATAGTCTCCCGGAACAGCGGAGTCACGCTGTTGGCAGCCTCATTTGGTCTGCGTATAGTAAAATTGTTGGGCGATAGTACGATATTGGTCGACCGGATAAGAAAGGCTTTGCATAGATCCAGGGAGGTGCATCTATGGAGAGGAAGGGGTCGGCTCTGAGAGTTTGGCCGACCAAGAGAGCCCTCCAAAGGTGCCTTAGCTCAGCCGTTGGCTTGGGAGGGAAAGAGTTAGTTAGTCTTCCGGGTGTGCGGTGGGACCTCCACGCTGAGACCTTGGATTTGCACTTCGAGTTCCTAGTCTTGTGTCTAGATCGTTTACTTGAGCGTAGTAAGTGCGCGGTCACCCCTTTTTTGGGACCCCGAACTCCACAGAGACCGAGATTTCGGTTTCAACATTATGGTGCGGTGAGCGTGGAGAGTGACTAGCACAGAAGAACTCAAGCAAACGTCATGACTAGAGAAGGGAAACTAAGTGACGACCAGGGTCATGCGCTGATACCCGCGGGAGGGGTCTCGCAGTCTCAGTTCGAGGAGTTCCGACGGGGGCTTCGGCGGGAGGTCATGGAGACTTTGCAGCACGCTCTCACTTTTGTTGCGCGAGCCGAGTGCTCAACGCCATCTCTTGGCGAACGCTCAGGTTTGAGGGAAGATGTGAGAAGTTCTACTAAGATGGTTCGATCATGTGTAAAGAGGACCATTAGAGGCACCAGTTAGGCATTGCATGATAAACGAGGGAGGGGTAGACCAATAAAGACTTGGAATGAAACTATACGGCAAGACACGATGCACTTAAGCATTAGTGAGGTTATGACTAGAGATAGGGCACAATGGCGACAAAGGATCATTTTCTGGTGTCGCTGTGTTGTTGTTGTTGTTGTGTGTAAGCATGCTAAGTATAGTTGTATAAACATATTACATTTTCATAAGATTTATCCCTTTTCATTTAATTCAGAGACATTTGGGGGTCATCTAATACTCAAATGTAGGTGGAGCTCATTGGTTTGTATCATTTAGTGATAGTAGCATCAGGGTCACTTCGATTTTCCTTAAACCTATATATTTTTTGTTAGTATAATTCTTACAAATTGTTATGATCTAAAGTCACTTTGGTGGTAAAATATAAAGTTTAGATATTAAAGATTATTTCCAAGACTGACTTTCTACTTTCATGTGTCTAAATCATATTGGGGAAGCCATCATTACTACTCATCTTACAAATGACATTTCATCTAGAATTTTGGGTTTTAAATGTCCTATGAGTATACAACCAAATGTCTACCCTAGAAGTTTTAATTGTCCTTTTGTTCATTATCATAGTCCTAATATGGAGAAATTGAATCACAAGGCTATTAAGTGTGTTTCTAGGATATCTTTCCGCTCAAACAATGTTATAAAATCACCATTATCCATCTAAGAAATCATGTCTATGCGGATGTCACATTCGTGAGGGAGAATCATACTTTATACAATCTCATCACCAGGTGAGAACATTAACATGGAGGATCTCCGGGAGGAGCTCCAGGACCGGGCCACCATTCGGCAGGAGGAAATCAAACGGCGGATGGCTCGGTACTTTGACAAGCACATCCGAGTAAAACACTTCCAGAAAGGGGACCTGGTCTTGAAGAAGGTCGATGCGGCCGGGAGAGGGGTCGCGGTGGGTAAGCTCAACCCCAATTGGGAGGGACCGTACATTGTAAGCGAGGTGCTCAAGTCGGGAGGGTACCACCTCCAGGATGTGGAAGGGATACCCCTCGACCGAGCCAGAAGTGGGGACGACTTGAAAAGATTCTGTCCGTGAAAATTTTTGTAACCAACTTGTTGTGCGTTTCATTATCCATGCATATATTCTGAGGTCTTTTCTGAGCAGGTGGCAGGTTCTTTGGCGCTGGAATGCCCCAGATCGATTCCGCTATCGGGCTCTCATAGACGGTGGGTCAGGTTGATCTCTGGAGAGGCTGGCGATGGCAGGTTCTTTGGCGCTGGAATGCCCCAGATCGATTCCGCTGCCGGGCTCTCATAGACGGTGGGTCAGGTTGATATCTGGAGAGGCTGGCGAGTGGCAGGTTCTTTGGCGCTGGAATGCCCCAGATCGATTCCGCTGCCGGGCTCTCATAGACGGTGGGTCAGGTTGATCTCTGGAGAGGCTGGGGAGTGGCAGGTTCTTTGGCGTTGGAATGCCCCAGATCGATTCTGCTGTCGGGCTCTCATAGACGGTGGGTCAGGTTGATCTCTGGAGAGGCTGGCGAGTGGCAGGTTCTTTGGCGCTGGAATGCCCCAGATAGATTCCGCTACCAGGCTCTCATAGACGGTGGGTCAGGTTGATCTCTGGAGAGGCTGGCGAGTGGCAAGTTCTTTGGCGCTGGAATGCCCCAGATCGATTCTGCTGCCGGGCTCTCATAGACGGTGGGTCAGGTTGATCTCTAGAGAGGCTGGCGAGTGGCAGGTTCTTTGGCGCTGGAATGCCCCAGATCGATTCCGCTGCCGGGCTCTCATAGACGGTGGGTCAGGTTGATCTCTAGAGAGGCTGGCGAGTGGCAGGTTCTTTGGCGCTGGAATGCCCCAGATCGATTCCGCTGCCGGGCTCTCATAGACGGTGGGTCAGGTTGATCTCTGGAGAGGCTGGCGAGTGGCAAGTTCTTTGGCACTGGAATGCCCTAGATCGATTCCGCTGCCGGGCTCTCATAGACGGTGGGTCAGGTTGATCTCTGGAGAGGCTGGCGAGTGGCAGGTTCTTTGGCGCTGGAATGCCCCAGATCGATTCCGCTGCCGGGCTCTCATAGACGGTGGGTCAGGTTGATCTCTGGAGAGGCTGGCGAGTGGCAAGTTCTTTATGCTGGATTGCCCCAGACGATCCCGCTGCCGGGCTCTCACTAGTCGGTGGGTCAGGTTGATCTCGCGGAGAGGCTGGCAAGGTGACGAGTTCTTTATGATGGCAGGTTGACCTCTCATGGAGGCTCTTTGGTTTCGGCTCCGAGATGGCTTCACTGATCGGGCTCTCATCTAACCGGCAGAGCGGGTAGACCTCTCAGACGACAGTTTGATCTTCTTATGATATTGTTAGAACGTGACACCAGCGCACTGAAATTCTGTTTGTTTTCGCATCAAATATGTCTCATCATAATCTTTAATTGATGAACTGCTAAAATGAGATAAAATGCTGCACATTATGACACAATAATGTATGCCAATGTTTCGTGGATGGTTTTATTTCATCAATTGTTAAAATGGTAAATCAGTGACGCCTTGATGGTGCATGCAAGTAATTTATCAGATCATTTTGGATGACTCTTTTTGTAAGACCCCCCTCCCCAAACTGAACCTGGATTCAGGGAGGGGGGATCTTACTGCCCAAAGAGGACTACCTAGCGCTTTCCGGGTGGCGACGTCCCACCCTCTCAAGCGCTGAGCGGTCTCTTTGTCAGGCACAAGAATCATCACAACACATCAGAACGCACAACGGAAGCAATCGAAATAAGAAAAGCTAAGCATGCTGATTATATTACATATTTAAATATGGTCGGGGCCTATCGTTTTACAAAACATTGCCTCGAGGGCTACATAGTCTAAAACAAAAGGGAGCCCTATGCTAGTCCTTATACTCTCGAACTCACGTCTCTGAAGATAGGAGGAGAGGCTGGGGTAATCGAACGGGCCATCTCCAAGGCTCGTAACTCATCATGTGGTGCGGCGGCTCCTCGCTGTCCCATCTCCTGTGATTGGTTATAAGAAATAACAGTTAGTCACAGAGCTAAGTAGAAAATACATCCTCTCCCTGGATCCATATCCAGGGGGCGGCTAAAGTATAGAAATAAAATAGCCGAAGCAAGGAAGAGGGTTAGCAGCAGGTAAACATATATATAGATAGGGCCTTCCGCCCTAATATCCGTAATCACGTCGTATGGTAAATACGCAACACTATTTCGCGCATACGCACACCCATGTGTTCAAACCTGTACGCACATAAAAAGACCCTGTGTCGACACAGTTTAGACCGCTTTTCTTCAAGCAGGGGAGCTAACCCCGCGGGCCTCACCGATGTGGCCGTCGGTGACAGTGGCCAGTCTTGCCACTTCTGAATGTAGTCGTACCGTATCATTCAGGCCCTCCTGTACAACTTGGTGTACCAACTGGATGTGAGCAACATCCGGCGAGCCGATTTGTAGGCCGACCAGTGGAGGCAAAACTGCAGGCTCGGAGGGTGATAACCCGCTGCGCACATCTCCCTGTCGCCATGAGTCGTCAACCCACCCGCACCGGTACGAACGGTCTGCGGGCGTGACCAACCCGCCACTCCCAAACAATCTTCACCCGCTTTATATAAAAACAAGCACATAAGTGACGTGACAATTCTACTCGACCGGTCACACGACCTCTGACCGGGAGGTTTAGCGGTATGAGGGCTCCTTGCTTGGGGCTAACCTGGGAGGAGGGACTCAACTCCGGGTTTTTCCCCAACTAAGGCCTCACTGAAGGGAGGGTAAGCACCGCATGGTTGCCATGCCAGCTCTGCATTAGCAAATAAATTAGGCCGAAAGCAGGGGCCATAACACTAAGCAGAAATGTAGGCCGAAAGCAGAGGCCATAACAATAAGCTGAAAAGTAGGCCGAAAGCAGAGGCCATGGTAATAAGCAGAATAGTAGGCCGAAAGCAGAGGCCATAATGATAAACAGAAAAGTAGGCCGAAAGCAGAGGCCATAATGATAAACAGAAAAGTAGGCCAAAAGCAGAGGCCATAATGATAAACAGAAAAGTAGGCCGAAAGCAGAGGCCATAATGATAAACAGAAAAGTAGGCCGAAAGCAGAGGCCATAATGATAAACAGAAAAGTAGGCCGAAAGCAGAGGCCATAATGATAAACAGAAAAGTAGGCCGAAAGCAGAGGCCATAATGACAGGACCAGTGCGAGACTGGATTTAAATGAAAGTACGGAAAGTAAATGCGGCGGACCAGTGCGAGACTGGATTTAAAGGGAAGTACCGAAAGTAAATGCGGGGGACCAGTGCGAGACTGGATTTAACGGAAAGTACGGAAAGCAGTAAAAGCATAAAAGAAAGGGTTAGTAGTCCAATCACTCCATAAGAGGAGGCTTCAATCGTCGACTCCGTTCTTTTATTATTGTCGCGGCGGGGTTAAATTTTGGCGCCGCGCCGCGATTTCGTTCCGATTTTCGCGTCGATATTCCTAGCTTAGTCGATTCCTTGGATAGATACGCATAATTTTAATAGGCATTTAAAAATATGCGTCGAGGGGGCGCCGATTCTTTTCGATGAATTTCGCACTTTTTCGGACGTTTATTTTGCTTGTAAAATACTTTTGGGGGACCAAAATAAGAAGTCACACCTCCCAAGTTTAATAGTAGTTGTGAAATACCTTTAATTAGAGCCCTTAATTTTTGGTGATTTTTGCGAACTTATTTGGGCGTTTATTTTCTCAAAATAAACTTTATAAAGGGTTTTAAAAATATTAAATCTTTTCCTAAAATTCCCCAAAAATTTCTGGAGGTGCCCCTTAGCGTGGGGCACATTTTTCATTTAGGAAACATTTTCTGAAACTACCCCATTTTTCCCCGAAAAATGGGGAAGTAAAAGGGGCAGTTGGTGTGCAATTAGAGGGAGGGAGAAGATCTGGGGGCGCCGCACTGGGCGCCCTCCTTGGGTCCCCACAGCGGATCCACAGCGGATCCGCTGCGGGGAGGGCACACAGTTGGAGGCGGGAGGCGGGAGTTAAGAAAATTGGAGCCGCACGATCTCCTGGGGGAGATCGCGCGGCTCCCGTTTATTAAACGGGAAGCGGCCGCTGCCGCCGCCGGGCAGCGGCCGGTTGGGGCCGGCGCCGCCCCCGGTCGGCGCGCCGGGGGCCGGAGACCACTCCGGTGGTGGTCCGGCGGCCTGGCGCCGCCGGCCACCCCTGGGAGTGCTCAATGAAGGGGACGGGAGGCGGTGGCGTGGCCTGCATGCACCATGCATGCTTGCCACGCCGCCACCTCCGCAGGGGACGAGCCGGTGCCGCCCCCGGTCGGTGCGCCGGGGGTCGGCGACCACTCCGGTGGTGGTCCGGCGGTCTGGCGCCGCCGGACTCCACCGGAAAGAGGAGCAGGAGGTGACGGGGTGGCGCGGCGCAGCCTGCATGGGCCATGCGGGCTCGCTGCGCCGCCGCCACCTCAGCTAGGGCCTTCCCTGCCGCCCCTGGTCAGGGCGCCGGGGAGGGGGCAGACCTCCGGGGGGTTCCGGCGGCCTGGTGCCGCCGGCCGCCGCCGGGGGAGGGGTTTTAACCCTTACAGGAAAAAAAGAGGGGGAGGCCACGGGTGCCGCCGGGGCTGCGTCCTCCGGCGGCCTGACCACCTCCCATGCGCCGGCGTCGAGGCCCCTGGGAGGGGTCCTACCTCCCCCAGCGCCACCAACGGCGCTGGGGGAGAGGGCTTTCACGGCCAACTTCCTCCCCGAGCCTTGCAAGGCTCGGGGCGGCGGCCGGCGGCGCTCCGGCGACGGGGAGAGGGGTGGCCTCCTCCGGGAGATAGGAAGGAGGAGGGGGAGCGTTCTACCTGTGGTGTAGGTGGGGCTCGAGAGGTGGAGGGGCGGTGGCCGGCCATGAGGGAGGTGGCGGCTTGGTTGGGTAGGGTTCCGGCGAGGAGAGGGAGGAGGAGGGAGGTGGCTGAGCTTGCTGGTAGGGGGAGAGCTTGAGAGAGGGGGGGGAGTAGTGTTCTGAAAGGAGGGGCTTGGCCCTCCTTTTATAGGAAGGGGGAGAACCTCCCCCCCCCCCCCTCTCCTCCTTTCTCCACGTGGAGGGGGGGGGGAAGATATTTTCTCCCCCTCCCCTCCCTCCCCCCTCTCCTGCCCCTTTGCCCAAATAGGGGTTGCCTATTCATTGGCAGCCCTCTTCCTTGGGGGGCTTTCTCTCTCCTCCCCCCCCCTTTTCCTTTTCATTTCCCAATAAATTTCAAGCTGGGGGGTGGGGGGGTTGACCGAGTCAACTTAGGGCGGGGTACTCCTTGACCCCCGGGGTCCAATAAGAGTTGTCGGGGCCGATGCCGGGTTCGTGTGCTTTATATCTCGTGCGTTGCACTGAGGCGATCTGCATAGTACTAAAATGACATACTCTCCATACGACCTTGAATCGAGGCCCAACGAATTCCGTTGCGCTCGTATTGTTCGTACGAGTTTACCAGAACTGACAGAAGTTAATTCGGGGCTCGTACGGTCACTATTCATAATAATGAGGTAGTGGCGCGCTACGACACCCGAAATAGTCGTTTTCTTCAAACGACCTCGGATCGAAGTGCAACGAATTCCGCTGCGCTCGTATTGTCCATACGAGTCTAACGGAACTGACGGAAGTCCAATCGGGGTTCGTACGGTCACTATTCATAATAATGAAGTAGTGGCGCACTACGATACCCGAAATGGTCGTTTTCTCCAAACGACCTCGGATCGAAGTGCAACGAATTCCGTTGCGCTCGTATTGTCTATACGAGTCTAACGGAACTGACGGAAGTCAATTCGGGGTTCATCTGGTCACTGCACCCCAATGACTTAGTTGCGGCGCGCCACATTACTTAAAATGGTAGTTTTCTACTGCTCGGGCCTACTTTTATTGGGCTCACTAGGGTCTAGTGGCCCAATAAAAGTCGGGATGTCACACTTTTGGCTTGCATGATAGTTTATTATTAAAGGTTAAGAAGATACCTTCTGCAGGTTTCATGGTATGCACGACGCCCAATTGACTGTTATGCTTGGTGTTATGAGCAGAATCAGGCCTGGGGTAAAATCCATCTTTTGTATTTTTGAACTAAACATATAACTATTTTAGATAAAAAAATACACTTGAAACTATTTAGGTACTCCAACTCAGAGATTTGGACTTCAGTGTTATGAAAATTATGGTTCATGCTGCATCCTCTATTGTGGATATTACTTCATGCTTCCAGCATTTAAGAGAACATGCACAATTATATGGTGATGTCATAATTGATAAATGCTTTCCGGAAAAAACTAAAAGTACTAGTTAAATTTTCATAGGGCGACATGAATTAATAAAAAGATCAAAGATCGAAAGAAGGCAACTTGTCAAGGATGGTAATTCCAGTGTGTTGTCAAGTTTACTTTTTTCAGCTTCTGCATTCTCTCTCTGGAGTTATATATTATAGGACTTCAATCGTTACTGGTTGTACAAATGCAAAAATGGTTTTGGTATTATAGAGAGTGAAGAAATACCTTATCATGTACTGCCATTTCATTACTGTTTTTTTTTTAACTTGAGATTGTGCATAAGATAATGGGAATGATAAGATATTGGCTAATGTTATTTGAAGGTTAGAGGTGCTTTTTACGGAAGAAGTATCCAATTTTAAGACCTTTCATCCTACCCTTATTTGGAGTTATTCCTTAGTTGTTGGCACTATCATTGTTGGATCACTTATCTATTTTGTGCATAAATTTTATTCCATCTTTTGTAGTTTTATAAACCCTAGGGGCCTCACTATAATTTTGGGCATCCCCCTTATTTATAGGTGTGTTACCTAATATAACACACAACTTTTCATTTCTCTTCATGGTATCAGAGCGTGCATTTCTACCTTAGTTGAGAATCTTCTCTATCTTTGAATAGTGGTCTCAAATTAACTTTTTACTGATTTTTGCAGCCTCTTAGTTTTCCCTCAGAAGAGAAACCCAACAAACCATGGTATGGCCATCAATAAAAATAATGAGTGGCCTTGGCCAGAAATATTTTTGATACTAGATAATCCTCACATGTCACTATGAATGAGTGAGAAAGGATGAGATTCAATATAAGGCTTTAGCATATAAGGGATCAGTTATGCTTGATAAATTGATAGTTTTCACTGACAATCGAAGTTCTTTAAGAATAGTTTTGAAAACAGAAGCTTAAGATAATGAATATTTGATTCGTTTTGAAAACAGAAGCTAAGATAATGAATCCTACAATGACACAACATTATTTGATTAGTTTTAGAAACAAAATCAGATTCATTCTAAATTGTCAATGCATGATTGTTTATGTAATCATTATAGATAATAGTGAACATTCTTTTCCTCAGCACTGTCAATCATCCCTGAGGCCCATTCCTGAATAACACAATATGCAACATTAAAAATAACTGCAATCTAAATTATGAGTTTGCTTGCTAATAGACATTAGGTTGCATGACATTTTGAGAACATGAAGGGCATAATGTTTCTACCATAAAAAAGAAGGCATAGTGTATAACCAAGGTTGTTGACAATCAAATTGATCATTTAAAAGAAACAAAGGAAAAAGATATCACATCAGGACAAATATGAGTACAAAAAAGAGAAGAAGAATCATTCATATGATTATATACCCATATTTTTTCTGGGTCGGCTCCCACCCGCCAGATACTTGTGGTTGGACATTTCTTTCTGAGCGTGGGACACGCTCGCAAAGAGCGGGGATTGTGTACAACCCCATACCCATTGGGTGTGACCCTCCCCAGATAGTTGGGACCCAAGGTGTCCTGTGATTGGCTAGCATTGATCGGGCTGTGGTTAGCGGGTCTTGGTGTGCGTTTAGAGAACTGGCTGCGGATAGCCAGTTTTGGCTAGGGTTTCTATAAAACCTATAAAACTAAAACCCTCCAACTCACTCCTTCCCAGCCGCAGGACCTGAGCCCCCCTCTCTTCTTCCTAGTTCGCGCGTGTCTAGGGCAGCAGGCGTCCCTCCCGCTCCCCGTCGCTCTTCCCCCTCCCGACGACTGCGAAAGAAAGGAGGAGCCCCGACCCCGTCGCTCTTCCCTCTCCCGACGACTGCGAACGAAAGGAGGAGCCCCGACCCTGTCGCTCTTCCCCCTCCCGACGGCTGCAAACAAAAGGAGGAGCCCCGACCCCGTCGCCCCCCTTCCCGTCTGCCCGATACCGAACCGAGCCCCTCCTTCCTCCTCTCTCCCGTCGCCTGGAGTTTTCCCCTCCTTCCCAGTCGTCCTAGGGCTAAGAAGAGCTGGTTCCGCCTCCTCTCTTGTTCTTTGTTTGGAGTCAGCAAACATTCAGCAAAGGCCGACCACCCTTGGTGGAGTGAGGTTGTGCGCACAACCTAGAAAGTCGTCTTGGAGCTCGAGCTTGGACGACAACGAAGAACGTACCTTGGAGAGTCAAATCGGAGCCCGATCCGGCGTGTGCAAGCCGGATCCGTGCATGAACATCCGCTACGGTCACTAGACGTCGCGCCTCATGTCAGATAATCGGTGGTGGCTCCATCAAAACATGCTTCAAGGGTAACGAAATTTCTCCTCGGGCAGGTGAAGCCCTAATTTATCATGATTGCATAAAAGCCCCTCTCCACCAACGGGTGGAGGAAGGGAGATCTCCGACGGGTCGATGTGTACATCCCCGCTTGTAATTGCATTAGCGTCCGGAAGCGCGGGTACGGATTTAGGCATGCTGTGTGAAGCCCATCCGGATATGTCAATCTGGATTGGTGATGTTCTGGGGTTCCCGGAGAAGACTCCGAGGAAGTTGTATACTACTTGCTTGCAGGTGCGAAATATTGCCACCCCAAAAAGGGGTGGGGTCGATAGTCTTCGGCCCGTTGTAGTTGATCGATGTTCAGCCTGCCATCGCTTGGCAGGACGTTGGCGTACAGGTGTTGCAGAACAAAGCGGGAAATAGCGGGTTTAAGCCCAAGGTTGTGCCGGCCCGAGAAGACCTTATTTATTTATATTGCCGGTCTGCGTGATGAAGTATGTAATTGATATTCCTGTAATCTGTGATGCATGTATTTTGTTTATCTTTTCTAACGTAGTCAAGTGGAGACCTCGTGGACCCCTCGCACAGTGGGGGCCCAGAGGGAAATTTACTTGGAAGCCCCTGAGAGTCCGATAATAGTCTCCCGGAACAGCGGAGTCACGATGTTGGCAGCCTCATTTGGTCTGCGTATAGTAAAATTGTTAGGCGGGAGTACGATATTGGTCGACCGGATGAGAAATTCTTTGCATAGATCCAGGGAGGTGCACCTATGGAGAGGAAGGGGTCGGCTTTGAGATTTTGGCTGGCCAAGAGAGCCCTCCAAAGGTGCCTTAGCTCAGCCTTTGGCTTGGGAGGGGAAGAGTTAGTTAGTCTTCCGGGTGTGCGGCGGGACCTCCACGTTGAGACCTTGCATCTGTACTTCGAGTTCCTAGTCTTGTGTCTAGATCGTTTACTTGAGCGTAATAAGTGCGCGGTCACCCCTTTTTTGGGACCCCGAACTCCACAGAGACCGAGATTTCGGTTTCAACACTTCCGCTCGCTCCTGCTCCGCTGAAGACGCTCTCCCGCTCTCGCTCGCTCCTGCTCCGCGGAAGGCTCTCTCCCGCTCTCGCTCGCTCCTGCTACACGGAAAGCGCTTCCTCACTCGTATAGTCCGCAAGAGGCGCTCCCGCGCATGCTTGTTTTGTGGAGCGCGTCACTGTCATCCATCGCCGGCGGCGATTGCTATCCACCACCACCACCAGGGAGGCTTTCCAAGCTGCCCGAGCTGCCCAGCGTGACCGCGGGGGGGGGGGGGGGGGGGGGGGGGGGGGGGGGGGTAGACTCGTCATAATCCCAAAGTTGGCAATCTGTGTGCCCCAAATCAAGCATTCTCATTCGCTCGTCCAAGAATCAACATGACACAGTTACCAGAATGCCCTCCTAAAAAACTATAAAAGGAGGGTCAGACCTCCATTTGAAGGGACTTTTGGGCATTGGGAGAGGAATGAGCCCTTGAGTTCTCCGACGAGGACTATTTGAAGATCTTCATCAACATTCAAGCTCACCTTGAAGATTTCCATCTGTTTCTAGCTCTCCGTCAAGGACTTTGGGAGGATTTCGATTGGGCTCCAAACTCTCTAGGGTGGACCCCTTCGATGTCTTTGATTCATTCTGCTCCACTTCATTCCACTCCAGGCTGCTCCGCAGCGCTCCGCTCCAGCTGCTCCATAACGTTCCCCTCCAGGCTGGTTTGCAGCGCTCTGCTCCGGCTGCTCCACAGTGCTCCGCTCCAACTGCTCCGCAGTGCTCCGCTCTGGGATTTTCCGCAGTGCTCCACTCTGGTTGCTCTGTAGCGCTCCGCTCCAGGCTGCTCCGTAACGCTTTGCTCAGGACTGCCTAGCCAATTTCCATGCTTGAAGTGGACCACATGCACACTTCACCAGGCTCGACTCCTAAGTGTTGAGAGGACTTAACAAAATCCTTGTAACGAGTGGTGTTCTGTCACTCTCGAAAAACAATACTCTTTGTAACTCACAAAACTAGTGGATAGTTCAGAACTGGGTAAGGCCCCGTGGTTTTTTTACTTTCCGGGTTTTCCACGTAAAAATCTCACTGTCTACTGTTGGTTCTCACTTTTGATTGTTTGCGTGTTCAGCTCACTCTTGAGCTAAGGCGGTTCAACTCGACCGATTTAAGAGAGCATTGAACGACCCGCAACAATAACTTTATTGATGTTGTCATTATGGTCCGCAAGAAATTTAAGGAGTTCAAGAAAATTTCTTCTATTGCCTGATTCATCAGTTTCATCATGAACACGAAACGCTAATCCTTGCTTTAAAAGAAATCTAATGCAATCCACTGAAGCTTCCATGCGGGTGTGATAATCAGTTCAAGCTTGGTCAGATTGAGTGCACAAAACAACTTCAACGTGCTATTTTTGGTTCATCAAGTCAAGGTAATAATTCAAGCACCTGCTATGGATGCTACTGTAGTTTCTAACATGAACATCTAATCTGTCTTTATGTTTCCAATTTGTGAACCCTCCCCTTGACAAAAGAATCTTCGTCGCCATGATCACCATGCTCGGGCTTGAATAAATAATAATATAAGCAAAATGCAGTTTCTTTCATTATGTTATACTCTAACCAATAACTGTATTCCTCAAACCATGAAGGAATAAATCTACGCGGATATTTTCCAATAAGCCTTGTTGGAAAATTATGATTTTTAGGTTGGAAAGCTTTTTTCTGTAAATATCATCTTCGAACTTTCTCTCTATCATTAGGATCATAGTCATAAATACTCTTCTGTTGCCCTGAGTATGCAGGAAGATCATCTACATTGAGTTCTAACCATGGATGATCATCTACTTTCTCCCTTTCATTAGATCTACTAGAAGAACAAAATGATCTTTCACTTGTTTTTCTTTTAAATTTTTTTTTCCATAGTAACCTAACATAAATTATAAAAAACACATTCAGAAATCATCGTCTAAATACATACATAAAGCATCACTGATCCGAGTCTATCGTTACGGATAGGCTTCCCACAGCATGCCTAAGTCTGTCTTGAGAGGACCTCTAATGCAATTTAATGTCGGGGACGGACACAATCAACCCGGTGAAAGAGATTGTTACCCTTGAAATGTGCCTCAGAGCAATTAAATTGATTGTAATGCCTCCCACTTTGCTGTTCAAAATGGATATAAGCTTCCTGAAACGGAATGTAATCCTCCTGAAAATCCCAAATTTGGACTCTTTGGTTTTCGATAGTGGCTTTGGATCAAAGCTTCGTGCAATAGTGGTTTTGGATGATTGTGTTGACGCCAGGAAAATCCTGACCTCAAGATTCGGATCAATGCGGCCTAAGGCTACTTGCCCAGCGGTTCAGCGAGAAGGTTTGGGTTAGCCACTACGGATGAAACGGAGAGATAAGGGACACAACCCCAGGTGCTGCGGCAGGGAGGTCCCACCACGTACCCAGAAGCTCTAAAGAATCTTCTCCTCCAGAACCACGAATGGCCGAGCTCGGTACTAGGTAGGCACTTGATAGGGAAGGTTCTTGATTGTCAAAGGGGGAGGAGTGCAGCTCTGATTTTGACAAGTGCCATTTCTAGTACCCCTGGGGGTCTATTTATAGACAAATCCTAGGGGGGGCAGATGACTATCCCTGACCCCCTAAAGTTGGTTTTTAGACCAGGCAATATGTGGGCGAGCAGGTAAGGATCTCAGACCTAACTGGCGAGTTGGTCGGCTAAGTCGCCTATAGGCGAACAGGTAAGGATCTCAGACCTAACTGGCGAGTTGGTCGGCTAAGTCGCTTATAGGCGAGCAGGTCCGAGCTCATGGCTTCCTCGCCTGGCCGGGTAGGAAATGTCGGGCAGGGCTTTCCTCCTCGTCATGGGGCGAGCAAGTACCTTCTCGCACAACAAAAGATCTCGATCTTCCTTTGTCTTCTGGATTGTTGACTTCTGCCTTGACCTTTTGACCTTGACCTCCGCCTACGCGGCCTTTGGTGGGGCCCACCCTCGGAGAATGAGGGTTGTACACAATCCCTGCTCTTTGCGAGCAACGTAGTTGGTCGTAAAGAATCATCCAAACCTTATTCGACGAGCTTCTTCTGGCGGGAAACCTACCTACTCGGCAGGCCTAGGACCCCCGGAAGTCTATAAATAGAGGGGGGGTGGTCCTTCCTTGGCACGCCACTTTTTTAGAATCGACGAGATGCTGTCTGCCGAGCAGATGCTCGCGAAGACCGAGCTGTTGATGAAATTAATGAAGAAGACGAAAAGCTCGGATACTCGTAAGAGAAAAAGAGGAGCCTCCGATCGTCGCCTTAGCCCCTTGGCCGAGGAGGTTCCTCGGGCGAATCCGGCGACCTCCGCGCCTGAGCCTTCCCTTGCGTCGTCGACTACTGAGAGGTTGGGGGACGAGGTTACTCTAACCGATGCCGAGGAAGAACCCCAGAACGTTAACCCGGACCCTCTCCGAGAAGGTAAGCGCCTTGTCGAGATACTGCGATTCTTGTGCGGACTTTTCGTTGATGCCGACGTTCTTTTGTAGGTGGACCTCCCGCGGAGGCGAATACGCAGACGTCCCCGGTGGTAGAGCGCGTAGGTTCCGAGCACCTACCGCCTCCACCGGTCCTTCCCGTAGGGGTCGTCCCTGAGCAGGAACCTCTTCGTCCATCATCCCCTATTACTGAGCGCGTGACAGGCGGGAACCGAATACTGCTAAAGAACTCCAGGGTTACCCTTTCTGGGGGAAGGGGAGAGGGAGGGTCTTCCTCGGCTGTCCCCACGGCTCAGCTTCCTCGGCGCCCTGACAGCGGGCCGTCGTCCTTTAACAGACGGGGTGGGCGCTCAGGGGGCCGGCATACTCCTCGGCGCTCACCTTCTCCTCGCAGATCTCCTCGGCGAAGGCTCAATCCTCGTCGGAATCCATCTCCTCGTCGGGTTGCCTCCCCCCCCCCCCCCCCGGCGGGACGTTCCTCGGCGGTCACCTTCTCCTCCTCGTCATCAACCGAGGGCGGAACCTGTGCGGGCAGGTATAATTATCGTAAAGTACTGTTTTGAGGTGGTTCTTTTTCTAACTCGCCATCTTCCAGCCCGCGCCACATCTCCGGGGTCTGCTTTTATTGATGCGCTCGGACTTCCTACTCGCGAGTACAGGACGAAGATGGCCTCCGCCTACCTCGACCTGGAGATAAAGGTAGATAGGTTGCTGGCCTACGAGGTTCATCGGCGAATAACCTCGCTTGAAGGACGCGTCTCAAATATCGAACAATTCGAGCATCGGCTACAGATAGCAGAGGGAAAGCACTATCTTGTCACCGAGTTGGACAGTCGGATGGTTGGCATAGAACATCGCTACGAGGCGCTGAGGGCAGAAGTGCGTAGCCTTCGTGCGAGCATTGGGTCCCTTGGGACGTTGAATCGTATGGAGGAGCACATCCGGCTTGGCGAGGAACTCTTGGCGAGAGCGAATGAGCAGATGGCCTTCACGCGTCAGCTGGGATTCAACGGGCGGCTTGGTGCAACCTCGGATAGGCGCGGCGATCCTCCTGTCCTTTAGGATTGCTTGTTGATTTGTATTTTTTAGACAATCATGCTGCGAGTATTGTAATAATCTCGAATGCCTGTGCGCTATGACTTTAAACTGTATTTCTTGGTCGCGTTTATGTTGACTTTGTCTTCTGCAGGGTTTTCTTGCGTTTTTTTGTAGATCGTCGCTTAGACGCGAGGAGAGTAATCGGTACCTCACGTATAAGGTAGTTTATGCGACTTTGAAGCGGGCGAGTAGGTAGAAACCTTGCGCGAACTTTCGTCGCGACCCCCCCCCCCTCCCTTTCCTTTCCTGTTGCCGGTTTCTATAAATAGGGGGGTATGGTCCAAAATCGGCGCGCTTTCTCGAACTTCTTTAATCGCATTTCCTTCTCGTTTCCTTCTTCCTGTTCGCTCCAATGACGCCTTCTTTGGAAGCTGAGACCCGCCGCTTGACTTATGCCGAGAATTTCATCGCACATAAGTTCAAGAAACCCGTCACCCGCGCGGACGATCTAGAGAGATTCGTCCATCAACACCTCGCAAGGCTTCCGGGTCGGCCTTCCCGCTCCCCACGAGCGGATCAACACCTTTTCGGAGGGCAAGCTCGCCTTCTCCCTGTCGCATTTCAAGGTCGGCCTGCGCCTTCCTCTCTGGCCCGAGTTCTTCCAGATCCTCCGGTACTATGGCTGGGTCCCCGCCCAGATTAATACGAATGGGGTAGCGATGATCATCGGCTACCTCTGATTTCTTCGGAGCGAGAAGATCGCTTTCGACTTGGACGTCTTCCGCAAGATCTTCTACATGGGAGCGACCAAGGACGGGGTGATCTTCTTCGGCAGCCATCACTGTAAGGTGGTTGGGACTTCGAACAAGGTCCACCGGTGGAGCGAGAAATTCATCTTCGTCACGGGTGACTTCTCGCACATACCAAATCGCCCTCAACAGAGACCGGCCACGGTACTCTCCACTCCAGCTCTCAGAGGCCAACGCGAGGAACTCTTCCGCGCCTTGAAGAATAAAAAACTTGACATCGAGTTCTGGCGTCGGAACGTGGACCATCTCGCCTTCGTGCAGCCTGGCGAGGGTAACATTCCTTAGTCGCTGCTAATAGTAACTTTACCTTCGTTTCTTGGTCTAACGACTGTCTTTAGGTTGCCGGCATCTTCCGTCCATGGCTCTTCCTGTGGGAGGTCAGACCCCACCTCCTCGATCTCCCGTGGTCGATCCGGCGACCATGCAAGGCGAGGAGGAGGAAGGCGAGCAGGGATCTCCGCCCGCGGAGATCCATCCCGGGGTTGGCGACGAGACTGGGATCCTTCTCGCGGTTGGATGGCCGGCCGAAGGCGATCCACCGGCGACCAAGAAAAGGAAGAGAAAGGAAGTTGCCCGGCGCGTGGCGGAGGAGCGAGCTCGCGAGGAAGAAGATAACGTCCCTGAGAACCACCCCAACTTTGGGCAGGGTTCGCTGAATAGGGGCCTGGATGGTGAGCCGCTGATCACCTGGAGCCGAGAACGTAGCGAGGTGACCTTAAGCACTCGCCTGCCTTCGTGGAGCGAGGATGAGGTTCCGAATGACGATGCCTTCAGCGTCTTGTTCGGGCTTTATGGTCGCGATGATGCGAAGGTTCTGTAGGACGTTTCTCCCCGCTTTCTTGCCGACCAGGGATCGCGGGCAATGCTGCGAGCTTCAGAGATGTTCCATCAGACCGCTCGGAATCTTCTGGGCTCTGAATTGGAGCTCACGCTTCATTGGAAGCTGACGATGGAGGCCAAGAAGCGGGAGGACGAGGCTCTAAGGCGCGCCAAGGCGGCCGAGGATAAAGCCGAATCTAGTCGGAGCTTCGAGGTGATCTTGGTACTTTACGCGAGCTTGGATTGAAACCCGCTGTCTTCTCTTCGTATCTTCTAACATGCCCTTCTCGCATGCATAGGAAGAGCAGTTGGTAGCGGCGGAGATGATCTCCAAGCTTGAGTGCGACCTGCGGGCGAGTCAAGTCTTGCTGGAGGCGTCGCAGGTTCGAAACGTCGAGCTGGAATCGAGGATGGCTGCACTTTCCTTCTCGGAAGCCGGATTTTCTCGCCGAACTCCTGGATCGTTCGTGACGTCGCAGGAGCTCTCGTCTCTTCGACGAGATTGCCCTAGCCGCCGGGGACTTAGTTTTTGCGAAGCTTTCGGTGGCCGGCTTGCTGGTTCCTGGGGAGGATAGCTTGACGACGGAGGGGCTTCTGTCAGACATCTTGAACGCCAGCGAGGAGGAAGAGGACGAGGAAGAGAATGAGTCGGATTCAGCCGATTATGCTCCCTCGCCTAAGTGAACCTTTTGTTATTTAACAGTTTTGATGCTTCTCGCGGCTCTGCGAGCATATTTTTGGTAGATAGCATTCCTTTTAATAGTAATGTTTATTTGCTTGGTGAATCTTCCTTGTGCTGGTGTGATGTCGCTAGGCTCATAGGCTCGCTTGTGTATGTTTGCTTGTCTTCCTCGTCAGAACGACTTAGGATGAGATCGGATTTGCCGACAATCTACCTTGCTCGCACCTTCGACCTGCTCGTTGTCATTTTTTCTTCTCGCCCATAGGGCTACTCGCACTAACCCCTGCGAGTTGGCATCCTACTCGCACCTTGACTTCTGAAGAAGACGTTAGATAGGAAAAGACGGTCGGGGCCAAGGGGATATCCCCGATAGTCTCCCTTCTAGTGCGAAGCTGGTGCCATTGAAGAGGACAACTTAGTAGGGAATGACTGTCGGGGAGGTTCCGGAGGAGCACCTTCCAAGGGAACACAACATCCCAAGGTCTCCATCCTGCTGTTGAAGGGGTCGACACAGTAGGGAATGACTGTCGGGGAGGTTCCGGAAGATCACCTTCTAAGGGAACACAACATCCCAAGGTCTCCATCCTGCTGTTGAAGGGGTCGACACAGTAGGGAATGACTGTCGGGGAGGTTCCGGAGGAGCACCTTCCAAGGGAACACAACATCCCAAGGTCTTCATCCTGCTGTTGAAGGGGTCGACACAGTAGGGAATGACTGTCGGGGAGGTTCCGGAGGAGCACCTTCCAAGGGAACACAACATCCCAAGGTCTCCATCCTGCTGTTGAAGGGGTCGACACAGTAGGGAATGACTGTCGGGGAGGTTCCGGAGGAGCACCTTCCAAGGGAACACAACATCCCAAGATCTCCATCCTACTCGGATGCTGGATGCCGACCCTACCCGTTCCTTGTTGCTTAACAATTAAACGGGGAGTTAAGCACACTTAAGCACATTAACTCGCATGATTTGGAGGAAATAATTAGAAACGAATCGCTTTGTTACGGGCTCTTAGCCCTCGAGGGTATACAACACCTTTATTTAAGGGTCCCCTGATGGGTTAAGTCGGTCATCTCTTTGTCAAATGGGGAGGTCGGCGTACAGACTTCTTCCTGATAACCTCTCCAGTCGGATGAGAAATGCAGTCAGTGGGAATCGCGGCCAACGTTCAAGGGGGGAGCTGATCTCGACCGTCAGTGCAGAGGCTTGGACTTAAGGGAACGCACAACCGAGGCACTGTCCCATCATCCGTTCTGGGGTTTACGAGAATCAAGTCGGAGGACAGTTTCCCAACCTGACTAGGAGATCAACTTCACCTACTTTCTTATTTTAAGGCTTGCTATTATGGAAAATCTTCCTCATCCCTTGTTTCAGGGGATTTTATATTTTAAGTAACCAATTTACAGGGGAGAAGGGTATACATCCTTGCTTAGGGATAAAACCTCTTTAGATCATCGCCGTTCCATGTGTTCCCCAAGAGCTCCCCTTCCTGATTCTGTAGGCGATACCCTCCTGTTGCGAGTGCTTCGTGGACAATGAAAGGTCCCTCCCAATTAGGATTGAGCTTTCCTACGGCCGCCGATCTCCCAGCTGCGTCCACTTTCTTCAGGACTAGGTCACCTGCTTGAAAGTGCTTGAGACGAACGTGCTTGTCGAAGTGTCTTGCCATGCGACGCTTGATCTCCTCCTGCCTAGCCGAGGCTAGATCTCGGAGCTCTTCGATGTAGTCGAGGGACAGCTTCTGGGCTTCCTCATTCTCCAGTCGCCATTCCTCATCTCCGTCTTCCGCCGCAATCACCCTAGGACTTCTGACCTCGAACTCTACCGGGATGAGAGCTTCGGTCCCGTGAGAGAGTTTGAACGGGGTTTCCCCTGTGGCTGAGCTAGGAGTGGTTCTCAAAGCCCACAACACCGAGGGGAGCTGCTCCGCCCAATTACCTCTTAGGTTCTCGACTTTCTTCTTTAGTAGGTTGATAATTAACTTGTTGGCGGCCTCCACTTGTCCGTTGCTCCTGGGATGATGCACTGACGCGAACCTGAGATCAGTTCCGAGCTGTCTGCAAAAATCCTCCAGCTCCAAACTGGCGAATTGTGGACCGTTGTCGATGACGATGGCGAGGGGAATCCCGAATCTGCAGGCGATCTCCCCCCAGATGAAGTTCTTCACGACCTGAGAGGTGGTTTTGGCTAAAGCCTTTGCCTCAATCCACTTGGAGAAATAGTCGATCATGACGAGAACGAACTTCCTCTGGCCACTGGCTGAAGGAAAGGGACCTATCAAATCCATTCCCCAGGTAGCGAACGGCCATGGGGCGGTGATCGAACGAAGATGCTGGGCCGGCTGCAGATGAAGGGGGGCGAACAGTTGACACTTCGGGCACTTTTTCGAGAAAGCCTCCGCATCCCTGCGGAAAGTGGGCCAGAAGTAGCCATGTCTCAAGATTCTTTGCTCCAAAGTGCGAGTCCCAGAATGGCTTCCGCACTCTCCCGAGTGAATTTACTCCAACACTCGGGGTACTTCGTCTTCAGAGACACATCTAGCCAGAGGGCCTGAGATGGTCTTGCGATATAACTCCCCATCTTGCAATAAGTAATACGCCTCCTTGTACCGAAACCTCCTTTGATCCCCTTCTTCTGCTGGAAGTTGCCCAGAACTTAGAAATGAAACGGATCCATCCACGAAGGACGATGATCGATCTCCATCATCTCTTCTTCCTCGATGGATGGTCGAAACAACTCCGTGATAGTCCCTCCTGTCCTTGGCCCATACTTGGCCAGACGATCCGCTGCCGAGTTCTCCTCTCTCGGTACGTGCTCGACGAAGAAGGATTGAAAGCCTCCAATCAATCATTTCACCTTCATGAGGTACTTTTGCAGAATGGTGTCGCGTACCTCGAACTCTCCCCGAATCTGAGACGCGACCACCATTGAATCGGTGAAAGCCATGACGTCTTGGATGCCCAGCTCCTTTGCAAGGCGCAAGCCTGCTACGGTGGCTTCGTACTCGGCTTGATTGTTCGTTACGGGGAAGAGTATCTCGACTGCTTGCTCGATCCTAGTTCCCTGTGGGCTGACAAGAACGATGCCCACCCCCACAAAGCTCCTGCCTGAGGCTCCGTCCACGAACATCTTCCAAGGGATGGGAGTAGAAGCCTCCTCTCCCGGCTCTGCTTCCACCGAGAAGTCGGCCAAGAAATCTGCTACCGCTTGTGCTTTGATCGCCACCCGGGGCGAAAAGGAAATGTCGAACTCACTGAGTTCTACCGACCATTTCGCCAGCCTTCCCGAATGCTCCACCCCTTCCAAGATATTTCGGAGAGGATGATCAGTTATGACCCGGATGGAGTGAGCTTAAAAATAAGGCCGGAGCTTTCGTGCCGACACCACCAAGGCGAAGGCGAGCTTCTCCAAGATTGGATATTTTAACTCCGCCTTCTTGAGCACCTAGCTAACATAATAAATTGGGAGCTGCTTCTTTCCTTCCTCCCGGACCAGCACGGAACTTACCGCTTCCACCCCTACTCCCAATAAAGGAGTAGGTCTTCACCTTCCTTCGGGCTCTGAAGGAGAGGTGTCTAAGTCAACTGCTCCTTCAGCCTTCCGATCGCCTTTTCGCATTCGTCGGACCATGCGAAATTCTCCATTTTGCGGAGTGTCTTGAAGAATGGAGAGCACTTCTCCCCGGCCTTGGATAGAAAGCGGCTGAGACCTGCCAACCTTCCTGTCAGCCTCTGAACTTCCTTCATGGTCTTCGGTGAGACCATCTCTAGGATTGCCTTAACCTTGTCAGGGTTCGGCTCCACCCCTCCCGGGGTGATGAGATGTCCCAGAAACTTCCCCCTTCCAGCTCCGAACACGCACTTCGTCGGATTGAGCCTCATCTTGAACTTTCTCAGCGTCGCGAAGGTCTCCACCAGATCTGCTATATGCTCCGGGATGCTCTTGCTCTTGATCAAGAGGTCGTCCACGTACACCTCTAGGTTCCTTCCCTTCTGCTCCTTGAAGACAAGGTCCATCATCCGCTGGTAGGTTGCTCCTGCATTTTTTAGCCCAAAGGACATCATTTTATAGCTATAGTACCCGTCCCCAGTGATGAAGGAAACATCGCGGCAATCGGGGGGATACATCCGGATCTGGTGGTATCCCGAAAACGCATCAAGAAAACTCATTACAGGGAAACCGACGGCTGAATCAACCAGCGCGTCGATTCGAGGCAAGGGATAACAATCCTTGGGGCAGCTTTTATTTAATAAAGAGAAGTCCACACACATTCTCCAGCTGCCTACAGCCTTCTTAACCATTACAACATTGGAGACCCAGCCTGGGTACTGGATCTCCGACACAAAACCTGCGTCCAGCAACTTCTTCACCTCTTCACGGATAGGCCCGGCCAACACGGTGGCGGTGGACCTCTTCTTCTGACGGGCGGGCTTTACCGCGGGGTCGAGGTTGAGGTGGTGTCAGACAACCTCTGGGTCGATCCCCGGCATCTCAGCAGCACTCCAGGCGAAGATGTCAACGTTATCTTGTAGGCACGTTGCCATCTCCACCTTCTCGGTGACCTTTAGCGATCCACCGATCTTCAGCAGCCCAGATACTCCCGCTGCGGAGAGTACCTCGATCTCCTCCACCTTCTCGGACGCCTCCAGCCGGGTCGTGCCTCCAGTTACCCTCTCGAACTCCTCCGCATCAGCCATCCAACTGATGGTGCTAACCGAGCTGAGGTAGCACTCGCGGGCGGCTCTTGGATCGCTCCTGATCCTCACCTGGACATCCCCTTGGCAATACTTGAGGCACTGGTGGTAGGAGGATGGGACGGCCTTGAAGGTGTTAAGAAGCGGCCTCCCGAAGATGGCTTTGTAGCAGCTCGGGGCGTCCACAATGACGAAACGGCACTGGAGAGGGGTGCCCCCGAGTGTTACGAGGAAATCTACTCCTCCCTCCACCTCTTGCTTCTCTCCGGAGAAGCCAAAGAGGGGACCATCCGGCTTTCGGACCCTTCCTGCGCCGACTCCCTGTAAGACCCCCCCTCCCAAATCGACGGTCCGACCGGGGGATCTTATCGCACACCACCCTTTAGCACGACGCCGAAGCGACCCCGAAGGGAGAAGGCACTAGCTTCTCCAACCCTTTTCCTTGAACACTCCGATGACATGCCTAGGGGTGGTGTTAAGCGAAAGTCACTACACACCAACAGAGTAAGGAAGCAGTATTTTAGCGGAAGACATCATTAAAGAGTGCGCTTTGTTACCCTTAGCGGAAGACATGGTTTATAGTGGAAGATTAAATATCACAGAAACCGCAATTTCAAAACCTGTATGAGTAATATCAATTTCGCCGCCGCAATAAATGATATCCATCAAGGCTTCACTGCCATTATATATATATCCCTTGGGGTAGGGCACAACAAAAAGGAGATGCGACTTAATAACGTATACCTGAAGTAGCCTGCTCTGTGGCTTCATCCACACATAGATGTTGTCACTCATCCGCACCTGTCACCTGTGCCAAAGACAAGTTATTAGAACCACGAACAGAATCCAACCCCTACTAACAAACAGTCATAATATAACATTTATAAGGGAGGGGATATCTGGACTCTTATTGGGCCGAGGCAGTCTTCCCACGGCCACCGCCTACGTACACCATATCATCCTGCATACGGTCTCAGACCCACGTAGTTCTATGAGTTTCGCACGGGTTGCCCTCCCAGACCGTCCGTCGTGCGGGTTGCCTTAGAGTAAAACTCAGCGGCCATCCGACATTCTCCCAAGGCACATTATATTCCCGTATGAATATTTCTCGAAAGCACAATATATTCCCGTAGAAATATTTCTCGAAGGCACAATATATCCCGTAGGAATATTTCTCGAAGGCACAATATATTCCCGTAGGAATATTTCTCGAAGGCACAATATATTCCCGTAGGAATATTTCTCGAAGGCACAATATATCCCGTAGGAATATTTCTCGAAGGCACAATATATTCCCGTAGGAATATTTCTCGAAG
This sequence comes from Dactylorhiza incarnata, assembly GCA_033032865.1. Classification (NCBI taxonomy): domain Eukaryota; kingdom Viridiplantae; phylum Streptophyta; class Magnoliopsida; order Asparagales; family Orchidaceae; genus Dactylorhiza; species Dactylorhiza incarnata. Next base: position 2,508,281 of record JAWHQI010000169.1, read on the forward strand.
GCACAATATATTCCCGTAGGAATATTTCTCGAAGGCACAATATATCCCGTAGGAATATTTCTCGAAGGCACATGATGTTCCCGTAGGAACCTATATTACCGTCAATACAAGAATAAAACTTTAAAACATTGATTCGTCACGCTGCACTACAAGCGGCGGCCAGTTCGACACTATTTAGGGTTGACGCTAAAGGAATGCCCCATCTTCACGTCAACTCTAATTCATGGGCAGCAACAGAACAAATAAGTAAAGGCATCGAACTCGAGCGCTCTGCTCTACTAACATAAATATTTAAAGTGGCCGAACTATTTCAAGCTGACAACCAAAATCCTTGGCTCAGCATGGCGTACCTCACAGCCTCTTACCATATGTCACACGGTTCAAACTCGTAAACACATGAAAGTAAGAGAGCAAAACTATAAACAGCTATATTGAAAACGTTTGAACCGTTGCGAGCCTGCAACCAAGATCCTCGGCTCAGCTTGGCGTGCTTCACCGCCCCTTACCATATGTCACACGGTTCAAAAACTATTTAGGGTTGACCCTGAAGGAATGTCTCATCTTCACGTCAACTCTAAATTATAGGTACTAATTAAAGAAAAGCCAAGACATCGATCTGTCTGCACTGCTCTACAAGCAGCGACCAATTCGACACTATTTAAGGTTGACTCTGAAGGTATGCCACGTCTCCACGTCAACTCTAAATTTATAGGCAATACAGAAGGAAAAGCCAAAACATCGATCTGTCCGCTCTGCTCTACAAGCGGCGGCCAGTTCGGTACTATTTAGAGTTGACTCTGAAGGTATGTCACGTCTTCACGTCAACTCTAAATTTATAGTCAATACAGAAGGAAAAGCCAAAACATCGATCTGTCCGCTCTGCTCTACAAGCGGCGGCCAGTTCGGCACTATTTAGAGTTGACTCTGAAGGTATGCCATGTATTCACGTCAACTCTAAATTCATAGGCAATACAGAAGGAAAAGCCAAAACATCGATCTGTCAGCTCTGCTCTACAAGCGGCGGCCAGTTCGGCACTATTTAGAGTTGACTCTGAAAGTATGCCACGTCTTCACGTCAACTCTAAATTTATAGGCAATACAGAAGGAAAAGCCAAAACATCGATATGTCCGCTCTGCTCTACAAGCGGCGGCCAGATCGGCACTAAAATATAATTAAGGTGCATCATAAGCAGTAATAAAGGCCGGAAGCAGGGGCCATAATATCAGGACCAGTGCGAGACTAGAGAATTGAAAGTACAGAAAGTAGATGCGGGGGACCAGTGCGAGACTGGATTTAAAGATACTGAAAGCAGTAAATAAGGACCAGTATGAGACTGGAGGAAGTATATAAATAAACAGGTTAGTAGTCCAATCACTCCATAACAGGAGGCTTCAAAGTCGACTCCGTTTTTAGGAGGAAAGTTCTGTTCCATCTCCGTTCATAGGAGGAAATTCTGTTCCTTCTCCGTTCATAGGAGTTTACTTATATTTTATGAGGTTCCTTATTTTCGTGTGCCTTGATTTCACATTTTTAATTATTTTCATGTTATTGAATTTGCGGTGTCGCCTCGCGATTGCGACCTTAATTGTGCGTCGATATTTTTACTTTTAAAAATACCCAAACTTTTTAGAGGGTGCGATCCAGCCGCCCGAGCTTCCCGTAATTTTTGGAAATGTGCTGGAGGAGAGCGTAATTCATTATTAATTTATAACATAGATTTTTAGCATCTAAAAATAGTAAACCCATTTCAAAAATTCCAAAATAAATACAATAGATGTAGGCCAGTATTAGGAAGCTTCCCAAATTTTCTCAGAATTTTCCATCAGTGTTACGGCCCTCTGATAATTCAAAAACCCAAAATATTATAGTATTTTAATTGTTAAAAATACTAAGCCTCCTCCAAAAATTATGAAATTTTTACGGGAACTAGCCCTTGTGAAATTTTCCGGACCTTGTGAGAGTAAGCAGGAATAACAACTAGAGATGCAAGCCAAACAACCAGAGACAATCTTAGGGAAAGCAATTGATCTTTATTGATAGCATAAACTTCATTACAAGGCAAGACATGCTTGGCGAGACATGATTTCGCCAGCACAGATACCAAACAGAAATACAAGAAGATGAGGATAACTTGAGATCGCTCCAGACCGCGCGACCTCCCTGCGACTTCAACACACTGCCAGACCGCAGTGCCTTGCCGATCACAGCACACCACCAAACCGCTGATCAGACCGCTCCCTTCTTCCGACCTCCTGACTCTCCCGAACTCCAGCACCACAACTCCAAGCCGCAGACCGCCCGAACACTTTCAGAGGAAGAGGTGATCGCTGCCGCCCACACTATCCGCAGAAGCTGCACAAGAGGAATTCAATCAGCAGACCGCACGGTCAGAATAAACAAGACCGCAGGAAACAAGCGAACTCAGCTTACACTTGGTGTGTTCTGCTTTTGCTGCTATAGTGGCTCCCTATTTATAGGCGTGAGACCTGATCCAGTCACCACCCCATGAGATAGAGTCACCACCCATCAGATCGCGCGACCTTACCGGTCAACCCGCGCAATCACTGCAACCCTCCTGCTTCATTTTGGTGAGCGCCGACTTCACTCCAGACCGCGGGAGATCGCTACTCCCTTGGTCTGAACACGACTCCACACGGAGATCGCCAGACCGCCTAGAAGTCACCCACCACCTGTGTTCGCCTGAGACCGCAAACACAGCTAGCTCGCCCTCCTGGTCTCCTCCTGAGACCGCGAACTGAGACCGCGCGACTAAGATGACTTAGTCCGCGAACTCCTCCAGAACCCTCTGGAAAGCCACCAGACCGGATTCAAGAGCCAACCCGTGCGGTCACGCCAGACCGGCACGTCCTTGAAGAGAACAACTTGTCACGCGGTCAGAGACAGACCGCGCGACCCTGAGGAAGATCACCCGTCATGCGGTCACAGCCAGACCGCACGACCTCCACCTCCAGCAGCCCTTGGACCAGACCAGCGGTCAACCCTGGAAGCCGCAGCTGACCAATAGAACAGATCGTCATTGCCAGACCGCCAGACCGTGCGGTCACGCCAGACCGCCCGGTCTCTTCCCAGACCGCCCAGGTCCAAAAGCCTCCTCCACTTCCACTTCAATAATTTCAACACTCCCCCTTGAAGTGGGAAGTGGAAACTAGCCCAAGTAGCTCCCTTAGCCGTGTGAACGGCCCCTTTGCCAGCGCCTTAGTGAAGATGTCTGCGACATTGTCCGCACTCCGCACATGCTCGACCGAAAGAGATCCCTCCAGCACCTTCTCCCGTATGAAGTGATGCTCGATCTCGATATGCTTGGTCCTCGCGTGACAAACTGGATTGGTTACCAGTTTGAGAGCACTCTCGTTGTCACCGCGTAGCAGAGTCGGCTCCCGAACCTCCTTGTGGACGTCTCCTACCAACCTCCTAAGCCAGATGGCTTCCTGAGCTGCCAAGGCCGAAGCCTTGTATTCTGCTTCCGTGGTAGAGACTGACACGGAATCCTGCTTCTTGCTGCACCATGATATAGCCGTAGGTCCCGCCATGAAGACGAATCCAGATGTCGACTTCCGATCATCCGAATCTCCCCCGTAATCAGCATCCATGTATCCATGCACTTTGAAGCCCGCATCCCTCCTGTATAGGAGACCCATGTCCGAGGTCGCCTTGACATACTTCAGAATGTTCTTGGCCGCTAGCAGATGAGGTACCCGTGGCTCTGCCATAAACCGACTCACCCTGCCCACTGCATATGCAATGTCCGGCCTCGTGATCGTCAGATAGATTAAGCTCCCAACCAGAGCTCGGAACACCAACGGATCTTGCATGATCCTCCCCTCATCCTTCCGAAGCTTCATAGCCTTCTCCAGAGGTGTGGAAGTGCACTTCCCTTCCTTCATGCCGAACCGCTCCACGATCCGCTCCGCATATCCAGCCTGGGAAACCAGCACTCCACCTTCCTTCCTCTGCACCTCAAGTCCAAGGAAATGGTGAAGCTCACCTAAGTCCTTCATCTCGAACCTGATAGACAGCTCGGCTCGAAGCTGCGCTACCTCCTCCTTCGAGTTCCCCGTCACGATCATATCGTCGACGTAAAGCAGCACGATGACTTGAAGCTCCCAGCTCTTCTTGACGAACAAGCTTGAGTCTGAGTCTGAAGCAACAAATCCACAGAATAGGAGATATTCTGCGATCTTCCCGTACCACGCCCTCGGCGCTTGCTTCAACCCGTACAGGGCCTTCTTCAGCTTGCAAACATGCTCCGGAAAATCTTCAGACACAAAACCTGGTGGCTGGACCATGAAGATGTCCTTGTCAATCTCGCCGTACAAGAAGGCGTTCTTGACGTCGAGCTGCCAAATCTCCCATCCACTGAACGCCGCCAAGGCAATGATGAACCGAACTGAAGTCATTTTGGCCACCGGACTAAAAGTCTCTTCATAGTCTTCACCATATTGCTGCGAGAACCCCCGAGCTACAAGACGAGCCTTGTAACGCTCGATACTGCCGTCAACTTTCTTCTTGAGCTTGTAGACCCACTTGCATGTTACAGGAGTAGTGCCCTTGGGCTTGGGCACAAGAGACCAGGTCTCATTCTTCTCAAGAACTGCCATCTCTTCTTGCATTGCAACATCCCACTCCTTCACGCCTTGGGCCTTCTCAAGGCTAGACGGCTCCCTCTCATCCAAGGGACCAGCGAAGAAACATGAGACAACGCTCACTGCGTTTCCTCCTGTATAGCGATCAGGGGCAACGATTGCTCGCTTCGACCTCCTCAGCTCCTTCCCCTGAACCGCATTATCTCCAGCTGCTTCTTCCTTATCTCCTCTTCCAGATGTGCTAGGAGCATTGCTCCCCCTGCTCCCTGAACCAGAAGCCCCCGTCTCGGAACTAGAAGGAGATGGACCACCTGGTGACACAGGTAGCTCCACCTGAAGATTTTCCACAGCTTTCTCTGGCATCTCCACCCTGCTTTCTGGTAGCTCCACTCCAGAAGACCCCTTATAAGATGTCACCTCATCAAATACAACGTCGCGAGATACAACAAATCTCCGCGTCTCTGGGTCCATGCACTTCCATCCTTTCTTCCGCTCATCGTATCCCACGAAGACTAGCTTCCTTGCTTTCGCATCTAGCTTCGTCCAAAGAGCATCTGGAACATGCACGTAGCAGGTGGAGCCAAACACCCTAAGGTGTGCCACGCTTGGCTTCTCCTTGAACATCAACTCATGCGGAGTTAACATGTTGATGGGGCTCAGAGGCATCCTGTTGATGACGTAGGCAGCACAAGACATTCCCTCCGCCCAGAAGGACTTTGGGATACTCTTGGCATGCAGCCAACACTTGCAGGTTTCCGTCAGATGACGGATCTTCTGTTCTGCAACTCCGTTCTGTTGTGGAGTATGCGCACAAGTAAGCTCCCTCCGGATGCCTGCCTTCCTGCAAAAAGTAGAGAACTCACTGGAGGTGAATTCCCCTCCGTTGTCAGTCCTCAGCTTCTTCACCCGCAGTCTCAGCCGACCTTCCACGAGCTCCTTGAACTCCACAAACTTGGCAAACGCCTCCGCCTTCTCCTTCAGGAAATAAACCCAGACATATCTGGTGTAATCATCGATCAACACCAGCATATACCTGCTGCCTCCGAGGCTTGGGGTAGCAGTTGGTCCCATCAAGTCACCGTGGATGCACTCCAACGACACACTACTCCTTGTCTGCGACTTGTCAAACGGTAGTCGATGAGACTTGCCGAACTGACATCCTGCGCAAACATGACCTTCTCCGTAGGAAGATAGACTTGGCAGGCCCTTGACCAGGCCTCTCACCGCCATTGCTTTCAGCTTATCCATTCCTACATGCCCCAACCTCTCATGCCATATAACGGCACCATCATTCGTCTTCATCTTGTCGACGTAGGAACTTGTCGATAAAACGAACAAGTCCTTTGCCCGTCTCCCGACATGGACGACCTCGGCCTTCACGGCCTCTACATTTCGTAGAAATTTCACTTCTGTTGGGCCGAACAGAACGTGATACCCAGCGTCAACAGCGTTGGTCACGGAGAAGAGGTTTTTCTTCATTCCGGGCACATGATAGACACTCTTCAAAGTAAGTGGCCCTCTATCACTGCCCAAAGAAACAACCCCCACCTTCTCTACTGGATGCACGGTATTATCAGCAGTAATGATTGCATTGTTACCTGTGTAGGGCTCCGCTGAAGAAAGCTTCGACTCGTCCCCGGTGAGATGATGACCACACCCCGAGTCCACGATCCAGTCCTCCAAATAGTTGATGGGAGCCGAAGCTCCAATAGAAGCCGAGAAGGCTCCTCCCCATCCTCCATCTATATGTCTGGCCTCAGCTTCCTCCTTCTCCGCGGCATGCCCTGCTTGAGTGACCACTCTGCAATCCTTCTTGAAGTGCCCAATCTTCCCGCATTTGTAGCATTTGAGACCTTCCTTCTTCTTCTTCTCCTCAGCCTTAGGAGGATAGCCTCTCTCCTGCTGTCCAGAAGTTGAAGGCCCATAGCCTCCAGTGGTCTTCTTCTTCTTATCCCACTTCTTCTTCTTCCCTGAGAAGAGAACTTCGCCATCTCCCCCAGTCACTGACAACCCCGCCATCTGTCTTGCCAAGCTTTCTTGTGAAGAAAGCAAGTTCTCCAGCTCCAACAGAGACGGCTGATTTGCCCATCCCTGCACCGACGTCACAAAGGCCACATATTCCTTCCGCAAGCCGCGGATGATGTGCCTCTTCAGCTTCGCCTCAGAAATTGGCTCATCAGGATCCAGTGCTGATATCTCAGCCCAGAGGTTCTTCATCTTCAGAAAGAAGGTGGAGATAGAAAGATCGCCCTGAGCCGACCTTGCCAGCTCATTCTCCAAGAACTGCAGCCTCGCTACATTCTTCTTATTAAACAGCCCATCCAGGGCTCTCCAGATCTCGGCAGCTGATCCACACCCCAAGATGTGATCAAAGAGATCAGGTGAAATGGCACGCTTCAAGGTGAACTCGGCCTTGGCGTTGGTCTTCCTCCATGCCCTCACGGCCGGTCCATTATCACCTCCTTCTACTGCCTTCACCTCTTCCGTCTCATCTCCTCCTACCACCTCCCAGAGGTCCTCACCCAGAAGATAGCTCTGCATACACGACTTCCACTTCTTGAAGTTAGTCGATGTAAGCATCTCAATACCAAGACCTCTTGCAAATCCACCTTCCATTGCACTTCCTCTGGTTCCTTCTTCACAAAGGCGATGGCTACTCTAAGTTATTCACTGCTCTTTCAACTCCAACCTGCCTCTGATACCATGTAAAATTTTCCGGACCTTGTGAGAGTAAGCAGGAATAACAACTAGAGATGCAAGCCAAACAACCAGAGACAATCTTAGGGCAAGCAATTGATCTTTATTGATAGCATAAACTTCATTACAAGGCAAGACATGCTTGGCGAGACATGATTTCGCCAGCACAGATACCAAACAGAAATACAAGAAGATGAGGATAACTTGAGATCGCTCCAGACCGCGCGACCTCCCTGCGACTTCAACACACTGCCAGACCGCAGTGCCTTGCCGATCACAGCACACCACCAAACCGCTGATCAGACCGCTCCCTTCTTCCGACCTCCTGACTCTCCCGAACTCCAGCACCACAACTCCAAGCCGCAGACCGCCCGAACACTTTCAGAGGAAGAGGTGATCGCTGCCGCCCACACTATCCGCAGAAGCTGCACAAGAGGAATTCAATCAGCAGACCGCACGGTCAGAATAAACAAGATCGCAGGAAACAAGCGAACTCAGCTTACACTTGGTGTGTTCTGCTTTTGCTGCTATAGTGGCTCCCTATTTATAGGCGTGAGACCTGATCCAGTCACCACCCCATGAGATAGAGTCACCACCCATCAGATCGCGCGACCTTACCGGTTAACCCGCGCAATCACTGCAACCCTCCTGCTTCATTTTGGTGAGCGCCGACTTCACTCCAGACCGCGGGAGATCGCTACTCCCTTGGTCTGAACACGACTCCACACGGAGATCGCCAGACCGCCTAGAAGTCACCCACCACCTGTGTTCGCCTGAGACCGCAAACACAGCCAGCTCGCCCTCCTGGTCTCCTCCTGAGACCGCGAACTGAGACCGCGCGACTAAGATGACTTAGTCCGCGAACTCCTCCAGAACCCTCTGGAAAGCCACCAGACCGGATTCAAGAGCCAACCCGTGCGGTCACGCCAGACCGGCACGTCCTTGAAGAGAACAACTTGTCACGCGGTCAGAGACAGACCGCGCGACCCTGAGGAAGATCACCCGTCATGCGGTCACAGCCAGACCGCACGACCTCCACCTCCAGCAGCCCTTGGACCAGACCAGCGGTCAACCCTGGAAGCCGCAGCTGACCAATAGAACAGATCGCCATTGTCAGACCGCCAGACCGTGCGGTCACGCCAGACCGCCCGGTCTCTTCCCAGACCGCCCAGGTCCAAAAGCCTCCTCCACTTCCACTTCAATAATTTCAACAGCCCTTGCCAAGATGAAGATATTTTGTGTTCAAAACTTTTTCATTTGAGCTTTCATTCACCTTCCAGAAAATCAAATACCAAGATTTATATTATAAATCTTATATATAAAAAAAATAAATCTTTTTTTTTTTTGTTAAAAACAGTTCCTCCGCCGCCTGTACCGAGCAGCACCCTTACGGGCCTCCCCCGCCGCCGGCCGGCCATGGCTCCGCCCCCTGCCAACTCCTAGGGGGCGGGCGCTCCCTCCGGCGGTGGTCCGGTGGCCTGCCGCCGTCGGCCACCGCCGGAGCTATTTTCCTAGAACTTTGAACGGAGGAGAGGGGGGGGGGGGGGGGGGGGGGACGGCGGCGGCGCTCCGGTCGCCGGAGTTCGCATGTGAGGCATCTGAGAGTGAGGGTGGGAGGAGAGGAGAAGGTGCCATCATGTTTGAGGCCCTCCGGGAGTCCTCCGGCGAAGCCGCCATGAGAGGGTGGTGGAGGTGGCGGTGGAGCTTGGAGCTTCTTCTCCGGCGCCGGCGAGATCTTCAAACCAGCAGGGCTGGTTTCATTTATGAAGGGGGGAGCTCCTGGAGGTGGTGTCTCCTTGAAGCAAAGGTTGGGACTTGTTTTATAGCCCACCCGAGCCCCTCCCCTCCCTCCCTTCTCTCTCTCTCTCTCTCTCTCTCTCTCTCCCTTACTCGAGTAAACTCCAGGCCACCATGGTTGGGTGGAGGGGAGCTGATGGCAGCACCTGATTGGGTGCTTGACCCCTTGGGTTAGTGGCATGGGTTAAGCTCACAAAATATCCAAGTCCACTATCTTGTTTTTAGGCTAAGTGGGGATTAGTGATTGTTTAGGCTAAGTCTGGGTTAGCCTTGGCATCAAACCTTAAGCCTAAGGATTTAGAGTCCTTGGAATTCAGATGGGGAGGATTGGGCATGGGGTGAGTGGGTTTTGAGGGGAGGTAGTGAAATTTTATAAAGGAATACCTTTTATAAGAAGGGTTTGACCCAAGTCAACCTTAAGTGGGTCCTCCGTGCATGTTAAAGTCAATGTAGGTCCGCGTCGTCGAGTGTCGGGTCAATGTTGATGTGACAGGGTCGAAATCAAGTGTTTACATATTTCGAGATTCTTATAATTTTACGAACGTTTATTTTATTTACCTGATTAAACGACGTCGGAATCGAACGAAACAAATTTTGTTGCACTCGTATCGACTATACGAGTCTAATGCAACTGACAGAATTCAATTCGTAGTTCATTTGTTCAATATTCTAAAATGGCGTTGTTGTGACGCTCGACGTTACTCAAAATAGTCGTTTTCTCCAAACAACCTCGGATTGGAATGAAATGAATTATGTTGCACCTGTATCGGCAATACGAGTCTAAGGCAACTGACGGAATTCAATTCGGAGTTCGTTTGCTTATCATTTGAAAATAGCGTTGTAGCGACGCTCGATATTACTCAAAATAGTCGTTTTCTCCAAACGACCTCGGATTGGAACGAAATGAATTCTGTTGTACTTGTATCGGCAATACGAGTCTAAGGCAACTGACGGAATTCAATTCGTAGTTCGTTTGCTTATCATTTGAAAATGGCGTTGTTGAGACGCTCGATTTTACTCAAAATAGTCATTTTCTCGAAACGACCTCAGATCGGAATGAAACGAATTTCGTTGCACTCGGATTGACCATACGATTCTAACGCAACTGACGGAATTCACTTCAGAGCACGTATGCTCCATATTCTAAAATCGCGTCGTCGTGGCGCGCTACGATACTCAAAGTAGTCATATTCTACATATGACATCGGATCGAAACGAAACAAGTTCCGTTGCACTCGTATCAACTATACGAGTCTAACACAACTGACGGAAGTCGATTCGGAGCACGTATGCTCAATAAATAATTTTGACGTTGCGGCGAAGCACAATGCTACCCAAAACAGTTATTTCTCCAAATGACCACCATTAGGTGGTGAAGGTCGAGTCGTGGTTGTCCTATGACCCAGCCTAAGCTCTTCCAAGGGTTCAACCGGCCCGGCTAGACTCCTTTTTAAAATTGGGATGTTACACTCCCAGCCCGTCAAACGTCTTCTTGAAGATGACGTTTACGGAACTACCGTTATCGATCAGGATTCGATCAACGGTAAAGTCTTCTACGACGGCCTGGATTACGAGGGCGTCATGAAAGGGGTTCTCATTCCCTAGCATGTCTTCTTCGTAGAAGGTGATCTCCTCCAAAGGGGGCGGTGCCTGCGAGGTCGAAGCGACGCTCCTTCGATAGATTTGATGGAGACTTCCCTTGCGGGAAGCTCCTATCCCTGCACCCCCGTGGATCACCCCCACTCCTCTACCTCCTGGGGCCACTTCTCCTCGACCTCCGTGGTCGACTCGGTCCTCGTTCCTTCTTCGGCCGGCGTCCTGAACCGCCGTCAGCTCGACCGGAGCTTCTATTCTCCGCTGCTCTCCTCCTGCCTCTCCTGCTGCCAGCCTTCTTCTGGCTTCCCAAAAGTCCGGGCAGGCCATCGTGTCATGCCCCTCCACCTGGTGGAGTTCACAGTAGAGGGGAACCTCCTCTACCTGTGGCCTCCTCTGCTTCTTATTCTTCCGGCCCTGGCGGTTGCCGCGCCTGGCAACCACCATTGCTTCCTCCCTTCTTCTCTTCTGGCGCCCCTCTGGCCTGTCGTAATGCCTTATCTCCGGGGATCTCCTTCCCCGCTCCTGACGTTGAGGTCCCCTGGCCGGATTCCACGATGGACGGTTAGCGGGGACTTGGTAGCGTCTTTCTTCCTCCCGACGCTCCGGGGCCACGATGAGCCTCCTTTCATCGTTCCTTCTCGGCTCCTCCCTCCTGGGTTCTCTTTCTCTTCTCTCCTCTCTGCCTCTTCCTTCTTGCTTCCGCTTCTCCGCCCTCCTGGGCTCTTCCTTCTTCCTCTTCTCAGGGGGACTTTCCTCCTCCTCCTCTTCCTCGTCTTCCTTGGTCACCCGGGTGAGCCTGGCTAGGAAGCCGCGGTTGGAAGCTTCACCCTGAACGAACTGGTTGGCCCTTTCGATGAGGTTGGCGTAGGAGTAGGGAGGATTCCTACCGATCTCCAACTTAAAGAGGCCCTCGCAGAGGCCGAAGGTTAGGGCCAACCGCAGGGTGCGACCATCCACCTCCTGGATGTGTAGCACCTCTTCCTGGAAGCGATCGATGTAGTCCCCCAGCGTTTCTTTTGGTCCCTGGGTCAGATGGAAAAGGGTCGTAGCCTCCTTCTTCAACTTCTTTGCCGTGGCGAACCGCATGTTCAGCCCCCGGCAAGGGTCTTCAAAGCAGTAGATGGAGCCTTCCGGCAATTGGTGAAACCAGTCCCTTGCTTTCCCACGGAGGGAAATCGCGAACAGCCTACACTTGAAGGCGTCCGACATGGTGCGAAGGGAAGCGACATCCTCGAACCACTGGATATGACGGATAGGGTCCTCTCTCCCTGAGTAGTAATTCATCGAGGGATCCCTGAACCCCTCCGGCACTGGCGCGGCGAGGATCTCCTCGCAGAATGGGCTCCTCCCCCCTATCTGGCGACGATCATCATCTGGCCGAGTATCTCCCCCATACTCGCTCACCTGGCGAGTATGATAGAATCTCGCCTGCTCATCCTCCTCGCGGAACCGAGTTACGCCAGGTCCTTGAGACGCTTGTAGACCAAACTGCGACTTCCTCGGTCGCTCGAACACCTCGGTGTGCGCCTTCCCTGCTCGCTGAATGCGAGCACCTTCCTCGGACGGGCCCGGGCGATGAGGCGAGGTCGCCGTTCCTTCCGTGCGAGGTAGAAGAGCCGCTTGCATGGTGCCTTCCATCCTTTGCGCGAATTCTTCAAAGACAGCCAACGATACGAACTCGCCGCCTCGAGCCGAGTTTCCCGCCACCTCCTCGTGGTCGCTAGCTGCTACCATCTCACTTTTCTACCAGGCTTTCTTCCTCTGGTCGCGATCCACGCTCACCGCACCAAAGTGTTGACGTCAGGAAAATCCTGACCTCAAGATTCGGATCAATGCGGCCTAAGGCTACTTGCCCAGCAGTTCAGCGAGAAGGTTTGGGTTAGCCACTACGGATGAAACAGAGAGATAAGGGACACAACCCCAGGTGTTGCGGCAGGGAGGTCTCACCACGTACCCAGAAGCTCTAAAGAGTCTTCTCCTCCAAAACCACGAATGGCCGAGCTCGGTACTAGGTAGGCACTTGATAGGGAAGGTTCTTGATTGTCAAAGGGGGAGGGGTGCAGCTCTGATTTTGACAAGTGTCATTTCTAGTACCCCTGGGGGTCTATTTATAGACAAATTCTAGGGGGGAGCAGATGACTATCCCTGACCCCCTAGAGTTGGTTTTTAGACCAGGCAATATGTGGGCGAGCAGGTAAGGATCTCAGACCTAACTGGCGAGTTGGTCGGCTAAGTCGCCTATAGGCGAACAGGTAAGGATCTCAGACCTAACTGGCGAGTTGGTCGGCTAAGTCGCTTATAGGCGAGCAGGTCCGTGCTCATGGCTTCCTCGCCTGGCCGGGTAGGAAACGCCGGGCAGGGCTTTCCTCCTCGTCATGGGGCGAGCAAGTACCTTCTCGCACAACAAAAGATCTCGATCTTCCTTTGTCTTCTGGATTGTTGACTTCTGCCTTGACCTTTTGACCTTGACCTCCGCCTACGCGGCCTTTGGTGGGGCCCACCCTCGGAGAATGAGGGTTGTACAGATTGGATCAAAGCTTGCTGAAATGAGGACTTGGTCAAAGCTTTCACTAAAACAAAATAAAATTTACCTTGTTGACATGAATGATTTACTCATTGAGATGAAGAAACCCAATTTCATGAAAGGGAGGCGTTTGATTTTTGACCGGCAAACTAAAACTTTTAATTTCCTGAATCCTATGCCCCTCACAATATCTGGAAATGCATTCTCATGATCTTCCTCTATCCAGTTCTATAATGCCATGTGCGAACCCTAACGTAAGGTCTTTCACATTGATACCGCATCTGTACCACCCGTAATTCATCGAGATCAGAATGGCCTAAGGAGACGCCTATTCGTAGACCTTGCAAGGGGCGAGCTAGGCGAGCAAGTGGCAAGCTTGGGCGAGCAGAGACGAGCAAGGGGCGAGCTTGGCGGGCAGAGGCGAGCAAGAGGCGAGCTGGGCGAGCAGAGGCGAGCAAGGGGCGAGCTGGGCGAGCAAGGGGCGAGCTGGGCGAGCAAGGGGCGAGCTGGGCGAGCAAGGGGCGAGCTGAGCGAGCAAGGGGCGAGCTGGGCGAGCAAGGGGCAAGCTGGGCGAGCAAGCGGCGAGTTGGACGAGTAAGAGGCGAGTATGGGCGAGTATGGCTAGGTAACTACCCCCCCCCCCCCCCCCACAGGATTTGTCTATAAATAATAGACCCCCAGGGGTACAAGAAAGAGGACTTTTGGAGATACTCGCCAGGTCCCTGCCTTCCGTGTACCAAGCTCGGTCATTTTTAGTTTTGGAGGGGAAGATTCCCTTGAGCTTCCGGGTACGTGGTGGGACCTCCCTGTCGCAGCACTTGGGGTCCTGTTTGTTGCTCTTTTAGCTTCTTCGTCGTTGCCAGCCAAGTCATCTCGTTGGACTGTTGGGCGAGTAGCCTCCGGCTGCATTGATCCGAATTTTGAAGTCAGGATTTTCCTGGCGTCAACAGCATCTAGAATGACATTTGGAAGAAAGAAAAGAGGTTTTACACTTTGCAATGCCACATCATCCACTAAAAGAAAAAAGAATGAATTTAACTAGAATATTATGGAGAACAGGCCGGCTATGCTAGAGTTAGAGACGTTAGCGATGTCAGAGAGCTAGAGAGGTGGGCGATGCCGGACAACTGGAGAAGTCGGCCATGGCGGAGAGCCCGTTGATGGGATTTTGAGAAGCACCGGGAGAAGCTTTCGCTTTTTGACGGTAGCCCGACGAGGAAACGAGAGGCGGAAACGAACCCTAATTTCGCGAAAAAACTTTTTCAAGTGCGGGCGGCCGCCCACACTCGCCCTATATTGGGCCCGCCAGTGGGTATCATGAACAAGTGGCAAACTAATGAAAAATTCCATATATCACACGACTATTTTAATCATAAGATATGTAAATGATGTATATTATCATTAATATCTACAAAATGTTGACAATTTCTTAATAAAATATAATTGCTATTTTGCATAGTTGACATTTGATCATAAGATATGATTTTATGGTTATTGAAGTGTACCACACTCATTAGGTAATAATTATATAACAAATTTCTACCATATTTCTTTAATTTTTCTATTAAAAACTTAAATTGAAGCAATTTTTCTTGGAGGGACAACATATTAGAACCGAAAACTTAGTGATGATGATCACATTTTGAAGAAAAATATATTTCTTTCTCTGCATTAGCTTTATGTCACAATATATTTTAAGAATGATGTAGTAATTGTATTTTCAAATGATTATTCTAGGCTTATTTTAAAATTTTATAAAATGAGGTATAAATAGACGGTTGGGGCACAAATATAATTTTGGGGTATACAAATAAGTATGAGTTATAAATAGTCATTTATGGTGTACAAATAAGAGCTCCTTTGTAAAAAGACCTTAATTAATAATGTATTTTTTTTTATAAAAATCAATAAATTTGTTAATAATACATTTCCCCCAAATTGACCTGAATTTTAAAAAAACAGCGATGTAGGCACTGTTTGGTACAGTGGTGGCGGTCATGAACGCGGTGGTAAAACCGTCGTTCATGAATGCCCACCTAAGTAACTCCATCCACTTGAACATAAAAGTGGATGAAATTTCTTAGCTGCCCATTCACGAATGACAGTTGTTGCGGTCGCTCGGGTGCTTTGGTAGACCGGTCGAATTGAACCACCTTAGCTCGGAAGCGAACCGAGCGCGCAAACAGTCAATTAGGGATTCGTTGAGTACACTGAGACTTTTTAACGTGGAAAACCCGGAAAGGGTAAAAAACCACGCGGTCGGAACTGTGTCGACCAAACTTCACTATCTTCTGAGAGATTACAGCTAGGTACTTAGAATTCGAGCGCGATAGGCCGCTGCTCGTTACAATAATAGAGAGAGAGAGAGAGAGCGTTCCGAAGGTGACATGCCACCTCTCGGAAAACTAAGTTTTTTTCCTTCTGAGAACTGTGGAGAACAAAAGTGAGAATGCTCCGGAGAACAAAAGTGAGAATGTTGAGTCGCCTTTCGGGAAGAAAGAAATCTTCAAGTCCACGAAGGAGATCTTCAAGCGTCGAAGGAGAATTCCGTGAAAATCTTTAAGGAGCTCTCCCGGGTGGAGAAGGCAAGGTCCCTTCAAATGAAGGCTTTGGGCTCTTTTTATAGCTTTGGTCGGGGGTAGCCCGGTAATTTCGCCGTTGTAACCACCGTAACCACCTAGCGGACGAATCACATTTTCCGGTTCGGAGCACACGGATCGCCATTTTTCGTAAATGACCGTCTCTCCCCTTGGCAGTTTGGGCAGTTCGGGCAACTTTGTTGAAGGCGAAAAAGGCGACAAGTCGTTCCTACAATCTGAGAAATTAAAAAGACAAAAAGTGAGCGTGCCAGGAATGTGAAAGTGCTCTGAGCGCGCTCAGAAGCGTTCTGAGCGCGCAACGAGCGGAGAAGCAATCTGAGCGACTGGGGAGGCGTTCTGAGCGCGCAACGAGCGCGGGAGCTCTGAGCGCGCTACGAGCGCGGGAGCGCTCTGAGCGCGCAACGAATACGAGAGTGTTCTGAGCGAACGGAGAGGCGCGACGAGCACTGGAGCGTTCTGAGCAAATGGAGAGGCGTTCTGAGCGCGCCACGGTCGCGGGAGCTCTGAGCGCGCAACGAACACGAGAGCGTTCTGAGCGAACAGAGAGGCGTTCTGAGCGCGCAACGAGCGCGGGAGCGCTCTGAGCGAGCAACGAATACGGGAGCGTTCTGAGCGAACGGAGAGGCGTTCTGAGCGCGCAACGAGCGGAGAGCTCTGAGCGTGCATCGAACACGAGAGCGTTCTGAGAGCGCGGCGAACGCGGAGGCGTTATGAGCGCGCGGCGAACGCGGAGGCGTTCTGAGCGCGCGGCGAACGCGGAGGCGTTCTGAGCGCGCGGCGAACGCCGAGGCGTTTTGAGCGTGCGGTGAACGCAGAGGCATTCGAGGCGGAATCCGGAACCCGAAGAGCGGGCGGCGAGTCAGAAGAGGGGGGATTTGCCCTAACCCCACTACGGAGGAGAGTGGCTTGGCCGCACCCTAAGGGGGGCATGGCGCAGCCGCACCCGAGGGGGGTGCGGCTGGGCTTGGCCGCACCCCAAGGGGGTGCGGTCGGGCCGCACCCCACATGGGGTGCGGCTTGGCCGCACCCCACGTGTGGTGCGGTCGTGCCACCTCCCAAGGGGGTGCAGCTTGGCCGCACCCCACACGGGGTGCGGTTTGGCCGTACCCCCTACTATGGGGGGGGGGGTGCGGCTATTTGCACCCCACTAGTGGGGTGCGGGCGGAAATGGGCGGCTTTGATTGGCGGCGGACCGTTGACCCCACCTCTCTTTAGTGGAGTTTTCTCTAGACGCACCCCAAGGCCTTTATGGATGTATAACATAAGCCCCTCAAACCTTTAGAGTCCGAATTTCTGCGCGGAGGAGTTTGGAGGTTTTGATTTTTCTGTTGCGGCTTTGATCATTGCTCTCTTCGTGGTGCCTTGGGTAGGAATTGCTGTCGGAGGATGAGTGTGCGGTTTCTTTTGTTTCCTTGTTCCGTTTAGTCGTTTCTCATTCTGCGCAGCGTTGTGATAGCGCTCTCGTGGCTCCGCTGTCCTATTTATCGTCGAAGTGTCGATTGAGGGAAGATGCTCCAAGATGTTCGGCGAGGGGTGTTCGTATTTTGAGATTGTTGTTGGCTTATTATTTAGCGTTGATACCTGAACAGTTTGATGGCCTTTTACAAAATAACGGATGAGTCTGCACGGGTCCAAGCCTGCGGCTTTTTCATAATAATAAGAAATTAGTTTGCGCGAGTCTGAGCTCGCGGCTTTTACATAATAGAAAATTAGTTTGCGCGAGTCTGAGCTCGCGGCTTTTACATAATAGAAAATTAGTTTGCGCGAGTATGAGCTCGCGGCTTTTACATAATAGAAAATTAATTTGCGGGAGTCTGAGCTCACGGCTTTTACATAATAGAAAATTAGTTTGCGCGAGTCTCAGCTCGCTGCTTTTACATAATAGAAAATTAGTTTGCGCGAGTCTGAGCTCGCGGTTTTACATAATAGAAATTTAGTTTGCGCGAGTCTGAGCTCGCGGCTTTTACATAATAGAAAATTAGTTTGCGCGAGTCTGAGCTCGCGATTTTTATAATATAGATTTGGCCGGTGAATAGCGGGTGTATTCAAACTGTGGGCGAACGTAAGAGGGGCAGGCCCTTACGACGTCGGGACTCGACGGCGGAGGAGAAGGGCGAACTTTCAATCGACGGCGGTGCAAAGTCCCCGGGGCAGGGCCCCAAAGTGGCCGGTGAATAGCGGGTGTATTCAAACCGGGGGCGAACATAAGGGGGGCAGGCCCCTATGACGCCGGGACTCGACGGCGGAGGAGAAGGGCGAACCTTCAATCGACGGCGGTGCAAAGTCCCCGGGGCAGAGCCCCAAAGTGGCCGGTGAATAGCAGGTGTATTCAAACCGGGGGCGAACGTAAGGGGGGCAGGCCCCTACGACGCTGGGACTCGACGGCGGAGGAGAAGGGCGAACCTTCAATCGACGGCGGTGCAAAGTCACCGGGGCAGGGCCCCAAAGTGGGTTCCTGCAGTAGAATAGTTTAGGACAGGTAAAACATAATTAGAAAATGAACATTGATACATGCGCAAGTGCAATCTTGCGGCTTCTGAGACAATAAGTTCCTGATACAAGTTTGACGAGAGAGAAGGTAACATCGAGCTCCCCTTGCGCTGCGCTTGCTCGAGCTCTCTCGGTCGTTCAGCGTGGTGGGGGGCAGTGACCCGGCGACCGACCCTCGGTGGCATCCTTCTGTGCTTCTTCGCGGAAAGCTTCAAGGTGCCCTGACTGGACAAGGCGCTCAATTTCTTCTTTCAACCTGGCACAGTGCTCCGTACGGTGCCCTCGACCTTTGTGGAAGTTACAGAATGGGGATTGATCTCCCCTACGTTGGGGGAGTGGTCTGGGCCAGTTGATGACTTTGTTGTTGTAGATTACGGACAATATATGCTCGCGGGGGGCATTTAACGGGGTGTAGATCCGAGATCTTTAATTTGCTAGCCCTTGGGAGTGGTCTGATCGGTTCTGAATGGGCGGTACGGCCTTCTCGAACTGTTGTTGCTGTCCCTTTCTCTTGCGACATGTATCCCCAAGTTGTAGCGGGTTTGTCGGTGCTGGAAGATTGGCTTTTTCTGCCAATGTGGGGGTTGCGCGACCCTCTCGCACGCCTTGCTTCTCAGAATTTGGTTTTGGCGACGGGTCGTAGTTGATCCAAGGGAGCTCGGCTACGGCCGTGTCGAAACCACGAATTGCGTCCCTGAGGATTCTCCCTTTGTTGGTCATGCGTCCAGACATGGAAACGTCGTGGTTCAGGGCGTCGAGTAGGAGGCTCCCAAATATTGCGTCGTAGGGGGAGTCTGCCTCTGCGATGATGAACTGAACGTCATACTGGACTGGTTCCGAGTGCATCCCTACTTGAACGGGGAGGGTGACGACTCCTATGGTGGGTACCATAGTTTCGTCTGGGAGCTCTGTGTCGCTGGCCCTGAGCTTGAGGTTCCCGCTTAGGAGTTTGAGTCGTACCACGGCTGCCACGAACAGGATATTGAATGAGATGCGGTGGGTTATCAATGCCCGCATCTCCGCTCCGCTTAGTTCACAGGCTGGATTGCATATGCTTGCGTCTAAGGCGAAGTCCAACCATCTACGGGGACGCTCCTGATGAAAGCTTGTGTGGATCTTTTCTTACTGCTTGCTCCGCTCTGCTTCCCCTAGGTGGGGCGACTCGTCCATCTCAGGCTCTTCTTGCTCTTCTTCTTGGATCCTCGGCGCGTGCGCTTCGTGCCATTCAACGAACAGTTGGGACAACTCGGTGAAGTTGTGAATCGCTCCATTTGGCAGAGATTGATACCAGCGGAGGGCGTCTCCACGACTCCACGCATTATCTTGGTGAAGATTTTGCAACTGATTTGGTCAGGAAGTCCGAACGTCCGCATCGTTATCAAGAAGTGATTAACGTGCCCGTACGGGTCCTCTGCTCCGTGGAACTCCTTGTAGTACGGGAGCTTTAGCTATGATGAAACTGGGTATGCCAAAATTGACTTTGACAGGGAGGATCACCTTTGCTGGTACGTGACATCATTCGGATCCTGCTGTTGAAACCAGTTTCCCGACTTCAGCGTTCGAAAATAGGGGTAGGCAGCTTACCCTTACTTATCTCAGGTAAAGTCGAACGACTAGTCACTTAGAGCCTAAGAACCTCTCTACTGTTGGATTCAGGTGAAAACAGACCCCGCGAGCTGCAGCGAGGAGGTCCCGCCACTAACCCGAAAGACCCGAAGATCTTCCCCTCCCAAGCCAATGCTGAGCCTGGGCACCTCGGAGAGCACTCGCAACACCTGACCGTTGGCCTGAAAGACTTGGCGAGCGGAAGGCAGGGTCACTAGCTAACCGAACACACTAAGGGGGGTGGGGGTAAGGAGATGACAACCCTCCCCAAGGTGCCCATGGGGGTCTATTTATAGAATTTCTGGAAGTGGTCTGCGGATAGCGTGATTCCGCCTTTTGGAATGGCTATCCGCATCTCAAACTGGTCTGCCAACAGCGGAATACCGTTGTTTGAACATGCTATCCGCAGACCCTGATGAGAAATCCACCAAGCAGGAAAATAAGATGGGTGCGGAGGAAACCTCCGTATGCAAGGCAGAGGGCGAGTGAACGCATTGCCTGCGCATGCAGGAGAGGAAGAGAGGAGGGAAGGAGGGGGGTGAGTGGGCACTCACCCTCCCCTCACTCGCCCGCGCGGGCGAGTGGATGGCGTGGGCGAGTGGGGACCTGCCCACCCACTCGCCCGTGGGCGAGTGGGGGCCTCCCCACCCACTCGCCCGTGGGCGAGTGGGGGCCTCCCCACCCACTCGCCCGCACGGACGAGTGGAAGTTTTTCCTACTTGCTCCGCCGCTCCTCCCCACTCTCGCCCGACCCCGAAATTGACTTAGCCAATTTCGGGTGCCTTTGCGTGGCCACTTTCACCGTCTACCTTGAGCCGTCATTTTACCCTGTTACGGTCATTTCCATCGTTGCGACCATGTTCATGCTGCGTTGTATACGCTCGGCAAATATGGGGGTTGTACACAATCTCCGCTCTTTGCGAGCTTGTCCCAAGCTCGGAAAGAAAGTCCAACCCACTGATTTGACGAGCCAGAAAGGTCTTCAAAGAAAATCATCCGGGCGGGTCCCACCCGCTGGCTATAAAACCTCGGGAGGGAGAGGGGTGAGCCTCCACTCAAAAACCTCTCCCCTCTCGTTTCTTCCCCTTAGCCTGGTCGACATGCAACCTCCCTTGGACATTCGCGCCCGCCTCAAGGCCGTTTCCGGAAAGAGCCTAGATGACCTGGCGGAGCTTAGATCTGTCGTCACGGAGCATTCGCTTCCCTTTTCGGTGCAGGTGGAGGGACCTATGCCTAAGAGACATCACCCTGAGCCGGCGGGTGGGACGTCCTCCTCATCCACATTAATGTCCGAGTTCCACAAGCACTTGGGGGCAGTTGACGTGATACCGAGTCGCGGTGGGAGGGACAGGTCTCTCGAGGCAGCTAAATCTGGGAGTGTGGGTACCCAGACAAGTCCCCCTGCCCACTCCCCGATCCATGGTGAGTGACCTTACTTGTGCTTGATAAGCATGCTCATGCCCATACTGATGACTCTTCTTCTTCCTCCCTATCTCGCAGTACCTCCCTTCTCGGTTGCGGAGGGATCCCCCAGCATGCCGGTGGACTTACTCCCACCCCTGCGTGAACCGAGCAAGCGGCGTACTCCCGAGAGACCCCCTTTTAGAGCTGGTGCAGGAAAGTCCTGTTGGAGTTACCATTGTGATCTAGAAGTGGTCAAACATGTAATGTCACTGCCAACGCGATATGAGCCTGCAGGGTCGCACATAAGAGCATGTGGAGAAGTTTGAAGATTGACTGTGTTGGTAAAGGTTACCAATCATCATAATAGAATGGGGAAGTCCAGCAATTGTTGCTGTCTGAATTCGTCGGATATGACTTGTCGGATTCGTCGGAATTCATCGGATATGATTCGTCGGATTCGTCGGATTCGTCGGATCATTTCGTGGAATCCCGACGAATTGTCACAGAAACCCTTCACTCAGCAAATGTTGCTGTCTGATTGGATTCGTCGGAATTCGTCGGATCATTCCGTGGAATCCCGACGAATTGTCACAGAAACCCTTAACTCGGCAAATGTTGTCGTCTGATATGATTCGTCGGAATTCGTCGGATTCGTCGGATTGTTCCGTGGAATCCCGACGAATTGTTACAGAGATCCTTAACTCGGCAAATGTTGCCGTCTGATATGATTCGTCGGAATTCGTCGGATTGTCCCGTGTAATCTCGACGAATGCTGATTCGTGTAATCCCGACGAATTGTTACAGAAAGAGTTCTTTTTCTGTATGGACTGCGGATAGCGAATCTTGTAGGTCTGTTTATACTTCGTCTATAAATAGAACTTAATCTTAAGGGTTCACGATGCTTATGCGAATAGAAGATTCGGCCGACGGAAGTGTTCCACCCGAACCCTAGACGGAAGTGTTCCGCCGCCCCGTTCGCCTCCGCCGACCCCCCTTCCGGCGATCGTCGCCGTGATTGTTCTTCCTGGAGCGAACCTAGCAGTTCGTGGAAGTGCAAGGTGCAGTTGTTCTTCCTTCCGAGTTGCGTGCGACGTGACTTGGCGTTCTCCCGGCTCGTGTGGACTTCTATAGAGACGTAGACAATATTCTACGTGAGGACTCGCACAGCCGACGACAGGATTCAACTCATGGAGCATCTAGGTTGGATTTGATCCAACTCCGCAAAGGTAATTTCATACCTAGCATTTTATTAACTTCTTGATTCAACATTCATGGCCCGATCAAAGTCTTTTGGGTTGTTTCTCTTTATTTCCGCTGCGCCTACATCTGATGTATGGTTCTAGAAAAACCCAACAGTGGTATCAGAGGGAGGTTCTGGTCATGAATGTTGTTTCAGAAGTTAGGTTATTCCAGTACGTGCAAATCTAGGTATTTGGAAGCGTTCTAAATGTCAAGATTTCTTCTTGGAATATCACATTTGATGTGATTTTGTGTGGCCACCGCCAGGGGCGCTGCCCCTTGGACCCCGTTAGGGGCTCTGCCCCTAAGACCCCGCCAGGGGCGCGGCCCCTTGGAACCCCGCCAGGAACGTCTGGGATTTCGTGGTAATTTCTAATTGTTAGAAATTGTTGTCTCCTTAGCAGTAACCGTCCCTCAAGTGGTTAATGAACCCTTGTATTGTTTTGGATTTTGAATCCAACAATGAGAGACGAGCTTGTCTACTGCTTTAAGTCGAGTTGTCTTTGCCTTTGTCCAATGCATGTAAATCTAAAGATTTGGAAGAGTTCTAAATGTCCAGATTTAGCCCTTTCGTCTATCAAAGGTTGATAGTCTAATGTTGTGCACATAAGGGATGCATGTGGATTTTAGAAAGTTTGTTTTTCTGTGGATGTGCACTTTGATCAAATGTTGATCATGGTTAAGTGTTAACCTATTATTTAAAAATTAAAATCCCTTCATCAAATATTAAGTGTTCGGATGCCTTCCGATGGATGACACTCTTCCTGCCTCGATCGATGAAGTGTGGGCTTGCCAAAGCAAGGTGCATCAATCTATCTTGGTAAGGGTGCGAGCGGATAATTGTGATATCCCACTGTCGACATCGGGTCTAGCTTAACTAGGTGACCTCAAAGGTTGAGTGCCTAGAGGCATAGGGTTGGCATGCACCATATGATGGATGCGAATAAGGAGTTATTCACCAGCCATACAAGAGTTGCATGAGGATGCAATTGGTAAGCGTTGCCTACCTAAATAGCCGCATTATGAGAGGAACGCCAAAGCGGACTCGTGGTGTTGGTGAAATACGGATCTTGTCCACTAAGGGAGTGGCTCGCATGGACTCTCCGAATTGATAGTGAGGGCTATCAATTTGAATAAAATAGTGGGAGTATTTAATTGAAGTCCAAATTAAAATAAATTGTATTTTGAAATTAAGGTACTGATTAAATTCTGCATGAATTCTTGTAGAATTCCATTGCAAGTGGTTCACATTCCACCTTGTCCCTAAGAGCTATCCTTGAGAAGGACAAGCTTAGTGGGACGAATTACATGGACTGGTATAAGAACCTGAGAATTGTTCTCAGGCAAGAGCGAAAGCTCTACGTCTTGGAAGAAGAAGCCCCCGAGGTGCCGACCGGGAACTCGTCCCGTATTGATAAGGATGCTTATAAGAAGTATACCGATGACGCCTTAGACGTCGAGTGCCTTATGCTTGCCACCATGAACTCTGAGCTTCAGAAGCAACACGAGAACATGGGGTGCAAGGAGATTGACGAGCACCTAAAGAAAATGTTTCAAGGGCAAGCTCGTCAAGAGAGGTTCGATGTCACGAAGGCATTATTTCAGTGCAAAATGGGAGCTCGAGACTCGGTTGGTACTCACGTACTCAAGATGATTGGGTATATTGAGAACCTGGAGAGACTGGGTTTTCCTCTGGGTCAAGAGTTGGCCACAGATCTTATCCTGCAATCGTTGCCGGATAATTATGAGCAGTTCGTCTTGAACTAAAACATGAATGAAATAGACAAGACACTGCCCGAGCTCCTAGGCATGTTGCGAACTGCCGAGATAAACATGAAGAAGGCCAAGCCTGCTAGTCCTATATTGATGGTACATAAAGGCAAGGGTAAGGCAAAGGGCTTCAAGAAGACGAAGGTGGGACCTAAGTCACATCTTGAGCCCAAATCTTCTGCTCTGAAAAAGAAGAGCACCGTGAAGGAAGGGAAATGCCACCACTGTGGCAAGGCTGGTCATTGGAGGAGGAATTGTCCTTCGTACATTGACGGTCTATGGAAAATGAAGGGAGGTATGACTTCCGCTTCGAATATTTACGTTATAGAGATAAACCTTTCTGCTCCTTCATCTTGGGTATTGGATACCGGATGTGGTTCTCACATTTGTACAAATGTGCAGGAACTGAAAAGGAGAAGATTGCTGAGTAAAGGAGAGGTGGACCTGCGCGTCGGCAATGGAGCAAGAGTTGCTGCTGTAGCCGTAGGGGTTTACCGTCTTTCTTTGCCCAGTGGGCTTGTAATAGAACTTAATAATTGTTATTATGTTCCGGCCATAACTAGAAATATTATATCCATTTCATGCTTAGACTTGATTGGATTTTCTTTTATAATTAAGAACAATTGTTGTTCTATATTTAAGAATGATGTTTGTTATGCTGTAGCTCAATTGTTTAATGGTCTTTATGTTTTGAACCTGGACCATCCGATCTATAATGTAGATAATAATAAAAGACTAAGAACAAATAACTCAAATCCTACATATCTCTGGCATTGTCGTTTGGGCCATATAAACGAGAAGCGCATATCCAAGCTCCATAAAGATGGACTATTGGACTCATTTGATTATGAATCATTTGAGCGATGCGAGTCTTGTTTGTTAGGCAAGATGACTAAAGCCCCTTTCACTGGTTATACTGAGAGGGCTGAGGATCTTTTGGGTATAGTACATAGTGATGTATGCGGGCCCATGAGTTCTATGGCTAGAGGTGGGTATTTCTACTTCGTTACATTTACTGATGATTTTAGTAGATACGGATACGTGTATCTTATGAAGTGCAAATCCGAAACCTTTGAAAAGTTCAAAGAGTTCAAGAATGAAGTGGAGAACCAATTGGGTAAAAAGGTTAAAGCACTCCGATATGATCGAGGTGGCGAATACCTGAGTCATGAGTTCCGTGATCATCTGAAAGAGTGTGGTATTGTATCACAACTCACTCCACCTAGGACACCGCAGCATAATGGTGTGTCTGAGAGGAGAAATCGTACTCTGTTAGACATGGTACGGTCGATGATGAGTCATGCAGACTTGCCTGTTTCCTTTTGGGGTTTTGCTTTAGAGACTGCTGCAATGACACTGAATCGCGCTCCAACGAAAACGATTCTAAAGACACCATATGAGATATGGACTGGGAAGCGTCCTAGTATGTCATTCATTAAAATTTGGGGCTGTGAGGCATACGTACGACGTCAAATGCCTGACAAGCTGGAACTCAAATCAGATAAGTGTTATCTAGTGGGATATCCTAAGGAAATGAAAGGATATTACTTTTACCTACCTTCTGAGGGCAAAGTGTTTGTCGCAAGGACGGGTGTCTTCTTGGAGAAAGAGTTCTTGTCAAGAAAGACGCAAAAGGTAGAACTTGAAGAAGTTCAAGAACCACAAGTAGTGAATGAACCATAATTGGATTCTGAGCCAGGACTATAAGATGTTGTAGCTAGAGAACCTGCTCAAGAGACACAAGTCCTACGTAGATCTGGTAGACCAAGATTTGAACCTGAGAGATATGGATTTCTCGTGTCTCAAATAGGTAATGTGTTGCTTATGGATCATGATGATGAACCAACGACCTACCAAGAGGCTATGAATGGACCGGACTCCGACAAATGGCTTGAGGCTATGAAATCCGAAATGGACTCCATGTATACAAACCAAGTTTGGAACTTGGTGGAACCACCTGAAGGGGTACGACCCATAGGGTGCAAGTGGGTCTTCAAGAAGAAGACCGACATGGATGGGAATGTACAGACATTCAAAGGGCGACTGGTGGCTAAGGGTTTCAAGCAAATTCATGGTGTTGACTATGATGAGACCTTTTCCCCTGTCGCCATGGTAAAGTCCATTAGGATATTGCTTGCTATTGCTGCGTATTATGACTACGAGATCTGGCAGATGGATGTCAAAACGGCTTTCCTAAATGGAAACCTCCTTGAGGAAGTGTACATGACACAACCCGAGGGTTTTGTATCCCCAAATGAAGCCACTAAAATATACAAGCTGAATAGGTCCATCTATGGATTGAAACAGGCCTCTAGAAGTTGGAATCTTCGTTTTGATGAGAAGATCAAAGAGTTTGGTTTTGTCAAGAATGAAGATGAACCGTGTGTTTACAAGCGAATCAGTGGGAGCATTGTTGTCTTCCTGATATTGTATGTAGATGACATACTGCTGATCGGGAATGACATACCTACCCTAAAAGTTGTTAAGAACAACCTAGGGAACTGCTTTTCTATGAAGGAATTGGGTGAAGCGACTTACATACTCGGTATTAAGATCTATAGAGATAGATCGAAGAAGTTGCTGGGTTTGACCCAGAGTACGTACATTGAGAAGGTGTTGAAGCGGTTCAACATGCTTGAGTCCAAGAAAGGATTTTTGCCCATGTCTCATGGTGTAAATCTCTCTAAGGACCAGTGTCCAATATCTTGTGAAGATAAGGACCGCATGAAGTTGATTCCATATGCTTCGGCAATTGGGTCAATCATGTATGCAATGTTATGTACTCGACCCGATGTCTCTTTTGCTTTGAGCATGACTAGCAGGTATCAATCTGATCCTGGTGAATGTCACTGGATAGCCGTAAAGAATATCCTGAAGTACTTGAGAAGGACTAAGGATGTATTCTTGGTATATGGTGGAGAGGAAGAGCTCGTTGTAAGTGGTTACACGGATGCCAGCTTCCAAACTGATAGGGATGATTCGAAGTCTCAGTCAGGGTTTGTGTTTTGCCTGAATGGAGGAGCTGTGAGCTGGAAGAGTTCCAAGCAAGAGACAGTTGCTGATTCTACAACTGAGGCCGAGTATATCGCTGCGGCAAATGCAACGAAGGAGGCTGTATGGATTAGGAAATTCATCGGCGAGCTAGATGTAGTTCCTAGCATTGTTGGTCCCGTAGTTCTCTACTGTGATAACAATGGTGCAATTGCACAATCTAAGGAACCTAGATCCCATCAGCGCTCCAAGCACATACTTCGGCGGTTCCATCTTATTCGTGAGATTGTCGAACGAGGAGATGTGAACATTTGCAGAGTGCCGACTGAGGAGAATATTGCAGATCCACTGACAAAGCCTCTCGCGCAGAGAAAGCATGATGGTCATACTAGATCAATGGGTATACGAAACCTGAGTGATCAACTCTAGTGGGAGTCTTGTGGGTTGCATGTAAAATATATATTCTGTTGGCTGTTTAATATTTATTCATATGATGAATTGTGTACCAATGATTTCCTTTTACAATTAATGGCAAGTTCTTTTATTACGATATACTGTTTATATATGATAGAATAAAGTTCGTGATAAATACCCTTAGAATGTTCGCTTCCATAGGACATCAAGTACGTGACTTGAATGTGAGAGCCTATGATTTCGAAGCTTCATTCTTAAAAGGTCCCTGGTCGAGGTATCATCGTAGAAGCTAAGGGTGATGATGATACATTAAGACTAGCATGTGTGTTGACTGATGACCGGTTCTCACAGGTCATGATATTGTGATATCAAGTCATCATGTGGGTACTTGTTAGTGAACAAGTTGTACTGGACAGACCCAACCTGAGACTACTTTATGGATTGTTACTTAAAAGTGTCACAAGTAGGTCTCATTTGACAATGGTGTTGTGGTCCTTTGACCTGAAGTCACAGCATTCATCGAGTGAGTAAGAGCGTGCTTTGATGTCATCTAAAGTCTTCCTTGAAGAAGGTTGATGATAAGGGTGGTCGTTGGGTACGTTTGAATCATTTGGGTGTTTGGGTGTGAGCAGATATGGGATTTGTCCTCCTATATAACAGGAGTTGCATCCATGGGCCCCTTGATGGAATTGGACTGAGAAATGCATGGCCATGTTTGGTTGAGTCAATATGTGATATTGAGCTCACCATTCTTTGGAAGTTCGTTCTAGATCAAGAAACTTGGATTGAGCTATAAAGAGGGTGACACGGTCCATGCCTCTAGTTCTTTTCGGATGTAAGGGACAAAGGGACAAAGACAACGCTGGAACATTGGTTATAAAGGCTTATGAGTTATGAACTCTTATTGCTTGGGGAGCAATGATGCATTGCTAGATGCCGCTCATTGTTTGTGAGGTTTTTGTTTGATACTTTCAAGATCAAGTGGGAGACTGTTGGAGTTACCATTGTGATCTAGAAGTGGTCAAACATGTAATGTCACTGCCAACGCGATATGAGCCTGCAGGGTCGCACATAAGAGCATGTGGAGAAGTTGGAAGATTGACTGTGTTGGTAAAGGTTACCAATCATCATAATAGAATGGGGAAGTCCAGCAATTGTTGCTGTCTGAATTCGTCGGATATGACTTGTCGGATTCATCGGAATTCGTCGGATATGATTCGTCGGATTCGTCGGATTCGTCGGATCATTTCGTGGAATCCCGACGAATTGTCACAGAAACCCTTCACTCAGCAAATGTTGCTGTCTGATTGGATTCGTCGGAATTCGTCGGATCATTCTGTGGAATCCCGACGAATTGTCACAGAAACCCTTAACTCGACAAATGTTGCCGTCTGATATGATTCGTCGGAATTCGTCGGATTCGTCGGAATTCGTCGGATTCGTCGGATTCGTCGGATTGTTCCGTGGAATCCCGACGAATTGTTACAGAGATCCTTAACTCGGCAAATGTTGCCGTCTGATGTGATTCGTCGGAATTCGTCGGATTGTCCCGTGTAATCTCGACGAATGCTGATTCGTGTAATCCCGACGAATTGTTACAGAAAGAGTTCTTTTTCTGTATGGACAGCAGATAGCGAATCTTGTAGGTCTGTTTATACTTCGTCTATAAATAGAACTTAATCTTAAGGGTTCACGATGCTTATGCGAATAGAAGATTCGGCCGACGGAAGTGTTCCACCCGAACCCTAGACGGAAGTGTTCCGCCGCCCTGTTCGCCTCCGCCGACCCCCCTTCCGGCGATCGTCGTCGTGATTGTTCTTCCTGGAGCGAACCTAGCAGTTCGTGGAAGTGCAAGGTGCAGTTGTTCTTCCTTCCGAGTTGCGTGCGACGTGACTTGGCGTTCTCCCGGCTCGTGTGGACTTCTGTAGAGACGTAGACAATATTCTACGTGAGGACTCGCACAGCCGACGACAGGATTCAACTCATGGAGCATCTAGGTTGGATTTGATCCAACTCCGCAAAGGTAATTTCATACCTAGCATTTTATTAACTTCTTGATTCAACATTCATGGCCCGATCAAAGTCTTTTGATTTGTTTCTCTTTATTTCCGCTGCGCCTACATCTGATGTATGGTTCTAGAAAAACCCAACAAGTCCCTGGGTCTCCCACCCGCTGGCACCTATGGTACACTGCCGGGGTACCCCTTGGGGCAACGATGCGAGCACTCTCCTCGCCCCGGGAAGGAGCCGAGGACTCCGCAAGGTAGGTCTTCTTAAAAAAGGATCTAACCATGTCGGAGGTCTAGATAACAAACTTACTAAACCTGCAGGTCCGGATGATGCTTCGACCGGCAGGTCGGGGCAGATGGGAGTGCTTTCGCCACCGCTATCTCCTTCGGCGATAGACGAGCTCGTCGGGCACCCCTCCAGCATTTCGGAGCTGAGGGATCGCTTGGTCGACATGATCCAGAGGCAGGGACGTTTTCTTCACGAGCTTTGAGAAGGGCGAGGATTCGCTGAACCGACCGCCCTCGCACATTCCCGCGCGATGGAGAAGCGGATGGGGGAGTTGGAAGCAGATCATGCCCGGCTAGTAGAGGAGGTTCGACTTTCTTCAGGTGGCCTGATGGAACCGGTGGCGGACCACCTGCGTCGAGTGGCGGCTAATATGCGTGTTGCGAATGAGGAGCTCGCCCTGACTCAGGAATGTGTCGGCTCCATGCAGGGACTGACAGCCCAGAGTCGGGGTCGGGGCTTTTGGAAGTGGACTCAACTTTGAGTGAGACCAACTCGACTCCTCCTATTTGCCGCTTTCAGCTTATCCTTCTGTGGTGTGATGTAATAAAGTAGCTATGTGTGACTACTTGACCTGCCTCGCGTGGTGTTAATTATTTTTCTAAGTTATTTGTTTTGCTTGCGATACACTTGCATTCGTTTAACTGGGTTGCTTTTCGCACGTGGATGTTGTAACCGCTAATATGTCGAGCGCGAGAGCCGAAGTTGGAGCGAGAGGTTGAGTAGGAATGAGCGAGTGGGAAAGATTGGGAGGGGGTGAGTGGGGAAGGGCCCTCACTCTTACCTATAAATACCCCCCCCCCCTCCCTTTCATACCCTTCAACCTTGACTTCTTTGCTTGCTCCTCCTCCCCTACCCCTCGCTTCTACACCCGTTCATCCTCCCTCACCCTTAAGGATGGCTCCCAACCGCTCCTCACCTAATAGGAATGGGCGAGAACAGTGCGCGGTGAACTTCTCTGACCATCCCTTCCCCGTGGGGAGGGTGTCGGAGGAGGAGCTTCTTTCCTTTGAGAAGTCCTTCCTCCCCGAAGGGTTGGTCGCTCGCCGACCTACAGAGGGAGAGACAGTTAACTCCTTCTACGATGACTGGCTCGCCTTCCCGCTTTCTCATTTCGAGTTTGGGCTTCGGCTTCCTCTTTGTCCGGAAGTGAAACAGTTCCTTAGATACTTTGGGATCGTCCCAGCCCAGCTCAACTCAAATGGGATATCTATGTTGGTTGCCTTCGCTTGTTACCTGCGCGAGGAGGGCATTGAGTTCAACCTGACGGTCTTCCGCAAGGCATTCATCTTCCGTGCTACTGCCGATGGGGTGTGCTTCCTCACTGGTGCGCATGTGAAAGTTTGTGAGGGCGCTAACAAGGTTCATCACTGGAGTGACAAGTTTGTTTTTGTCCGGGGTGATCTTGGGAAGATCCCTTACATGCCTGTCCAGAGGCCCGAGAAAGTATACAAGGCTCCAGGCGGTCGAGCTGTACAAATTCCTCGCGGGAGTGGGTTTTGAGGTCGAGTTTCTGCGGAGGAACGTCGATCGCCTTCTCTACATTCTGCCGGGGACAGGTAACCCATCCTTCTCCTAAACTCCCTCCCTTATTCCCCTACTTGCTCATTTATATCTTATCACTTACCCCTCATCTTACCTTTACAGGTGAGAGGAGCCTTCCCGTGAATCCTCCGCATGCCAGGAGGGACTCCCCCTCTCCCACCCATCGACTGGCCCAGATGGCCGCAGCCGCTTGCTCTTCTCGTCAGGAGGCTCCAGTGCTAAGGCAGCGGAAGGAGAAGGAGCTGGTGGTGGAAGTGGATTCTCCCCCCCCCCCCCCCCCATCCGCCAAAGGAACCGAAGATGCGTCGGGGGAGAGTTGTTCGTAGGGGAGGCGGGTCTCGATCTGCCGCGAGAGAGGCCGAGGGAGATGATGACCCGGACGCGTTGGCTTGCCATCCCAACTTCGAATTGGGGGGTAATGCCAAGGACCAGGTTGGCGAGCCCTTCCTTCACTTGGATGAAGCGACGAATCGTATCTCGATGTCTTCTCGGCAACCTTCTTGGATCGAGGGAGGGCCGATTAGTAACGTTGCATACGACATGATTTATGG
Organism: Dactylorhiza incarnata; assembly: GCA_033032865.1. Taxonomy (NCBI): domain Eukaryota; kingdom Viridiplantae; phylum Streptophyta; class Magnoliopsida; order Asparagales; family Orchidaceae; genus Dactylorhiza; species Dactylorhiza incarnata. The sequence continues at coordinate 2,540,404 of JAWHQI010000169.1, forward strand.
CATGTATGGCTGGCAGGACGCGGCCGCCTTTCAAGAAAGTTCCACACGTTACCTCGCTTACCTGAGCTCGCAAGCGCAGCTTCGCGCGACCGGCAGGTCCGGATGAGATATCCCAACTTTGTAACCTCTCTTCTTTGTAAATAAAGGTCTTTCTTTTACTATTTCTCTGGTTTGCCCATGATCTTTGTTATTTGAGCGAGGTCCGTTGCTTAGCCCTGCCATGGGAGCCTCCGGGTGAAGATGAATAGATAGCCTACCCTTTCGGATGGATTCCTCCGCTTCGCCGACATGAACAAGCCCGGCCAGCGGTCTCTTCTCGGGGCCTTAACATGAATCACCTCGCCTCATCGAGTGAGTTCTCCTGCCCTGCCGGCATGAACAAGCCCGGTCAGCGGTCTCTTCTCGGGGCCTTAACATGAATCACCTCGCCTCACCGAGTGAGTTCTCCTGCCCTGTCGGCATGAACAAGCCCGGTCAGCGGTCTCTTCTCGGGGCCTTAACCAATGTGAACCTCTGCCTTGCCGAGTGAGTTCTCCTGCCCTGCCGGCATGAACAAGCCCGGTCAGCGGTCTCTTCTCGGGGCCTTAACATGAATCACCTCACCTCACCGAGTGAGTTCTCTTGCCCTGCCGGCATGAACAAGCCCGGTCAGCGATCTCTTCTCGGGGCCTTAACCAATATGAACATCTGCCTCGCCGAGTGAGTTCTCCTGCCCTGCCGGCATGAACAAGCCCGGTCAGCGGTCTCTTCTCGGGGCCTTAACATGAATCACCTCGCCTCACCGAGTGAGTTCTCCTGCCCTGCCGGCATGAACAAGCCCGGTCAGCGGTCTCTTCTCGGGGCCTTAACCAATATGAACCTCTGCCTCGCCGAGTGAGTTCTCCTGCCCTGCCGGCATGAACAAGCCCGGTCAGCGGTCTCTTCTCAGGGCCTTAACATGAATCACCTCGCCTCACCGAGTGAGTTCTCCTGCCCTGCCGGCATGAACAAGCCCGGTCAGCGGTCTCTTCTCGGGGCCTTAACCAATATGAACCTCTGCCTCGCTGAGTGAGTTCTCCTGCCCTGCCGGCATGAACAAGCCCGGTCAGCGGTCTCTTCTCGGGGCCTTAACATGAATCACCTCGCCTCACCGAGTGAGTTCTCCTGCCCTGCCGGCATGAACAAGCCCGGTCAGCGGTCTCTTCTCGGGGCCTTAACCAATATGAACCTCTGCCTCGCCGAGTGAGTTCTCCTGCCCTGCCGGCATGAACAAGCCCGGTCAGCGGTCTCTTCTCGGGGCCTTAACCAATATGAACCTCTGCCTCGCCGAGTGAGTTCTCCTGCCCTGCCGGCATGAACAAGCCCGGTCAGCGGTCTCTTCTCGGGGCCTTAACATGAATCACCTCGCCTCACCGAGTGAGTTCTCCTGCCCTGCCGGCATGAACAAGCCCGGTCAGCGGTCTCTTCTCGGGGCCTTAACCAATGTGAACCTCTGCCTCGCCGAGTGAGTTCTCCTGCCCTGCCGGCATGAACAAGCCCAGTCAGCGGTCTCTTCTCGGGGCCTTAACATGAATCACCTCGCCTCACCGAGTGAGTTCTCCTGCCCTGCCGGCATGAACAAGCCCGGTCAGCGGTCTCTTCTCGGGGCCTTAACCAATATGAACCTCTGCCTCGCCGAGTGAGTTCTCCTGCCCTGCCGGCATGAACAAGCCCGGTCAGCGGTCTCTTCTCGGGGCCTCATGAAACATTGTCACTTCCATTAGTCAAAACTAAATTCATTAAGATAAAGTGTTCAAGGTTCATTACAGATACATAAAGAAAAAGATAACTGCCCTTGATGAGGCGTACATCCGGACCTTCTCGGGGTCCTCCTTGCTCAGCACTTAGCCGTCCTGCGCTGCTCCGGGCCTCCTGCCCTTGTCGCTGATGACTTCTTATCCCTTCACCTCCTTCGCCACCTTTAGCCCGACCAAGGCTTCTATCGCCTTTTCCACTTCCTCTGCATCTTCCTTCCAAGTGACGGCGTTGACGGCCGTGACGTAGCACTGGCGGGCTATCTTGGGGTCTCCACGGATTCAGATCTGCAACCCTCCTATGTTGTACTTCAAGCATTGGTGGTAGGAGGAGGGCACACACTTGAAGGTACTAATGAGGGGGCGCCCAAAGATGGCGCTATAGCTGCTCGGTGCGTCTACTATGACGAACCGGCAGTTTTTTGATATCCCCCCCAAGGTGACCAGGTAGCTCGACTCCCCCTTCAACTTCTTTTCTCTCGCCCGAAAAACCGAAGAGCGGTCCATCTGACGCGACCACCCTCTTCTGATCCACCTTCATCTTGTCGAAAGCACTCTTGAAGACCACATTAACCGAACTCCCGTTGTCCACCAGGATTCGGGAGACCGTGAAGTTCTCCACCGCAGCCTCGATCACCAGGGCGTCACAGAAAGGATCATCGTGCGCTGGCATATCTTTGGATGAGAAGGTGATCTTTTCTCCTGGGGGTGGGGTTCGGGAAGTGGAAGCAACGCCTCGTCGGTAGATAGCGTGGAGGCTCACCTTTCGGGTGGCCTCAATTCCCACCCCTCCGTGGATTACCCCGATCTGGCCCAGTGCTCCCGCATCCGCCCGATCTTCACATCGATCCTCCTCACCTTCTTTTCTTCTATCTTCTTCTCCTTCTTCCCTTCCGTCTCCTATCAGCAACAGCCCTTCCCCTGCGGGGGGTCCTCTTCCCTCCCGAACCTCCAGAAACTCGGGGCAAGTCGCTGTCGCATGACCTTCCACTTGATGGAAGTCACAAAAGGGTGACTCCCTCCTACCTCCTCTTCCTCTTCCGTCGCCTCTGCCACCGTGGTTTTTTCTCCCTCTCCTTCCTTGGCCTACAGTCATCGCATGTTGTGGCCTCTGCCCCTGGTAGTTGTCACCTCTCTGGAAATTGCCTCTTCCTTAGCCCTGGAAAGGTCCTCCCGTCGGCCTCCACGCCGGTCGGTTGTCCGGTGGCTGGGGTCTCCATCCTGACTCCTGCCCCCCAGGAGGTCCTTGCGGACCTTGCCTTCTTGGCTCCTCTTTCTTCTTCAGCTCTGACTGTCGGGCCTCTCCTGACTTCTCTCCGCCTTCCGTCCACTTGGCCATCTTGGCCGCGAACTCCGGGTTTGTTGCCTCCACTTCGATCTCCCGTCCTGCCCGCTCCATCAACTCCTCGTAAGATAGAGGAGGATCCCGGGACAAGCCCATGCGAAACAACCCCTGCCGCAACCCGAGGGTAAGCGCAAGTTGCAAAGTGTGTCCGGGGACCTCATTGACGAGAAGGACCTCTTCTTGGAACCGATCCACGTAGCTTCTCAGCGATTCCTCTGACCTCTGCTTGATCAGGAAGAGGGCCTCCGCCCCCTTCCTCCTCTTTTTGGACGTAGAGAACCTTAACAGGAAACTCCATTTCAAGTCCTCGAAACTATAGATGGATCCGGGAGGGAGTTGATGGAACCAATCTCTAGCTTTCTCCTGAAAGGAGGTAGCGAACAACCTACACTTGAAGGCGTCGGTCACCTGCCTGATGGACATGGCATCCTCAAACCACTGGAGGTGCTCCTGAGGGTCATCTTTGCTAGCGTAGTGGGACATGACCGGCTCCCTAAACACTTCTGAAACCAGGGCGGTTAGGATCAACTCGCAGAAAGGGCTTCCCCTTCCCACCTGGCGGATGGGCATCACTTGTCGTGCCTCCTCCCCTAGGTGCAGAGCACTTGTCGGGCTAGGAAACAACACCCTCGCCTGAAGAGTTCTGTCCTCCTCTACCCGCGCTTCCTTATCAAGTCGCCTTGCTGGTGCCGTCTCACCTAGAGTAGGTGAGGTGAGGATAGGTACCGGCGGGGTCGAGCACTCGCCTGTGGGGGTGAGCGCAGAGCGCAAGGTCTCCATGATCGCCTTCTTGAACTCATCGAAGTCGCTTTTCCTCACGTAGTCGCCGGGAGGGGGTGGGTTCTCTAGCTCCTCACTCCCAGCCATCCGACCTACCTTGGGTTTTTCCGAACAAGCTGCGTTCCACGCTCACCGCACCAGAATGTTGAAACCAGTTTCCCGGCTTCAGCGTTCGAAAATAGGGGTAGGCAGCTTACCCTTACTTATCTCAGGTAAAGTCGAACGGCTAGTCACTTAGAGCCTAAGAACCTCTCTACTGTTGGATTCAGGTGAAAACAGACCCCGCGAGCTGCAGCGAGGAGGTCCCGCCACTAACCCGAAAGACCCGAAGATCTTCCCCTCCCAAGCCAATGCTGAGCCTGGGCACCTCGGAGAGCACTCGCAACACCTGACCGTTGGCCTGAAAGACTTGGCGAACGGAAGGCAGGGTCACTAGCTAACCGAACACACTAAGGGGGGTGGGGGTAAGGAGATGCCAACCCTCCCCAAGGTGCCCATGGGGGTCTATTTATACAATTTCTGGAAGTGGTCTGCGGATAGCGTGATTCCGCCTTTTGGAATGGCTATCCGCAGCTCAAACTGGTCTGCCAACAGCGGAATCCCGTTGTTTGAACATGCTATCCGCAGACCCTGATGAGAAATCCACCAAGCAGGAAAATAAGATGGGTGCGAAGGAAACCTCCGTATGCAAGGCAGAGGGCGAGTGGACGCGTTGCCTGCGCACGCAGGAGAGGAAGAGAGGAGGGAATGTAACGTCCCAAGGCCCTGGACTTACCATAGGGACAATGTCCACCGACAGCCTCGCCTGGCGACCGTTACCGGGCTGCAGCCTAAGCACCCCAACCCCTCTCCAGCCCACAGGCAGGTTGTTGGTGGCCACAGCCTCCCTTTGATGAGGCAAACTCGATAGTCAAACATGCACCACGGGGACTTCCCAGGAGGTCACCCATCCCAGTACTACTCCAGCCCGAGCACGCTTAACTATGGAGTTCTTTCACTTCTCATCACCAATTGAGTTGCAGCTCAATTGGTGATGAGAAGTGAAAGAACTCCATAGTTAAGCGTGCTCGGGCTGGAGTAGTACTGGGATGGGTGACCTCCTGGGAAGTCCCCGTGGTGCATGTTTGACTATCGAGTTTGCCTCATCAAAGGGAGGCTGTGGCCACCAACAACCCGCCTGTGGGCTGGAGAGGGGTTGGGGTGCTTGGGCTGCAGCCCGGTAACGGTCGCCAGGCGAGGCAGTCGGTGGACGTTGTCCCGATGGTAAGTCCAGGGCCTTGGGACGTTACAAAAAAAAGTGCACTTTTATTGTAACGTCCCAAGGCCCTGGACTTACCATCGGGACAACGTCCACCGACTGCCTCGCCTGGCGACCGTTACCGGGCTGCAGCCCAAGCACCCCAACCCCTCTCCAGCCCACAGGCGGGTTGTTGGTGGCCACAGCCTCCCTTTGATGAGGCAAACTCGATAGTCAAACATGCACCACGGGGACTTCCCAGGAGGTCACCCATCCCAGTACTACTCCAGCCCGAGCACGCTTAACTATGGAGTTCTTTCACTTCTCATCACCAATTGAGCTGTTGTAACACCCCAAAAATCGTAGTTCAGCGAGGTAGGCGGAGTGGTAGTGCTGCGTTCGGGATAGGCTAAAATTCCATAGCTGTTCAGTGCGCACGACCAGTGTCCTCTTCGCGCACGACCAGTGACCGTGCGCATGTGATCGTGCGTTAATTCGCAAGGATTCGGAGTTCTATCTCGAACAGTGCGCACGACCAGTGTCCTCTTCGCGCACGACCAGTGACCGTGCGCATGTGATCGTGCGTTAGTCGCAAGGATTCGGAGTTCTGTCTCGAACAGTGCGCACGACCAGTGTCCTCTTCGCGCACGACCAGTGACCGTGCGCATGTGATCGTGCGCCCTGTTTATTCTGCTCCGCGATTTTGAGCGGAGAAGGAGATCGGTCCGTCCAAATCTATTGGAATTTGATCCAACGGCTGCGATGGATGGCTGGGGGGGTTTAGGGCTTGGTAGAGGAGTTAAACCCTCATTATTTCCAAGGCTTTCTCTCTCTTAGGTTGGAGAAAGGAGGAGGAGGCAAGGAGGAGGAAGAAGGGGAATCCGCCATTGCCGGAGCTTCGGAGCTCCGTTCGCCGATCCGAGACCGGCAGTGCGTAGAGGGCATCAAGGCGCTTCTTCTCCACCGTTTGTTTGCAAGCTTCTCATGGCTAGGAGGAGATCTCAAAAGGTAACGACATTTCTCCTCCCGGTCTTTAGGATGCGCGTTTGGCATCTCTTCTTTTTCTGCATTTTGGCACCGGATCCGTCGAGTGAGAGGGATCCGGGTCGCCTTGGTTCAAGAGAAACCACCGGGTTGATTGTGTCCGTCCCCGGCATGTTTTGCACTAGAGATCCGCTCCGCTAGCGGATTAGGCATTGTGGGTGAAGCCGGATTTGTGGTCGTTGGTCCGATCCGGTGATGTTGATTTACGCACATTTTAGGGGTTTTGTTAGAAATCCGATTACGGCGAACTCGTCGTTGTGATGCCCTTGTAGCTTCGTGTGGTAACGAATGTTGGGTTTAGGGCGGAGAAATAATGTGCGGATTATGGGGCTTGTGATGCCTAGTGTTGTGCGAAGGCGCGATTGGTCTTTGTGGTCGGCTGGCTATCCCGTGAAGACTGAGATTCACGTGTGGAGAGTGTCCCGGCAAGATTAGTCCCTTCGATTGTTGACTGACGAGAATGTCTGTGCTACGGTTGAGTCCGTTGACGGTCGCCAGGCGAGGCAATCGGTGGACGTTGTCCCGAGAGTAAGCCCAGGGCCTTGGGACGTTTTGATTGGCCAGAATTCTTAGAATCGGTCTTGGTGCGTTGTTGGCGGCCCGAGCGTGTGAGCTGTCAGACAAGCCCGATGGCATGGTGGGCCAGGCGAGGTGGGTCTCAGCGAGAGCGCTTGGCCTTGGGTTTTGATGCCCTTGTGGGGAAGTAATGAGTACCCTTATGTTTGTGATGTATGATGATGTGTTAGATTCATACGCTTTAGGGCGCCTTGGGTGAAACCCGGGCTTGCACTCATTTTGCATTGTTAGGCCCCTTTTATTACCTGCTCAACATAGAAACGTGGATGATGCTTGTGACACTCATGCCAGTATTTATGTTGCTTTCCTTTATGTACATTTGCATACGAAGTGCTGACTTGCAGGGTGAAGTAGTTCCCCGGGGTCCGCTAGGACGGCCGGGAGGAGGGATGTTGTTACACCGCTTGTGGTCAGCCATAGCTGACCCTCGTTTACCGCTCTTTGTGATTTGGTTGCAGGGCAAGAATCGCAGGCTGGACCCAGCGCGCCGGCCAAAAAGGCCTAAAGCCTCACGAAGTGCTTAGTTGATTTCCTGCATTACTTTCTTCGTACTTTGTTATATCCGGCTTGCATGCCGAGGTAGTTTAGGGAAAAACTATCTTTCCCCTTTTGTTGGGATGTCTTTTATTATGGAATGTTTGATGTTTTGGACATTGTTTTGTAAGGCCTTAAGGCCAGTTGGACTCCTTTGTAGTATGGACAATCTTTGTGGCTTAGTTTGTTTCCGTTGTGTTGTCTGAGTTATGAGATTGGGTAGTTAATATCATCTTTTAATACTAAAGCTGTGGCGGTTATATGTTGTGGGGTCCCGGCCGGACCCATATTATATGGTCATTACAGGGGAGGTGTTACAATTTGGTATCAAAGCCAGGTTTGTTCGTTCTAGTATTCTTGCGAGGTCTAGTGTTTTTGGATCGCGTAAGAGATTGTTCACATAGGAGTATTGTGCGGGATCATGAGTATCCCTGCGTTCGGGTCTTGCGTTTAGATCCTGATGAGCGTTTATTTATTTTCCTTGCTTATGCTAGGACGTTGGCGACGATGCGGGGACATCGAGGAGGCAAGAGGAGCCTTCGGGGAGTAGTGCTACTGCTCCAGGCCTCATGAATGTGGGCATGTCCCCGGCTGATTTCTGTCGCATGCTAGCGGAGGCAATGGTAGCGGCTCAAGCTGGAGCGATGCCACGGGTTCCTACGCCGGTGGTGCAAGTTGCGACCCTTGTCACTCCGGCGGCTACGCCGGATACACCGGATGTCGAAGTAAGGCAAGCAGAGCCTCTAGCGGAGAGAGCTATTCCGATGGGTGATCGATTCATGAAGTATTTCTTGAGTTTCCACCCTCCGACATTCAAGGGAGTGGGCACTCCAACGGATGCCGAGGATTGGCTTTCGAGGATCCAGGAGCTCTTGAAGGCAGCTGAGACCCCAGCTGAGAGGCAGTCTCACTTTGCGAGCTTCATGTTAGAGGGCGATGCGAAGTTGTGGTGGGTGAACCATAACGGTCGACTTTTTGTTGGGCGTGTTCCGTCCATGGAGGAGTTCGGAAACGCTTTCTTAAAGCGTTACATTCCGGCTTCAACAAGGTTAGCACTGCAGCGGCAGTTTCTGCATTTGGTGCAGCGGGAGAAGACGGTGGATGAATATCTGCAAGAGTTCACTCGGTTGGGTCGGTATGCGGGCACGACAATGGCAGATGATGAAGAGAGAGATAACCTCTTTTATCAAGGGTTGAGGGAAAATTTAAGGCAACCACTCATAGCCTTGAAGAATGCGGGATTCAATGAGTTGGTCGAAGCCGCTCGCACGCTGGAGAGCGACTTGGAGCAAACTCAACGGCGAAAGGGTGTTGCGGCAAGGCAGGGAGAAGGAAAGCCTCCTAAGTCTCAGTCTTAGTGGAAGTCCGAGGGCAGCCGATGGAAGAAGAAGCCCCGTCCTAATTGGCCTGGGGAGAGAAGTGGCGCACCTTCGGGAGATTTCCGTTCCAAGGGTCCGGTTACTTGTTACCAGTGTGGCAAGGTGGGTCACATTAGTCGTTTTTGTACCAAAGGCGGAGCTGGGCCAGAGCCGAGACAAGAACAATCGGTGCGTTCGGGTCCCGGTGTTGCAGAGAAGGGGAAAGCGGCGGAGTCGAGTGCTTCGCGGTTCCCTCCAGTGCAGCCTAGGGCCTATAATCTTGGGCAACAGGAAGCGATACGTCAACCCGATGTGGTGACAGGTACGAAAGGTTTAAGTTCCGTTTGTTACTATAATGTAGTTTGCGGCCTTTCATGTTTGTTTTGCACGTGGTTAGGTTTCGTGCTAGTTTCGGGCTACCCCTCTCGAGTGTTGTTCGACACGGGGGCGTCACACTCTTTTCTTGCGGAAAGTTTTATCCGGAAGATTGGTGCTGAGCCCGTAGTGGCAGGAGTGGAGCTGAGTGTGCGTATGCCGAATGGGTCTTTCATGACTACCATGAGGAAGGGACGCATTATGATGCAAATTGGCGATTGTGATTTCGTGTTGGTAGCAGCGATTCTGCCACTAGCTGAATTCGATGTTATCTTGGGAATGGACTGGCTTGCGGAGCAGCGAGCTAGTATCGACTGCCAGTTGAAGGTGGTAACCCTGAAAGCTGAAGGTAGAGCAGAGGTCAAGTTTGAAGGCCTAAGCGGAGTGGCTTGCTCCCTGATCTCCGCTATGCAAATGAGGCGTGCGGTGAATCAAGGAGGCGAGGCGTTTTTAGCTTTGTTGGAGGCTCACTCCACAAAGTTGGCTATTAGAGAAGTTCTGGTGGTGGAAGAATTTGAGGATGTATTCCCCGAGGAGCTTCCGGGAGCACCTCCTCAGCGTGAAATCGATTTCTCGATAGAGTTGGTACCGGGTGCGAGGCCGGTGTCGCGTCCTCCGTTTAGAATGGCACCGAAGGAACTGGCCGAGTTAAAGGTTCAGTTGCAGGAGTTGTTAGAGCAAGGGTACATTAGGCCCAGCTCTTCGCCGTGGAGCGCACCGGTTTTGTTTGTGAAGAAAAAGGATGGAAGTATGCGGTTGTGCATTGATTACCGTGAATTGAATAAATTGACTGTTAAGAATAAATATCTGATTCCCCGAATCGATGATTTGTTCGACCAGTTAGTGGGGTCAGTGGTGTACTCCAAGTTGGATTTGAAATCGGGGTACTACCAGTTGAAGATTCGAGAAGAGGACGTTGCCAAGACAGCGTTTGGGACTCGTTATGGACACTACGAGTTTTCGGTGATGCCGTTCGGTTTGACGAACGCGCCATCTGTGTTCATGGATTTGATGAACAGGGTCTTTCGCCCGTTCTTGGATTCGTTCGTGGTGGTGTTTATAGATGATATCTTGGTGTATTCGAAATCGGAGGCAGAGCATGAGTCTCACTTGAGGCAAGTATTGCAGACTCTAAGGGAGAATCAGCTTTATGCTAAGTTCTCAAAATGTGAGTTTTGGATCGAGAAGGTGGCTTTCTTGGGGCACTTAATTAGTGGAGATGGGGTGGCGGTAGATCCAGCGAAGATTGAAGCCATTAGAGATTGGCCTGTCTTGAGGACCGTGGCGGAAGTCCGGAGTTTCCTTGGACTAGCCGGTTATTATAGAAGGTTCGTGGAGAACTTTTCGCGGATGGCGTTGCCCCTCACCACACTCACTCGCAAGGACCAGAGGTTTGTTTGGACACCGGAGTGTGCCCGGGCATTCGAGAATTTGAAGGAAAGATTGATGTCTTCCCCAATCCTTAGTCTTCCTAGTGGGATGGAAGGATTTCAGATCTTTAGCGACGCGTCAGGTTGCGGGTTGGGTTGCGTGCTGGTGCAGCACGACAAGGTGATAGCGTATGGGTCAAGGCAGTTAAAGACTCATGAGAGGAATTATCCCGTCCATGATCTGGAGTTGGCGGCGGTAATCTTTGCGCTAAAACTGTGGAGACACTATGTTTATGGTGCGAAGGTGGAGATCTTCACGGATCACAAAAGCCTGAGGTATCTCCTAGACCAAAAGGATCTGAATATGCGGCAGCGTAGGTGGGTCGAGTTCCTTGGGGACTACGACGTGGAGATTCAGTATACGTCGGGTAAAGCCAACGTGGTGGCGGATGCTTTGAGTAGGAAGTACTCCGGGCAAGGTAATTGGATGGAGGCGCATAACGAGCGTTTGATTCGAGACTTGGAGTCTCTTGACATTTCTTGTGTGGCTAGAGGTGAGTCTAGCATAGCCCGTTTGAACTGGATTGAAATGCAGTGTGATATAACGGATCGAATCCGAGAGGCGACCAGTGCGGACGAGGAGTGCCAACAGTTGGTGTTGGAGGCTCAACAAAGCGAAGGCACTGCTTTGGAGATGGTTGGTGGAATTCTGAGGAGAGACGGAAGGATCTGTGTTCCGCGCTTCGGCAAGCTTCGCGAGGAGTTGATGTTTGAAGCTCACTTTACGAAGTACTCCGTTCATCCAGGAAGTACAAAGATGTACGCGGATTTGAAGAAATCTTTTTGGTGGCCTGGGATGAAGCGGGATGTAGCCGAGTACGTGAGCCGATGTCAGACTTGTGCCTTGGTGAAGGCTGAGTGCCAAAGGCCCGGCGGGTTCTTGAAGCCTCTTCCCATCCCCGAATGGAAATTTGATGACATCTCTATGGATTTTGTGCATGGTTTGCCTCGATCGCAGCAGGGTAATGATGCGATTTGGGTGATAGTGGATCGCCTGACGAAGGTGGCCCACTTCATTCCGAATCAGAAGAGCGATGGCGTGGAGAAGCTCGTGGAGCTTTATGTTCGAAACATTGTGCGGTTGCACGGGATTCCGAAGAGCATCGTTAGTGATCGCGATGGGCGATTCACATCGAAGGACTGGAGATTAGTGCAGAAAAGTCTAGGCACGAAGCTCAAGTTTAGCACCGCGTTCCATCCGCAGACCGATGGTCAGACGGAGCGAACGAACCGTACGTTGGAAGACATGTTGAGGATGTGTGCTCTCGACTTTGGCAAAGGTTGGGAGGACCACCTTTTCATGGTGGAGTTCGCCTATAATAATAGCTTCCAGGAGAGTATCAAGATGGCGCCATACGAAGCTTTGTATGGAAGGAAGTGTCGAACGCCGATGTCTTGGGCAGAGGTGGGAGACACTAAGCTTTTGGGAAAGCAAGTGGTGGAAGATGCTTACGAGATTGTGCGGACGATTCAGGAGCGCATGAAGGTTGCTCAGGATCGACAAGCGAAGTATTTTAATGCGCGCCACAGAAATGTGGAGTTTGCAGTGGGCGACATGGTCTACTTGAAGATCAAGCCGTTCAAGGGTGTTTCGCGGGTGCGGCGACTCAAGAAGTTGAGTCCGAGATATTTGGGTCCGTTCGAGGTTACGGAGCGTATAGGCGAAGCAGCCTATCGTTTGGCGTTGTCCGCAGAGCTGAGTGGATTACATGACGTTTTCCATGTCTCCGTGCTGAGGAAAGCTTTGGTAGAGTCGAGTGTCGTGGTCGAAGCGGCGGCGGTGCCGGTGATGGAGAACTTGGGGGCGAGGGTTCGCCCGGTGTGCGTGGAGGATTCAGAAGTCCGGCAGTTGCGTAACAAGCAAGTCAAACTTGTAAAGGTGCGATGGGACAACTGCGGGCGAGACGAATTCTCTTGGGAGCGTGAGCAAGCGATGCGGGAGGATTTCCCGGAACTTTTAGCTCCAGGTATGCATTATGAATTCCCTGTTTAAATTCTGAAATTTCGGGACGAAATTCGTTTAAGGGGGGTGGAGTTGTAACACCCCAAAAATCGTAGTTCAGCGAGGTAGGCGGAGTGGTAGTGCTGCGTTCGGGATAGGCTAAAATTCCATAGCTGTTCAGTGCGCACGACCAGTGTCCTCTTCGCGCACGACCAATGACCGTGCGCATGTGATCGTGCGTTAATTCGCAAGGATTCGGAGTTCTGTCTCGAACAGTGTGCACGACCAGTGTCCTCTTCGCGCACGACCAGTGACCGTGCGCATGTGATCGTGCGTTAGTCGCAAGGATTCGGAGTTCTGTCTCGAACAGTGCGCACGACCAGTGTCCTCTTCGCGCACGACCAGTGACCGTGCGCATGTGATCGTGCGCCCTGTTTATTCTGCTCCGCGATTTTGAGCGGAGAAGGAGATCGGTCCGTCCAAATCTATTGGAATTTGATCCAACGGCTGCGATGGATGGCTGGGGGGGTTTAGGGCTTGGTAGAGGAGTTAAACCCTCATTATTTCCAAGGCTTTCTCTCTCTTAGGTTGGAGAAAGGAGGAGGAGGCAAGGAGGAGGAAGAAGGGGAATCCGCCATTGCCGGAGCTTCGGAGCTCCGTTCGCCGATCTGAGACCGGCAGTGCGTAGAGGGCATCAAGGCGCTTCTTCTCCACCGTTTGTTTGCAAGCTTCTCATGGCTAGGAGGAGATCTCAAAAGGTAACGACATTTCTCCTCCCGGTCTTTAGGATGCGCGTTTGGCATCTCTTCTTTTTCTGCATTTTGGCACCGGATCCGTCGAGTGAGAGGGATCCGGGTCGCCTTGGTTCAAGAGAAACCACCTGGTTGATTGTGTCCGTCCCCGGCATGTTTTGCACTAGAGATCCGCTCCGCTAGCGGATTAGGCATTGTGGGTGAAGCCGGATTTGTGGTCGTTGGTCCGATCCGGTGATGTTGATTTACGCACATTTTAGGGGTTTTGTTAGAAATCCGATTACGGCGAACTCGTCGTTGTGATGCCCTTGTAGCTTCGTGTGGTAACGAATGTTGGGTTTAGGGCGGAGAAATAATGTGCGGATTATGGGGCTTGTGATGCCTAGTGTTGTGCGAAGGCGCGATTGGTCTTTGTGGTCGGCTGGCTATCCCGTGAAGACTGAGATTCACGTGTGGAGAGTGTCCCGGCAAGATTAGTCCCTTCGATTGTTGACTGATGAGAATGTCTGTGCTACGGTTGAGTCCGTTGACGGTCGCCAGGCGAGGCAATCGGTGGACGTTGTCCCGAGAGTAAGCCCAGGGCCTTGGGACGTTTTGATTGGCCAGAATTCTTAGAATCGGTCTTGGTGCGTTGTTGGCGGCCCGAGCGTGTGAGCTGTCAGACAAGCCCGATGGCATGGTGGGCCAGGCGAGGTGGGTCTCAGCGAGAGCGCTTGGCCTTGGGTTTTGATGCCCTTGTGGGGAAGTAATAAGTACCCTTATGTTGGTGATGTATGATGATGTGTTAGATTCATACGCTTTAGGGCGCCTTGGGTGAAACCCGGGCTTGCACTCATTTTGCATTGTTAGGCCCCTTTTATTACCTGCTCAACATAGAAACGTGGATGATGCTTGTGACACTCATGCCAGTATTTATGTTGCTTTCCTTTATGTACATTTGCATACGAAGTGCTGACTTGCAGGGTGAAGTAGTTCCCCGGGGTCCGCTAGGACGGCCGGGAGGAGGGATGTTGTTACACCGCTTGTGGTCAGCCATAGCTGACCCTCGTTTACCGCTCTTTGTGATTTGGTTGCAGGGCAAGAATCGCAGGCTGGACCCAGCGCGCCGGCCAAAAAGGCCTAAAGCCTCACGAAGTGCTTAGTTGATTTCCTGCATTACTTTCTTCGTACTTTGTTATATCCGGCTTGCATGCCGAGGTAGTTTAGGGAAAAACTATCTTTCCCCTTTTGTTGGGATGTCTTTTATTATGGAATGTTTGATGTTTTGGACATTGTTTTGTAAGGCCTTAAGGCCAGTTGGACTCCTTTGTAGTATGGACAATCTCTGTGGCTTAGTTTGTTTCCGCTGTGTTGTCTGAGTTATGAGATTGGGTAGTTAATATCATCTTTTAATACTAAAGCTGTGGCGGTTATATGCTGCGGGGTCCCGGCCGGACCCATATTATATAGTCATTACAGGGGAGGTGTTACAGGGAAGGAGGGGGGTGAGTGGGCACTCACCCTCCCCTCACTCGCCCGCGCGGGCGAGTGGATGGCGTGGGCGAGTGGGGACCTGCCCACCCACTCGCCCGTGGGCGAGTGGGGGCCTCCCCACCCACTCGCCCGTGGGCGAGTGGGGGCCTTCCCGCTCCCACTCGCCCGCACGGACGAGTGGAAGTTTTTCCTACTTGCTCCGCCGCTCCTCCCCACTCTCGCCCGACCCCGAAATTGACTTAGCCAATTTCGGGTGCCTTTGAGTGGCCACTTTCACCGTCTACCTTGAGCCGTCATTTTACCCTGTTACGGTCATTTCCATCGTTGCGACCCTGTTCATGCTGCGTTGTATACGCTCGGCAAATATGGGGGTTGTACACCTGCCCTGCCGCGAGAGGGGCCGGCTTGCTAGTTGATCCAAGCCACTTGTGCAGGATTGGTGCAGCGATGAGCGCTCTTTTCGCCGGGTTTTCAGGGATTGAGGAACTGCATGCGTCAGATAGTTCGGGGGAGGTGCTCACTCTTGCTGGTTCCGTGAACTCAGGCGAAGCGGGTGCTGCGTTCGGAAATCCTTTGCTCGGTATTTGGGAATCCATTTCCCACAGACGGCGCCAAACTGTTGCGGGTCGCTCGGGTGCTTTGGTAGACCGGTCGAATTGAACCACCTTAGCTCGGAAGCGAACCAAGCGCGCAAACAGTCAATTAGGGATTCGTTGAGTACACTGCGACTTTTTAACGTGGAAAACCCGGAAAGGGTAAAAAACCACGCGGCCGGAACTGTGCCAACCAAACTTCACTATCTTCTGAGAGATTACAGTTAGGTACTTAGAATTCGAGCGCGACAGGCCGCTGCTCGTTACAATAATATATATAGAGAGAGAGCGTTCCGAAGGTGACAGGTCACCTCTCGGAAAACTAAGTCTTTTTCCTTCTGAGAACTGTGAAGAACAAAAGTGAGAATGCTCCGGAAAACAAAAGTGAGAATGTTGAGTCGCCTTTCAGGACGAAAGAAATCTTCAAGTCCACGAAGGAGATCTTCAAGCGCCGAAGGAGAATTTCGTGAAAATCTTCAAGGAGCTCTCCTGGGTGCAGAAGGCAAGGTCCCTTCAAATGAAGGCTCTGGGCTCCTTTTATAGCTTTGGCCGGGGGTAGCACGGTAATTTCGCGGACGAATCACGTTTTCCGATTCGGAGCACACGGATCGCCACTTTTCGTAAATGACCGTCTCGCCCCTGGGCAGTTCGGGCATCTTTGTTGAAGGCGAAAAAGGCGACAAGTCGTTCCTGCAATCTGAGAAATTAGAAAGACAAAAAGTGAGCGTGCCAGGAATGTGAAAGTGCTCTGAGCGCGTTCTGAGCGCGTTCTGAGCGCGCAACAAACGGAGAAGCAATCTGAGCGACTGGGAAGGCGTTCTGAGCGCGCAACGAGCGCGGGAGCTCTGAGCGCGCAACGAAAACGAGAGCATTCTAAGCGAACAGAGAGGCGTTCTGAGCGCGCAACGAATACGAGAGCGTTCTGAGCGAACGGAGATGCATTTTGAGCGCGCGACGAGCGCGGGAGCGTTCTGAGCGAACGGAGAGGCTTTCTGAGCGCGCAACGGGCGCGGGAGCTCTAAGCGCGCAATGAACACGAGAGCGTTCTGAGCGAACGGAGAGGCGTTTTGAGCGCGCAACGAGCGCGGGAGCGCTCTCAGCGCGCAACGAATACGAGAGCGTTCTGAGCGAACGGAGAGGCGTTCTGAGCGCGCAACGAGCGGAGAGCTATGAGCGCGCATCGAACACGAGAGCGCTCTGAGAGCGCGGCGAACGCGGAGGCGTTCTGAGCGCGCGGCGAACGCGGAGGCGTTCTGAGCGCGCGGCGAACGCCGAGGCGTTCTGAGCGCGCGGCGAACGCCGAGGCGTTCTGAGCGCGCGGTGAACGCAGAGGCGTTCGAGGTGGAATCCAGAACCCGAAGAGCGGACGGCGAGTCAGAAGAGGGGGGATTTGCCCTAACCCCACTACGGAGGAGAGTGGCTTGGCCGCACCCTAAGGGGGGCATGGCGCAGCCGCACCCGAGGGGGTGCGACTGGGCCTGGCCGCACCCCAAGGGGTTGCGACCGGGCCGCACCCAAGGGGGTGCGGCTCTGCTTGGCCGCACCCAAAGAGGGTGCGGCTTGGTCGCACCCCACGACTCACCCCTCACGGGGTGCGGCTTGGACGCACCCCTCACGGGGTGCGGCTTGGCCGCAGCCCACGTGTGGTGCGGCCGGGCCGCACCCCAAGGTGGTGCGGCTTAGCCGCACCCCACACGTGGTGCGGTTTGGCCGTACCCCCTACTATGGGGCGGTGCGGCTATTCGCACCCCACTAGTGGGGTGCGGGCTAATCGTACCCCAGTAGTGGGGTTTGACTATGGCGGCGCGCGGCGCGTTCCGTGCGTGCTCTCGCACTGGCAATTGGCGGCGGAAATGGCGGGTTCGGTTTCTCCAACTCGAGCGATCATGCGCTGACCGTTGACCTCACCTCTCTTTAGTGGAGTTTTCTCTAGACGCACCTCAATGCCTTTATGGATGTATAACAACGGTTTTACCATCGTGTTCACGACCGCCACCATCGTGCCAAATAGGCGTGCAAAAAAGGCCCGGCGGACCCAGGCCAGACCCGGGCCTACTAGGCCCGAGCTTTTTGTCTGCCAGACCCAGGCCAGGCCCTGCTCAAAACGGGCCCAGGCTGGGCCCGGGCATAAACTAAAAAGGGGGCCTGATTGAGCCCTTTAGAGCGGGCCCAATCAAGCCCTAAATGCTGGCAGCCCAGCATTTCTACTGGGCCGCCAGCTTTGGCAGCCCAGCAAAAATGCTGGCGGCAGCATTTTAATGTTGGCGGCAGCATTTAACGCTGGCTGCCAGCATTTAACGCTGGCTGCCAGCATTTAACGCTGGCTGCCAGCATTTAACGCTGGCTGCCAGCATTTAACGATGGCTGCCATCACTAAATGCTGGCTGTCAGTGGGCTTTAATGCCCGGGCGGGCCTGGGCCGGGCACCAGGCCAAGCCCTGCCCAAATAAGGGGGCTGTTGAGCCCCCTTAGGCCTGGCCTGGGCCTGGTCCGGGCCTAACCGGGCCCAAGCTTAACCGGGCTCAGACCCGGGCAGACCCGGGCCGGGCAACCGGACCCGAGCCAAATTTGCACGCCTAGTGCCAAACGGAGCCATAATTCTGGTGCTGATGCTAAAAGGACTATTTAAAATGCATTTTTGCCCGCTAATGAAGTTTTTTTTCGTATATTGTTATTTGAACATTAAAATGACTTATTTGTGCAAATAGCATCGCTGTCTACAAATATACAATATTATAGTTCATATTTTTTAGCACGCTAATATATTATGGTCGTACATAATCGTTTTTGATACTCCTATAAAAACATTCTTAAAAAATAGGGCGCTTATATTTGCAGGCCTCAAATAGCTATTTGCAGCCTAATGATATTTGCAACCCCTCAAATATCTATTTGCAGCCCTTGGATATTTGCAGCCCCTTGACAAAAATTTACATCATACAAATAAGAAGAATTCATTATATAGAAGAATTGAACATACAAAATTCTAGCAATAATCATACATATAGAAGAATTGAACATACAAAATTCTAGCAATAATCCTACATATAGAAGAATTCAACATACAACATGTTGCCTACTGTTGAAAAAAAATATAGCAATAATCCTCCAAAGAAACTCAAAAGGCACAAAAGAATAAGTAATATACAAATAAAAATCTTCTTTCTTTCGACTAGAGAATCTAATATGAGCAGAATTCAGAAAAAATATACCTAGATGAATGAAAACCAATGGTTCGGAAAAACTGAGGATAAGTGTCAAAAAAATTTTGGAAAAACAATGTCAATGCTAAATATAGATTAATATGTAGATCACCAATGGTCCGGCGGCGTATGGAGGTCCGACGACGTATGGAGGTCCGACGGCAAGGAGTATGGAGGATTTCCGGCGGCGGCACGTACCAGATCTAGGCGGCGTATGGAGCTCCAGCGGCGGAAGCAAGGAACAGATCTAGGTGGCGGCGACGACGGGGAGGCGGCGGCAGGGCGGGGCGGCGGCGGGGCGGCATGGAGGAGTTGCGTGGGCGCGGGTTAGGGCAGAGAAGGTATCGGGCTTGAAAAGAGGAGGGCGGAGTGTTTTGATTTCTTAAATTTTAATAAGAATTTAATGTTTTAGGGTCTGCAAATAGCTATTATGGGGCTGCAAATTTAAGCACCCAAAAATATCACGCCACAAAAAAAATCAAAATAAAACTTTTTAATCGCAGCCCCCGCCCCTTTCGTTACGTTTCGCCCTAGTTGTACGCCGCTGCCTTGGATCTCTCGCGCCCGTACGCTGCGCCGTTCCCGCCGCCCTCCACCAGCCCTCCTCCTGCCGCCGACCGCCGGAGCATTCCTCCTTCAGGATCTGGACCTACCATTACTCCGAAATCAATTTCCATCGGTACCCAGATTGAAAATCACACAATCCCCCCTGGATCTATAACACTGTTCTTGCTGCGAAAGTTCCTCCTCATAACGTGTTTGGGGGTTTTAATTTCCTTCCCCGCCGGAACGATGTACGCCTGTACGGTCATCCGGCGTTGAAAACGTCAGTGTCCTCATTTTCCACACCGCAAATATTCTCTCGCGACCGCAATGATACGTCGGCGGCCGCCGGTTTTTCGAACACCGGGTTCTTCAAAAGAAGTACATATATATATTTATTAATCGTCGGCGTCCCGTTCCAACCCCGCGCAAATCTGTGCAGCCCACATTTTTTCCGGCATCAAGCGCGTGACATGGCTAAATAAATATTTGATGGCTTCTGCTGCGTGCTCTGCTCTCTCATCTCATCGGAATTCTTCTTCTCCGATCATTAAACCATTTCAAACGTCAGCAGCCATTCTGATTCCATCGGAATTTTTCCTTTCACACTATGTCAGTCCTCCCTGCCGTATAAAAATCCATGATTCCATCTCAGCGTTACCCCTGCGTCCACTTCACATGGACTCACTCTTCAGCTTCCCTGTGGAAGACGACCGCCTGCTGTTTCAGGCCGGCGTCGCCGACGGCTATGATTTTCCTATTTTCGAAGATTTGATGCTGCAGGAGCAGATGTTTGATGTTGCTGACTGGGAATGCACGGCGAGCTTTGGCGTGCTGGGCGCCGTCGATGCCATTCCTAATGGAATCCCGCTGGTTGAAGCTGCCGGCCGTGGCGGCGGAGCAGCTGATCGGACGGACGTGATGAAGCCTAGCAGAGATCGTTCCAAGACCATTGTTTCGGAGAGGAAGAGAAGGGGCAGGATGAAGGAAAGGCTTTATGAGCTCAGGTCCATGGTTCCTAACATTACTAAGGTACCCTACAAATCACTCTCCCTCATCAATCTGTTATTATCCCTCCATAGTCTTTTTGGGGTGCACATAGCTGAGCTTCGTCTCTATCAGTAGCCAAATTTTGGTCTGCAAATATAGCCAAATTTTGGGTCTACTTATAACAAATCGCAAAAAAAATGGTGATGTCAGTGTCCCTTCGGCTACCCTCCGGATCCGCCCCTGATAGTGGGGTAGGCTATATGAATCCTTTGTCGCAATTGCACTCTATCTTCGGTACATCATGTTTTTCCTTATAGTTAGTTTCAAAAATCTTATCCGTCGACCGTTGATTCATTGGGTGTGTTCAGATGGACAAATCTTCCATCATCGGGGACGCGGTGGCGTATGTGCGGGAGCTTCAGGGACAGGAAAAGAAGTTGGCGGAAGAGATTAGAAATCTCGAAAGCTCCTCCACTTGGAATTCAGCTTGCAGTCGCCGTTCGGCCGCGGAAGCGAAGGAGGAGAAGAAGAGAATTTCAAGAGGGGAGATTTTGGGAGTGATGGCTCATCAAGTTGGGGAGAAGAGATTTCAAGCGGTGATCGAGTGCAGCGGAGAAGATGGAGCATCGGCGGCGTCTCTGTACAATGCTGTCCACGCACTCGAGTGCTTCAGACTGGAGAGCGCAGCCATCGCCCGCGCCTCCGATCGATATGTCTGCACGCTGACATTTGATGTGAGCCGCATTTCTCTTAGTGCTTTATTAGTTCTTCTGCAGAGTTCACTGACATTTAGCCTGGTTTTTATGGTTTTGTAAGTGCGGCGGAATGCGGGAGGAGATGAATGCCGCGACGATGAAGTATTGGGTGGTGGATTCTCTTCTCAAGGACGGCTTCCCCTTCATCACAAATTCAACTCACTAGCACGGTTTAGAGACATTATGACCGCGCCAATGAATCCGTTGGAATTTTGAAACCAATTTGACTTGTATCTTACTTCGAGCGGACATAATTTAATAATATTGCGTCGCAGCGTTGTTTGGATAGTGTCGTGTCGTGCCTGCGGGGGGAGGTCGATGCAGCCTCTTCAAAGAATGTTCTTTTTTTGTTTGACTCGGTTTGGATTTTAAGGCGGGAGAATCTCGCCGGAGGAGGCATTGACTTTGTAAGGGAGACATGAATTTGATTAAGAATTGAGTCACTTTTGAGAAGAGGCGGACAGCATTTTATTATGCAAAGCATGTGATGGTGATTGAACACATCCTATGTCAACCCTCATACTCCTTGGTAATGTTTTTTAAGTGCGGGGAAAATTCAGATCGTGCATCACGCTTTGTATTTCATGCATCATGATCTATTTTTTGTATTTTATTTATGTTATTTTTGGGCGCCGTTGGATCGATAATCGGATGTCCGTGATTCTCCGCACAGAAAAAGGATGGGACGCACCGGTACTTAAAAATTGTTATTTTTAAAAAGGGCAAATAACATTTTGAACTTAAATAAAATAAGATAGAAATTATCAATGTTTTAGCCGAATTATGGGATGACCTATATTCACGGTCTAGGGGACCCTAAACCCTACACAAACCCTACACAAACCACACACTCACCCAAGAACTTTTTTGATGTGTTTTATATTCACTCCTCTATGTGCGCCAATGTGATTTCTATGCACTAACTCGTATTTTTTTACTTATAACAAAATCATTTTATAAAAAAAAATCATAAAATATTAATGTTCGTATTTTGACCCACATTTTAAGTGCCATATAACTTATAGTCCGATTATAACTGAAATAATTACGGTCGTAAAATGACATTTTGATAGGAAAATGAAAATATGATCGTAAGTCATGATTTTACGGCCGTATTGTACTTAAATGGTCGCTAAAATACAAACATTAATATTTTGTGATTTAAAACAAAAATATATGTCAAAAAATATGATTTACTGCATAAAAATAATTTTAACTCACATAAAAGAGTGAATGACACTAAAAAAATTTCCCATACACACACATATGATATAAAGTAAGCTAAACTAAACTAAAATAGAAAAATATAACCCGGAGGGAAATAAAGTAAAAAACTAAAAATACATAATAAATTTAGTAAAATAAAATAGAAAAATATAAAGAGGTAATAACAACCGAAGGGAAAAAAAATACTTTTTTAAAGTAAATAAAATGAAAAATATCATGCATAAATAAAATGATCGTGGACCGAAGGTACTATCACCATCAAGCAATACTAACAAATTATGCGGGAGGAGACAACTAAAATATTGTTAGTATCATTCATATAGTACGCATGGCGGAGGGTATCTGACACTAACAATTTTTTAACGCCTTCTTATAGTACACATTATCTAAAAATGAGTTATATATACGTATCGAAAACGGACACTCTTACTATATTGTATAAAAGACATTAGCAAAGTAGATAGTAGAGCCCCCAACTTTTTAAATTTTATGAATTTTTGTCATTATTTTTAATATATGGGTAAATTGAAATTACTTAAATTAAAATTATAATTTCTAAAAAATAAATTATTGTCGCGGGTCGCTCAGGTGCTTTGGTAGATCGGTCGAATTGAACCACATTAGCTCGGAAGCGAATCGAACGCGCAAACAGCCAATTTGAGAGAGATTCGTTGAGCACACTGAGACTTTTTAACGTGAAAAACTCGGAAAGGGTAAAAAACCACGCGGCCGGAGCTGTGCCGACCAAACTTCAATATCTTCTGAGAGTTTACAGTTAGGTACTTAGAAATCGAGCGCGACAGACCGCCGCTCGTTACAATAATAGAGAGAGAGAGAGAGAGAGAGAGAGAGAGTTCTAGAGGTGACATGTCACCTCATAGAAAACTAAGACTTTTTCCTTCTGAGAATGGTGGAGAACAAAAGTGCTGAGTCGCCTTTCGGGAGAACAAAAGTGAGAATGCTCAGTCGCCTTTCAGGAGAAAGGAAATCTTCAAGTCCACGAAGGAGATCTTCGAGTCCACGAAGGAGATCTTCAAGCGCCGAAGGAGAATTCCGTGAAAATCTTCAAAGGAGCTCTCCCGGGTGCAGAAGGCAAGGTCCTCCCAAATGAAAGTCTGGGCTCTTTTTATAGTTTTGGCCGGGGGTAGCCCAGTAATTTTGTCGTCGTAACCACAGTAACCACTTGACGGGCGAATCACGTTGGCTAATTTGGAGCACACAGATCGCCATTTTTCGTAAATGACCGTCTCGCCCTTCGGGCAGTTATGGCAGTTCGGTCAGCTTTGTTGAAGGTGAAAAAGGCGACAAGCCGTTCCTGCAATCTGAGAAATTAGAAACAAAAAAAGTTAGCGTGCCTGGAATGTGAAAGTGCACTGAGCGCGCAACGAACATGAGAGCGTTCTGAGAGCGCGGAGGCGTTCTGAGCGCGCGGTGAGCGCGGAGGCGTTCTGAGCGCGGCGGATAATATTCACGGGCGAATAATACTTATGCAAGAATAATGTTTCGGCATGTAGTTTGGTCAACGTTCTGAGCGCGGTGAACGCGATTGATGCACGACTGTGAGAAGACCTCGAGGCCGAGGTGGTCGGGAGCAATCCCTAATTGGGTAGTGCCGAACACTCCCCAATTGGGGAGTGTTGAATACATAACTCCCCTTTGGGGAGTTATTATTCACGTAACTCCCCAAGGGGAGTTACTATTCACGTAACTCCCCAAGGGGAGTTACGTGACTCCCTAAATAGGGAGTGGGCACTCCCCAGTGGGGGAGTGCCACATAGGCGTTGACCAAGTCAGCGCCCAAAATGTCGCACCCCCAGGTGCGGCATTGTTGCACCAATTTGGTGCGGCAGGTGCCGCACCTTTCAGTGCGGCGGCTGCCGCGCCGCTTTGGCGCGGCGAAGGCCGCGCCTCTTTCGCGCGGCGAGTACCGCGCCACTTTGGCGCGGCGAATGTC
Organism: Dactylorhiza incarnata; assembly: GCA_033032865.1. NCBI lineage: Eukaryota > Viridiplantae > Streptophyta > Magnoliopsida > Asparagales > Orchidaceae > Dactylorhiza > Dactylorhiza incarnata. Next base: position 2,564,287 of record JAWHQI010000169.1, read on the forward strand.
GCGCCTCTTTTGCGCGGCGAATGTCGCGCCTTTTTGGCGCGACGAATGCCGCGCCCTCTTGGCACCTTAATTGGCGCGCATATTGGCACGTAGATTGATATGCGTCGCTTGCCGTGTGATACCTTTTGATTTCCACGCCACGCGTGGTGCTTGCGTGCGCGGTGGTACCCGTCCGGATACGTTTTGTGGGACCGCATCACGTATCATTTTTACGGGTACACATCATAAGCCCCCCAAACCTTCGGAGTCCGAATTACTGCGCGGAGGAGTTCATAGGTTTTGATTTTCCTTTGCGCAATTTGGATCATCGTCATCTTCGTGCGACGTGCCGGAAGTCGACGCTCGGCTCTAGTTGTGGGAGAAACTTTTATTTCATCTTGATCGGCTTCGGTCTTATTGCCCAGCGATCGCATCGGAGATTGCAGCGAGCTCGCTATTTAGCGTTGATACCTGAGTAGCTTGATGATTTTTCACAAAATACCGGATGAGTCTGCGCGAGTCTTAGTAGAATATTAATTTGCACGAGTCTGAGCTCGCGGCTTTTTACATAATAGAAAAATAAGTTTGCGCGAGTCTGAGCTCGCGACTTATTACATAATAGAAAATTAGTTTGCGCGAGTCTGAGCTCGCGGCTTTTTACATAATAGAAAAATAAGTTTGCGCGAGTCTGAGCTCGCGGCTTTTTACATAATAGAAAATAAGTTTGCGCGAGAGTGAGCTCGCTGCTTTTACATAATAGCTAGAAAATTAGTTTGCGCGAGTCTGAGCTCGCGGCTTTTACATAATAGAAAATAAGTTTGCGCGAGTCTGAGCTCCCGGCTTTTTACATAATAAAAATTAGTTTGCGCGAGTCTGAGCTCGCGGCTTTTTACATAATAGAAAATTAGTTTGCGCGAGTCTGAGCTCGCGACTTTTTACATAATAGAAAATTAGTTTGCGCGAGTCTGAGCTCACGACTTTTTACATAATAGAAAATTAGTTTGCGCGAGTCTGAGCTCGTGGCTTTTTACATAATAGAAAATAAGTGTGCGTGAGTCTGAGCTCGCGTCTTTTTACATAATAGAAAATAAGTCTGCGCGAGTCTGAGCTCGCGGCTTTTTACATAATAGAAATTAGTTTGCGCGAGTCTGAGCTCGCGGCTTTTTACATAGTAGAAAATTAGTTTGCGCGAGTCTGAGCTCGCGGCTTTGACATACTAGAAAATTAGTTTGCGCGAGTCTGAGCTCGCGGCTTTCACATAATAGAAAATTAGTTTGCGCGAGTCTGAGCTCGCGACTTTCACATAATAGAAAATTAGATTGCGCGAGTCTGAGCTCGCGGCTTTTATAATATTGATTTGGCCGGTGAATAGCGGGTGTATTCAAACCGTGGACGAACGTAAGAGGGACAGGCCCTTACGACGTCGGGACTCGACGGCGGAGGAGAAGGGCAAACCTTCAATCGACGACGATGCAAAGTCCTCGGGGCAGGGCCCCGAAGTGGCAGGTGAATAGCTGGTGTATTCAAACCGGGGGCGAACGTAAGAAGGGCAGGCCCTTACGACGCCGATGTAAGACCCCCTCCCCCCTCCCAAATCTGCAGTCCGACCGGGGGGATCCTATCGCACACCACCCTTTTAGCACGACGCTGAAGCGATCCCGAAGGGTGGAGGTACTAGCCTCTCCAACCCCCTTCCTTGAACACTCTGTTATCACGCCTAGGGGTGGTGTTAAGCGAAAGTCACTACACACCAACAGAGTAGGGAAGCAGTATTCTAGCGGAAGACATCATCAAAGAGTGCATATTATAATACTTAGCGGAAGACGTCATCAAAGAGTGCACTTTATAGCACTTAGCGGAAGAAGTAGTTTTATCACAGAAACTACAATTTCAAGACCTGTAAATAATCTACATATCTCTGCCGCATAAAATCCTAACCATCAAGGATTTATTGTCATTATATATATACCCTGGGTTATGGCACAACAAAAGGAGATGCGTCTTAACAAACTTATACCTGACGTAGCCTGCTCCATGGCTTCATCCACACATAGGTGTTGTCACTCATCCGCACCTGTCACCTGTGCCAAAGATAAGTTATTAGAACCACGAACAGAATCCAACCCCTACTAACAAACAGACATAATATAACATTTATAAGGGAAGAAATATCTAGGCTCTTATTGGGCCGAGACAGTCTTCCAACGACCACCGCCTACGTACTCCGTATCATCCTGCATACGGTCTCAGACCCACGTAGTTCTATAAGTTTCGCACGGGTTTCCCTCCCAGACCGTCCATCGTGCGGGTTGCCTTAGAGTAAAACTCATAGGCCATCCGACATTCTCCCAAGGCACATTTTGTTAGTTCTATTTATAATAATATGTCCGCGCGTGTCAGGACCGACTCGAAACGACCTAATGGGTTCCGTGTCACTAGGGAATTGCTCTACGCTGGAGATACTATAAATACCCATTCCACATGTTGATGAGGTATTGTGGACTATCTTGAGCCTTGAGCAAACCCTAGCCATCTACATTCTCAAGATATTTCGGTTTAGGTTTTTGCTCCCGCTCCCGGCTCTCCCGTCTCCAATTTTTTCTGCGATCTTCCGCCGCTGTTTCTCGTTCGCCGCTCCCAATCGCTACCCCCGGTCACGATTTTGCCGATCGAAGGTATTCTTCTTCCGATCGTGAAGGAGCACAAATCCTCTGTCCAGAATGCGATTTCCAGATCTGCGACTCGTTTCAGATCTGTCGCTCGGATTGCGATTACCAGATCTGTCGCTCGGATCCCGTCTTCTGCATTTTGTGCCAGATCTAGGGCGTCACCTCTCAGCGAAACGAGAAGAAGAACAAGCAGTGACTGGATCGATGGTTTGCTGTTGCTGATCTAAAGATCGAAAGGAGTTCTTCCTGCTTCGTCGTTTTGTGGATTGGAGGAGATCTTGGTGTTTCTCCAGTCGATTCCGATCACTGCCTCTGTTCGCTCCTGTCGAGGAAGATCCCAGATCGCAAAGGAGGTCTGTTCTCCTTCTTCCAATCGCAAAGCAAAGCCTTCACTCTGCAGATCGGGAAGGGCCTAGTCTTTCTAGATCGCCAGGTTTTTCTTCCGTTTTCGATCGAGAAGGGGCTCTGTTGTTCAAGTGCTCTGTCGGCCTCCAGATCTCTTCTCAGATCCAGCAGATCTACCTGCAGATCACAGCCTCCTGTTATTCCAGATCTCAGCCTTAGTAGAGGAAATCCTGTTGTTCTTCAGATCACAAGTCTCGCAGATCGCAAGTCTCTTGGTGTTTCCTGTTGATCTGTAGATCTGCTCTCCTGTGCGTGATCCCTCCAGTCGGCCGCTGCAGATCAACCGCTGTAGTTCTTGCCTTAGATCGTTGCCCTGCCGGCCTCCAGATCTGCTCCGGATTTTCTCAGATCTTGTCGGAGGAGGAGCACTAAATCTCTATATTGGATCCGAAGTTCCCCGGTCGTCTCAACGCGAATCAGGTGACATTATTTCAGTTTCTCTTTTAGAATTCTGCGATGTCGAAGAAAAGTGCGCTCGACGTCACCAAATTGCAATCGTTCGACGCGTCCGATTTCCTCAGTTGGAAAATACAAGTCCAGCTAGGAATGAAGGAACGCGGCATCTTTTACACTATCCAGAGCGATTTTGCGTCTTCTAGCGAGGGCGTAGACGAATATCAGTGGACCAAGGATGAGGATTTCTGCAGGGACTTCCTGTTGAATTCCCTCAATCCTCGGCTCACACTGACCTACCACGCTTACAAGACTGCAAAGGAGATCTGGGATCGTCTCAACGCGCATTTCCAGAAGGAGGAGGTGTTGTCCAAATCGCTCATTGGGGAGAAGTTTTTCAACTTCCGCTTCAAAGCGAATCTGCCGATCACCTCCCAAATCATAGAGCAGGAGAACCTGCGCAACAAACTGGAGGACGATCAATCGAAGATGGACGATAATCTGTTCGTGTACTTGATCCTGAGCAAGCTACCTGCGGAGTGGCTGACATTCAAGACAGAGATGCATAGGCGGAAGGAGAAGATTACTCTGGATGAACTCAAAAGGTTCATTCACATCGAGGACCAGAACATCGCTGGAAAGAGCGCGGAGCAGGTTGCTCAGCCCCCACAGGCTGTCAACTTCGTTTCTCGACCTAATAAGCCTCCTCGGAAGCCCCCGGTACCTAAAGTTGACCCTCCTGCCCAGTTGGCTGTCAAGAAGCCTTCTTTCAAAAGGAAGAAGGGTAAATGCAACAACTGCGGCAAATGGGGTCACTGGGCTGCTGACTGTAGGGGTCCGAAGAAGCAAAAGGATGAAGCTCCACCTCAGCCGGCACACATGGTGGTCGATACTTCTGATCCCAAGTCCTTTGTGGCTATGATCGGGAGCAATCACCGCAGTGCGTCTCTGAGTGGTGGCTGGACAGTGGTGCCACCTGTCATGTCACAAATGACAGAGGTCTTCTCTCAGACGTCAGAGCAGTTCGAGACAGAGTAGAGAATTGCAATGGAGGAGCAACAGTCGTCACTCATGCTGGGACGGCAAAGCTCGTCCTCTCTTCAGGTAAAATTTTAATTTTGCAAAATGTTAAATTAGTTCCTAATTTAATCAAAAACTTAATTTCTATGAGTTTGTTAGATAAGTCCGGAATGTCCTTCACAACCATTAGCGGTAGAATAACACTGTCTGTTAATTCACATTACTTTGGTTGCGCTTACTTAATCAATGGAATGTATAGACTTAGCCTAGAAAATGAGTGCATAAATCAAGTGAGTTCGTCTCTGTTAGATCCAAAGCTACTTCACAATAGACTTGGACACGTTCACTACAAGAAAATGCGCGATCTAGCTAAGAGTCACAACATTCCGTTAGATTTCTCTATTCGGTTTAATAGGTGCGAGGTTTGTGCCCAGACTAAAATAACTAGAAACCCTTTCAAAACTGTTTCTAGGAGCACACAACTTTTGGAATTGATTCATTCCGACCTCTGTGACTTTCGGAGTCATGCCACTAGAGGGGGAAAGAAGTATCTAATTACCTTCATTGACGATTTCTCCAGATTTTGTCATGTCTACCTATTGAAATCGAAAGACGAGACATTCGAGACCTTCAAAATCTTCAAATCTCGGGTAGAAAACCAGTTAAATCTGAAGATTAAGAGACTTAGAAGTGATCGAGGAGGAGAGTACACTGCAACTGGGTTTATGGAGTTTTGTGCCACTGAGGGCATAATCCTTGAAACTACAGCTCCTTACTCACCCCAATCAAATGGAGTCGCTGAGCGTAAGAATAGAACTTTGACAGAAATGTTAAATTCTATGTTCCTGACCGCTGGCATGCCCAATTCCTTCTGGGGGGGAAGCAGTTCTTACTGCAAATCACATTCTTAATAGAGTGCCCCACTCTAAGCTCAGTTCTACTCCTTATGAGCTGTGGCACGGCCATCCTTGTAGATATGACACTCTTAAGACTTGGGGTTGTATCGCCTATGTGCGTATACAAGACCTTAAAAGACCTAAGGTGGGACCTAGAACGACAACCTGCGTCTATCTAGGCAGTGCAGAAGACAGTGCAGCTGACCGATTTCTGGATCTATCCACTAATTCAGTGATAGAGTCCAGAGATGTTATCTTCTTTGAGCATAAATTTATCAAAGACCATGGCCTGACCGTTCCTGGATCTACTGACATGATCTCAGAGTCTACGGTAAAACCCGAAGCTGGCCCCTCTGGCACTGCTCCCCAACCTCTAGAGGTCGAACCTGTTCCTCTTAGAGTATCTATAAGAGATAGAATCCCTAAGGATTTTGGTGAGAACTTCGTCACCTACCACTTAGAGGATGATCCATTTTCCTACCAGGAAGCGATGAGATCGAGAGATGCGTTAATGTGGGCAGAAGCTATCGACGATGAGATGAACTCGCTGCTACAAAACAATACCTGGCATCTAGTGGACCTACCGAAATGAGCTAAAGTCCTGGGATGCAAGTGGGTACTGAAGAAGAAACTACATAGCGATGGGTCTATAGCCAGGTACAAAGCACGTTTAGTAGCTAAGGGTTATAAACAACAAGGGGGAATCGACTATTTTGATGTCTATTCACCTGTGTGTCACCTATCCACCATTAGAATTCTTTTAGCCTTAGCCTCTATCGAGAATTTCATCGTCCATCAGATGGACATGAAAACGGCCTTTTTGAATGGAGAGCTAAATGAAGAGATCTACATGGCACAACCTGAAGGTTATGTCCATGCAGATCTAAAGGACAAAGTGTGCAAACTCGATAAATCCATCTATGGGCTTAAACAAGCACCTAAGATGTGGCACATGAAGTTTGACCAAGTGGTAAAGAGCTTTGGATTTCAGTCCATTCTTTCAGATAAGTGTCTCTATTACCGCTCAATGTCGAACCAAACTGTCATCATATGCCTTTATGTGGATGACATATTGATCATGGGGTCAGACCTAGCTGTCGTGAGGGATATTAAGTCCGCTCTCGCCAAAGCGTTTGATATGAAGGACCTTTGTCCCGTTGATACCCTACTAGGTATGAAAGTAAGAGTAGACAAGGGATGTGTCACTCTGAGTCAAGCTCACTACATAGAGCAGATTCTTAATACCTGGGGTTATAAAGATTGTAGGCCTGTTGAAACACCCACTAATCCGAATGTCAAGCTGAGTCCGAATAAGGAACAAGCGTTGACCAAGTCAAGTACTCTAAGATCATTGGAAGTCTCATGTACGCCACAAGCTGCACTAGACCTGACATTGCTTTCTCCGTAAGCATGCTAAGTCGCTTTACCAGTAGTCCAGGCAAAGAGCATTGGGATGCCCTAGATAGGCTGATGAAGTATCTCAAAGGTACTAAAGACCGCGCTCTGTGCTACACTGGTCACCCTCCTACTTTGGAATGGTACTCTGATGCCTCCTGGTGTTCAGAAGTTTCGAACAACAAGTCCACAAGTGGATTTATATTCACATTGGGTGGCGCTGCAGTTACTTGGAAGTTCAAGAGACAGACATGCATAGCTTTGTCGTCCATGGAAGCCGAGTTATTTGCCTTAGCTTCAGCTGGTGAAGAGGCAGACTGGATCAGGAATTTGATCTTAGACATTCCCTTGTCTAGAGTTCAAATCAATTCTCTAAGCTTGTTCTGTGATAATCAGGCAACAGTCCAAGTTGTAAAGAATGTCCTCTTTAACACTAAGAGACGACATGTACGACTGAGGCACGCCCTATTGAATTATCTTAAAGAAAAGGCGTTATTACTTTGGTCGACGTGCGATCGAAGGATAATCTAGCTGATCCACTGACAAAAGGAATGCCCCGAGACCGTTCAATCAAAACAGTGGGGGAAATGGGACTCAAAGCGGTTTGAAACCAGCCTAAGTCCGAATGTTTTGATTCCTTTGTCAAATTTAGCATATTGTGCTCCGTTGGTATTTTGGTTGCTGAGTACGAACCTCTGGTTGGCTGTTTCATTCCACATTTGATGATAACAACCTCATCCAGAATCGTCTTCCTGAACTTGGAGGAGAGTGTTATTCCACATTTGATAACACGATCTAACTTGTTTTGGACCTTCTCCTGTTGATTGGTTCCATTCCACATTTGATGAGTTCCAATTAACCCTAGAAGAACAGTAACCAGGATATCACACATAGGAACACAGATATAGCTGCGTTTGTCCAGAAGTCTGATATCGTTTCGTTTGGAAATAGTTAATGGATTCTGTGGTTAAAACTGAAATACTCCACAAAATATCCTCTTAAGCATAATTAAGTACTACGTTCTTATAAACAGAACTAGATACATGTACATTTTCCATATCTGAATTCATTCTGAATGAAATTCTCTGTTGGAAATTACAGGAGCTGCTGCTGCAGGAGGAGCACATGCAGACTGGGATCCTGAGAAGGATGACCTGCTGGATGATGACTACTAGAGTATCTGCTTGGTTTACTTTCTTTGGCCTAGAGCATTGTTTAGCTCTTTTCTTTTACTTGTTTTGTTTGGACTATTTATGCTCTTTTGTTAGTCACGAGACATTAGGTCTTCTGGTACCTATTTCTCTGATTGTACTCTTGACTTTTATGTGATGCTGCCTGGTTTATGCTTTATACTTATGCGTGCATACATATTACTGTTTCTTTCAGTCCAATATATTATAACAGGTACTTACGGACACAGTTGTGTAATGAGTCGAACTGGTTGAACATTACACACACCAACCCTTTTCCAACGTCGGTATACCGCGGACATAGGAGGAGATTGTTAGTTCTATTTATAATAATATGTCCGCGCGTGTCAGGACCGACTCGGAACGACCTAATGGGTTCCGTGTCACTAGGGAATTGCTCTACGCTGGATATACTATAAATACCCATTCCACATGTTGATGAGGTATTGTGGACTATCTTGAGCCTCGAGCAAACCCTAGTCATCTACACATTTTATATTCCCGTAGGAATAATTCTCGAAGGCACAATATATTCCCGTAGGAATATTTCCCGAAGGCACCATATATTCCAGTAGGAATATTTCCTGAAGGCATAATATATTCTCGTAGGAATATTTCTTAAAGACAATATATTCCCGTAGGAATATTTCCCGAAGCACCATATATTCCCGTAGGAATATTTTCTCAAAGGCACAATATATTCTCGTAGGAATATTTTCCGTAGGCACAATATATTCCCGTAGAAATATTTCCCGAAGGCACAATATATTCCCGTGGGAATATTTCTCGAAGGCACTATTTCATTTTCATAAGATGAGAGAAGAGAAACTCTTTTAAGCTTAACAACAATTCGATCTGAGAGTTTATAGAGGGAGAGAAGAGAAACTCCTTATAAGCTTGATGATGTTCCTACCCGAGATGGGCAAACATTTAAATCCGTCTTTCGTCGATCTTTTGGATTGCTTGGCAGTCAACCCAAGCCATCCTCATATATAACCCTCCTTAATAAGGAGTTACAAGGAGAGTAAGTAGAGAGCGGTAAGAGATATGTCTTTTATTCATTAACCACAACCTTATTTCCTTCACTTTATTGAATGCTAATTCGTATATAGAAAGAGAGAAGCGAAGCCAGTAGGCAGTGAAGGAGAGGGTAAGTGGTTGAGAATATAACCAATTCTTAGAAACATGCAGCCCAGTAGAATCCTCATATCCAGCAAAATCCCCACCTGATAATATCTGACCTTAAATTCTCCTCTCATTTATGCATAGAGTAGGTAACGTATGGTAGTGGGAAATCTCCGTAGTGCCTCTCCAGTCACTTCTTTATCTGCATACTTATAAATATAAAACAACCTATAGACGTGGACTCCAACATCTCCCCATCCAACCATCAGCACTGCAATCTCCCAACCAGCAGGAGCCAACCATAATGAATCAAACAGTGGAAAGGTAGAGGATGGAGTTCATGCTTAGAGGCCTCGACATTTTCCTTTCCAAAAAGCATGAGAGTGAGTGAGAGAGAGAGAGAGAGAAAAAGAGAGGAGTGTGTGTATAGTATTTATGAACTAAATCACGTACACCCATGTCCATTTCAATTCTGATATCCCCAGCCTTTACACAAAATCACGGGAAAAGGGCCTTCGGGGATTGCCCATAGTTTGATGGAAAGGAATAAATTGAGCAGAGTAGAACCCCAGGCTCATAGGACTTCTATAATAGTAGCACAAACATAAGGAAGCTGGGGAGAAACTCTCAACTTCATTTCTTTTCAGTTGTTGTTCTTCATCACCTCCTAAGGGAGGAAATTATTACCAGGATTCTTATAGGTAGCCCATGATACAACCCATGCATGAAAAATCATTTATCCATCCCACCAACCTTCTCAAGTAAAGCCCCAAGATAGACCATCTTATGTGATAGATTTTCATACATGTATTTATATATATATAAAAATATATATTAGATCTTGCACAGATAGGTAAAGGGTGAGAGAGAGATGGGGGAGAGAGATATAAATCGAAGCCAAAAGAAAATCTCATGCCTCCTCTAAGAAATTAATCCAAATCGAGAATCCCAAGCCATACCTGGTGGAAAATGTTAAAGTCAAGTCCACTATTATCTTGAACCTACAGCTAGGCTCAAGATTTAATTAAAACATTAATAAATCATCTTCCCCCATCAACCGAAATATTAATATTGAGATGCAATTTATTTTAGGAAACTTCCTTCCGAAAACCCATCCCAACCGACCTCATCTGTTATGAAGGAGTATACCAAACTAATGAAGGACTTGACAGTCCAATCGGTCCCAAATATTTGTAAGCTCAGATGAAGCATTATAAAGAATGTAATTGAGGAGTGAGAGAGGAATGGGGGAGAAGTAGATGAAATTTAACTTCCAACTCATCAGAACAACCTCACCCCTAGCTTATAATTCAATTCCCCGTTGCAGCACCCATTTAGTCAGAACTAAATTAGGAATTACCAGTGTTGAGAAAGAGATGAAGAGCAGCCTCCATTTTTATAGAGCTTCTAGTAAGGAGGAGGAGGGGATGGGGACAAGAAGACTTTGTCGTGAGAATAACAACAACAATTTCCCCAACATTTAAACCATGCCCGTTGTAAAACCGACCTTGACTCATGTTAGATTACCTTCATTCCAAATTTAAGCCCCTACAAAACACATACGAGTTATCATATGCAGTCTTAACTCAAACATTCAGAAATTTCCTCATGGGGAAGATAAAGTAGGTGGAGAGAGAGAGAGAAAGATATTAGCACATCAATCATATGTAAAGCTCTGAGAGGGAGAGTAGGAGCATATGAAACATCCAAGGGCTGCGCTAGAGTCTTTGCTCATCCACCTTCTCCTGTGAAGCCCCCTTCTTATGTGCATATATATGTATAAATATATGTGTGTGTATATATATATATATATATATATAAATATAAATAAACTTGCACAGACAAAGAAAGAGGGCAAGAGAGAGATAACCTTGCCAATATATATAAACCCATCCAGATTTTTAGTTGCGGGATTAGCCAATTAAATATATGAAATATGCAGAGTCTAGCAAGCAACCTAATCAGGAATGCCAAAATGAAGCAAGCATGCAATCTTGTTAGCATGAAACCAAGAATTTTGTTAGCATAAACCAGGGCCACCAGCATATAGTTCCCCACAAAAGCAAAGAATATCTCAAATAATGAGATTCCTGGAAGGATAAGCAAACAGCCACCAACCCCCATTTCCCAAAAAGAACAAAACAAATCTTGAAATCAAATTCCTGGAATGGTAAGAGCTAGCATAATCAGAAAAAGAAATCTGTTAACACAACTAAGAAATCTGTTAGCATAAATTCCAAGAGATCACGGCCACGATCCGTAGACCAACAGAGAAGTGATGAAGGGGAGGAGGAAGAGTTCCCTGTCATGAGAGGGAGAGCAGAGGGAGAAAGAAAGATATCCTACCATTCTTGTTGTCATGGAGTGATACCTCTAAACCCGAGCACCATAAATCTTTCCACTTTCATGGTAACCCAAGATGATGACTAAACGAAATTAGAGAAGGTTTAGAGTCCACCATTGTCGGATGAGGAAAAGGTCCCGCCCCCTGACGAGTACCAAACCGGCTCGATTTATAGCCATGGATGACCAATCAAGAGCTTCCACGAGCCCCCGGTGAGCTTCTTCTCCCGCCCACGGTTTTTCCGCCCCTGGTTTTTCCGCCCCTTCGCAGTTCGTCAATCGGAGGCAACCAGGAGATAGTTCGTCGATCTCCCGCCCATTCGTCGAACTGAAGCACGCGTTCGTCGAACTCAGGCTATAGTCCGGCGAACGCAGATTGAAACAATTCGTCGAACTGAAGCACGCGTTCGTCGAACTCAGGATAGAGTTCGTCGAACACAAATTGAAACACATTCGTCGAACGCAGATTGAAATAATTTCGTTGAACTGAAGCATGCGTTCGTCAAACTCAGGATAGAGTTCGTTGTACGCAGATTGAAACACGTTCGTCGAACGCAGATTGGAACAATTCGTTGAAATGAAGCACGTGTTCGTCGAACTCAGGATAGAGTTCGTCGAACGCAGATTGAAACACGTTCGTCAAACGCAGATTGAAACAATTTCGTCGAACTGAAGCACGCGTTCGTCGAACTCAGGATAGAGTTCGTCGAACGCAGATTGAAACACGTTCGTCGAACGCAGATTGAAACAATTTCGTCGAACTGAAGCACGCGTTCGTCGAACTCAGGCTAGAGTTCGTCGAACGCAGATTGAAACACTTTCGCAGATTGGAACAATTCGTCGAACTGATGCACGCGTTCGTCGAACTTAGGATGGAGTTCGCAGATTAAAACAATTTCGTCGAACGCAGAGCCTTGGAATTTTCCTAAGTTCTAACAGCCTAAAACTTGTAAGGGAATTTGAAAATAGCAATACTTCTCTTAAAAATCCCAAAAATTACAGTTGGTGCCCCTCAGAGTGGGGAACATTTTTTATGTTGGCACGTAGCTCAAAATAACTTATTTCGACTAACTTTCTCAAATCCCATCGGATTAGAACGAGACGAGTTCTGTTGCACTCGTATCGACCATACGAGTCTAATGCAACTGATGGAAGTTGATTCGGAGCACGTATGATCTATATTCTAAAATTGCGTCGTCGTGACGCGCTACGATACTCAAAACGGTCGCTTTCACCAAATGACCTCGGATTGGAACGAAACGAATTCCGTTGCACTCGTATCAACTATACGAGTTTAACACAACTGATAGAAGTCGATTCGGAGCACGTATGCTCTATATTCTAAAACTGCGTCGTCGTGACGCGCTACGATACTCAAAACAGTCAATTTCACCAACTGTCCTCGGATTGGAACGAAACGAATTCCATTGCACTCGTATCCACCGTACGAGTCTAACGCAACTGACAGAAGTCTATTCGAAGCACGTATGCTCAATAAATAACATTGACGTTGTGGCGAAGCACGATGCTACCCAAAATAGTCATTTCTCTAAATGACCACCACTATGTGGTGAAGGTCGGGTCGTGGTTGCCCTATGACCCAGCCTAGGTTCCTCCAAGGGTTCAACTGAACCGGCTAGACCCCTTTTTCAATGTTGGGATGTTACAGCCGGGACTCGACGAAGGAGGAGAAGGGCGAACCTTCAATCGACGGCGGTGCAAAGTCCGCAGGGCAGGGCCCCGAAGTGGCCGGTGAATAGCTGGTGTATTCAAACCGGGGGCGAACGTAAGAGGGGCAGGCCCTTACGACGTCTGGACTCGACGGCGGAGGATAAGGACAAACCTTCAATCGACGGCAGTGCAAAGTCCCCAGGGCAGGGCCCTGAAGTGGCCGGTAAATAGCTGGTGTATTCAAACCGGGGGCAAACGTAAGAGGGTCAGGCCCTTACGACGCCGGGACTCGACGGCGAAGGAGAAGGGCGAACCTTCAATCAACGGCGGTGCGAAGTCCCCAGGGCAGGGCTCCGAAGGTGTTCCTGCAGTAGAATAGTTTAGGACGGGTAAAACATAATTAGAAAATGAACATTGATACATGCGCAGGTGCAATCTTGCGGCTTCTGGGCCACTAACTTTCTGATACAAGTTTGACGAGAGAGAAGGTAACATCGAGCTCCCTTTGCGTTGGGCTTGCTCGAGCTCTTTCGGTCGTTCAGCGTGGTGGACGGCGGTGACCCGACGACCGACCCTCGGCGGCATCCTTCTGTGTTTCTTCGCGGAAAGCCTCAAGGTGTCCTGACTGGACAAGGCGTTCAATTTCTTCTTTCAACCTGACACAGTGCTCCGTACGGTGCCCTCGGCCTTTGTGGAAATTGCAGAACGGGGATTGATCTCCCCTACCTCGGGGGAGCGGTCTGGGCCAATTGATGACTTTGCTGTTGTAGATTATGGACATTATATGCTCGCGGGGGGCATTTAACGGGGTGTAGACCCGTGAGCTTTGATTTGCTAGCCCTCAGGAGTGGTCTGCTTGGTTCTAAATGGGCGGTACGACCTTCTCAGACTGTTGTTGTCCCTTTCTCTGGCGACACAAATCCCCAAGTTGTAGTGGGTTTGCCGGTGCCGGAAGATTAGCTTTTTCTGCCAATGTGGGGGGTTGCGTGGCCCTCACGCGCGCCTTGCTTCTCAGAATTTGGTTTTGGCGACGGGTCGTAGTTGATCCAAGGGAGCTCGGTTGCGGCTGTGTCGAGACCACGAATTGAATCCCTGAGGATTCTCCCTTTGTAGGCCATGCGTCCAGACATGGAAATGTTGTGGTTCAGGGCGTCGAGTAGGAGGCTCCCAAATATTGCGTCGTAGGAGGAGCCTGCCTCTGCGATGACGAACTGAACGTCATACTGGACTGGTTACGAGTGCATCCCTACTTAAACGGGGAGGGTGACGACTCCTATGGCGGGTACCATAGTTCTGTTTAGGAGCTCTGCGTCGCTGGCCCTGAGCTTGAGGTTCCCGCTTAAGAGTTTGAGCCGCACCACGGCTGCCACGAACAGGATATTGAACGAGATGCGATGGGTTATCAACGCCCTCCTTAGTTCACAGGCTGGATTGCCTATGCTTGCGTCTAAGGCGAAGTCCAACCATCCACGGGGACGCTCCTGGCGAAAGCTTGTGTAGATCTTTTCTTGCTGCTTGCTCCGCCCCGCTTCCCCTAGGTGGGGCGACTCGTCCGTCTCGGGCTCTTCTCGCTCTTCTTCTTGGATCCTCGACGTGCGTGCTTCGTGCCATTCAACGAACAGTTGGGACAACTCGGTGAAGTTGTGAATCGCTCTGTTTGGCAGAGATTGATATCAGCGGAGGGCATCTCCGCGCAATGTCTGTGAAATTTTTCGAATCTTTATGAAGTGAGCAGGAGTTAGTCAACTTAGAGTTACAAGCCAAACAACCAGAAGCAAATGGAGGCAAACAACTGATCTTTATTGAAAGCAACTTCAAATTACAAGGCAAGGCATGCTTGACGAGACATGATTTCGCCAGCACAAACACCAAAGAGAAAAATACAAAGTTGAAGATAACACGAGACCGCGCGGTCTCCCCTTGCGACCTCAGCAACTCGCCAACCCGCAGACCGCAGCCGACCTCAGAACAACACCAGACCGCTGATCAGTCCGCACCCTTCCTTTCGAACTCCTGATTCTCCCGAACTCCAGCACCACAACTCCAAGCCGCAGACCGCCCAAACACTTTCAGAGGAAGAGGTGATCATTGCTGCCCGCACTATCCGCAGAAGCTGCACAAGAAGAGTTCAATCAGCAGACCGCCCGGTCAGATAATCTCAGACCGCAGGAAAGAAGAAAGTTCAGCTTACACTTGGTGTGTGTTAATTATTGCTGCCGATGGGTCCTATTTATAGGCGTGACCTGATCCAGTCACCACCCTATGAGATAGGATCACCACCCTACAGACCGCGCGACCTGACCGGTCACACCTCGCGATCAGCAACAGTACTCCTGCTTCATTCTTGGTGAACCCGCCAGCTTCAACATCGACTATGAGAGACCGCCACTCTCACAGCAGATCGCGACTCCAAAGAAGATCGCCAGACCGCCCGAAGCTGTTCACCTCCTGTGTTCGTCCGAGACCACGAACACAGCCAGTTCGCTAACAGACCGCGAACTCCTGTCCGCATGCCGGTCTCCTCCTGAGACCGCGAACAGCGACCAGCTCGCATACCAATCTCCTCCTGAGACCGCGAACTGAGACCGCGCGACTAAGACCCTTAGTCCGCGAATACCACCAGAAAGCCCGGTCAGCCACCAGACCGCATTCTGGAGAAAACCTGGATCAAGCTGTGCGGTCACACCAGACCGCCACAGCCTTGAAGAGGACAGCACACCACGCGATCAAACACAGACCGCGCACACCTGAAGACGAACAGCCCGCCACGCGATCAGAGACAGACCGCGCGGCCTTCACCTTCAGCCGCCTTGGACCCAAACCAACGATTAAGCCAGGAGACCGCAGCTAGGCTAAGACCAGTCAGACCGCAGTGGCAGACCGCCAGGTCGTGCGGTCACACCAGACCGCCCGACCTCCTCCCAGACCGCCCAGGTCCAAAGGCCCTCCAAACTTCCACTTCAATAATTTCAACACTCCCCCTTGAAGTGGGAAGTTGAAACTAGCCCAGTAAGCTCCTTAGCCGTGTAAACGTCCCCTTTGCCAGCGCCTTTGTGAAGATGTCTGCGACATTGTCCGCACTCCGCACATGCCCGACCGAAAGAGATCCCTCCAGCACCTTCTCCCGTATGAAGTGGTGCTCGATCTCGATATGCTTGGCCCTCGCGTGACAAACTGGATTGGTAACCAGTTTGAGAGCACTCTCGTTGTCACCGCATAGCAGAGTCGGCTCCCGAACCTCCTTGTGGACGTCTCCCACCAACCTCCTAAGCCAGATGGCTTCCTGAGCTGCCAAGGCCGAAGCCTTGTATTCCGCTTCCGTGGTGGAGACCGACACGGAATCCTGCTTCTTGCTGCACCATGATATAGCTGTAGGGCCCGCCATGAAGACGAATCCAGACGTCGACTTCCGATCATCCGAATCTCCCCCGTAATCAGCATCCATGAACCCGTGCACCTCGAAGCCCGCATCCCTCCTGTACAGGAGACCCATGTCCGAGGTCGCCTTGACATACTTCAAAATGTTCTTGGCCGCTAGCAGATGAGGTACCCGTGGCTCCGCCATATATCGACTCACTCTGCCAACTGCATATGCAAAATCCGGCCTCGTGATCGTCAGATAGATCAAGCTCCCAACCAGAGCTCGGAACACCAACGGATCTTGCATAATCCTCCCCTCATCCTTCCGAAGCTTCATAGCCTTCTCCAGCGGTGTGGCGGTGCACTTCCCTTCCTTCATGCCGAATCGCTCCACGATCCGCTCCGCATAACCGTCCTGGGTCACCAGCACTCCACCTTCCTTCCTCTGCACCTCGAGTCCAAGGAAGTGGTGAAGCTCACCTAAGTCCTTCATCTCGAACCTGATAGACAGCTCGGCCCAAAGCTGCGCTACCTCCTCCTTCGAGTTCCCCATCACGATCATATCGTCGACGTATAGCAGCACGATGACTTGAAGCTCCCCGCTCTTCTTGACGAACAAGCTTGAGTCCGAGTCTGAAGCAACAAATCCACAGAATAGGAGATATTCTGCGATCTTCCCGTACCACGCCCTCGGCGCTTGCTTCAACCCATACAGGGCCTTCTTCAGCTTGCAGACATGCTCCGGAAAATCTTCAGACACAAAGCCTGGTGGCTGGACCATGAAGATGTCCTTGTCAATCTCGCCGTACAAGAAAGCGTTCTTGACGTCGAGCTGCCAAATCTCCCATCCACTAAAAGCCGCCAAGGCAATGATGAATCGAACTGAAGTCATTTTTGCCACCGGACTGAAAGTCTCCTCGTAGTCTTCACCGTACTGCTGCGAGAACCCCCGAGCTACAAGGCGAGCCTTGTACCGCTCGATGATGCCGTCAGCCTTCTTCTTAAGCTTGTAGACCCATTTGCATGTAACAGGAGTTGTGCCCTTGGGCTTGGGCACAAGAGACCAGGTCTCATTCTTCTCAAGAGCTGCCATCTCTTCTTGCATTGCAACGTCCCACTCCTTCACGCCTCTGGCCTTCTCAAAGCTCGACGGCTCCCTCTCATCCAAGGGACCAGCGAAGAAACATGAGACGAAGCTCACTGCGTTTCCTCCTGTATAGCGATCATGGGCGACGATCGCTCGCTTCGACCTCCTCAGCTCCTTCCCCTGAACCGCACTATCTCCAACTGCTTCTTCTCTAGCTCCTCTTCCAGACGTGCTAGGAGCATCGCTCCCCCTGCTCCCTGAACTAGAAGCCCCCATCTCGGAACTAGAAGGAGATGGTCCACCTGGTGACACAGGTAGCTCCACCTGAAGATCCTCCACAGCTTTCTCTGGCACTTCCATCCTGCTTTCTGGTAGCTCCACATCAGAAGACCCCTTGTAAGATGTCACCTCATCGAACACGACGTCGCGAGATACAACAAACCTCCGCGTCTCCGGGTCCATGCACTTCCATCCTTTCTTCCGCTCATCGTATCTCACGAAGACTAGCTTCCTTGCTTTCGCATCTAGCTTCGTCCGAAGAGCATCGTTAACATGCACGTAGCAGGTGGATCCAAACACCCTAAGGTGTGTCACGCTTGGCTTCTCTTTGAACATCATCTCATGCGGAGTCAACATGTTGATGGGACTCAGAGGCATCCTGTTGATGACGTAGGCGGCACAAGACATTCCCTCCGCCTAGAAGGACTTTGGGATACTCTTGGCATGCAGCCAACACTTGCTGGTCTCCGTCAGATGACGGATCTTCCGCTCTGCAACCCCGTTCTGCTGTGGAGTATGTGCACAAGTGAGCTCCCTCCGGATGCCCGCCTTCCTGCAAAAAGTAGAGAACTCACTGGAGGTGAACTCCCCTCCGTTGTCAGTCCTCAGATTCTTCACCCGCAGTCTTAGTCGACCCTCCACGAGCTCCTTGAACTCCACAAACTTGGCAAACGCCTCCGCCTTCTCCTTCAGGAAATAAACCCAGACATATCTGGTGTAATCATCGATTAACACCAGCATATATCTGCTGCCTCCGAGGCTTGGGGTAGCAGTTGGTCCCATCAAGTCACCGTGGATGCACTCCAACGGCACACTACTCCTTGTCTGCGACTTGTCAAAGTAGCCGATGAGACTTGCCGAACTGACATCCCGCGCAAATATGACCTTCACCGTAGGAAGATAGACTTGGCAGGCCCTTGACCAGACCTCTCACCGCCATAGCTTTCAGCTTGTCCATCCCTACGTGCCCCAACCTCTCATGCCATATAACGGCACCATCATTCGTCTTCATCTTGTCGACGTAGGAACTTGTTGATAAAACAAACAAGTCCTTTGCCTGTCTCCCGACATGGACGACCTCGGCCTTTACATCCTCAAAATTGCGTAGAAACTTTACTTCTGTTGGGCCGAACAGAACGTGATACCCAACGTTGGTCACGGAGAAGAGGTTTTTCCTCATACCAGGCACATGATAGACACTCTTCAAAGTAAGTGGCCCTCTATCACTGCCCAAGGAAACAACCCCCACCTTCTCTACTGGATGCACAGTATTATCAGCAGTAATGATTGCATTGTTACCTGTATAGGGCTGTGCAGAAGAAAGCTTGGTCTCGTCTCCGGTAAGGTGATGACCACACCCCGAGTCCACGATCCAGTCTTCCAGATAGTTGATAGGAGCAGAAGCTCCAACAGAAGCCAAGAAGGCTCCTCCCCAACCTCCTTCAAAGTGTCTGGCCTCAGCTTCCTCTTTCTCCGCAGTATGCCCAGCTTGGGTGACCATCTTGCAATCCTTCTTGATGTGGCCATACTTGCCACACTTGAAGCATTTCGGACCTTCCCCCTTCTTCTTCCCGTCAGCCTTGGGAGCATACCCCCTTTCCTGCTGCCCAGAAGTTGAAGGCCCATAGCCTCCTCCAGTGGTCTTCTTCTTCTTATCCCACTTCTTCTTCTTCTTCTTCCCTGAGAAGAGCACTTCGTCATCTCCCCCAGCTACCGACATCCCCGCCATCTGCCTTGCCAAACTTTCTTGCGATGCAAGCAAGTTCTCCAGCTCCAACAGAGACGGCTGATTTGCCCACCCCTGCACCGACGTCACAAAGGCAACATATTCCTTCCGCAAGCCGCGGATGATGTGCCTCTTCAGCTTTGCCTCAGAGATAGGCTCATCAGGATCTAATGCTGAGATTTCAGCGCACAAGTTCTTCATCTTCAGAAAGAAAGTGGAGATAGAAAGATCTCCCTGAGCCGACCTTGCCAGCTCATTCTCCAAGAACTGTAGCCTTGCTACATTCTTCTTGTTAAACAGCCCATCCAGGGCTCTCCAGATCTCTGCAGCCGATCCACATCCCAGAATGTGATCAAACAGATCAGGTGAGATTGCCCTCTTCAGAGAGAACTCTGCATTCGCATTCGTCCTCCTCCAAGTTCTCACCTCAGCCCCATTATCTCCTTCCGGGATAACTTCCTGCGTCTGATCTCCTCCAACTACCTCCCAAAGGTCCTCACCTAGAAGATAGCTCTGCATACACGACTTCCACTTCTTGAAGTTAGTCGATGTAAACATTTCAATTCCAAGACCCCTCGCTTCCATTGCTCTACCACTGGTTCCTTCTTCACAAAGGCGATGACTACTCTAAGTCACTCCCTGCTCAACCACTCCAACCTCCCTCTGATACCATGTGAAATTTTTCGAATCTTTATGAAGTGAGCAGGAGTTAGTCAACTTAGAGTTACAAGCCAAACAACCAGAAGCAAATGGAGGCAAACAACTGATCTTTATTGAAAGCAACTTCAAATTACAAGGCAAGGCATGCTTGGCGAGACATGATTTCGCCAGCACAAACACCAAAGAGAAAAATACAAAGTTGAAGATAACACGAGACCGCGCGGTCTCCCCTTGCGACCTCAGCAACTCGCCAACCCGCAGACCGCAGCCGACCTCAGAACAACACCAGACCGCTGATCAGTCCGCACCCTTCCTTTCGAACTCCTGATTCTCCCGAACTCCAGCACCACAACTCCAAGCCGCAGACCGTCCGAACACTTTCAGAGGAAGAGGTGATCGCGGCTGCCCGCACTATACGCAGAAGCTGCACAAGAAGAGTTCAATCAGCAGACCGCCCGGTCAGATAATCTCAGACCGCAGGAAAGAAGAAAGTTCAGCTTACACTTGGTGTGTGTTAATTATTGCTGCCGATGGGTCCTATTTATAGGCGTGAGACCTGATCCAGTCACCACCCTATGAGATAGGATCACCACCCTCCAGACCGCGCGACCTGACCGGCCACACCTCGCGATCAGCAACAGTACTCCTGCTTCATTTTTGGTGAACCCGCCAGCTTCAACATCGACTATGAGAGACTGCCACTCTCACAGCAGATCGCGACTCCAAAGAAGATCACCAGACCGCCCGAAGCTGTTCACCTCCTGTGTTCGTCCGAGACCACGAACACAGCCAGTTCGCTAACAGACCGCGAACTCCTGTCCGCATGCCGGTCTCCTCTTGAGACCGCGAACAGCGACCAGCTCGCATACCAATCTCCTCCTGAGGCCACGAACTGAGACCGCGCGACTAAGACCCTTAGTCCACGAATACCACCAGAAAGCCCGGTCAGCCACCAGACCGCATTCTGGAGAAAACCTGGATCAAGCTGTGCGGTCACACCAAACCGCCACAGCCTTGAAGAGGACAGCACGCCACGCGATCAAACACAGACCGCGCACACCTGAAGACGAACAGCCCGTCACGCGATCAGAGACAGACCGCGCGGCCTTCACCTTCAGCCGCCTTGGACCCAAACCAGCGATCAAGCCAGGAGACCGCAGCTAGGCTAAGACCAGCCAGACCGCAGCGGCAGACCGCCAGGTCGTGCAGTCACACCAGACCGCCCGACCTCCTCCCAGACCGCCCAGGTCCAAAGGCCCTCCAAACTTCCACTTCAACAATTTCAACAATGTCTTGGTGAAGATTTTGCAGCTGATTTGGTCGGGAAGTCCGAACGTCCGCATCGTTATCAAGAAGTGATTAACGTGCACATATGAGTCCTCTGCTCCGTGGAACTCCTTGTAGTGCGGGAGCTGTAGCCATGACAGAACTCGGTATGCCAAAATTGACTTTGACAGGGGGGATCGCCCTTGCTGGTACGTGACATCGTTCGGATCCTGCCCTGTCGCGAGAGGGGCCGGCTTGCTAGTTGATCCAAGCCACTGGGGTAGGATGGGTGCAACGATGAGCGCTCTTTTCGCCGAGTTTTCAGGGATTGAGGAACTACATGCGTCGGATAGTTCGGTGGAGGTGTCCACTCTTGTTAGTTCCGTGAACTCAGGCGAAGCGGGCGCTGCGTTCGGAAATCCTTTGCTCGGTATTTGGGAATCTATTCCCACAGACGGCGCCAAACTGTTGCGGGTCGCTCGGGTGCTTTGGTAGACCGGTCGAATTGAACCACCTTAGCTCGGAAGCGAACCGAGCGCGCAAACAGTCAATTTGAGAGAGATTCGTTGAGTACACTGAGACTTTTTAACGTGGAAAACCCGGAAAGGGTAAAAAACCACGCGGCCGGAGCTGTGCCGACCAAACTTCACTATCTTCTGAGAGTTTACAGTTAGGTACTTAGAAATTGAGAGCGACAGGACGCCGCTCGTTACAATAATAGAGAGGGAGAGAGAGAGAGTTCTGGAGGTGACAGACCACTTCTCAGAAAACTAAGTCTTTTTTCCTTCTGAGAATGGTGGAGAATAAAAGTGAGAATGCTGAGTCGCCTTTCGGGAGAACAAAAGTGAGAATGCTCAGTCGCCTTTCCGGAGAAAGGAAATCTTCAAGTCCACGAAGGAGATCTTCGAGTCCACGAAGGGGATCTTCAAGCGCCGAAGGAGAATTCCGTGGAAGTCTTCAAAGGAGCTCTCCCGGGTGCAAAAGGCAAGGTCCTCCCAAATGAAGGTTCTGGGCTCCTTTTATAGCTTTGGCCGGGGGTAGCCCGGTAATTTTGCCGTCGTAACCACAGTCACCACTTGACGGGCGAATCACGCTGGCCGATTTGGAGTATACGGATCGCCATTTTTCGTAAATGACCATCTCGCCCTTCGGGCAGTTCGGGCAGCTTTTGTTGAAGGTGAAAAAGGTGACAAACCGTTCCTGCAATCTGAGAAATTAGAAAGAAAAAAAGTGAGCGTGCCCGAAATGTGAAAGTGCACTGAGCGCGCAACGAATGGGGAAGCGTTCTGAGCGCGCAACGAACGGGGAGGCGTTCTGAGCGAGCAAAGAAGCGCTCTGAGCGCGCAACGAACATGAGAGCGTTCTGAGCGCGCAAAGAAGCATTCTGAGCACGCAACGAACACGAGAGCGTTCTGAGAGCGCGACGAACGCGCAGTGAGCGCGAAGGCGTTCTTGTTGGATCGTATGACGCCCTTAGAGGGGGGGTGAATAAGGGTGTGTTTAAATTTGTAATTTTTTTTCTTAATAATTTTAGACAAATTTACTTTAATAGAAAGTTACTTAAAAATAATTTTAAACCAATGCAATTTTTGTATAACACCAAACACAAATTTCTAAGATAAAGATTTAAGCACACAAATTTGTAATTAGTGAAAGGATCATAATTTTATATATATCATGAAATTTGCATACAAATAAAAATGATCTTAACAATGCTTAAGATCAAGGCACAATTATGATAAAAATACAATAATTTTGGTTTACCAATCCTTCTCCCAAGGATCGGAAGGCTATCGCTTGTCTCTCCCAAGATCAAGCCCAAACCTATCCTCTAGATCTTCCCAAGATCTAGACGTAGCACACAAGGCCACGATTTCCCACCAAGCCACGCAAGGACTTGGACGCTCCGCACAAGGAAGCGATTTTCCCTTAAGCCGCGCAAGGACTTAGACGCCGCACGCAAGACGACGATTTCTTTCCCAATACAAAATGAAATATGAGTAAATGAAAATACAATATGAAAAAGACAACTCCTTAGAAATTCAGATCTCTGAATGGATTGTTGAAGCCTCGAGATGATCGTTGATGTAGAAGCGCGCCCGATCTCGTCTTCAATCTTCAATCCTTCTTTGCACAAATGGGAGTTGAGGAGGTTCTGGAGCTCTCTGGTTCGTATGCACTCAGGAAGGAACTGGAATTCTCAAAAGCTTGGAATGCACGAACCAAAGGAACCATTTTATAGAATTTCACTGTCGCCTGGGCGACAGTGACTGTCGGAATTTTCCGACAGCGCTAAACTGCCGCTGTCATGTCGTCGAGCCGTCGTGCGGGCAGTTGCTGGAATCGTGGAGCTGTCGCCTGGGCGACATCGATGTCGGAATTTCTGACAGCGCAAAACCGCCGCTGTCGTGGGTGAAGTCGTGGGCAGTTGGTGTAACCGTCGAGCTGTCGCCTGGGCGACATCGATGTCAGAATTCCGACAGCGCAAAACTATCTTTCGTCGATCTGCCGTGGAGGGAAGTAGTTGTAACTTCTCTGCTGTCTCCTGGGCGACAGTGGCTGTCGGAATTTTCCGACAGTGAATTTTTCCCACATGCAATTTTAGCTCCAGCAGCAATGTGAACATCACATACCTGTTATCTGCACACCATTAATGAAAATAGAATCAAATACAAAAGGGACTTTGTTATTATCAAACCGGAGGAGTGCGAAACGCATGCTCCAACAATCTCCCCCTTTTGATAATAACAAATCCGTATAAAAAGAAATCATGTCTATTTAGATTGTTGATTTTAAACTTAGGTGTGTGCACCTACAAAATAACATGAGATATTTCTCTTAAAATAATCTCCCTTTAAATGAAAGCTCCCCCTAAATGAATGCTCCCCCTAAATGAATGCTCCCCCTAAATATATGCTCCCCCTAAATATATGCTCCCCTTAAATATATGATGTATTGTGTAGGTGGAATATTTAGGTGTGGAATATTTAGGTGGAATAGATTGTTGATTTTTCTTTTTATACTTGTTAATTCTCCCCCTTTTGGTATTAGCAAAAGTGAATATTAGATAAGAGAAATGATTCTAAAGGGAAGGTATATAGGATATAGAAATGTAGAGTAAGCGGAAGCAATTTGTTGGTAATGATTGAAGTCCATGAAATAACAGGAATATGCCATAGTATGAATAAGCCCATGAAGTGACGGTATAGCCATATGAAGTAATGAAAGAAAAATAACTTAAAACATGTGAGTAAGGTCATTTGAAAGTATCATAGAAAGACACAATAGTGTATAGATATATGGAATATTTGCGGTCCAATTCTCATGAGATGAATGTTTATATAACATAATGATGTGTACATGTGATACTTAGATCAAACATATGAAGTTATTTAAATTACATGATCATTAAAATGTATAACATAATAAAAGCATATAAAGACAACTTTGACTTTGAAGATATAGCATGTAAGATCCCCCTCCCGGAACACACAACACGGCCGAGGGGAATCTTATGCCCAGGACAGCCGCCTTGCGGAAGCGCTAGCACACGAGCTAGCCTCCCCCACAAGACGCCTATCCTACCGGCTAAACCAACTACACAGCGCCAACCCATCAATGAAAGAAAGTATTAAAAGCCAAAGATTCACAATAAGTAAAAATGTCCAAGTCAGAGTAAAAGAAAGACAGAAAGCTACACAAGCTCCTGCAAATTCATCAGAGTAATCAGCTAAATGCCCCAAGGGCTACATCTCAAAACACTCACCCGCCTCTGTCACTAACGGAAGCTAAGGTACCATAAACCCCAGCCCTGCACACCTGACCCGGCTGGCCTCCGGTGCTGAACGCTGCTACACGTCTGAATGTGCTCCTAAAAAGAGGGAGGTAGCAACCGTTAGTCATAAAGACTAAGTGGCTTCACATCCGCTCCCCCGACGACTCCAAGGCACCGGGCGGAAGGAAAGGAAGAAAAGCTGCAATATATCAGTAATATGCAAAGCAGGTGAAGGGGAAAGTAAACTAGTATATACACAAATTCTAAGCTACACAAGTATAAAAGGGGCTAATCTAATCATGTATAAGCAGGAGTATAATAAAGGTGTACAACAGTAAATAAACAGTAAGTAAAGCAGGTAAAGCAAGGCAGTAAGAACAGTAGCGACAAGTAATCAATCTCGTACCCTAACTTATATGAATGCCCATACAAACTTATAAGTTAGGATTTCCAGGAATTATAACTCATCATATAAAAGAGCTCATACTAATTTATATGATGAGGATCTGCAAGTGCGTATGCTATGCTATGCCATGAATGATTATGCAATGAACTCACACACACGACTCTATGCGCATAGACCTTTGTAGTTCCCTCTGTTTGAAAGGAAGCCAACCTCTCGGGTACCAACCGCTGTGACACACGGTGGTAGCGGACCGGGCTGTCCACTCCTAGGCGGGTATGCACACTACCAGGCCTAGACCGCACGTACGCCTCGACGCTAAACAACCGCGGAGCTCTGCGTACTCTTTGCTGGAGTCCACCAGGCTTTGAGCTAAGTGGAAGGTGTCTTCGAGGAATTGTCGTCCCGACACGCAGACAAGCTGGCCCCTCAGACCCCAACACACCCACTAAGTCCACGTACCGCGGTCGGTGTGACGACCTGCCTAGTACCGAAGACCTGCCACAATTATCCAAGAACTAACGGGGCTATCCTCCCCTCGAGCCTCCAGCTCGTCCAACCCAGGCACCACAATCCTGCCACTCCCGCAACTGGGAGGAGATACATAAATCCAATCTTACCCTACTGTGGCTACTCTTGCCTACTATAAATGTTATTGCAGTTTAGGGTTAATCTTGGACTTCCCGAGGTATACCCGGTGAAGGGCTCTCAACGGTACTAGGGAATGTGATGTGATGTATCCCAAATTCCTCTATCTAAAGATATTTAAATTTAGTTGGTGGATGTATTTCACTTCGCATTTCGTGTTGCTCTAATAGTTAAGTGGATTTAGACTTCGACTCCCACTTTGCCCAATTGGGCTAAGCGCAGCTCACACTTGACTTTAACTCTTGACTTAGCCTTAACCTGACCTTAAGTGGTAGCCCCTCATGGGCTTAAAGGATAAATCCGATCTCCTAATGCTACGCTCCAAGTTTTCTCCCAAGTCTCATGAGGTTTAGAAGGTCTAAGCTCAAAACTCAATTTTTTGCTAAACCTAGACCACTCAAGCGAACTATATTTACCCCAAAGGTGGAACCCTCAAAATATTTATCCTCATGATCTGGTATAATCAACATCGGTTCCCACTAACCTATGTAGGTCATGATCCAAAATTCATCATTTCCTCAGTCAAATTGGCCATTAATAATATATGTCTAATTATGTGACACATACTAAATTACATATGAAGTATAAATTATATAAGTCCATATCGTCCAATAAAATCACCAGAGACATGTAATGTTAATTTAAGTTAATGGACAAGATTCATAATCCTCTAAGGTGATTTAGCATGTTATTTAATAATTGGACATAATTATCAAAATGTCACTATACCTGTTAAGTCCTAAAATAATCATCCCAAAATTTTAAGGAAAATTACACTGGTAGCTCATATGACTGAAATAAACATCTAACCATAATTTTAGAATTTCCAAGGTAATTTAGCCGTATTTAATTCATTAATTCGCAAGGTGCTAAAATCATATTTCTAAAATCACTGTCACCGTGCCTCATCATCTATAACATGATTCATATATAACCTTAGCTCAATCAAGCTTCCGAATCAGTACCTATATCACAATTAAATTACTAAATAAATGATTAATAACTTTGAAACTACACATCTAAAAATTACAAAACTTCATAGGGGGTATCTAATCATGTTATTAATTACTCCACCAATTTCTTGAGCATCGAAGTAACATAATGCAAGATATTCAAAATATACTAAAATCACATGTGTTATGACACAATTCTGTAAATCTGATATTCTAGAAGCTACACTCATCCAAAAAAATTATGATTAACCCTAATATGAGAATCTAAGAACGAGAGCTACAACTTTTATGTTACCATAAAAGAAAAAAAAAACCAGGACCTAAAGCTTCATACCCAAAATCAGTGTTGAATGCAATTGTACAAACCTGGGCAGAAATCAGAGAACTAAAACAAGGTTTAGTTTTCTGGACAGTCCACTCGACTGGACTTTTAGAGAGCTACAGGTCACCCCAGAAAACGTGTAATCTATCGTTGGAAAGCTCTTTTCAAGGGCTACAACTTTCATGTTGAGCCCGAAATCTAATTCCAGTGGGGTCAAGCCTAAAAAAAATTGGCTTGAACCCAGCTGCGCACAATTCTCCTTAATAACCAAGAGCGAGTTATGAATACGTTTATCCCATATAATTATCAATCCTAATTACAGAGAAATATTCATCACACTTATGCAAGTTATAATTAACAAATCCTATAACAAGAAAACTATTTCTCAATTCTCAAACCTATAATGACATATATATATATATATATATATATTGAATTCCATAACAGGATCTATAATAGCAATATTTAAAACCTATTTCGAGCAGCACTATTCATCGTCGACCCAAATTGAAATTAAGGCATACCGCCTTCTCTCCTCCCGTACACCCTCACGAGGCCACCACGTCTCACGAAATCGACGTCCCACGTTCGTATTGAAGCGGGGAGTTGATTGGGGGTATTTTCGCGGCGATCGGCGCCCTACGGCGAAAACCCTAACGCGGCCTTTTTCCTACGGAGCTTCATCACGCTCGCAAATCGACTCAATTGAGTTCGATATCTCGCCCAGCGGATCTAAGAAAACTAGCACCAAGGGAGAGGGGAGGAAGTCACCAGAGTGTCCATGCATGCAACCCAATAGCCGCGAATGCGGCATTTGTCCGTCGTTCACATCCATAGTCACATCTCGCCGATCCGAATCTCGTCGAACGTCGCCGAAGTAGAGCCAAACTCTTTGAGTGGGCTATTTTGGCTTGGAGAGCGCGATCGCTCTCTATTTTGGGGAGGTGGATGTCGGGTTGCAGAATGGCGAAGGGGCAACGACGATTTTTGCTAGAAATCTGAGCATGGAGGCAGCGGCTTGAAGAGAGCTCGCCGAAAAAGAGGAATCGAGGAGGGAAGCCCCGATTTGCCGGAGATAACGCCGGAAAGTGCAGAGAGGGTTGTATGGCTCCCGATTTGCTGGAGAAAACAAGCCATGGGAGAGCTTGGAGATCGTGGAGGCAACTCAATTTGGTGTTGCCGAGAGAGAGAGATCTGGAGGGAGATGGGGTCGGGGTTGACGGAAGGAGGAAGCTCGGCCATGGTGGAGAGGAGCTCGGTGGAGGCTTGGAGGGGAGATCTCGCCGGAGGAGGTTTTCAACCATGGAGATCGAGGATGGAGGTGCGCCGTCCATGGCGGAAGTCGCCGGAGCTTGAAGAGCTTCAGTCCGCTCGGAGCTTCGCCGGAGTAGGGGGCGGCCATGGAGGTTGTAGAGAGAGAGAGAGGGAGAGATGGTCGGAGCTTTGGGTCGGCTTGGCGGAGCTGCGGCCGAGGCGAGCTTGCCGTGAGGAGAGCTGCTCGGAGATGCTCGACCATGGAGGGTTGCCGGAGTAGGCTCGTCGTGAGGAGCGCCGGAGAAGGGGGAGGAGGAGGGAAGGGAGATCGGGCTGGCTCTGGTTTTCCGCCGTCAAGGAGCTGGGGAGGAGGATCGGGGTTTTTTTTTTGTTTCTAACCTAACGTATATACATATATATATATTATTATTAATAATAATAATATTATTATTATTATCTCATTATTATTATTATTATAAGTCTTACCAATCAAACACTCGTGTCTTGCTGCAGAGAACTCGGATTTCGCCCCGGATAGGCTCGTTTTGACCGTCTCGCCGATACGCATCCAACGAGACGACCTGAGATCAATTTCGAGTTTGTTTGCTCATTTTACGCTCTCCGGAGCGTTTACGGCATAATTTACGTAAATGTCAAAAACCCTTCAAACGACGTCGGAATCGCAAACGGATAAATCCGTTGAACTCATACTATTGTTACGAGTCTAACAAGACTGATTGGGGTCAAATGCGAGATCGTTCGGTCAATTTCACCATTTTGGATAAATGTGCTATTCGCAGACCACATTAATAAATTCGCCGATTCTGATGGCGGACAGTTTTGTTGAACTCGTATAGGCTTCACGAGTCTAACAAAACTGACTGGGGTGAATATCGAGACCGTCTGCTGCATATCGTCTTTTGGATAATTCCGTCAAGGCGGTACGCCTCCTTCAAGTTTTATCGCTCAAGTTATGCTCTCCGGACGGCTCGGATCCCGATACAGCAACCATCGAGACAAGGAATAGAAATGGTACTCGCCGCGTTCGTCGAGTGCACTTCTCCGGCTCAGGTGCAAGTCGGGCCCTCAATACACCCCGAGCTCGAGTCACCTCACTCGACTCAAAAACGCGCACAAGGGGTCTAGCTCGAATCGGGATGTTACAAATCCAATAAACGAAGAAACAATTTCGTTCCCGAAATTTAAGTTGAGGTTAGGGGGGTCTTCCGAATGGGATCGAAACATACTCACCGTATGCAGTTACGGATGATTCACCCTTAACAATATCAATGTCATTTATACATTTCCAAGCGTTATGTTTTATACATAGGGTTTAGATTGTGCGAGCGCTCTTGTCTTGTCCAGTCATACGAATTAATCGTGGCTCACACTATTTCAACCATAGCTAAAAGAAACTACACATAGCCGTCCTAAACAAAAATAATTCAAACTGGGACGATATATTGCAGTCCCAAATTAAAATATAACGAAACTGAAGATGTAAATCGGCCTCAAACCGAAACACATTATATATAATTTATGTATATAGCAGCTCTTAGGATTCTAATTGCATACAGCAGCCCAAATCTCCTAACATTTAATTCCAGACATTTCACAACCAGGAGATTTACTTTAGCATAAAACTAGGGAAATTCCGTAAAACTCCCAACACATAATCTCTAGCATAGACCAAGCAGCTACCAACATATTTCCCAAAAACTCTAGCATAAAGATAAAACCAGGTAAACCTGGAAGAAACCTATAAGCAATGCAAATCATATAATCTAGAAGGAATTTCTAGCACGACCAAGTGAATTCACTAAAACTCCCATCATCATCAAACAGCTGCTATTCATGAAACCAAGAAAACACAAAGCAACTACTAACAATCGACTTTCCCGCCTACCATGAGTCTTCAGCACACTTCCTCGGTACTCTTACTTTGCTTACTATATCCCTAAATCATATATGTCGTCCAGTGCATCGACACAACTCCTCTGAATTCCTGAGAATCAGAGGTCAAGTTGAGGGTAATCATATTTTCTCACAGGCAACACGTCGGGCGAGGTCGATAAGCCAACAAGGCTTCTACAAGAGTTTAGTGTACGTCTCGTGATTTCACATGGTCCGAAAATTACTACACGCATTTAAAACGCAATTGCATGAATTTGTCAACTTAACAAATCACGCAACAATGCCTTAGCACCATGGGTGCTACAATTCCGTATTCTTTATCTCATAACGGACGCTTGCAAACACCCCTCTCTGATCAAAAATCGATCTTGTTCCCACTTGACAAACTTTAAGGCGTCCCCCAAAATTTGTCACGCGGTCGTCAGATCGACTCTTGATCCTTGAGAGACACTGCAACGCTACATTACAGTTTACTTCTCTGCATAGTCTTCGGTTACAGTGAAGACCTGCTCATCCTTAAGGTACTCACCTCCAACCCTCTGGGAGTGAACTTACCCCAAACCAAAACTTGGCGTTCAATCAATCCCCCTCGCCTAAGATGAACACATTCATCAAGGAGTGCCAAATTCCAAATACCAAGACATGCAGGCAATTCTTTATACAACACACTACCTCTTAGCCAGGTGTTACTTTTATCTCGGGATTTACATCATTTCATTTAAGGGCTCCTAGACCGTGAACATAAACCTTATCCAATGGTTGGGTTTTGGTACAGAGCCTTTAGAGGACTGCCTTGTCGAGGCAATACAATTACACGTACACCTACCCGTACGTACAGAGACGTATTCATATCTTCTTAAATAAGTAAATTCAACTTATCCCCAATATTCAATTCCTATGTTCAAATCACGGCGCGTCTCAACACCCTTGACGCTCTCACCCGTATTGAGAGATTAACACGAATCCAACCCTCATCGTTCACGTACCACTTAAATAAGCATGATCTAAGGGAAAACGAAGTCGGCACGAAAATAGGCCAATAAACGAAGGGACAAGCCCCCGTACGTTTTTGGACTAAATTTCTTCCGCCGCCCATATAGTACATTCATCACACGAATGGGCACAAACCTTAGGGGGCATATCTTCCTCGACTTAGAGTTCTTACCCTATAGATCCCCGTATCGACGCGCTTATATACTAGCCGTGATGATTTTCCCTTCGACACGAGATATGCAGACTACCAAAAGTAGGGCATACTTCACAATGTGATAAACTAAATCAAATCCATTACAAGCGCCCTACCATTCCTGCCAACGACCATCCATGGCATGCATGTTTATTTTATACAAACTCTTAGGATTTTAAATCATCAATCAAGTCATATTAATATTGTTGACTCCACCGCCTAACACTTATTAATTTTTTCGATGTCAAGTAATTACAACACTAAAGGAAACGTTCACCGAGAATTTCCAAACTCAGGGGTAGTTGATCATCATACCCGCAATGCATGCACAAAATTTCATTAACTTCCCAGTTATAATGTTATCGCAACATAGCTGCGTATCCCCAAAGTGTAGATTTACTACTCTCCTTGTTACTTAACCACATAATCTTAGAACAATATAAAGAAAATGATCATCTTCAAAAAATGTTTTTCCTCTCTTATTCCGCTAATAAAATTCCTATCAACCCAAACATGACCTTAGCAGTCTGCTTTGCTTAAGGTGAATTAACTTCTCAAGGATCAAAACTCCAATGTCAAAAATTACAAAGATTCTAACTCCTCAGGGGTCCAAGATGGTACATAACTAGCCCAATAAACGAAGAGATTAGCCTCCATATCTCTTCGACTGAGTTTCTTCTGCCACCAATATAACACATTCGTCCCAACATGAGCCTTCTTTGGATCCGAATTCTTATCGTATCTTCTCCATATGAAACCTTCTACATAAATAGGAGTGTGAG
The DNA here is from genome assembly GCA_033032865.1 of Dactylorhiza incarnata. Lineage (NCBI taxonomy): Eukaryota > Viridiplantae > Streptophyta > Magnoliopsida > Asparagales > Orchidaceae > Dactylorhiza > Dactylorhiza incarnata. The sequence goes on from JAWHQI010000169.1 coordinate 2,596,988, forward strand.
GTATCCACGTAGAGTATAAAAGACATGCTTGGTGGTCTCTCACTAAGCTGGTAATAGACTACAAGCACCACTCTCATTGAAATTGGCCTAATTTTTTTTTTGTAAGGTGATAATATTACTCCATATCTAGGGTAGAAATCTCAGGGTGTGAGTCTCCAGCATTTACACTTACGCTAAACTCTTCCCTTAGTCACTCAAGGTCACTTATTGCTTGGCCCAATCATCCCCAAGATCCGTATAAGTCTAGGATACGTCACGACCTATCCTGCTAAGTCGACTAAAATGGTATCCTAGTTAGGTTGGCATCAATCTTATGCCAAACCAACTCTAATGGTTGGAATGGGAATACCCATTACTGTCTCGGAGAGAGCCAACATTTGTATGTAGGGGTACGAGTTTGGCTTAGGTTGGCACTATCTATAGGAAAAAGCGGACATACTTATTGTGAATTACACATGGGCACACCACCGCTTCTGCTGCATCAGTTTGTCCTCAAACTGATCTAGCTAGCAGGGGTGACCTAGTGTTCTAATGGACTTCTTTATCTCAGGATCGTTGCAAGCTGATACCATTTGTAAGATCCCCCTCCCGGAACACACAACACGGCCGAGGGGAATCTTATGCCCAGGACAGCCGCCTTGCGGAAGCGCTAGCACACGAGCTAGCCTCCCCCACAAGACGCCTATCCTACCGGCTAAACCAACTACACAGCGCCAACCCATCAATGAAAGAAAGTATTAAAAGCCAAAGATTCACAATAAGTAAAAATGTCCAAGTCAGAGTAAAAGAAAGACAGAAAGCTACACAAGCTCCTGCAAATTCATCAGAGTAATCAGCTAAATGCCCCAAGGGCTACATCTCAAAACACTCACCTGCCTCTGTCACTAACGGAAGCTAAGGTACCATAAACCCCAGCCCTGCACACCTGACCCGGCTGGCCTCCGGTGCTGAACGCTGCTACACGTCTGAATGTGCTCCTAAAAAGAGGGAGGTAGCAACCGTTAGTCATAAAGACTAAGTGGCTTCACATCCGCTCCCCCGACGACTCCAAGGCACCGGGCGGAAGGAAAGGAAGAAAAGCTGCAATATATCAGTAATATGCAAAGCAGGTGAAGGGGAAAGTAAACTAGTATATACACAAATTCTAAGCTACACAAGTATAAAAGGGGCTAATCTAATCATGTATAAGCAGGAGTATAATAAAGGTGTACAACAGTAAATAAACAGTAAGTAAAGCAGGTAAAGCAAGGCAGTAAGAACAGTAGCGACAAGTAATCAATCTCGTACCCTAACTTATATGAATGCCCATACAAACTTATAAGTTAGGATTTCCAGGAATTATAACTCATCATATAAAAGAGCTCATACTAATTTATATGATGAGGATCTGCAAGTGCGTATGTTATGCTATGCCATGAATGATTATGCAATGAACTCACACACACGACTCTATGCGCATAGACCTTTGTAGTTCCCTCTGTTTGAAAGGAAGCCAACCTCTCGGGTACCAACCGCTGTGACACACGGTGGTAGCGGACCGGGCTGTCCACTCCTAGGCGGGTATGCACACTACCAGGCCTAGACCGCACGTACGCCTCGACGCTAAACAACCGCGGAGCTCTGCGTACTCTTTGCTGGAGTCCACCAGGCTTTGAGCTAAGTGGAAGGTGTCTTCGAGGAATTGTCGTCCCGACACGCAGACAAGCTGGCCCCTCAGACCCCAACACACCCACTAAGTCCACGTACCGCGGTCGGTGTGACGACCTGCCTAGTACCGAAGACCTGCCACAATTATCCAAGAACTAACGGGGCTATCCTCCCCTCGAGCCTCCAGCTCGTCCAACCCAGGCACCACAATCCTGCCACTCCCGCAACTGGGAGGAGATACATAAATCCAATCTTACCCTACTGTGGCTACTCTTGCCTACTATAAATGTTATTGCAGTTTAGGGTTAATCTTGGACTTCCCGAGGTATACCCGGTGAAGGGCTCTCAACGGTACTAGGGAATGTGATGTGATGTATCCCAAATTCCTCTATCTAAAGATATTTAAATTTAGTTGGTGGATGTATTTCACTTCGCATTTCGTGTTGCTCTAATAGTTAAGTGGATTTAGACTTCGACTCCCACTTTGCCCAATTGGGCTAAGCGCAGCTCACACTTGACTTTAACTCTTGACTTAGCCTTAACCTGACCTTAAGTGGTAGCCCCTCATGGGCTTAAAGGATAAATCCGATCTCCTAATGCTACGCTCCAAGTTTTCTCCCAAGTCTCATGAGGTTTAGAAGGTCTAAGCTCAAAACTCAATTTTTTGCTAAACCTAGACCACTCAAGCGAACTATATTTACCCCAAAGGTGGAACCCTCAAAATATTTATCCTCATGATCTGGTATAATCAACATCGGTTCCCACTAACCTATGTAGGTCATGATCCAAAATTCATCATTTCCTCAGTCAAATTGGCCATTAATAATATATGTCTAATTATGTGACACATACTAAATTACATATGAAGTATAAATTATATAAGTCCATATCGTCCAATAAAATCACCAGAGACATGTAATGTTAATTTAAGTTAATGGACAAGATTCATAATCCTCTAAGGTGATTTAGCATGTTATTTAATAATTGGACATAATTATCAAAATGTCACTATACCTGTTAAGTCCTAAAATAATCATCCCAAAATTTTAAGGAAAATTACACTGGTAGCTCATATGACTGAAATAAACATCTAACCATAATTTTAGAATTTCCAAGGTAATTTAGCCGTATTTAATTCATTAATTCGCAAGGTGCTAAAATCATATTTCTAAAATCACTGTCACCGTGCCTCATCATCTATAACATGATTCATATATAACCTTAGCTCAATCAAGCTTCCGAATCAGTACCTATATCACAATTAAATTACTAAATAAATGATTAATAACTTTGAAACTACACATCTAAAAATTACAAAACTTCATAGGGGGTATCTAATCATGTTATTAATTACTCCACCAATTTCTTGAGCATCGAAGTAACATATTGCAAGATATTCAAAATATACTAAAATCACATGTGTTATGACACAATTCTGTAAATCTGATATTCTAGAAGCTACACTCATCCAAAAAAATTATGATTAACCCTAATATGAGAATCTAAGAACGAGAGCTACAACTTTTATGTTACCATAAAAGAAAAAAAAAACCAGGACCTAAAGCTTCATACCCAAAATCAGTGTTGAATGCAATTGTACAAACCTGGGCAGAAATCAGAGAACTAAAACAAGGTTTAGTTTTCTGGACAGTCCACTCGACTGGACTTTTAGAGAGCTACAGGTCACCCCAGAAAACGTGTAATCTATCGTTGGAAAGCTCTTTTCAAGGGCTACAACTTTCATGTTGAGCCCGAAATCTAATTCCAGTGGGGTCAAGCCTAAAAAAAATTGGCTTGAACCCAGCTGCGCACAATTCTCCTTAATAACCAAGAGCGAGTTATGAATACGTTTATCCCATATAATTATCAATCCTAATTACAGAGAAATATTCATCACACTTATGCAAGTTATAATTAACAAATCCTATAACAAGAAAACTATTTCTCAATTCTCAAACCTATAATGACATATATATATATATATATTGAATTCCATAACAGGATCTATAATAGCAATATTTAAAACCTATTTCGAGCAGCACTATTCATCGTCGACCCAAATTGAAATTAAGGCATACCGCCTTCTCTCCTCCCGTACACCCTCACGAGGCCACCACGTCTCACGAAATCGACGTCCCACGTTCGTATTGAAGCGGGGAGTTGATTGGGGGTATTTTCGCGGCGATCGGCGCCCTACGGCGAAAACCCTAACGCGGCCTTTTTCCTACGGAGCTTCATCACGCTCGCAAATCGACTCAATTGAGTTCGATATCTCGCCTAGCGGATCTAAGAAAACTAGCACCAAGGGAGAGGGGAGGAAGTCACCAGAGTGTCCATGCATGCAACCCAATAGCCGCGAATGCGGCATTTGTCCGTCGTTCACATCCATAGTCACATCTCGCCGATCCGAATCTCGTCGAACGTCGCCGAAGTAGAGCCAAACTCTTTGAGTGGGCTGTTTTGGCTTGGAGAGCGCGATCGCTCTCTATTTTGGGGAGGTGGATGTCGGGTTGCAGAATGGCGAAGGGGCAACGACGATTTTTGCTAGAAATCTGAGCATGGAGGCAGCGGCTTGAAGAGAGCTCGCCGAAAAAGAGGAATCGAGGAGGGAAGCCCCGATTTGCCGGAGATAACGCCGGAAAGTGCAGAGAGGGTTGTATGGCTCCCGATTTGCTGGAGAAAACAAGCCATGGGAGAGCTTGGAGATCGTGGAGGCAACTCAATTTGGTGTTGCCGAGAGAGAGAGATCTGGAGGGAGATGGGGTCGGGGTTGACGGAAGGAGGAAGCTCGGCCATGGTGGAGAGGAGCTCGGTGGAGGCTTGGAGGGGAGATCTCGCCGGAGGAGGTTTTCAACCATGGAGATCGAGGATGGAGGTGCGCCGTCCATGGCGGAAGTCGCCGGAGCTTGAAGAGCTTCAGTCCGCTCGGAGCTTCGCCGGAGTAGGGGGCGGCCATGGAGGTTGTAGAGAGAGAGAGAGAGGGAGAGATGGTCGGAGCTTTGGGTCGGCTTGGCGGAGCTGCGGCCGAGGCGAGCTTGCCGTGAGGAGAGCTGCTCGGAGATGCTCGACCATGGAGGGTTGCCGGAGTAGGCTCGTCGTGAGGAGCGCCGGAGAAGGGGGAGGAGGAGGGAAGGGAGATCGGGCTGGCTCTGGTTTTCCGCCGTCAAGGAGCTGGGGAGGAGGATCGGGGTTTTTTTTTTTGTTTCTAACCTAACGTATATACATATATATATATATTATTAATAATAATAATATTATTATTATTATCTCATTATTATTATTATTATAAGTCTTACCAATCAAACACTCGTGTCTTGCTGCAGAGAACTCGGATTTCGCCCCGGATGGGCTCGTTTTGACCGTCTCGCCGATACGCATCCAACGAGACGATCTGAGATCAATTTCGAGTTTGTTTGCTCATTTTACGCTCTCCGGAGCGTTTACGGCATAATTTACGTAAATGTCAAAAACCCTTCAAACGACGTCGGAATCGCAAACGGATAAATCCGTTGAACTCATACTATTGTTACGAGTCTAACAAGACTGATTGGGGTCAAATGCGAGATCGTTCGGTCAATTTCACCATTTTGGATAAATGTGCTATTCGCAGACCACATTAATAAATTCGCCGATTCTCATCAGAATCGAGCGCGGACAGTTTTGTTGAACTCGTATAGGCTTCACGAGTCTAACAAAACAGACTGGGGTGAATATCGAGACCGTCTGCTGCATATCGTCTTTTGGATAATTCCGTCAAGGCGGTACGCCTCCTTCAAGTTTTATCGCTCAAGTTATGCTCTCCGGACGGCTCGGATCCCGATACAGCAACCATCGAGACAAGGAATAGAAATGGTACTCGCCGCGTTCGTCGAGTGCACTTCTCCGGCTCAGGTGCAAGTCGGGCCCTCAATACACCCCGAGCTCGAGTCACCTCACTCGACTCAAAAATGCGCACAAGGGGTCTAGCTCGAATCGGGATGTTACATAGCACATGATGAATAGAAAACCATGTTTCTTTTGCACAAGACACTTTACAATTCTTTCCAAGGTGCTTAACCTCACAATGCTCATTAAGACTTATCAGGAGGGTAAGTAGTGCTTGGTGGAGTGTCCTTGTCTTTATTTCAATTTTGTTTGATCACAGATGTTGTGATATCTTAATTTGATATATTGATAATTTTTTTTGAATTGACCAAGGATCTCCGAATTCACTTGACTCGCAAAAGATGGTGTATATTTTGTTGTGCTAACAAATCAATGTTGAAAGTTGTATTTAAGAAGTGCTATTGTATTATGTGAAAGCAAAAATGATCCATGTATATATTAAATAAAAAGACATACGTATTGATCAAAAGAAGTGAACGTGATTATTCATTATGATAGATAAACAATTTCTCATACTTAGAGGCATGCGAAAACAATTTCCAATGGTCTAAACAACTAAGTAGAAGTGTCAATACGATGATAGCTTGGAAATGAAATCATATAAACATGTAAGTCATTTTTTTTAATAAATAGCACATGGTTTGTCATCAAGTCATGAGGTGAAGCATTAATAATGACATATAACTATTGTAAATCATCAAAGGGACACAAAATTGAAGTTTATACAAAATTGGAGCTGTCGGAAATTTCCGACACTCACTGTCGCCTGGGCGACAGCCAAAAATATAAATAGGGCTGGGGACCGAGTCAAACCCTATTGTGCATCCTTTTCTGGAGTTAAAAAACGAGAGCAAGCTGTCGGAAGTCGGCGACATCCCTAGATCTAAGGTATGGGTTTTTGATTTTGGTGTTTTTAACTCAAAAATTTTTAGGGTTTTGTGATTTTGATAGGAGAGAAGAAAGAAAATATAGTTTTCATGTTGATTTTTTTTTAAAAAAAAAAGTAGATCTAGTTTAAAACAAGGGGATCTTGGTGGATCCTTTTTAAAAATTTTGTCTTGGTAAATTGCTTTTTGATTTTGTGAGATAGATTTCATTTGTTCATTTTCCAAATATTTTTGTAGATCTAGGTTAGGGAAGAAGGTTGAAGATGATGAATAGTAAAGGATTTTGAGAATATTGTGATTTAAAAAAAAAACATATATAATTCTTTTGTATAAACTTGATGTTGAAATAATATTGATTTTGAGAAGATCTGGAAGTGTATATAAAAATTTTCGAGAAAAGTTCACTTGGAGAGCTGTCGGAAAATTCCGACACTCACTGTCGCCTGGGCGACAGTGTTCCAGTGCACAATGTGATATTATTTTTAATCAAAATTTTTGTATGGTATTTGCAGAATGGCTTCCAGTTCCAAAGCTCGAAAGAGTACTTCGGAAGACGCACATAGTTCATATCAAATATTTCCTGGAGTTGAGAAAGCTATTGTTGGAATAGCGAAGTATGTGGAATTCGAGTTGCCAAGGCACAATCATATTTATGATCGGCTTGCAAATGCAGGTATATTATCAATAATCACTCCAGAGGCCTTTTCTTCCTTTTTCATTCGTGAATTTTATAACCATTTGGAAGATCCAAATGTCACTGAATTGGATGGTGGTGTGAGATCAAAGATCCAAGGTCAACATGTGGAAATAACACATGTTGATCTGCGAGAGGAATTTGGACTAGTGATGAGTGAGAATATGCCTGATATAGTGGAAACTTATCGAAAGGATAGAGATTGGACCCTTGTGAACATGAGTTTACATGGGAATCAAAAAAAGACTCTTACCACTGAAGTTACTTCACTTACACCGGATGCGTTCTTAGTCCAAGATATATTAAGGAATTCAGTGATGTTGAAGAGTGGAGATACAAGAAGCATTACGGCTCAGTTGACTCTCTTCACTTACTATATTATGGAGGATGAGCTCTTCGATGTGGCAGACTTCATACTCTCCCAGATTAGGTATGCGTATAGATTAAAACATCCAAGATGGGTGAAGGTTCATACGCTGCCAATGGGGGCGGTAATTCAGCGTGTACTCTATAAGAAATATGGATGGATAGTGCAAGCTTATTATTTGGATGATTGCTATCCGGAGATATACTATACGGGTTCGATGAAAGTGAAGAAAACGCCAAAAAAGGCCCATCCGGGAATAGAGATTCGAGAGCCGTCATTGCCTAGAGGAGGTTCACTAAGGGAGTCCATTGATGATCTACGAGATTCACTAGAGGATCACAAGAAGGAGGTGAAGAAGGACCGTAGTCGAATGCAGAAATTCATGAAGTTTCTCGTCAAAGGTCTGAAGTTGAAGCCAACACCGGAGGAAGAGGCCGAATGGCAAGTACCGGACGAAGAACCGCCGCGCCAATCGGTGAGGCGGACTCGCCGTGGCAAAGCCGTGAGACGAGGACTTCCAGAAGATTGTCCAGAGAGCAGCGGGGCTGATTATGAAGAGTCAGAGTAGTCTTATGTTGCTGCTGCTGCTGGGAGCTGTCGGAAAAATCCGACAGCCACTGTCGCCTGGGCGACAGTGAACCTCTTTAAATTTCTGTTTTTGTTTAATGAACTTGATCCTTAATTTGTTTCTACTGTTTTTATTTGAATAATATTGATGTAATGTTAATGATGTTGAATTTTGTTAAGTTTTTTTTTTTTTTTTTTTTTAATTTAATGTTTTGATTTTTATAATTTTGGCTTTTTGTATTTACATTGTTTATGTTTTGGGATAATAATTTTTTTATTTTATAGGCTTTAAATTGTGATATATTCATTGTGAAATGTCTAGAATGCCCAATTCTAGCCTAAGCATAGAAAAACGGGAATCCGGTAACGGCTTAGTGAATATATCCGCTAGTTGATTTTCCGTGCCTATAAAGTTGATTTTTATATTACCCTTCTTAATATGATCCCTTATAAAATGATGTCGGACATCTATATGCTTAGATCTAGAATGTAATACGGGATTGTTAGTTAAGTCGATAGCACTTTTATTGTCACACTTTAATTCTACACTACTTTGTTGTATGCCAAAATCTTCTAAAGTTTGTGACATCCAAAGAGCTTGGGCACAACAACTACCTAGTGCAATATATTCGGCCTCGGTAGTAGAGAGAGCAACAGAATTCTGTTTCCTACTCGACCATGAAATAAGTGAAGGGCCGATAAAGTGACAAGTGCCACTAGTGCTTTTCCTATCTAAAGAACATCCCGCATAATCAGAATCCGAAAAACCATGCAAAATAAAAGAATCATTTTGAGGATACCATAAACCTAATTTTGATGTTCCAATGAGATATCTAAAGATACGTTTCACCGCTTTTAAATGAGACTCTTTAGGATTAGCTTGAAATCTAGCACATAAACAAACGGCAAACATAATATCAGGTCTAGATGCGGTTAAATACAATAAAGACCCTATCATACTTCTATAAAGGGTTTGTTCAATTGAAACACCACTTTCATCTTTTCCTAATTTTAGTGAAGTACTCATAGGAGTGTTTGCATGCTTAAGGTTTTCAAATCCAAATCTTTTTAACATATCATGAATATACTTGGTTTGACATATAAAAATTCCATCATGTTTTTGTGTAATTTGAAAACCTAGAAAATATGAAAGTTCTCCAACCATACTCATTTCAAATTCATTTTTCATAATTTCAACTACTTCATTACTCAACTTTTCATTAGTGGCTCCAAAAATAATATCATCAACATAAATTTGCAAAATAACTAAATCATGATTAATTTGCTTAATGAAGAGTGTAGAATCAGCACTTCCTATTTTATAATCGTGCTTTAACAAATATTGAGTTAATCGATCATACCAAGCACGAGGCGCTTGTTTTAATCCATAAAGCGCTTTATCTAATTTATAAACATAATTTGGATATTTCTCATTTATAAAGCCAGGGGGTTGTTCTACATAAACTTCTTCTTTTATATACCCATTTAAAAATGCGGTTTTGACGTCCATTTGATATAATTTAAATCTTTTAAAACAAGCAAATGCAAGAAATATTCTAACCGCTTCTAATCTTGCTACAGGTGCAAAAGTTTCATCAAAATCTACCCCTTCAATTTGTGCATAACCTTTTGCAACTAATCTGGCTTTATTTCTAATAATTCTAGATTCATTATCCATTTTATTTTTGAAAATCCATTTAACACCAACTACAGGACGATTTTTGGGTCGTTCTACAAGATTCCAAACCTTATTACGTTCAAATTGATTAAGTTCTTCATTCATAGCTAAAAACCAAAATTCATCATTTAAAGCGGTGGAAACATCTTTTGGTTCTATTTCAGAAACAAAACAAAGGTTTGAAAATAAAACATGTAGCGATGAACGAGTACTAACCCTTTTTTGCGGATCTCCAATGATAAGCTCCTTTGGATGATCCTTTGAGAATCTCAATTCACTTGGAGGCACATATTCTTCTCTTTCTTCTTCTCTTTCTTCTTCTCCTCCTTCTTCTCTTTCTTCTTCTCTTTCTTCTTCTCTTTCTTCTTCTCTTTCTTCTTCTTTTTCTTCTTCATTTTCTCCAAGTTCATCATTATTCTCCACCGATGGAAGGGGTTCATCTTCTTTTCCTGTAGTTTTCTTTTCTACACATGAAGCAAACTCATCAAACCTAACATGAATAGATTCTTCAACTATTTTTGTTCTCTTATTATAAACTCTATAGGCCTTGCTAGTTGAAGAATAACCAATGAAAATTCCTTCATCACATTTCTCATCAAATTTGCCTAAGTTATCTTTTGTATTCAAAATAAAGCATTTACAACCAAAAACTTTAAAGTAAGATACATTTGGTTTTCTTTGAAAATAAATTTCATAAGGGGTTAATTGTAATGTGGGACGAATCATGACACGATTAATAATATAGCATGCCGTACTGACTGCTTTGGCCCAAAAATATTTTGGCAATTTAAATTCACACAGCATAGTCCGTCCTAATTCTTGAAGTGTTCTATTTTTCCTCTCTACTACACCATTTTGCTGTGGTGTGCGTGGAGCGGAAAATTCATGTTTTATCCCAAATTCATTACAATATGAAATAAATTTTTCATTATCAAACTCTCCTCCATGATCGGATCTAATGCATTTTACTTTTAGATCAAGTTCATTTTGAATACGTGAAATTAGTTTTACAAATTCATCAAAAGCATTAGATTTTGAATTTAAAAACAAAGTCCAACAAAATCTAGAATAATCATCAATAATAACAAACGTATATTTTCTACCTCCTAGACTTTGTGTAGAAATTGGACCAAACAAGTCCATATGTAATAAATGTAAAGGTCTAGTAGTAGAAATGACATTTTTGCTTTTAAAAGATGATTTTGTAAACTTTCCCTTTTGGCATGGTGAACATAATGAGGATAGCTTTCCATTCAAATTTGGTAAACCTTTTATTATTTTATTTTTAGAAAGCTTTATTATGCGTTTAGCACTAGAATGTCCTTGTCTCCTATGCCATAATTCAAGTTCATCATTCTTTGAAATAAAACATTTAAGTGGAGAATGAGATAAATCATGAAAAGTGATCGTATAGACATTGTTTATTCTTGGTGCAGTAAGTACGATTTCGTTTGTTTTAGAATCAATAATCTTGCAAAGGTTTGAGCTAGAGTCAAATAAAACATTTAGATTTTTATCACATAGTTGACTAATAGAAATTAAATTATGTTTCAAACCTTTAACATATAAAACATTTGAAATTTTAAATTCGGTGTTACCTACTACTCCAATGCCCTTGACTTTACCCTTTCCATTATCTCCAAATGTCACTGTTCCACCTTTCTTCATCTCCAGGCTAAGGAACTTTGATTTATCGCCCGTCATGTGTTTTGAACATCCAGAGTCCAAATACCACACGTCTTCCTTGTTCCTAGCCTGCACGCACACCTAAAAAGATGATGAGAGTAAAGATCTGGTTACCCAAGTGGTCAATCCCATTGTATAGGTGGACGCCTTAGGTACCCAGATTTGTTTAACATTACCTTTTCCTTTCTTCCAACATGAGCCCGAGATGTGACCAAATCGATGACATTTAGCACACACAATGAATGGTGAGGAACCATTTTTCAATGGATTCTCTGGACTCTTGCTGGTGGAAGCATCTTTATGTGTGGACTTAGAAAAATTTGTATTTTGAGAAATTGGTTTTCTGAACCTGGAGCTGTCGCCGGTTCCGACAGTAGCTGTCGGAAATTTCCGACAGCCTCCAGAGCTTCCAGAAATGTATCCTAGTCCAAATTTTGCTGTACCATGGCATTGGTTGGCTAAAAGCATATCCAGAGATTTTTTCCCAACACCAAATTTCCCAATTGCCATGTTCAACTCATTTACTTTGGATTTTAAAATTGAATTTTCTTTTACTATCATGCTGTAAGATCCCCCCTCCCAAATCGACGGTCCGACCGGGGGATCTTATCGCACACCACCCTTTAGCACGACGCCGAAGCGACTCCGAAGGGTGAAGGCCCAAGCTTCTCCAACCCTTTTCCTTGAACACTCCGAAGTCACGCCTAGGGGTGGTGTTAAGCGAAAGTCACTACACACCAACAGAGTAAGGAAGCAGTATTTTAGCGGAAGACATTATTAAAGAGTGCGCTTTGTTACCCTTAGCGGAAGACATTATTTATAGCGGAAGATTAAATATCACAGAAACCATAATTTCAAAACCTGTATGAGTAATATTGATTTCGCCGCCGCAATGAATCCTATCCATCAAGGCTTCATTGCATCATATATGTATACCCTGAGATAGGGCGCAACAAAAGGAGATGCGGCTTAATAAAACTTTATACCTGACGTAGCCTGATCCGTGGCTTCATCCACACATAGGTGCTGTCACTCATCCGCACCTGTCACCTGTGCTAAAGACAAGTTATTAGAACTACAAACAGAATCCAACTCCTACTAACACCCAAACATAATATAACAATTATAAGGAAGGGGATATCTGGACTCTTATTGGGCCGAGGCGGTCTTCCCGCGACCACCGCCTACGTACTCCGTATCATCCTGCATACGGCCTCAGACCCACGTAGTTCTATTAGTTTCGCACGGGTTGCCCTCCCAGACCGTCCGTCGTGCGGGTTGCCTTAGAGTAAAACTCATAGGCCATCCGATTTTATCCCTTGTCACATTCCCGAAGGCAACATTTCATTCCCGTAGGAATTACTTTCTCGAAGGCAACATTTCATTCCCGTAGGAATTACTTTCTCGAAGGCAACATTTCATTCCCGTAGGAATTACTTTCTCGAAGGCAACATTTCATTCCCGTAGGAATTACTTTCTCGAAGGCAACATTTCATTCCCGTAGGAATTACTTTCTCGAAGGCAACATTTCATTCCCGTAGGAATTACTTTCTCGAAGGCAACATTTCATTCCCGTAGGAATTACTTTCTCGAAGGCAACATTTCATTCCCGTAGGAATTACTTTCTCGAAGGCAACATTTCATTCCCGTAGGAATTACTTTCTCGAAGGCAACATTTCATTCCCGTAGGAATTACTTTCTCGAAGGCAACATTTCATTCCCGTAGGAATTACTTTCTCGAAGGCAACATTTCATTCCCGTAGGAATTACTTTCTCGAAGGCAACATTTCATAAGAGAAGAAAAGAGATGCCCTTTAAGATTAGCAATATATCCACCCGCAACCTGTAGGCGGAGAGAAGACGAACTCTATATAAGCTTAGCATATCTTCATCCGAGAAGGTAACACTATTTTAACCCGGCTGGCAATTAAATCGAGCCATCTTCATATGGCCCATAGGCTCCTGTCAATCACATGGATGCTTGGTGTTCAAACCCAAGTCACCTATATAACATTCCCATTGGTATTGGTACCACATCAAAAGAAGAGGGAGTATTTCCATCTTTAATCAACATCAGAATTTGTGAAGGGGTAGGGAGGGAAGAAGTGTTAGAGAAAATGGGAAGGAGGTAGTAACAACAAAGCCCATCTACCAAAAGCATATCGACAACCCTCACTTCACAAGGTAGGCCCCAACATTAATTGATAGTGGCAGCAACAGGTTTTTTTATGACAGTAGCCCCCAATGCCAACAGCCTCAGCTAACAAGGGTAAGAGCAGCTCAAGTAGAACAGCCCCAGCTAGCAAAACAGCCACAAACAATCATATAATAGGAAAGTAAAGAGCAGCCCCCATTTTAAATCTAAAAGTTCCTAGCTGATCAAGCATAGGAGCCCCAAGATAAAATCGAAAAGCTCCTAGCTGATCAAGCATAGCAGCTCCCCCATTGAACAGCTCACAAGGCAGCCCCCTATTAACAAACCTGCAGTCCAACTCAACAAGGAGCAGCCCCCAAACCAACAAGGAAAGGAGCAGCCCCATTTCAACAGACCTGCAGTCCAACTCAACAAGGAGCAGCCCCCAAACTCAGCTCACAAGGCAGCCCCCAATTCAACAAGGAAAGGAGCAGCCCAAAGCAACAACAAAAGAGGCAACTCCAAATCAACAAGGAAAGAGAGCAGCCCCACAAATCAGCTCACAAATCAACAAGGTAAAGAGCAGCTCAAAGCAAACAGCCCCAAATCAACAAGGTAAAAGGGCAGCTCAAAGCAAACAGCCCCAAATCAACAAGGTAAAGAGCAGCTCAAAGCAAACAGCCCCAAATCAACAAGGAAAGGATCAACCCAAAGCCACAAACCTGCAGCCTAACTTAACAAGAAGCAGCCCCCAAACCAACAAGGAAAGGATCAACCCAAAGCCACAAACCTGCAGCCTAACTTAACAAGAAGCAGCCCCCAAACCAACAAGGAGAGGAGCAGCCCCAACTATTAAACCTGCAGTCCAAGTTAGCAAGAAGCAGCCCCCAAACCAACAAGGAAAGGATCAACCCAAAGCCACAAACCTGCAGCCTAACTTAACAAGGAGCAGCCCCCAAACCAACAAGGAGAGGAGCAGCCCCAACTATTAAACCTGCAGTCCAAGTTAGCAAGAAGCAGCCCCCAAACCAATAAGGAAAGGATCAACCCAAAGCCACAAACCTGCAGCCTAACTTAGCAAGGAGCAGCCCCCACAATCATCTCACAAGGCAGCCCCCCAATTAATTGATAGTGGCAGCAACAGGTTTCCATGACAGTGATGTTTTTATCCAAACTCACCAGAGCTAAAACGTGGAGCCAAACAAAGACTAAGAGAAATAGAAGCATGTAGCAACCAGAGGCTCAGATGTCTTAAAGTAGTGGAAGAAAAAGGAGGAAGACGGAGAAGGAACTCTCATCCTCCAACCTCCATCCAACAATAATTATAGTTGCACGGGTTGCATGGGAAGTCTCTCCTCAAGCCATCCTCAATGCCCTAAACCTAGAAGAGATAAACTACATCTTCATTTCATTTTGATTGTCATTCTTCATCGCCTCCTATAGTTCGACCCGCTATATCAGTCTTTCATCAGCTCCAAAGACATGTATGTACACATATATATATATATATCTATACGTATGTATATAGAAAGGGAGAGAAAGAGGGCAGTATCCTAGGCACCTAAACAATCAGCCACCATTAACAGCTCACAAGGGCAGCCCTCAATTCAACAAGAAAAGGAGCAACCCCCAACATTAACCCAGACTAAGACCGTATATGATTAAACCCAAGGAGCAGCCCCCATATTGATATAACAGCAGCCCCCCATTAACAATGCTAGGAAGCAGCCCCCTCCATTTAAAATAACAGCAGCCCCCTCTTTAACAAAGATAAGAAGCAGCCCCTAAACAAAATTTCACATAGCAGCAGCCCCCATTAGAGTGTGATAAGGCAGCCCCCCCCCCCCCCCCCCCCCCCCCTCTAATAAATAGAAAAGAATAGCAGCATCCCAACTGAATTAAAGGAAAAATTAGCTCCGGGAAGGGTACCCCAAGCAGCCCCCGTCTAATAAATAGAAAACCAAAAGGCATCAGCCCCCCCCCCCCCTAATAAATAGAAAAGAATAGCAGCATCCCAACTGAATTAAAGGAAAAATTAGCTCCGGGAAGGGTACCCCAAGCAGCCCCCGTCTAATAAATAGAAAACCAAAAGGCAGTGAAGAAATTAAGAGTGTGAGAAGGAGGAAGTGTTTCCTTGCCATACCTTGCCGTGAAACCCTTACCATGACAGAGCTTCGAGGAGGAGGAAGAGGGAGAGAGGAAGAAGGAGAGATGAGGGCGAGGAGACCTTGCCGTGAAACCCTTACCATGACAGAGCTTCGAGGAGGAGGAAGAGGGAGAGAGGAGGGCGTTCTTACCGTCCCCCTTGCCCTGGAAGAGGAGAAGCCTCCCTATGTAGCCGACGATGCCCAATCCCGTGCCCCCACGAGCTCGCCCATGGTATTGCTCCAGTGCTTTGATCGCTCCTCCCGGTTTTGGTCTCTCGATGGTTTTTTGATTAGCAGTTTTTTGTGCACGTATATACATATATACACATAACATTTTATACATATGTATATACACACATCTCTTTATATACATATATATATATTATAGGCTAATAACTCTTCTGATAAGCTTAGGAAAAATGCGCAGAGGGTATCGTTGTGTTTGTGTCAACCATACGAAGCTAACAAACTCATTCGAAGTTGATTTTTGGTCCGTTTACTCATAATTATTTGTTTGAATTAGTGCGCAGCTCAAAATAGGTTATTTCGGCTAACTTCTCAAATCTCATCGAATTTGAACGAAACGGAATGCGTTGCGCTCGTATCGATCATACGAGTTTAATGCAACTGACGGAAATCGATTCGGGGCACGTATGCTCCATATTCTAAAACTGCGTCGTCGTGACGCGCTGCGATACTCAAAACGGACACTTTTACCAAATGACTTCTGATCGAAACGAAACGAGTTCCGTTGCACTCGTGTCAACTATACGAGTCTAACGTAACTGACGGAAGTCGATTTGGAGCACGTGTGCTTTGTATTCTAAAATCGTGTCGTCGTGACGCGCTACTATACTCAAAATGGTCATATTCTGCATATGACCTCGATTCGAAACGAAACGAGTTCCGTTGCACTCGTATCAATTATACGAGTCTAATGCAACTGACGGAAGTCGATTCGGAGCACGTATGCTCGATGAACAACTTTGACGTTGTGGCGAGGCACGATGCTGCCTAAAACAGTCATTTCTCTACCTGACTACCTCTAGGTGGTGAAGGTCGGGTCGTGATTGCCTGATGACCCGGCCTAGATTCCTCCAAGGGTTCAACTGAACCGGCTAGACCCCTTTTTCGAAGTCGGGATGTTACAATCCAATAAAACAAAGAAAATTTTCGTCCCCGAAAATACGAGTGGGTCATGGAGATTCAAAATAGGACGTATTGCAGACCACTAGAGGTGTCGAATGACCCCAAATTTTAAGGGTCTCTAGGTTTGGTTTTACCTAACGAGCTATGTAGACGGCTCCCGTCGTGTATTATACAAGTAGCTTACGTGAACTACGGGGTAGCTCGAACGGTTCAAATTGATCAAATCGTGAGAAACAAGAAACCCTTCATCACTTGATACCCCTCCCGTGAACCGAGCTTAACGGGAGACGAAGGCAACTCAACACCTTCCAGGGAGCCGAGTCCAACTGGAAGTGAAGACAACTCAAAACCTTCCAGGGAGCCGAGCTCAACTGGAAGTGGAGGCAACTCAACACCTTCCAAGGAGCCGAGCTCAACTGGAAGTGGAGGCAACTTAACATCTTCCAGGGAGCCGAGCTCAACTGGAAGTGGAGGCAACTCAACACCTTCCAAGGTTTGCATATCTGAAACGCAACATTTTTGAGTTGTGTCCGAAAGTAAAAATCCATCAACATATAGCTAATTCTCTTACGGGGCTACGTGTCAGTGGAACATATAAAAGTTTTAACTTGCATAAGCTTTTTGTAAAGCCCATACATATAACTGACTCCCATGCGAAGGTTAAATGTTGACGGAACAGATGAAAATTGTAAATAAGTAGAGTAAATCCATGAACATATCACCAACTCCCATACGAAGGTTATAAGTCAATGGTACAGATAAAATTGCAAATAAGCAGTAAAAATCCATAAACATATAACCAACTCCCATACGAAGGTTATATGTCAATGGTACAGATAAAATTGCAAATAAGCAGTAAAAATCCATAAACATATAACCAACTCCCATACGAAGGTTATATGTTAATGGTATATGCAGATATGTATGTTTTGATGCAAATGATGCATATGCAAATATGTATGTTTTGATGCATATACAAGCCATGCATAACGAGTACTCACGATTCAATCACAACACACAATGTTGAAACAGTTTGACCGCTTTTCTTCCAGCAGGGTTGCGACCCCCGCGGGCCTCACCGATGTGGCCGTCGGTGACAGTGGCCGGTCCTGCCACTTCTGGGTGTGGACGTACCGCACTACCCAGGCCCTAATGTACAACCCAGTGTACTCCTGGATGTGAGCAACATCCGTCAATTACAAAATTCGGCTATCCAGCAGAGGGACCCTGCGAGAAAATAATAAATAACCTCCCGGGGTTCACACACTCCCTAGTACCTCATGAGTCGTCAACCTTCCCATTCCTGTATGAACGGTCCTTGGGCACGACTGACCCGCCACGGTAATCACATATAATGTTTTACCCGTTTGCTCTTTACGTTGAAATATTTTGACCGCTTCTTTTTGCAGGGTAGCGAACCCCGCGGGCCTCACCGATGTGGCCGTCGGTGACAGTGGCCGGTCCTGCCACTTCTGGGTGTGGATGTACCGCACTACCCAGGCCCCAACGTACAACCCCGTGTACCCTCGGACGTAGGAGACATCCGGTAATAACTGAATTTGGCCAACCAGCGGAGGGACCCAACGGGGCATATAAGATACAACCGAGCTCCCGGGGTGCACACCTCCCTGTCGCCTAGAGTCGTCAACCTTCCCGCACCGGTACGTACGGTCTACGGGCATGACCGACCCGCCACTTTTCCCAAAGCAAGCAAGCAATAAAATAGGTAACCATCACCTTCGGGTCCTCAGTGGCTTACCCTTTTTAACGAGGCTTCCCGGCTGGCTGAGTATGCAACCATCGCAAGTCCTGCGAATGCTAACAATGTACCTTTTTAGGATGGTTTATATACAAGCTTTTATAAATTTGCCACAAGTTTACTTCAATCCAGTACGTCGCCTCAGTAATCATTTCCTGAAATATTAACGTTATTGAAAAGACTAACATTTTATCATAGCTCTTTTACGATTGCACGACTTTATTTTCAACAGATCGTCAAATTGATCAAGTCAAATCATACTTCATATTTGCAATTGTTAGAGCAATTCTCTATATATACGCAAAATTTCATTTGATTAGCTCACCTCAAATGAAATTTTGAAAACGAGAATTTTAATCCCAATAAAACAAATAGGCTTAAACATGGGATTGAAATTAGTAATAGAATCCTTACATTGTACACATAATTTCATACGATTAGTTTACCTCGAATGGAATTTTGAAAACGAAAATTTAACCCCAATAAAACAAAGAGGCTTAAACCCGGGGTTCAAAATTTGAAATGATCATTTGTAGAGTTTAAAGAGAGTGTTTTATGGAAATAAGATAGATGATTGTTCGAGATCAGATGTAGTAAAAGACATTTAAAAAAATATTTTGCACGACTAAAACTGAATTTGATAAGTTCGAGTGAAAATGTTCATATATATGCCAAGTTTGTTGCCAACTTTTACCTTTTTGGTCCACCACCGCTTCCGCTGCAGTGGTTCGTCCCGAACCACGCTACAGCGATTAGCGGAGCAATAAGTGTTTCTGTGATCATGAATAGGTCGAAAGATCGGTTACGCTCTGATCCATTTGTAAGATCCCCCCTCCCAAATCGACGGTCCGACCGGGGGATCTTATCGCACACCACCCTTTAGCACGACGCCGAAGCGACTCCGAAGGGTGAAGGCCCAAGCTTCTCCAACCCTTTTCCTTGAACACTCCGAAGTCACGCCTAGGGGTGGTGTTAAGCGAAAGTCACTACACACCAACAGAGTAAGGAAGCAGTATTTTAGCGGAAGACATTATTAAAGAGTGCGCTTTGTTACCCTTAGCGGAAGACATTATTTATAGCGGAAGATTAAATATCACAGAAACCATAATTTCAAAACCTGTATGAGTAATATTGATTTCGCCGCCGCAATGAATCCTATCCATCAAGGCTTCATTGCATCATATATGTATACCCTGAGATAGGGCGCAACAAAAGGAGATGCGGCTTAATAAAACTTTATACCTGACGTAGCCTGATCCGTGGCTTCATCCACACATAGGTGCTGTCACTCATCCGCACCTGTCACCTGTGCTAAAGACAAGTTATTAGAACTACAAACAGAATCCAACTCCTACTAACACCCAAACATAATATAACAATTATAAGGAAGGGGATATCTGGACTCTTATTGGGCCGAGGCGGTCTTCCCGCGACCACCGCCTACGTACTCCGTATCATCCTGCATACGGCCTCAGACCCACGTAGTTCTATTAGTTTCGCACGGGTTGCCCTCCCAGACCGTCCGTCGTGCGGGTTGCCTTAGAGTAAAACTCATAGGCCATCCGATTTTATCCCTTGTCACATTCCCGAAGGCAACATTTCATTCCCGTAGGAATTACTTTCTCGAAGGCAACATTTCATTCCCGTAGGAATTACTTTCTCGAAGGCAACATTTCATTCCCGTAGGAATTACTTTCTCGAAGGCAACATTTCATTCCCGTAGGAATTACTTTCTCGAAGGCAACATTTCATTCCCGTAGGAATTACTTTCTCGAAGGCAACATTTCATTCCCGTAGGAATTACTTTCTCGAAGGCAACATTTCATTCCCGTAGGAATTACTTTCTCGAAGGCAACATTTCATTCCCGTAGGAATTACTTTCTCGAAGGCAACATTTCATTCCCGTAGGAATTACTTTCTCGAAGGCAACATTTCATTCCCGTAGGAATTACTTTCTCGAAGGCAACATTTCATTCCCGTAGGAATTACTTTCTCGAAGGCAACATTTCATTCCCGTAGGAATTACTTTCTCGAAGGCAACATTTCATAAGAGAAGAAAAGAGATGCCCTTTAAGATTAGCAATATATCCACCCGCAACCTGTAGGCGGAGAGAAGACGAACTCTATATAAGCTTAGCATATCTTCATCCGAGAAGGTAACACTATTTTAACCCGGCTGGCAATTAAATCGAGCCATCTTCATATGGCCCATAGGCTCCTGTCAATCACATGGATGCTTGGTGTTCAAACCCAAGTCACCTATATAACATTCCCATTGGTATTGGTACCACATCAAAAGAAGAGGGAGTATTTCCATCTTTAATCAACATCAGAATTTGTGAAGGGGTAGGGAGGGAAGAAGTGTTAGAGAAAATGGGAAGGAGGTAGTAACAACAAAGCCCATCTACCAAAAGCATATCGACAACCCTCACTTCACAAGGTAGGCCCCAACATTAATTGATAGTGGCAGCAACAGGTTTTTTTATGACAGTAGCCCCCAATGCCAACAGCCTCAGCTAACAAGGGTAAGAGCAGCTCAAGTAGAACAGCCCCAGCTAGCAAAACAGCCACAAACAATCATATAATAGGAAAGTAAAGAGCAGCCCCCATTTTAAATCTAAAAGTTCCTAGCTGATCAAGCATAGGAGCCCCAAGATAAAATCGAAAAGCTCCTAGCTGATCAAGCATAGCAGCTCCCCCATTGAACAGCTCACAAGGCAGCCCCCTATTAACAAACCTGCAGTCCAACTCAACAAGGAGCAGCCCCCAAACCAACAAGGAAAGGAGCAGCCCCATTTCAACAGACCTGCAGTCCAACTCAACAAGGAGCAGCCCCCAAACTCAGCTCACAAGGCAGCCCCCAATTCAACAAGGAAAGGAGCAGCCCAAAGCAACAACAAAAGAGGCAACTCCAAATCAACAAGGAAAGAGAGCAGCCCCACAAATCAGCTCACAAATCAACAAGGTAAAGAGCAGCTCAAAGCAAACAGCCCCAAATCAACAAGGTAAAAGGGCAGCTCAAAGCAAACAGCCCCAAATCAACAAGGTAAAGAGCAGCTCAAAGCAAACAGCCCCAAATCAACAAGGAAAGGATCAACCCAAAGCCACAAACCTGCAGCCTAACTTAACAAGAAGCAGCCCCCAAACCAACAAGGAAAGGATCAACCCAAAGCCACAAACCTGCAGCCTAACTTAACAAGAAGCAGCCCCCAAACCAACAAGGAGAGGAGCAGCCCCAACTATTAAACCTGCAGTCCAAGTTAGCAAGAAGCAGCCCCCAAACCAACAAGGAAAGGATCAACCCAAAGCCACAAACCTGCAGCCTAACTTAACAAGGAGCAGCCCCCAAACCAACAAGGAGAGGAGCAGCCCCAACTATTAAACCTGCAGTCCAAGTTAGCAAGAAGCAGCCCCCAAACCAATAAGGAAAGGATCAACCCAAAGCCACAAACCTGCAGCCTAACTTAGCAAGGAGCAGCCCCCACAATCATCTCACAAGGCAGCCCCCCAATTAATTGATAGTGGCAGCAACAGGTTTCCATGACAGTGATGTTTTTATCCAAACTCACCAGAGCTAAAACGTGGAGCCAAACAAAGACTAAGAGAAATAGAAGCATGTAGCAACCAGAGGCTCAGATGTCTTAAAGTAGTGGAAGAAAAAGGAGGAAGACGGAGAAGGAACTCTCATCCTCCAACCTCCATCCAACAATAATTATAGTTGCACGGGTTGCATGGGAAGTCTCTCCTCAAGCCATCCTCAATGCCCTAAACCTAGAAGAGATAAACTACATCTTCATTTCATTTTGATTGTCATTCTTCATCGCCTCCTATAGTTCGACCCGCTATATCAGTCTTTCATCAGCTCCAAAGACATGTATGTACACATATATATATATATCTATACGTATGTATATAGAAAGGGAGAGAAAGAGGGCAGTATCCTAGGCACCTAAACAATCAGCCACCATTAACAGCTCACAAGGGCAGCCCTCAATTCAACAAGAAAAGGAGCAACCCCCAACATTAACCCAGACTAAGACCGTATATGATTAAACCCAAGGAGCAGCCCCCATATTGATATAACAGCAGCCCCCCATTAACAATGCTAGGAAGCAGCCCCCTCCATTTAAAATAACAGCAGCCCCCTCTTTAACAAAGATAAGAAGCAGCCCCTAAACAAAATTTCACATAGCAGCAGCCCCCATTAGAGTGTGATAAGGCAGCCCCCCCCCCCCCCCTCTAATAAATAGAAAAGAATAGCAGCATCCCAACTGAATTAAAGGAAAAATTAGCTCCGGGAAGGGTACCCCAAGCAGCCCCCGTCTAATAAATAGAAAACCAAAAGGCATCAGCCCCCCCCCCCTAATAAATAGAAAAGAATAGCAGCATCCCAACTGAATTAAAGGAAAAATTAGCTCCGGGAAGGGTACCCCAAGCAGCCCCCGTCTAATAAATAGAAAACCAAAAGGCAGTGAAGAAATTAAGAGTGTGAGAAGGAGGAAGTGTTTCCTTGCCATACCTTGCCGTGAAACCCTTACCATGACAGAGCTTCGAGGAGGAGGAAGAGGGAGAGAGGAAGAAGGAGAGATGAGGGCGAGGAGACCTTGCCGTGAAACCCTTACCATGACAGAGCTTCGAGGAGGAGGAAGAGGGAGAGAGGAGGGCGTTCTTACCGTCCCCCTTGCCCTGGAAGAGGAGAAGCCTCCCTATGTAGCCGACGATGCCCAATCCCGTGCCCCCACGAGCTCGCCCATGGTATTGCTCCAGTGCTTTGATCGCTCCTCCCGGTTTTGGTCTCTCGATGGTTTTTTGATTAGCAGTTTTTTGTGCACGTATATACATATATACACATAACATTTTATACATATGTATATACACACATCTCTTTATATACATATATATATATTATAGGCTAATAACTCTTCTGATAAGCTTAGGAAAAATGCGCAGAGGGTATCGTTGTGTTTGTGTCAACCATACGAAGCTAACAAACTCATTCGAAGTTGATTTTTGGTCCGTTTACTCATAATTATTTGTTTGAATTAGTGCGCAGCTCAAAATAGGTTATTTCGGCTAACTTCTCAAATCTCATCGAATTTGAACGAAACGGAATGCGTTGCGCTCGTATCGATCATACGAGTTTAATGCAACTGACGGAAATCGATTCGGGGCACGTATGCTCCATATTCTAAAACTGCGTCGTCGTGACGCGCTGCGATACTCAAAACGGACACTTTTACCAAATGACTTCTGATCGAAACGAAACGAGTTCCGTTGCACTCGTGTCAACTATACGAGTCTAACGTAACTGACGGAAGTCGATTTGGAGCACGTGTGCTTTGTATTCTAAAATCGTGTCGTCGTGACGCGCTACTATACTCAAAATGGTCATATTCTGCATATGACCTCGATTCGAAACGAAACGAGTTCCGTTGCACTCGTATCAATTATACGAGTCTAATGCAACTGACGGAAGTCGATTCGGAGCACGTATGCTCGATGAACAACTTTGACGTTGTGGCGAGGCACGATGCTGCCTAAAACAGTCATTTCTCTACCTGACTACCTCTAGGTGGTGAAGGTCGGGTCGTGATTGCCTGATGACCCGGCCTAGATTCCTCCAAGGGTTCAACTGAACCGGCTAGACCCCTTTTTCGAAGTCGGGATGTTACACATGCCACATCTATTTGCAAAAATTTTCTTATAATTCTCTAATTGAGAATGAGAGGTTTTAACAACTTTTTCTAAGTCCTTTTTTTCTTTTACAAGTAGATCAAATTTTTGATCGGACTTAGAAATAGTAGTTTCAAGTTCTTTTATCCTTGTCGAAGAATGATCACACTCTTGACAAAATACCTTCTCCTTCCTAATAGATTCCAACTCATTTGATAGTTTTTTATTTGCTTTTAAAAGGCCTTTATTTTCAGATTTTAAAAAATCAATTTCCTTTAAGCTTTTATCCAAAACTTTGCATGTTTTCATAAATTCAGAATATAACTCATCATAAGATGGAGGCGTTACCTCAGTGTCGCTTTGGACACTGCAGTCGTCATCAGATGTAATGTTCCCTTTTGCCATCAAACATAGATTAGCCTCCTCTTCCTCCTGTGTTGAGGGATCACTTTCTTCACCAGACGAAGAATCATCCCAAGTCTCTGCCTTTAACACTTTCTTCTTGTAACTTTTATCGTGCCTCTTTGCTTTTTGCTCTTTCAGATATTTTGGGCACTTGCTTCTGATATGACCAATCTTCTTGCAATGGTAGCACTCCGGTGGCGGACGCTCCTCTTCATTCTCCACTTTTCCTTTGCCTTTTTGGTAGGCAAAATCCTTCTTTTTGAAAAACTTTTTAAATGAGTTTCTCCTCTCCGGATTTCTCATAAACTTCTTAAAATTTCTCACAAACAGTCCTTCTTCATCTTCATCACTTTCTTCAGTCTCACTCTCAATTTCCTTTTTAGATTTCAACACCAAGCTTTTCTTTTTGGGCTCCAAATTATACTCTTGGCTTTGAATCTTCAACTCCACTTCATGGGTTTTTAGATTCCCAATGAGACTTTCCAATTGTAAGGTCTTAAGATCATGTGACTCAGAAATTGCAGTCACTTTTGGATTGAACTTCGGGGGAAGTGATCTTAAGATTTTTCTAACTAAATCTCCATTTGAAAAAACCTTACCCAACACCTTTGAATCGTTCACGATTTTAGTGAATCGTGTGTACATTGTGTCAATTTCTTCATCCACCTCCATTTTGAATCTTTCGAACTCTGACTCCAATTGAAATAGCTTTGAATCCTTTACCTGCGAAGTACCTTCATGAGTAATTTCTAAAAGATTCAAAATATCAAAAGCAGTATCACAAGCACAGACTCTATTAAACTCAGTGCGATCTAGTGCGCAAAATAAGGCATTCATGGCCTTTGCATTGTTTTTGCATTTTAATTTATCATTATCATCCCACTTGTCTTTGGGTTTTTCCATAGTTACATCTCCTACAACAAATGTTGGAGAAGTGTAACTAGTTTCTACCATATTCCAGACTTCTATATCTAAAGCAATTAGAAAACAACGCATACGTGTTTTCCAATAATTATAGTCCGTGCCCGTGAAAAGTGGTGGCTTACTAATTCCTTGCCCCTCAACGAACGCGTGATCGTTGTGCGCCATTACTCCCGGTGGTAAAACCGTTTTGGAGTAACCTTGCTCTGATACCACTTGTTGGATCGTATGACGCCCTTAGAGGGGGGGTGAATAAGGGTGTGTTTAAATTTGTAATTTTTTTTCTTAATAATTTTAGACAAATTTACTTTAATAGAAAGTTACTTAAAAATAATTTTAAACCAATGCAATTTTTGTATAACACCAAACACAAATTTCTAAGATAAAGATTTAAGCACACAAATTTGTAATTAGTGAAAGGATCATAATTTTATATATATCATGAAATTTGCATACAAATAAAAATGATCTTAACAATGCTTAAGATCAAGGCACAATTATGATAAAAATACAATAATTTTGGTTTACCAATCCTTCTCCCAAGGATCGGAAGGCTATCGCTTGTCTCTCCCAAGATCAAGCCCAAACCTATCCTCTAGATCTTCCCAAGATCTAGACGTAGCACACAAGGCCACGATTTCCCACCAAGCCACGCAAGGACTTGGACGCTCCGCACAAGGAAGCGATTTTCCCTTAAGCCGCGCAAGGACTTAGACGCCGCACGCAAGACGACGATTTCTTTCCCAATACAAAATGAAATATGAGTAAATGAAAATACAATATGAAAAAGACAACTCCCTAGAAATTCAGATCTCTGAATGGATTGTTGAAGCCTCGAGATGATCGTTGATGTAGAAGCGCGCCCGATCTCGTCTTCAATCTTCAATCCTTCTTTGCACAAATGGGAGTTGAGGAGGTTCTGGAGCTCTCTGGTTCGTATGCACTCAGAAAGGAACTGGAATTCTCAAAAGCTTGGAATGCACGAACCAAAGGAACCATTTTATAGAATTTCACTGTCGCCTGGGCGACAGTGACTGTCGGAATTTTCCGACAGCGCTAAACTGCCGCTGTCGTGTCGTCGAGCCGTCGTGCGGGCAGTTGCTGGAATCGTGGAGCTGTCGCCTGGGCGACATCGATGTCGGAATTTCCGACAGCGCAAAACCGCCGCTGTCGTGGGTGAAGTCGTGGGCAGTTGGTGTAACCGTCGAGCTGTCGCCTGGGCGACATCGATGTCGGAATTCCGACAGCGCAAAACTGTCTTTCGTCGATCTGCCGTGGAGGGAAGTAGTTGTAACTTCTCTGCTGTCGCCTGGGCGACAGTGGCTGTCGGAATTTTCCGACAGTGAATTTTTCCCACATGCAATTTTAGCTCCAGCAGCAATGTGAACATCACATACCTGTTATCTGCACACCATTAATGAAAATAGAATCAAATACAAAAGAGACTTTGTTATTATCAAACCGGAGGAGTGCGAAACGCATGCTCCAACAGTTCTGAGCGCGCGGTGAGCGCGGAGGCGTTCTGAGCGCGCAGGCGATCTGAGCGCAGCGGATAATATTCACGGGGGAATAATACTTATGCAAGAATAATGTTTCGGCGTGTAGTTTGGTCAACGTTCTGAGCGCGGTGAACGCGAAGGCGATTGATGCACGACCGTGAGAAGACCTCGAGGCCGAGGTGGTCGGGAGCAATCCCCAATTGGGGAGTGCCGAACACTCCCCAATTGGAGAGTGCTGAATACATAACTCCCCTTTGGGGAGCTACTATTCACGTAACTCCCCCTTTGGGGAGTTACTATTCACGTAACTCCCTAAGGGGAGTTACGCGGCTCCCCAAATGGGGAGTGGGGCACTCCCCAATGGGGGAGTGCTACATAGGCGCTGACCAAGACAGCGCACATTAAATGGGCGCTGGGGGGGGGGGGGGGGGGGTGCGGCAGGTGCCGCACCTTTTTCGCGCGGCGAGTACTGCGCCACTTTGGCGCGACGAATGCCGCGCCTCTTTTGCGCGACGACTGCCGCACCGTTTTGGCGCGACGAATGTCGCGCCCTCTTGGCACCGTAATTGGTGCACATATTGGCACGTAGATTGATATGCGTCGCTTGCCGCGTGACACCTTTTGATTTTCACGTCACGCGTGGTGCTTGCGTAAGCGGTGGTACCCGTCCGGATACGTTTTGTGGGACCGCATCCCGTATCATTTTTACGGGTGCACATCAATTATAATATATGTCAAGTAATTACATGAAAACTATAAAATTGTATTTGCCAAATTTTTTCTTTTTAGTAATATAGCTTTACCAAATATTAAATCCATGAATTTTAAACTCATTGAAATGATTACGGTCGTCGGATCAAACCGTTCACTCTCTCTCCACTTTTTCTTAGGTCTCCTAAACCTACTAGGGGGCGACTTAAACCTACTAGAGGGTGGCCTAAAACTATGTTAAAATAATTAAATTTGAATCAGGTACTACCAAAAATATTCTACACGACATCAACATATAGCCAGCCCGATGAAGCCTCGCAAACAGTGTAACCCGCTCGAAATACGTCATTTTTCAAATATCGAATGACATTTTTTTAATTTATACCGGAATAGATAACTTAATTCCACGATATGTGGCTAAGGCTTCGTTTGGGGCGGCGTTTCGCCGCCCCGTTTGCCCCAAACGCCGCCGGAAGGCGGCAAAACAAATGCCCCTCCGGCGGCGTTTGCTCCGTTTCCACCCGCCCGCCATGAGAAACGCCCCAAAAAGCAGCTTTTTGAACAGCCACCTCCCCCCTCCAGTTCGGCTTCTCCGTTTCCATCCGCCGGATCGATCCGCCGCCGCCGAACCAAATGAAGCCTAAGTTTGAGCAAGATTTTAGTAAATTAAAATAAAAAACAAATAGATGCGCCAGGTGAGACTCGATCTGCCGACCATCACCTTTACAGTCATGCATCTTATCCATTAAGCTGTCAACACTTTCCCATTATATTATCGACACAGTTTTTATATGTACTAATATTAGTGAAATTAAATTAAAATTAA
Source organism: Dactylorhiza incarnata (assembly GCA_033032865.1). NCBI lineage: Eukaryota > Viridiplantae > Streptophyta > Magnoliopsida > Asparagales > Orchidaceae > Dactylorhiza > Dactylorhiza incarnata. The sequence continues at coordinate 2,625,623 of JAWHQI010000169.1, forward strand.
CTTTTTTTATTTCCATTAAGTTAAAATTATCTTTTTTTATTTCCATTAAGTTAAAATTAACTTTTTGTATGTAGGGGCTAACATGAGTGTTGAACACTCATGTTTATATATATAAACGAGTGACAGTGCACGGGGCCCCCCGTGCCCCGCGCGACAGTACCTGTCCCGCGGTGGCGTGCTTCGCCCGCCCCTAATCGGCGGGCTTATTTTAAATTTTTGGTTTAATTCAATTTTTAAATAATTTTATTTTTTAAAATTATATCATTTTTTGCCTTTTTTTAAATAATTTTTTTCGGCTTCGCCCGCCCCTAATCGGCGGGCTTATTTTAAAATTTTGGTTTAATTTATTTTTTAAAATTATATCATTTTTTGCCTTTTTTTTAATATATTTTTTTTTTCAATTTTTAAATTATTTATACGATACTTTATTATAATTTTTCGAAAAAAAACTCTACGCAGGTGGTCTGCGAATAGCTAATCGGCACAAAACTGTTTGACTATTCACAAACTATGGTGGTCTGCGAATAGCCAACCAGCGCAAAACTGAAAGACTATTCGCAGACCACCTGCGAATGGATAGGATCATTTGAATCTTCATCCGACGGCTTTATATTAGTTGGTGGACCGGATTACACCATAACTTAATATTTTTATATATTAGTATAGATATAAATGCATTTGTTGGCGTGTTGCACTTATGCCTAAGAATCTGTTAATATTACGGTAATGCCTGTGCACGAGATCTGTTAATGATATCACACGTCCACATTGTGTGGAGCCATATACAATTGATCCAATTTTTGCTCTAAGCATCTCACATATTTGATTTGTGCGGGATCCGGCCGGAAATCTGGAGCAAAAAGGGGTTCGGTTAAATTCCGGCAAAAAATCTGGAGCAAATTTTGTTTTTATGTTTTCGGCTGTCTTTTCAGCTGATTGTCCGACTGATCGAATGGCTCAGATCTCACCCGCACGAATCAAATACGCGGGATATAGGCTTCATTTGGCGCGGCGGTGGCGGGCGGCGTTTGCAGCAAACGCCGCCGCAAAGCGCGTAACCAAATGGCGGGCGGCGGCGTTTGCCGCGTTTGCACCCGCCGCGCCATGAGAAACGGAGCAAAAAGCTCCGTTTCGATCCCCCGCCTCCGCCCTCCGGTTCGAAAGCTCCGTTTGCATCCGCCGGGAGAAACGCCACCGCCGAGCCAAATGAAGCCTAAGTTAACATTTTTGTTCTCAGACAGAACCACTTTCTTTAAAGCAACCACTGTTCATTTTATTATCTCGCTCCTTCTGCCTTCCTAGGGTTTCGCCTTCCTCCCTGGACCTATGTACGCCGACCGGATCGCAGCAGGAACCAAGCGCTCCGTCAAAGAGCGCCTCGACAGCGATGTGGGCGAGGATCTTGGTTCGGCTCGGCAGCCGCTTTTGAAAAGGTTAGCGTCCTCATCCCCATCACCGGATATATTCGTTTGCGGTGGCCCGGAGGTTAGGTTTTGAATTCAATGGCATGCCGAGCTCTACATCTATACTATTTATGTGCTGCTTCTGCTGTTTTCAATGCCGGCATGATTGTTTACTTAAGCGTTGGGTACCTAGGAAGCTGCGGTGGAAGGCTAAGCTACCGCAGCTTTCTGTTCGGATGGAAGCACTCTTACACTTTGAGTATCCATTTACTCCATAATAATAGTTTGAAAGAGTTTAACCGTGTTCTATCCAATTATAGATAGAGAATATCTGATCACATCGATTTGGCTCAGATTATACAAATGTCATCTAGGTTTGTATCGATTTTGATTTGATTTGAAAAAAAATTTGAGTCATCTAGAAATCAATGTCAAGTAGAGTCACTTTTTTGTTCTTCCCCTGAGAACTAAAATTCTACTTTAGGGTTTTATCTACATCAATAAGTCGATTGTTGGTGTCCATATCCATTTCATTTGCTCATTACAATTTTAGCCCCTCTATCGTACATAGTATATTGGGGAACTATTTGTTCTAATGCGTTTCTTTATCCTAAATTCAAGCTGGGTATCCTAAATTCAAGCTGGGTATGCTGATATATTGACATACTTTTTGTTAATGAAGAAACTGTGTAAAACATATTTGATAACGAACGGGCAAGCAACATAAAATATCTTCAGTAGCGACAAAATTTGTGAATATGTGCGGCTTTTTGGCACTTTGCACCCCCAAAATAGGGGGTTTTGGCACTTTGCACCCCGAATTTTTAAAATTGGCACATTGCACCCCAAATTTTTAAAATTGGCACTTTGCACCCCAATTAAAGATTTCTGGCACTTTGCACCCCTAGCTGAATTTTCAAGGGTATTTAAGTCCGGGAAGCAATAGAAATTTAACATTTTTGGCGTGCAAATATAAATTTGACAAAATTCGGTGCAGTGTGCAATAAAAAATTAGCATTTTTACTGATACCCGGACCTAAAGACCCTTGAAAATTCAGCTTTGGGGGTGCAGAGTGCCAGAAATCTTGAATTGGGGGTGCAAAGTGCCAATTTTAAAAATTCGGGGCGCAAAGTGCCAAACCCCCATATTTCAGGGGTGCAAAGTGCCAAAAAGCCAATATGTGCCGTATACTTTACATCCTCGTGACTTCTGATTCATACGCAAAGTTTTTTTTTTGGTCCTTCAAGATATGGACAGTGAAAATCATGTTTATTTTGATTGGCTTAAAATCATCCACTACTATGAGTTTATGGCTAAGTTACCATCATGGCTTGCTGTCATTATTATAGCTAACTGGATGGTAGCTATTCTTGTGTCATTGAATAGTCAAATTTATGATCATCAACACTGACATCTGTCAACTTTGACAGGCGGCGATATGCTGATGACAAATGGAAACATGATCTTTATGAGAGTGAGAGGGAACCTCCATCTTTAAGTATAATAGCTGTGAAAGTGCCAATAATCATATTTGGATTATTTCAGTTCACTTTATAATAACTTCTTGTTTAAAATTTAAACATGTTTTTAAATTAAGAATCCAGAGTTGGGCCTAAGGATCTTCGATTGAAGCTTCAAAAGAAAGTTTCTCAACAAAACTACCGAACTAGAAAGGAGACTGGAGTACGAGATTTGAGGGAAAAGCTTTCTGGTATAATGCACTGCAACTCAATAAATGATGATGTGCCAAAAGGTAAAAGCATGCAGCAGAGTTCCATTCCTGTGAAGAAAAATGCGACTTCTGTTGAAGCATCAACGCAGGAGACTAAGAAGAACTCTAATCAAACTTATTCTGAGAAAAAGGCTAAGCAAAAGGTTTGTCTATTTTAATTCCCGTTTTCCTACACTATTATGTATTGCTTTCATTGATTAAATTACACAAAAGCAGAATCTTATGAAATATCTTTAATGTTGGGCATCTAGTTAGTTGTTTTCTGCTTATAGACAACTATTTTTGCTAAATTTTTCTCAAACAGAAGTATGAGTGCCACCTACCCACATTACATTTTTTTATATTAGTAGTCAGTAGACATGTGACCTGAAGTAGGTTGGATTGCTCCTAGGACAAAATATATTGAAACCTAATGAATTCAGTTTTGGTTAGGAGGTAGTTTTTTTTTACTCTGTTTATCCAACACCGTTCAATATACCAACCAGTGATAAAGATTTGAACTATGAAATGATGGGGATCCCGGATCGTGGATGGGGTGACCCTTATTGGAGCCCGCACGAGTCAATGTACGCAGGAGGTGGAGATAAGATCGTCGTACAGACGATCCGAGCCGGTGGTCGCGTTCAAAGCAATAGCAACATATTTTTTATGAGCAGGAGGTGGATTTAAGTTTCGGACGATCTTGACCGTCCATAGTGGGTTCTAGGTCTATAAATAGATGTCTAGGGGACGATTTTTAGGCATCACAGAATTTGGAGAAAATTTCTAGGCTCTCGTGGTCTTCCCACGGTGTCAAATCCATGGATCCTTGTTGCCGAAGCCAAGGTAACGATCCTTTCTTCTATAACTACTGCGCAACCACCCCACTACTCATAACCTCTAATAACTAGTTAATTACCACCACTACCCACCAAATTCCAATATAACTAGCTACATTTATCACTTTCCACAAAAGAACATCATATTAGCTGCATCTTTCTACAGAAATTGTCTACTTTCTCTCTCCAGATCTAGTGACTGATCATCATCCAAGCCCTAACCACCCATTCTTACATGAAATCCATCTTCTGAACACCCATCTGCCCATCCCCACCTCCGCTGGCACTTCCATTTCACTCAGAAATCGCTACAACAAGAAATTCACCCACACATCTCTCTAGCCAAGCCTGTTCATGTCCAGAACTTTTTTACACAACCTGGATCGTTTTCATTTCAATGTTCTCTTCCAGATTTGCTACAACCAGCCCCGTTCCATCCCAATTTAACCCCATTAACCCTTACTTCTTCTCCCAACAGCCCTGCATTACCTCCCCTTCATTTCAGCAATCCGTAGATACTACCAGAGCCCCACCATGCTCTCCAAAACTCCATTTGGTCACTAAACTTCATACCAAATCAGTGCAGAATTGCTTTCCAGCCCCAATTCAACCATTATTCAAGTCTTCCAGACGCCTATTACTTATGCAAGTTCTTGTATGAAATTTTGCTAATTGTTGAATGCTTTGTGGATGAACATATTATTTGCGTTACAAATTCATATCACTTAGCCCATCCATTATGCTACTTACAAGGTTTATTCGCCTATCATTTAATTGAAGCCCTCTTTGTTTTAATACAACTAATAATTGTTTGTTCATCTGATACTCTAAAATCAATTGCGGTTGTTTGCGCATTTCTTTATTAATTTTAAAATTTATTGCTATTTAATTGTTGGACAATTGTATTTGCCTCACATCATTTAAATTCCTCTTGATACTACACTAACACCACCTCATTAGAGTTCCCATTTGGGCACACATACACTACACTCACTAATTTTGTCCTGCGTCAGTTTGGTATCAGAATCCTAGGATCAGACTTAGTTTAGGATATGCGGGACTAAAGTCTATAAATCATTCAGGTCATATCATAGCAGTCGTTGGCTCGTTGCTACTCTTCTCCTCTGTATGAGGAACCAAAGTTCATATATGCTTGGTCCCATAGAGTTCTTTTGGAGAGATCTTTGTATTATTACGATTATTTTCATCGTCCTCAGCCCCCATTTATAGAAATAGTGTTGAACACCCTTTAGCACGGTTTAATTCTTCTAGAGGCGAATACTACGGTGAGTATCATAGATCTCATTTATGGAATTGTCGTGAGGATGATATCACATGTTGATTTCGGATAGATGCACCATCTTTTGACAGCCAATTGTACTCAAAGGCACTTACATATTGGTTATTAGGCATATACGAGCGTTTTGACTGGTATAACTTATCTGACGAGTGTCGCGTTAGATTTGCAAAGATGAAGCTTCAAGACCAGGCTAAGATTTATTCGACTGACCTATAGCGTATGATTAAACCCTATGGTCTTCGCTCCATTTCCTGATGAGCAGACATGAAGCGAATTTCGAGGAAGAAATATCTTTCAGTATCCAATATTCCCATACTAATTACATGGGAATTAAATTAATGAGTCATACTATGAAATTATGACAACGAGTAATAGAGAGAAGAGTAAGACGAGAGACTAACATCTCAGAGAATCAATTTGGATTCATGCCAGGGAGGTCAACCATGGAAGCCATACATCTCTTGAGGAGACTCATTGACAACTATCAAGAAAGACAGATTTACATATGTTGTTTATTGATCTGGAGAAGACTTATGATAGGGTTCCAAGAGAGGTCTTGTGGAGAGTCTTAGAAAAGAAAGGTGTAAATGTATCATACATTGACGTAATCAAAGATATGTATACAAATTCAGTGACCAGGGTGAGGGCATCTGGAGGATTAACACAGGAATTCCCGATCGCTGTTGGCTTACATCAAGGGTCAGCTTTAAGCCCTTATCTCTTTACCCTTATCTTAGATGAGCTCACCGGACATATCCAACAAGCGATACCTTGGTGTTTATTATTTGCAGATGATATTGTTTTGGTCAATGAGACGCGCGAGGGTGTAAACGCGAAATTTGAATCTTGACGAGAAACTTTAGAAAAGAAGGATTTTAAGTTGAGCAGGACAAAGACGGAGTATATAAAGCTTAAATTTAGTAGTGCAAGAAGGTCGGATGACTCCGTCATTAAATTGGGTGACCAAGATATTTCCCGCTATGAGTGCTTTAAATATCTGGGATCGATAATTCAAAAATATGGAGGTGTAGATAAAAATGTGATACATTGAATCCAAGCAGGTTGGTTGAAGTGGAGAGACGCGCCTGGGATCTTATGTGATCGTAAAGTACCATTAAAACTTAAAGGTAAGTTTTACCGTACTGCAATTAGGCAAACAATGCTCTACGGTTCTGAGTGTTGGGCAGTGAATGGCGTACATGAGCAAAAAATGAGAGTTGCGGAGATGAGAATGCTTAGGTGGATGTATGGTCACACGAGACTAGATAAAATTAGAAATGAATGTATCAGGGATAAAACAGGAGTGATGCCAATTGTAGAGAAGATGCGAGAAGCTCGTTTAAGATGGTTCAGACATGTACATAGGATACCATTAAAGGCACCTGTTAGGCGTTGTGAGAGTTTAGTCACTGGGCATGTTAAACGGTGGAGGGGTAGACCAAAAAAGACTTGGAATGAAACTGTAAGGAAAGACATGATCTACTTATGCATTAGTGAGACTATGATTACAGATAAGGCGCAATGGCGACAAAGGATCCATATAGCCGACCCCACTATGGCGGGATAAAGGCTTGAATGTTGTTGTTGTATCCAATATTCCCATAGGACTATAGGGGTCAATTCTTTGACCAGTTACACGATCTTCAACAAGGGACTATGTTCATTGTCGATTATATGACTGATTCCACCAGGTAGTAGTGAGGAGTGATATTTAGGAAGAGCCCATTGGGACCGCTTCTATGTTTCGATCTGGACTCCACACCAAAATTCGTGGAGAGCTGACTTCTCATCGTTTAAATCTATCGATCAAATATTTAACCTAGTCGTACATTACGAGCATTATCTTAGATTAGCCCGAGTCGAGTTGATCTGCAGCTTTACAAGTCCACTACTAGAGATCCTTCCTCACTAAAGACCACAAGTACACCTAGTTGTGACGATACAAACATGGCATGTCGATCCCCGACTATGTGGCTCTCCTATTTTGATGAGATTCAGACATTCAATGTGTTATCTTCCAGGACATAGGACCCGTGGAGACCCCATGCCCTATGTGGAGTTTACTCCTCGACGGTGAGCATGAGCCTATTCCTGACCCGATAGTGTATGACGACGGAGATAATGTTGCGATTGTTTCTGAGAGGGCATGATCACCGTACACCCCTTCTTGATGAGAATGTGGTTCTGGTGAGTGATCCATTCATGAGTTCAAGACTCTTGATGTTTCTTCAAGTCATATCTCCGAGTCATCCCACCCTAAGACTCTTGGGCCTAGTGTTGCGTACTTAATGATTGCCCCTCTTACGCTTGAGGGCACTCCTGATATTTCAAAAACCTACGCTGATACCTGCGATGAATTTCGTTATACCCCTCTTGGTTTGCCACATAATGAGTTCTCCTTTTGTGGAGACATTTGACACATCATAGAGTGGTATCCTAGTTTCAGTGTCGCATACATTCTTCCGAGTGATTGTCTCCTTCACGACGATTTTACCTACTGACCGTTTGGCGAGTCTTTTGACGATTCACATCTCTTAATAGACATTTGGTACGCCATAGGCTGATACTTTAAACTAATGCCTCAATGGGTACAAAACAAAAGGTTTGTCTATTTTAATTCCCATTTTCCACACTATTATGTATTGCTTTCATTGATTAAATTTAGCAAAAGCAGAATCTTATGAAATATCTTTAATGTTGCACATCTAGTTAATTGTTTCCTGCTTATAAACAACTTTTGCTAAAAACTTTCAAACAGACGTGTGAATGCTACCTAACCACATCACAATTTTTGTATATTAGTAGACATGTGACCTGAAGGGGAGCCTTGGCGCACCGGTTGAGGTGTTGCCGTGTGACCTTGAGGTCACGAGTTTGAGTCCTGGAAGCAGCCTCTTGTAAAAATGCAGGGTAAGGTTTGCCTACATTTCACCCTTGTGGTGGGACCCTTCTCTGGACCCTCGCTGCGCGGGGATGCTTTGTGCACCAGACTGCCCTTTTTTTAATAGACATGTGACCTGAAGTAGGTTGGATTGCTCCCATGACAAGATATGTTGAAACCTAATGAATTCAATTACGGTTAAGAGTTAGTTTTTTTCACTCTGTTTAATCAACACCATTCAATATACAAACCAAATCAACACCATTCAATATACAAACCAAATAACTGAAGTTAATCAGAATAATATGAGTTCACAAAAGAAAAAAAAATAGAGAGCATATCTGTGATAAAGATTTGAACTATGAAATGATGGGGATCCCAAATCGAGGGCCGTGGGAGGAGAATGTGATCTCTGACCGCGTGTCTGTTGAAGAATGAGTCGGCGACTCATAGGCAGGGGTTTGGTTAAGAGAATCCACCGTAGCTGTAGCGAAAACGAGTCTTCATTGGGCGATTGATACCGCTATACAATTACAACCTATCTTTGCTCAATGGGTTCAAAGCACTCATGCTTTAGCACCTAGCGTAACAACTCCTGGCGCAACAACAAGTACCAACTTAAATTAGGGAGGTGGTATGTTAATAGCAGTGGCGGCAAAGTTGCTTTGTTACTTATCTATTAGGAACCACCGATTTTTTTGGTTCATCACATTCATGCATTTACAATCATGTGACTGTATTAATACTACTGAAGGGTGTTCTATTTGCTAGCAGTTCCCATTTGAGCTGGATAGATAAATGTTTTGTTTTATGTGATTATTTTTTAAAATAAGTTGTTGAGTATCAAAAACTTATTACGTGAAAGCCCATTTTTTTGAAATGAGTTGAAGGAGTGGGCATTATTAGTGGGGAGGACAATAAATTGTGGTTTATCAGGACCAATGTTATGAGCTTTTGGAATCCAATGGGATCTTCGTAAAGTTGATAGTTCTGAGTGTTACAATAAATTTGATTGGGAAGTCAAATGGCAAAAAGAGGGTGATACATTACTTCGTTATTTAGTGCGAATCAGTGGAATGGAAGAATCCATAAAAATGATTTAACAAGCTTTAAATGGAATTCCCGGAGGACCTTATGAAAATTTAGAAAACCGCCGCTTTCATACGGTAAAGAATTCCAAATGGAATAATTTTGAATACAAATTTCTTACTACCAAATAATTGGAGTTAATCCGAATAATATGAGTTCACAAAAAAAGACAGCATATTAAAGATAAAGATTTGAACTATGAAATGATGGGGATCCTGGATCGAGGGCTGACCGACGCTTATCAGAGCCTGCAATAGTCCACGTACGCAGGAGGTGGAGATAAGATCGTCGTACAGACGATCCGAGCCTTTTGTCCCGTACAGAGCAACGACGACATATTTTTATATAATTTTTTATTTCATGTAAAATTGGTGGATTTATGTTTCAGATGATCTTGACCGTCCATGATGGGTTCTAGGTCTATGAATAGATTTTTATGGGTTAATTTCCAGGCATCACAAAATTTGGAGATAATTTCTAGGCTCTCGTGGTCTTCCCACGGTGCCGAAGCCAAGGTAACTACCAAGGTTGCAGATATCGGATGTCGGGTTCATGTCGGTTTGAGTTTGAAATGTCGGATGTCGGATTGCGGGGGATATATCGGGGATATTTTACAATGTCGGATTTTAATATTTAATAAATTTATTCATATATATATATACATATTTTTTATAAATATGTATAATTGTATACATAATGTATGTTTATAAATTACACAATAAACATATATACACATTGTGTATGTTTATAAATTAAATAAAGAAATGTCGACTACAATAAACAACATAAAAATCACCAAATGAGAGTGAGATGAGAAAGTCCTCGACGCTAGACTTAGAGAGATGCACGAAATGAAGCACGAAACAAAATATTTTTGTTTGGTCTCTTCAAAAAATGAAAAAATACTTTTAATACTCGACGATATATCGTCAGACATTTTTGCTTAAAATATCGATGTCGTGACGTTTTGTCCCCAAAACCTTTATGTCGACATGTCGGCCGACATCTACAACACTGGTAACTACCCTCTCTTCCATAACTACCACGCAACCACCCCCACTACTCAACCTCCAATAACTAGTTAACTACCACCTCTACCCACCAAACTTCAATATAACTAGCTACATTTATCACTTACCACAAAAAAACATCATATTAACTGCATCTTTCTACTGCGATTGGCTAGTTCCTCTCGAGAAATTCACCCACACATCTCTCTAGCCAAGCCTCTGTTCATGTCCCGAACTTTTCTGCACAACCTGGAACTTCTTCATTTCACTGTTCTCTTCCAAATATGTTTCAACCAGCCCCGTTCCATCCCAATCTAACCCCGTTAATCCTTTACCCATTCTCCCAACAGCCCTTCGTTACTTCCCCTCATTTCAGCAATCCTTAAATCCTACTAGATCCCCACCATCCTCTCCAAAACTCCATTTAGTCACTAAACTTCGTACCAAACCAGTACATAATTGCTGTCCAGCCACAATTCATCCATTATTCAAGTCTTTCAGATACCTATTACTTATGCAAGTTCTTTTATGAAGTCTTGCTAATTGTTGAATGTTTGGTGGATGAACATATTATTTGGGATACAAATTCATATCAATTTACCCATCCATTATACTATTTACAAGGTTTATTCACCTATCATTTAAATGAAGCCCTCTTTGTTTTAATACGACTAACAAATGTTCGTTCATCTAATACTCTAAAATCAATTGTGATTTTTTGCAAATTTCTTTAATAATTTCAATATTTATTGCTATTTAATTGTTGGACAATTATATTTGCACCACATCATTTAGATTTCTCTTGTCACTACACTAACACCACTTCATTAGAGTTACCATTATGGCACACATACACTACACTTATTAATTTCGTCCTGCGTCAGTTTGGTATCAGAACCCCATGTTTAAGCTTAGTTTAGGATATGCGGGACTAGAGTCTATAAATCATATATGTGATATCATAACAGTCATTGCTACTCTTCTCCTCTATACGAGGAACCAAAGTTCGTACATGATTGATCTCATAGAGCTCATTTGGAGAGATCTTTGTATTATTACGATTATCATCATCGTCCTCAGCCCCCCATTTATAGAAATAGTGTTCAACACCCTTTATCACAGTTTAATTCTTCTAGAGGCGATTACTACAAAGAGTATCATGAATCTCATATACTGAATTATCGTGAGGATGATATCACATGTCGATTTAGGCTAGGTGTGCCATCTTTTGTCAGCCAATTATACTCAAAGGCACTGACATATTGGTTATTAGGCATAGAAGAGCGTTTTGACTGGTATCATGTATCTGATGAGTGTCACGTTAGATTTGCTAAGATGAAGCTTCAAGACCAGACTAAGATGTATTCGACTGACCTAGAGCGTAAGATTGAACCCTATGGTCTTCGCTCCATTTCCAGATGAACAGACATGAATCGAATATCGAGGAAGAAATATCTTTCATTATCCCATATTCCCATTGGAGTAAGTTCTTTGACTAGTTACACGACTTTCAGCAAGGGACTATGTTCGTTGTCGATTACATGACTTGATTCTACAAGCTAGTAGTGAGGAGTGATATTTAGGAAGAGCCCATTGGTACTGCTTCTCGATATCGATGTAGACTCTGCACAAAAATTCGTGGAGAGCCGACTTCTCATCGTTTAAATCTATGGATCAGATATTTAACCTAGCTATACATTACGAGCATTATCTTAGATCCACTAGTTCGAGTCGAGTTGACCTGCAGCTTGACCAGTCCACCACTAGAGATCCTCACCAAAGACCACAAGTACACCTAGTTGTGACGACACAAACATGACATGTTGATCCCCGACTATATGGCTCTCCTATTTTGATGAGATTAAGTACGTTATCTTCTAGGACATAGGACTCATAGCGAACCCGTCCCTATGTGGAGTCCACTCCTCGATGATGAGCATGAGCCTATTCCTGACCCGATAGTGTATGATGAGGGAGATAATGTTGCAATTGTTTCTGAGAGTGGCATGAGTAGATGGTGAGCATGAGCCTATTTCTGACCCGATAGTGTATGATGACAGAGATAGTGTTGCGATTGTTTCTAAGAGTGATATGAGTAGATCACTAGAGTTAGGCACGAGGAAGTGTCCATACACCCCTTCTTGATGAGAGTGCGATTCTGGTGAGTGATCCATTCATTAATACAAGACTCTTGACGTTTCTTTAAGTCATATCTCCGAGTCATCCCACCCTATGGCTCTTTGGCGCCTAGTGTTGTGTACTTGATTGCCCCTCTTAAGCTTGAGGGCATTCCTGATATTTCAAGAACCTGCATTGGTACCTGCGATGAATTTTATTTTACCTCTTGGTGAGCCACTTGATGAGTTCTCCTTTTGTGGAGACATTCGACATATCATAGAGTGGTATCCCAGTGTCAGTGTCCCATACATTCTTCTGAGTGATTGTCGCCTTCATGATGATTTTACCTACAGACCGTTTGTCGTTTGGTGAGTCTTCTGACGAGTCACATCCCTTGATAGACATTTGATGTCATGGGCTCATATTTTAATACTAATGCCTCATGTAAGCATATAGGTGTTCGTCGCACACTCAACGAATATTTCTACAGTCCACCTAGAGAGCCTCTTGTTAAGACAACGCTTATTAGGGATGTATCCATTATTAGTAAGTCAGTCGAGTTTGAGAGTGCACTCGATGGCTCGATGATCTTGTTCATCATCACGAACACTCTTGGAGACATTCAACTTATTATATTGTCACATCTTACTACTGATGTCTTTGGTGATCATTTGAATGATCATGGTTCCCGTGATGAATTCTTCTATACTCCACCCACTGTGCCTCCTGACCATGTACCCAACTTAGGAGTTCATTATAACACCATAGAACCCAAGTCGAAGGAGTTGGTCATGTCTATCGTTCATCTTTTACATTTGTTGCATACTCGTTTGCATATATTATATGACTTGTCTGTGTTGCAAGATTCACACCTACTATATGCTTTGCATCATTTGCATGAAATGCATGAATTTACCTGACGTAAAAATGCAATAAATAATGGAAATTATACGGTTTACACAAACATTTACATGAGAAAGCAGAGCATTAGAGAAGATGAGTAAGTGATGATTATAATTAACTCTGAGAGGTTCCCTATGGGAGCAATGACAAAATTAAATGCTAGGTGAATGAGTCCCTAAGAATTGAGTCAAGTATCTTCGAATTAAATATTCCTAATAGTAAGAGAACTCATCGTGTATTCTACATTGAGGATTTGACCTCATAATATAAGCCTTATGAATATACAAGACCATTCCCTGACACCACCTCTTTGCCTCATCCACCATCTTCATTAGACTGTCCTCAGTTTCAACCTCAACCTGTTGCCCAATCACAAGCATATTCCTCAGTTCTTACTTTGACACCAGTTCTTATTTTGGCACATGAGAGCTTACAGCCGTCAACTGAGATCATAATAGACATTGTGAGCCACGAAATTTCAGCGACATTAAGAGAATCTACATTGAGATATTTGGCACCTTGGAGAGGACGGACTACTATTGATGGTACTTGGATGGCACGAGAGGAGCTCAATTTACTTACCATTTGTCTTCATAGGGAGTATGATCATCTTCATGTATCGAAAATGAATGATCTCAAGTCGGGGAAATTGATGGGGATCTCGGACAGAGGTCGGGCCGACACCTATCGGAGCCGACACGAGTCTACATATGCATGAGGCAGAGATTGGATTGCGTATATACGATCAGAGCAGGTAGTCACGTTCATAGTGATGACGACATTTTTATGTAATTTTTATATTTTTATTCCATGTAAAATTAGTGGATTATGTTCCGGACGATCTTGATTCTTGGCCGTTCGCAGTGGGTTCTAAGTCTATAAATAAATGTCTAGTCTCTAGAGGCTGATTTTCAGGAATCACATAATTTGGAGAGAATTTTTGGGCTCTCATGGTCTTCCCACGGTGCCGAATCCATGGCTCTTTGGCGCCCTAAGACACGGTAACTACCAGCTCTTGCATAACTACCATGCAACCACCCCCACTATTCATAACCTCCAATAATCACCTTTACCCACCAAATTCCAATATAACTAACTACATTTATCACTTACCAGTTACCACAAAAATAATCATATTAACTTCATCTTTCTACTGAAACTGTCTAGTTCCTCTCTCCATATCTAGTTAACTGACCATCATCCAGGCCCTAACCACTCATTCTTACGCGAACTCCAACTGCTGAACAGCCATCTGCCCATCCCCATCTTTGTCGACACTTCCATGCCACCCATAAATCACTACAGTGAGAAATTTACCCACACATCTCTCTAGCCAAGCCCTTGTTCATGTCCAAAACTTTTTCTGCACAATCTGAAACTTCTTCATTTCACTGTTCTCTTCCAGATATGCCATAGCCATCCCCGTTCCATCCCAACCTAACCCCGTTGACCCTTACCCCTTCTCCCAACAGCCCTTCATTACTTCCCCTTCATTTCAGCAATCCTTAAACCCTACCAGAGCCCGACTATCCTCTCCAAAACTCCATTTAGTCACTGAACTTCATACCAAACCAGTGCAGAATTGCTGTGCAGCCCCAATTTAGCCATTATGAAGTCTTGCTAATTGTTGAATGTTTGGTAGATTAACATGTTAAAATTCATATCAATTTACCCATCCATTATGCTATTTACAAGATTTATTCGCCTATCATTTAATTGAATCCCTCTTTATTTTAATACGACTAACAATTGTTCGTTCTTCTAATACTCTAAAATCAATTGTGGTTGTTTGCAGATTTCTTTATTAATTTCAAAATTTATTGCTATTTAATTGTTGGACAATTTTTTTTGCACCACAACATTTAGATTCCTCTTGATACTGCACTAACACTACTTCATTAAAGTTCCCATTAGGGCACACATACACCACACTCACTAATTTCGTCCAGCGTCAGTTTGTATCAGAACCCCAGGTTTAGGCTTAGTTTAGGATAGCGGGATTAGAGTCTATAAATCATGTCATATCACAACAGTCGTTGCTACTCTTATCCTCTATATGAGGAACCAAAGTTCGTATATGCTTGATCTCATAAAGTTCTTTTGGAGAGATATTTGTATTATTACTTTAATAATGATAGAAATAGTGTTGAACACCCTTTAACACGGTTTATTTCTTCTAGAGGCGATTACTACAATGTGTATCATGGATTTCATATACAGAATTATCGTTAGGTTGTTATAGTCAGATGGAAAAATAATGAGGATAATAGTTTATTATAAGGAGGCAGGGAATGTATACACGAAGGGAGTGAACCTAAACAAGAGAAAATAAATGGGCCTTTTACAATATTTTACAATCATTTAATTCAACTCCCCCCTTAAGATGAGAGTATATGTCAAACATTCTCAGCTTGATAATGTTGCTTTTGAAAATATTGCAAAATAAACACTTGGTAAATATGTCTGGTACTTGATCCTGAGATTGAACAAATGAGGTGAAAATATTGTCTTTTTCAATGATCCTTGATAAAGCGTCTATCAATTTTGACATATTTTGTTCAGTCATGTGGAACAAGATTATGTGCCATATTGATAGCAACTTTGTTGTCGCAGTATAATCTGATAGGCTTTCTAGTCTGTAGTCCCAATCTCACATTATAGTGTTATGCCAGATCTCCTCACATATTCCTTGTGACATTGCCCTATACTCCGCTTCTGTACTGGATCTCGCTACAACATTTGTTTCTTACTTCGCCAGGTCACTAAATTCCCTCCAACGAATGAGCAATATTCGGTGGCAGACTTTCTGTCATCAACATCCAGCTGTTTATTGCGGGAGAATAGAATTCCACGTCCATGAGAGTTCTTCAAGTACCGTAACACACGCATGACAACTTCATGATGTCGCAGTCTGGGAGAATGCATGTATCTGCTAAGGATCCCAACAACATGTGTGTTATCCAGATGAGTATGTGAGAGATAGATCAGTCTTCCCACCAGTCTCTGGTACCTAGAGGAGTTCACCTTCTCACCATTCTTGTCTTCATCAATCTTGCATTTCACTTCAACGGGAGTATTAATAGGAGCACAACCAATCATCCCTAGGACATATTTTCTCTGAGTAATGAAGATACCGCGATCAAAGCGTGCAACTTCTATTCCTAGAAAATACTTCAACTTTCGTAGATCTTTAACTTTCAAACTTTTTACACCGGTGCGCCCTAAGCCATGTGATTTCTGTAACACCATTTCCCGATGATTATGTCATCGACATAAACAATGAGAGTAGCCACTTTCTCTGCTTTCCTTTTCACGAAGAGGGTGCCATAGTCAAGTAAGAGGAGACGACCCAAAAGCAATATCTCCCAAGTCAGCCACGGCAAAGCAATATCTCCCAAGTCAGCCACGGAAAGAAAAAGAAACCTGTGACTCTCATAAGAAAGGAAAGGATGATCAGAGTGACTATTTGTATCCCAATAAGGTCATGGCGTTCTGGAACTTCCCAAACCAAGCCCTGGTGGATTGCTTTAGACCGTAAAGAGATTTTTGAAGTTGACACACCTTTCCTTCCGATCCCGTCTTTACGAAACTAGGTGGAACTTTCATATAGACTTCTTCAAGATCACCATGTAAAAAGACGTTCTTGACGTCAAGTTGTTGCAACTCCCATCCCAAGCATGCAGTACATGATAAAATGACATAGATGGAGTCCATCTTGACAACAAGAGCAAATGTTTCATGATAGTCCACATCTGGAGTTTGGGTGTATCCATGAGCAACTAGCCTTGCTTTATATCTCTCAACATCCCCCTCTTGATTCTGTTTAATAGAGAACACCCATCAGAAACCAACAAGCTTCTTCCCGGCGGGGAGATGGGTGAGTGTAGGGGCGTGCAAAAGTAACTGAAGAACCGAAATCCAGAACGAAACCGAACCGAACCAGGTGGTTCGGGTCGGTTCCCGTTCGGCTCGGTTCGGTTCCCGTTCGGCTCGGTTCGGATCTGGATCTAAAAATAAAAGAACCGGTGGTTCGGTTCTCGGTTCCTATAGTCGGGTATCCGAGAACCGCCCCGAACCGGTAATTAAAAATTAAAAATTAAAAATTAGGCAACTCATTCAGCAAGCCTGCAAGATTGCAAGGCATTGGGCGCGGTCTCAGTTTCCCAACCTGTAAAATTAATAACTAATAATACACTATTAACTATTAAATAATAATTATTAACCCGACTAATAAGTAATAAATATTGTACTAAACAAAGAATAAAGACTAAAGAAGAAGCCGCGGTCTCCCAAACCTAGCCTCCCAAATTCTCACGCAGACGCAACCGCGCTCCTTTCCCGCTTCCCGTTTCCGTATCCTAGAAGGCGAGAACAAACCTTCTTCAAGTCTTCCCCCCAACTCGCTCCATCCTCTTCCAGTCCTCCTCGCCGGTGCTGTGTAGGTTGCTAAGAGTATTTCTGGCTGCAGGACACTTCCTCCCGGGCTCCCCCCTTTAATCTTCCTTGCTGGCTTCCCCCTTCACTCAGAGGTCACGGACCCAGGTAAGAATTGTTGGATTGCAATTAGGTCATTTAATCATCCTCTACCTCTTCCTGATTATACTTTTGCAATTAGGTCATTTTAATTATCCCTGGCTAGATTGGCGCAGATACTTTTGCAATAATGTTTGATATAATCAACATAAGTTTTTGTTTCCACTCTTGAGAGTTATGTGCTTATATATTTCTACGGATACATATATAATGAAAGCTCTTATAGGTTTTATCATTTAGCCTGGAATGACATTTGATTTTTTGCGGCAACATCTAATGTTAAAGAAGTTCATTAGTCTTGTTGCATAGCCATTTGAGGCATTTCTTCTGCCAAATAAAGTACTAGCTATATAGGCCTGATAAGTAGTGTTTAGGGTTGCTTATAATCCAGAGATGTTATTTCATGCAGGGATAAGTGGATAACATTAGATTCAACTTTAACACAGTGAGTGCACCTGAATTTGTGGCAGTAAAAGACTAATGCTCCTTTGATAATGTTAGTATTAAATAAGCAGGTTATTATTAACAATATTAATGTTAGTGTTTACAAGTATTTTCTATTAACCTTAGAATCTGGATAATGCTCTGGTCATGAAGAGTGTTTACAAGGATTATTAATGATAGTTTATCTTGATTTTTGCTAGTAGTTCATGCTTGGAATGAACTTTGAATTATACATGATTGCAATAATTATAAGATATGTGTAGAACCGAGAACCGAACCGAAACCAAATTGAACCGAACGGTTCGGATCCGGATTCATACTTTAGGACCGTGGGTCGGTTCCGGTTCCAAAATTTTGTAACCGAACCTATATGGATCAGTTGTTGGTTTTGGATGGAACGGAACGGAACCGATCCAAGTTGCACCCCTACGTGAGTGTCCAAGTCTGGTTCTTCTCCTATTCCAACATCTCATCCTTCATTGCCTTGCGCCACACACTGACACAAGTATATCTATGGCTTCCTGCTAAGTATTAGGAATGCGAACAGAATCCAAGGAGGAAATGAAGTCATTATGTGTCGTAAGATCCAACACGTATAAACCTGCAAAAGAGGAGGCACATGAGGAGAAGGCAAAGGCGGGGGCAGAACCACTTGACCAATGGGAGTAGGTGGATTAGAAGGCTGATATGAAGGATAAATAAGTAAAGGAATAGAGGGAGAGCTCACTTCCATGGTAACAGACTCCCCCTGAAGTGAGTTCCCATAGTAAGGTTCAGATTCATGTAACGTGACATTCATAGAAACAAAGGTCTTACTGGTCACTTGATGAAATCACTTATATCTTTTTTGGGTTGGAGAATATCTGATAAAGACACTGCAGAGCATGAGGGTCAAGATTTGATGCGTGATGCACGTGGACAAAGCACACACACCTGTAGATACGTGGAGGAATTTGAGTGGGTGAAACATGGAGAGTATCGAGGGATATTTATGTCCAAGGATACGAGTATGCATGCGATTAATGAGATACACAAAGGATAACATCCCCCCAATAATATTTAGGAAGGTTTATCTGAAGCAAAAGACACCGAGCAACCTCAAGAAGGTGTTGATCTTACGCTCAACGACTCCATTCTGAGCAACGACATAGACACAAGAGGTTTGGTAGATGATGCCCAGGTCACTGAGGTAGCACTCAAATTGAGAGTCAATACACTCACGACCATTGCCATTGCGCAACACTTTAGTGATAGCATTGAACTGAGCATCTATCATTTTATGGAAATGTTGAAACATGGGAAACACATCATTTTTGTTTCTCATCAGATAAACCCATATGCAACGAGAAAAACAATCTATGAAAAAACAAACCAGTGAAAACCAGAGATAGACGCAACTGGACAATGACCCCAAACATCAATATGAATAATAACAAAAGGAGTATTACTAGGTGGTAAAACATGAGTAAGAGTAGTACGTTTGTGCTTACTAAGTTCACACACATCACAAGTAAAAGTATTAAACAAAGAGTTGGATAGAGCAGGTAACAAATGTTTCATAGTAGAGTTAGAAGGATGACCTAGGCGACAATGCCAGAAATCTAAATCAGAAGTCTGAGCCACATGAAGAGTTTGCGGAGGAGTCGAGCTGGAGGGATCAAACATGTAGAGTCACTGATCAATTCATAGAGTTAGTCGAGTGAATAATAGAAAGAAGGTTTCGAGTAAACTTAGGAACATGAAGATTTGAAGAGAGAGTGAGGGATGATCAGGGAATGGATCCTTTCTCAGCAATACAAATCAATCTTTCTCGTAATGAGGGATGGGAAATGCAAAAGAAATAAACTTTCATTAGAAACCGCCTTGGATGTGGTATCCCGTTGTTTCTAGTTTTTGACGAAGCTTCTTCCAGATCTCTTTAAAATCTTCATCCGCTTCATACAACTCATTCAAATACATAGCCCACCACAACTTTTCTCAGAGTGGCTATTAGGATTTAGGGCGGATTTCCTTTGTTGTTGAATCCAGCCAATTAATGTTCGGAATGGTTCTACGTATGGGTGCATTGACTTATACAAAGGCATGAAGACCCACAAATGTTTTTTTGCTCATAATTATGTTCTAATAAGTAGTTTTGAAGAGTTATAAAAACCAGGATTGGAGGGAAAAAGGCAAGGGTGTCTCTCATGATTAACAAAATGAAGATCTGGAAATAATAATGACTAGTTAATCTTGATCATAAAATAGGTGAAGGAAGCCTAGGGGTGATTGATGTAGCTGTTTTTGATATATGCATACTCCAATGTTTGGGGTAAAAATTCCTTCTTGTCTGATGCGCACTGTGGAAGAAATAATTGATGTTTCACAATTAAATATGTAGTGCTTATGGTAGGTGTAGTAGTTCAAAAAAGTCTCTTCAAAGTGGGATACAAGCATCTGAAGAAGCTATGATGTGCAGAGGAAAGTGAATACCAAGAGCTCAGCTTATGCGTCATTTGTCTCTGAAAAAATGGAGGGAACTGAAAAGTAATCTGTCTCATGAAAGCTCCTAAAATAACAATACAGTGTGGTCCCTTTGAAGTATGGGAAACTGTTGCTGCTGCGGGTAACAGACAGGCGATAGGGGCGATAGGAGCGGCCGGGGTATCGGACGGGAATGACGCCCGGCGATAGCGACGGCGGCAGCTGGGTTCGGCGGAAGAAACGAGAGGGAGAGAAGTAGAGAAGGAAAGAGAGACAAGCGGAACAGCCCCTCCTAAAATTCGATTGATCCAAAGATAACATCAAAACCCTAGGTGCTCCCTTATATAGGGGGAAACCACCACATCATTAAAAGGTTCAAAATGAAATAACATAATAAAATTGCTGAAATTGAACAAGGACTGGTCGGCCCTTTTAGATCGTCTTCTCCCCGTTGCCCGGTTCGGCGCGGGGCCTAGTGCTGTCGCTTGGTCCTGCTCGAGCCCTCCTCGAATATACCTGCCATTCCGGCTCGTCGGACTGGAGGTCGGTAACAATACCGCCATCTGGGAAATTGACCTTGTCCTCAAGGCAGTAGTCGGGGAACTGTCGTCGAAAATCATCGCGCAGGAGCCAAGTAGCGTCCGAACGGGGACGATTGCGCCAAGCCACTCGTACCTCCTCCGGGTGGGTAACACCGGCCGTGTTTTTGCGCTGATCAAGAATGGCTTCCGGATAGAGTGGTTCTGAACCGGCTATGTCCAAGTCGGCCGGGATATGGTCGGAGACGGGATGATCTCCTATCACGCGCCGCAGTTGCGAGACATGAAATACGGGATGAATGCGAGCGGTGTCCGGGAGGCGGAGGCGATATGCCACTGCTCCGATGCGGCTGAGGATCTCGAAGGGTCCGAAGAAGCGCGGGGCGAGCTTGGGGCAAGTGCGGCGGGCCACCGTGAGTTGGCGGTATGGGTGGAGTTTAATGAACACCCGCTCTCCTACTTGGAATTGGAGGTCCCTTCGTTTTCGGTTTGCAAAAGATGCCATCTTCGCCTGGGCCCGTCGAAGATGTTGTTTTAAACTCTCCAAGATAACATCCCGATCGTGGAGATGATCCGCCAAACTAGCCACCGGGCATTCCCCGGGTAGGTGGCGGAGCACAGTCGGCGGCGGCCGGCCATAAACGGTCTCGAATGGCGACGTGTTGGCGGAGTGGTGGTATGCGGTGTTGTAGGAGTATTCCGCCCAGCCCAGCCATTTGGCCCACGAACCGGGCCTCTCCCCGATGAAGCAACGCAAATACGTCTCCAAGCACCTGTTGAGTACCTCGGATTGGCCATCCGATTGCGGGTGATATGCGGTACTCATCCGGAGTTGGGTCCCCTGCAGGCGGAACAACTCAGTCCAGAAGCTGCTGAGAAAAAGTGGATCCCGATCACTGACGATCGAACGGGGGAACCCATGAAGTCGGACTATCTCCGCGATGAAGCTGTCAGCGACCGTCGCCGCAGTGTAGGGGTGGCGGAGGGGGACGAAATGCGCGTACTTCGTTAGGCGGTCCACGACCACCAAAATACAATCGAAGCCGTTGGAGCGGGGCAACCGGGTGATGAAATCCATAGCGATGTCCTCCCAGACACGCTCGGGGATCGGTAGGGGCTGCAAGAGGCCGCTGGGAAACATCGTCTCATATTTGGCCTTCTGGCATGGTAGGCAGGCCGCCACGTATGCCTTCACCTGTCGAAGCATGTGGGGCCAGAAAAGCGAGGCCGCCAACCGACGGTATGTCCGATACGCCCCGGCATGTCCTCCGGCCGGGGTGGAGTGGAACTCCGCAAGTAAAGCCGGAATCATGGCCGACGATGCAGATAAAACGAGTCTGTCCCGGTGAAACAGGCGGCCCCCGATCAACGTATATGGCGGCCGTGACGAGGGGTCGGCCAGCAGGGCGGCCCGGATATCCTGAAGCTGTGGGTCCCGGTCCACCTTGTGCTGAATGGCCGCGGCGTCGTCCCACACCGGCCGGGAGATGGCTGTCAATTCTGGCGCATGCGGGCGGAGGGAAAGCGCATCGGCCGCCCGATTTGTCCTGCCCGGACGAAACTCCACCGTGAAGTCGTAGCTTAGGAGCTTGGCCACCCAAAGCTGCTGTGTTGGTGTGGCAATCTTTTGTTGGAGCAGATAGCGAAGGCTGTGGTGATCAGTGCGGATGACGAAGGGCCGCCCCAAGAGATAAGGCCGCCAATGCTGGACCGCCAAGACCAGCGCCATAAGCTCGTTCTCGTATGCGGAGCGGCTGCGCACTGCGGTGGAAAACGCCCGGCTATAAAAAGCAATTGGCCGACCGGCCTGCATCAAGACGGCGCCGACGCCGGTGCCCGAAGCATCGCACTCGACGACAAACGGCTGGTGGAAGTCCGACATTGCTAACACCGGGCCGTGGATCAAGGCAGACTGGAGCGCCGTGAAGGCCTCCATGGCCGGCGGCGGCCAAGTGAAGGGTCCCTCCTCGGATTTCTTCAGCAACTGAGTGAGAGGGCGGGCCAAGCCGCCGTAATTCTGGATGAAGCGCCGGTAGTATCCCGTCAACCCGAGAAAGGCCCGGACGTCGTGCACGGAGGCGGGAGTCGGCCAACGCAGCACCGCCTGAATTTTGTCTTCATCCATGGCCA
The DNA here is from genome assembly GCA_033032865.1 of Dactylorhiza incarnata. NCBI lineage: Eukaryota > Viridiplantae > Streptophyta > Magnoliopsida > Asparagales > Orchidaceae > Dactylorhiza > Dactylorhiza incarnata. The sequence goes on from JAWHQI010000169.1 coordinate 2,648,987, forward strand.
CGCCGTGGGCCGAGATAGTGTGACCCAAGTAGCTGACCGTTGCCGTACCGAAGGTGCACTTCTTGTGGTTGACCATCAACTGATGTAGGCGGAGAGTGGCGAACGTCTCCCGAACATGACGGAGGTGATCCTGCCAAGTTGGACTGAAGACAAGGATATCATCAAAAAAACAAGCACATGCTTACGCAGAACGGGCCGAAATATCTCATTCATGGTAGCTTGGAACGTCGCGGGGGCGTTGGTGAGCCCGAATGGCATGACTAAGAACTCGAAATGTCCGTCGTGTGTCCTGAACGCCGTCTTGGGCACGTCTTTCGGCCGGACCCGAATCTGATGATAGCCGGCCCGGAGGTCCAGCTTGGTAAAGAAAGTCGCGCCGTGGAGCTCGTCCAGGAGCTCCTGAATAACCGGAATGGGGTACTTGTCCGGGACCGTGGCCTTGTTGAGCTCCCGATAGTCCACACAGAACCTCTAGCTGCCGTCTTTCTTGCGCACTAGCTGGACCGGGCTGGAAAAGGGGATCGCACTGGGCCGTATGATACCGCCCAATAACATCTCTCGAACGAGTCTTTCTATCTCATCCTTCTGGGTTTGCCCGTAACGATAGGGCCGTACGGATACCGCCGACGACCCGGGATGGAGGACAATGGCGTGATCAGTCGGGCGGGATGGTGGGAAGCCCGAGGGTGCGGTGAAGACATCCTCGAAATCTGCGAGGACGGCGCCCATGTCGGCCTTGAGGGGTGCTTCCGCAGCGGACGGGCTCGTCTGAAGGGGCCATAACCAGGCCGAGAAATCGACGTCGGTGACGCGTGTCATCGCCCGATATGACAACGGTGAGCGGAGGAGGGTCGGGTCACCCACCAGACGACACCGTCGGCCTTGCTGTTGAAAATCCATCGTCATCGAAGCCCAGTTCACTCGGACGTCGCCCAGGGTCTCGAGCCAAGCAACGCCGAGGATAGCGTCGAGGCCTCCCAGCTCGAACATGTAGAAGTCAGCCGTGACCCGGCACGGCCCCACGGTCATGGTAACATCCCGGCATTGGCCCAAAGTCGGACGGCGGCGGCCATCGCCCAGGCACACCGAAAAGTCTGGTGACGGATCCACCGGTATGGCGAGCTCCCGTGCCAGATGAGAGGACATGAAGTTGTGGCTCGCCCCGCTATCCACCATCACGATGACGGAGCGGTTGTGTAGTTCGCCGGCCAACTTCATGGTGCGGGGCCCCGTTAATCCCCCTACGGAGTAGAATGACAGTTCCAGTAGGTTGAGGGGGGCGTCCTCGAGGTCGGCCGTAGGTGGGTCGGGTGGCGGCTCCAAAGGTGGCATGTCCTCGGCAAGGGTGTAACCCTCACTGTCGCTAAAGATAGCGTGGAATTCTTTGACTGGGCAAACATGCTGTGGCGAGTATGGTTGGCGACAGCGGAAACATAAACCGCGGCGTCGGAGGTCATTGTAGTCGACGGTGGAGATGCGGTTGGGGCCGTCCGGCCGTGGCGGCCGACCGTGGGCCATGGGGGTCGGGCGAGGACCGGTGTCCCGCATGGGTGGAGGACGGAATGGCGGTGGGCCGGCATGCCGAGGGCCGATGTCCGCCTCAACCGCACGGGCAAGTTCCAATGCTTCTGAGACCGTGCGTGGGTGATGAGTGCGAATGCGCGAGCGGATATTGGGAAGGAGGCCTTGCAGAAAAAATCTCAGGTAGTGGTCGGGCGGGAGACCGGGGACTTGTGTGACGAGAGCGACGAACTCATCGATGTATGCTTCCACCGTTGTTGATTGCCGGGCGGAGCAAAGCCGCTCAATAGCGGAGCCGGTGTAGCGGGAATCGTACCGGCTAATCATTTCTTGTTTGAATTCGTGCCACAGAATGAGGGGTTGCACTTGGCGCAGCCAACGTGCCCAATGGAGGGCCGAGCCGTCCATGCCGACCATAGCGGTGCCGACTCGATCCTCCGGGGGAGTGCCATTGAGGTCGAAGTATTGCTCCGCACGGGCAACCCATCCCATAGGGTCCGTCCCGACGAAAGGTGGAACATCCATTGCGAATGTGGGGCGAGTAACAGTAATCGGCGGAATAACTGGACACGGCTGGGACGCCGCCGACGCACGGACGCCTGCCGCGAACGGGGAAGGAGGGGTGCCGAGCAGCGAGGCCGCGTCCGCCGTGGTGACTGGTGGCGGCGGCGTGCTCGACGGCGGCTGCAGGGCGCCGAGGCGCAGGATGATGGAGGATTTGAGTTGCTAAGACGGCCTCCATCATCGATTCCAGCTTGGAGATCTGCGAGCCTTGGATCGCGATGTTGGCCGCGAGGGAGGAGTCCTCGTCGGCGGCGGAGGAGTCGGCGGGGTGAAGACGGGTGTTGGGGGCCATTAGGGTTTCCGACGGCGTAGATGTCGCGGGCGGAGATGGCAGGTCGGACCAGTGTTGCCGCTGCGGGTAACGGACAGGCGATAGGGGCGATAGGAGCGGCCGGGGTATCGGACGGGAATGACGCCCGGCGATAGCGACGGCGGCAGCTGGGTTCGGCGGAAGAAACGAGAGGGAGAGAAGTAGAGAAGGAAAGAGATACAAGGGGAACAGCCCCTCCTAAAATTCGATTGATCCAAAGATAACATCAAAACCCTAGGTGCTCCCTTATATAGGGGGAAACCACCACATCATTAAAAGGTTCAAAATGAAATAACATAATAAAATTGCTGAAATTGAACAAGGACTGGTCGGCCCTTTTAGATCGTCTTCTCCCCGTTGCCCGGTTTGGCGCGGGGCCTAGTGCTGTCGCTTGGTCCTGCTCGAGCCCTCCTCGAATATACCTGCCATTCCGGCTCGTCGGACTGGAGGTCGGTAACAGAAACTGATGTAGTAAAACTGTCTGCTGTAGTTGGTCCGAGAGCTAATGTCGTCTGAATAACTCCTTTTGATATTCGATGTTCTTTCTTATTAAATCACTCCATACATTCTTATGTAAACCAATTTTTGCTATAGGTTGTCATCTTTTATTATATCATATTCATAAGACTAAAAAGAAGAATCCTAAATTTACAGAAAGATACGGGGATATTCATTTCAAATGAGAATGAATCATTTCTTTCTTTTTACATATATTTACATATACGGGTTTCTTTGAAAAAGTTATTTATTTATAACTTCAGAAGTAGTAATGTCTCTGTTTGTCTCGGATTGAAATAAATTACTATAATGCACCCTCGCCTACAAATCAGGCGACATTTTTCAAAAAATTTATGTACCTATGCCCTTATTTTCATATTTAATATTCCTTACCGTCATTCTGAATCTATTTTTTTTCTTCAAAAATATGTTGCATCACAGATTTGTTGTTCTCTATACTGTGTTCATTGGTTATGGAATCAAGTGTCTACTATTCCTAATCCATCTTGTTGAACGTTTCAGTCTGAATCATCAGTAGAGGGATTTTTGCAGTCGCTTGAGCTCGATAAGTACATAATAATGTTTAAGGTGGAGGAGGTAAGCGCAAAACTTTAACTTTACTTGCGCATTGAACCTTCATATTGAACCTTTGATGTTAACTAGTTTTTGATTGTAGGTTGATATGACAGCTCTGATGCACATGACTGAAGCTGATCTTAAGGCCTTGGGAATTCCAATGGTGACTTCCTTCTATTCTTTGATTTATTAATGTAGAAGATGAAGCTAACGTTTGCAGAATTGACCATCCATCCTCATATTTTCATGCCGTGGGACGTGTGGTTGCAGGGTCCAAGAAAAAAGATACTGCGGGCGGTGCAGTCGACGTCTCACAAGGAAGGATGATAATAGCGTTCGGGCAACATAGCCGAGGAGATGCGTGCGCATGCCACGCATAATCTTCATCGGAGGAGGAGATGGTGACGATGATGTTGGGTAGGGAAATATGGGATGTTGTTTTATTAGGGTTTTAGGAAGTGTAGGCCTATCATCCTAAAAGCAATGCTGAGGACAGCTGGTACCTGGAACACACAGTAACCGGGAGGGCCCCAGTTTGTACAAATAACATTCTGCTGCTTTTTAAATTTTGTATTTATGTTAGTATTTTATACCTGATTTCTGGCGAGAAATACATTTTTAGTGATCGCTGTTATGTGTGCATGAGCGACTTTTAGGATTTTGAATTAATATCTTTTTTAGGATTTTATTTGGCAAATGGCTCCTGCTAAGGCCAGTCTAGGAACGGTCCCGAAATAGCACCGGAACGGACCTCCAATGGGCAAGAGCCTTGTTGGAGAGCCGTTCGAGCTCCGTTGTAAAATGTTCACCGTTTGAGCCGCGTTTTAACGCTGCTCGAGGCGCATTGGAGTGCGTTTAGATCTGCGTTGGAGCCCGCTTAAAGGCCCATTTAAAGGCCCTTGTATGTCCGTTTAAAAGGTCATTACAGGACTGTTGAAAAGCCCATTTAAAGACGCATTTTAATACCAGGCTTAAGGCCCATTGCAGGCCCAATTACAGGCCCGTTTAAAGGCCCATTATAGGCCCATTTAAAGGCCCATTGCAGACCCGTTTTAGACCATTCCAGGTCCGTTTAAAAGGCCAGTTTAAGAACCATCTGAAGGTCATTCCAGGCCCACTTAAAAACCCATTTAAGGCCCATTTCAATGTCCGTTTCGAAATTGTTTATGCCCGTGCCCAAAACTAGATCGTTAATGAATTTGTACTTTAATTTCAGCCAGAAGCATGAATATATTCTAAATAACTTGTCATTTATTAACATAATAATGCATCCTAAAATTTATTTTAAAACGCTCATTTCAAAAAAACAGATTCTTCTAATAGTCTGTTTACTAATATTATTAGCCAACCGGTTTCCGAAAGTTTAGGACCGGGCAAAAAACCAGCCCAATCATAGATTTAGACTTCCATTTCACCAAAAGCCAACCTAAATTGCATACAAATACCAGAATACTTCCATTTCACGTTAAACAAAAAATATTTTAGTTTCAATAACTATGACTGGAAATAAAATGAGGAACAAAATACTTTTAATAAACAGTAAGAATTACATAGAAAAAACTTGCAATGGACATGCTAATGGTGATTAATAAGCCATATTAGACATTGACCAAACTTACATTGGGCATGTTAATGGTGATTAATATTTTAGTAGTTTCAATGAACATATAAGAACTATGAGCAACAGGGGCTTGCATCGTCCCCATTGCACTCCGTTATGCACTATTTCTTTTATTAATGCAGAACTTTTATAAGTCAATTATGAAGTTATGCTTCTAATAAGACTAAGAAAATGACTTCTAGCACGCAATGCAGAACCTATCTTTGAAGACCGGTATAACAACTGCAACGCAAACCAGGCCGATTAAATGACTTCTAGCACGCAATGCAGTTGAATTTCGTTATGCCGAAGTGATAAAAAATGTTATAAATCACTCCAAATTTATAAGAATGCGCCGTAGGAAGCAGCTAGCAACCACACTCAGAATCTTAACTCGACATATCACAAACGAAAAGAGAGCATGCTGTAATCTGAAGGTGGAGGAGAACAGTCCGCTTGAACGGCTAATGTCTTCAGAGTGCCTATGCATGGATCAGGGCTGAACCAAGTTACTGAAACTGCAACGTTGCACCTATTTCGTCCCAAACAAGCCTGGAAGAAAGAAAGAAGAGTTAAAAGTAATGAAAACAAACGCTGACATGAGAACTAGTAGCCTTCATTTGCTGCAGTGTACCAGCCGCCTACCTTGGATACGACAGATAATGATCTTTGAGCATGACATTTTCCCTCGGAGAAACTTTGGCAGCTGCCATGAGGGGTTCCAAAACTTGCAAATGCTATGGCAGATATAATATGCCCCTCATCACAGTGCAAGAGGATTTCCGGTGCTACTGCCTCATCAACCGAGATGTTCTGAGCAAAACGCTCTGGGTTATGCCAGGAAGAAAGAGGCGGATAGTGAGACTCTGAAACTTGTGCACAAATTATTTTAGTCGCCCGTTTCATTAATTTTATCCCAAGCGGGTTGCCTCCTGTTTCCTCAAACATGACAAGCATGTTGTTGGAAGCCTGCAACCACTCTCTTGGAATATGATACCTGAAGAAGAATAGCCACAACCACTCATTAATATTAGACCTCCATAGTTCTATCATATGATAGCATTTAAATGTCAAGTTCATATAATTCAACAAACTTCATGCAGTGAATAGCAGCTATTCATACAATTTTACCTAAATGATAGAAATGTTCAATTTCAGAATGCAAGTGTTCATACCAAGTTTGGGTTTGTTTCCCACAGTTTGTCAAACATTTATGTTCATTGTATGCACCACGATAGTTGCAAATACTAGGGCATCCATATTTTGGTGCAACTAGTGACCAGTATCTTCCAATTCCGTGACCATTTACCCAAGCTTGTCCTTTCCCCATGCCCCCCAGATCGAGAGCAACTGTATCATTTCCATTTGGTGCATCAAAATATGCCTGCATAGAGAGAAAATTATCAGTGATAGAATTTTCAAAGGTCAGTACAGTGAAAGCATGCGAAATAGTAATCTTTGTGAAATCCAATAGAACCCTACAAATATTTTTGGATTAAATATTCGATGGCTTTAGGTGGAAGAGGCATTCCGAGAATAATATGTTAAGACAGAATGGGATTCTACGAGTGTTCATATGAACACAACATCAAAAATCATAAATTTCAATAATAACGCCTTTCCATCAATTTCATGAATGTCATAACAAATCTAATTTAAATAGATAAAGCATGTCCCAAGAACTTCGCCTAATACCTCATCCAACTTTTAAATAGCAAACTTACAACAGTTACTTGAAAATAGAATTTGGTCGGAAGTATTACACGAACAAAATAAGACTTGCCTTGTACCAGGTAAAGGCTGCTTTTATCTTATCAGGTTGCAAAAGCGTCCATGCAACCTTATCCTGCTCATGTGCAGAAAATATCTTCAAAAATTCCCCCTTTAATCCTACCTGCCGTTGTGAAAATTCACGAATAGATAACGTTACTAATAGATCGAAATAAATAAAGATGATAGCAAAAGACACACATAGTACAAAATACTGCACATTAGAGTACACTCCAAAGGTTTAAGTATATGTATTGTTCCATAATTCAAATTTAATTGCATGTACTAGTACAGAAATAATGTGCATAACTCATTCCCAGTCCATTTGGACTGCCAAATATGCATGTGAATATACATTTCTGTGGAATCAAGAAACATTTGAGATTTCTATAGAGAATCCAGGAGTTAAATTCACATTATATAGCTAGTCCACTTTCAGAGTCAACCAAAGTGCATCAATAAAAAAACTACTAATATTCCACCTTTATTAATGAATTCCATGGAATTTTACTGAAAAAGTTTAATGAAATTTTCAATTTAAGGCTAAATGCTAGTGCGTCATGTAGGAAATGAGAACGTACACTATAAAATACATAATGGAAATGAGAATGAACACCAGAAAATGCATCGTGGAAATGAGAATTGATGAACACTAAAAGACTTCAATAAAGAAAAAAGAATTCAGAGTCCTTGTGTTGACCTATTTGAGGAGAACCTACAATAGAAAATAGCCTAAGTCAAGAGAAAATACATTATATATATGGTTATTTACCGGGGCCTTCCCTTGAAGTTTGCGTAATTACAGCATGCACCCCCCTAACTTTTGAAATTACAATTATCCCCCTCAATGTTTACATTTCATAACATCCATGCACCCCTCCCCCCCCCCCCGGCATTTACTCCAAGGGGGTACTTTTGTGCATGGATGATATGAAATGTAAACACTGAGGGGAGGTTTTTGTAATTTGGAAAGTTAGAGGGGTGCAAGCTGTAGTTGTGCAAAATTTGAGGGGAGGTCCCGTAAATAACCACATATATATATTTAAAGGAAGCGATAAAAAATTAGGAGTAATTGTGTCGAAAGATAGAGGGGTGTAGCCTGTAATTAGGTAAACTCTCAGGGAGGTCCCGATAATTAACTATATATATAAGTTCGGCAAAAAAGGAATTAGGAGTGCTTGGAAGTTTATTCACACTTATACCTGGCCAAATATGGTTGCAAACCAAGTCAAAACAGAAGTATGGCTTAAATTCCAAGTTGGTTTAATGGCTAGATTTTTGGTTCCTAAAATAGTTGGAATTCACTGAAAGGTCCTGCATAGCAAGGATGTGTGAAAACTTCAAGTATATTATGTTGGAGACCCTCGACTTCCATCCCAAAACCCCGAGGTGAAAGGAGCTTGAGACCTATAAGCGCAGGTGGATGATGTACGGTAGACAGTGTGGGACTAATAACTTAGACAGGCCACGCCGGGAATAATCCTACAGTGGCCCCACACGACACAGTGGACCCAGTGGAACCACGAAAACAAACACCCCAGAGGGTCAAACCAACGCTCTGATACCATGCTGGAAACCCGCGGTTTCCATCCAAAATCCCGAGGTGAAAGGAGGAGGGGTTTGAGACTTATAAGCACATGCGGGTTATGCGTGGTAGGCAATGTGAGACTAATAACTTCAAACGGGGCACACTGGGGATAATCCAACATAGTGGACCCACACGTCACAGTGGAGCCACTAGAACCACGCCAACCAACATATTATTATATCTAATGCATGTTGCGACTTGGCGATTAATTGGTCTGACATAAACACTACTGATGTAATGAAGTTTAAAGTCTTTGATGGCTTATGTTATCTTTTACTTTCTTATCACTAAGCTGGATAATTAAATATTGCTTTTGCAGTAAGGGATCTCTGATTAGTTGAATGAGCCCATCCCTCTAGCCTATCATTTCTTGGTCGATCCGGCTAGCGGCTCCTGCATCTCCTGCGTATCCATGCTTCATACAAGTTTGCTGCTAGGAGTCCCTCTAGTCGAATTCAGAATCAATAGAAGTCCCAATAGAAAGTTTAGGCTCGTCAATCGACGATCTACTACTACCTCTTAGTTGCAGATGCCCATGCTTTGATTCGAAAGCCCTAGCTAGTGATGAATCCGCAGTCAGATCGGTTCCTCCTCCCTTCACCAGTTTGAACCTGTCCCAACAACGAACACCTTCCTACTGCAAGGTGAGGCTCTATCCTTCCCCTAGAATCCACTCCGGGTCGGAGGAGCAGCTAGTCCAACTTCTGGAGCAGCCGAGATATTGAACAACGAACATTTTCTTGAATTCCTTGCCAGAAGGCTTGAATCCTGGACCTGATCTTGAATCCTACACCGGTTAATGACGCGATGGGATAAGTTTTTCTTCTTTCATTTTTTCATCAAAGCTGGAATAATTCAGGTTAGGCAACTTTAGAATCTACAATAAAATTGAGCAAGCAACAACTCAATACTTATTTTTATTCAGGTTAGCACATAAAGCTGGAACTGTGAAGAAAGAGCGTTGCAGAAAATTAGATGCTTGTTTTTTATTTAGTTTTGTTATACATGATAAAAGCCATATGATTATCATACAATCATATTCTAGTATTTGAAATTTTTTCATGAAGATTAATGGTTCAGCTTGTCTGTCTTTTACTCCTAATTCTGCATTCACCTTATTTCTTACCTATCAAAACCATAAATCTTAGCTATATTGATAGAAGCACAATTAAGCCTCCAATATTTGATACTGCTATTTACAAATGTGAAGTTTATGCAGATTATGGGATGTGAGAGATTGAGGGTCTGTTTGGCGCGACAGTTGCGGTTAGAAATGCAGTGCTTGGAAATTGCGGTCATAAACGCAATTGCGTTGTTTGGAGAAACTGCATTATCACTGCTATCATGAACATGAAAGCTGTTTTATCTGTTTGGTAGCACGAAACTGTGGTTGCTGTTTGAATCAAAATTCTAAAGAAAAATAAATAAATATTTAAACCTAATCCATTGAAAAACATAACCAAATATATATTGTTCGATCATTGTAATAAAAAAAGCAAGAAAAATCTACAACCATAAGAACAAGAATCAACAAGAAGCAAGAAAAATCACCTTCGACGATCTGAAATCAACAAGCAAGAGAGGAGCAACCTAAGACGATATTCTGGACCACCGTCTCGTCGATCTTCAGGAGGAGAACCGTGGCCGATCTTCTACACAGAGAGGAGTACCTTGGCTGATCTTCTGGAGGAGAAGATCGAAGCCTCTCGTCAATCTGGTAGGAGGTTAGGCCGCTGCTAGGGCACACACGCGAGAGACAAATCAGGAGAGATCGAGAATGATGGCACACGAATATCAATCCACGCTTATCAATCCACAATAGCGGGGAAGAGGCCGCGGGCCGGAAAAGTGAAATTTTAGGGTTTTTGGCGTTTTGACTCCACTGCGCCAAACGGTGGAAAAACTGCAGTGGCGTTTTTACATAAACGCCACCGCAGCAAATCCGCCGCCCCAAACAAACCCTGAGTTTGTGCTGACACTAACATTGACATCATTGTCAATATCGTTCTATATTGCAAAGCACTTACAAATGTACAAAATTTAAAGGTGGCAACCAAGCCTACATATTTGTATTTGCTCTCTGGACTTATTCTTGTTTTTTGTCATATGGTTGCCTCTTTCTCCAGATGATCCAGTTGTATCGCCACCTTCACCTTGTCTGCCACTCTCATCACATGATCTAGGCTCTATTTGGGACGATTGTCTGTAGAAAAAGTAGTAGTGGGAAACCCGTATTGGGGTTAGAGATATCGGAAAAGCAATGCTAGGAAAATTAGTAGAAGAAGAAGGGGAATATTGACATATGGGAAAAGAAGTATGAAAACGCAAAAAATTAATTTTAGCTTTTTCTAGAAGACTAGAAGTGAAGGGTTCACTACTTTCCAAAAAGTCCCCAAAATACCTTTTTGACACAAGGACTTTCCCACCCCTCCAAAACAACAGTAGCGGTGGGCATATAACTTTTCCCACTGCCACCACCGTCCCAAACAGAGCCCTAGTTGTGCGAATAACACCTAGACAACCTTCTCCAAACACTATGGAGAAGAGTTCTGCACAGCTGAAGTGAATTGTGGCACGAACTCCAACTATCCCCCAAAAAAATCAATTTCCCATAGGACAAACCCAAGGAATCGAACTAGACCAATTAGTCTTCTTTGGACTTCGGCCTAAATTTTCGAATCTTCTTCGAGTTTCTTCTTTGGGATTTACCCTCACATAGACAACGAGATTCAAATAACGATACATGAAGATTCACATCTTGCCTGACAATTTGGTAGCAATTAAAGTTTTTTTTGTTAATATCATTATTTTAATTTTCTACAACTCCTTTCTTCTCAACTTCTTCATATAATTCCTAAATCATCATAATTAGGACTTGTACATAACTAGTAAGCAATATCCACAATTCTGCTATATCTGTATTTTTTATGGTTCAGATATATCAGTTGTGTCAACACCTCATGCCATAATCACAGGTAACTTTGTGAAGGGTGCATCTACAGGACAGTTTGAACTTTGAATCGGTTACAGTTTAAATATCTCCAAATATCTGATTAAGAAAAATAGTGAAAGAGAGTTATAGTTACTGTTTCTTCGATGCAATGGATAATTGAAACTTTAGACAATTTACCTGGTAGGTCCATGGAAAATTAGACAGGTCAATTTCCCCATATTTAAAGCCAGTCAGCTTTATTGGGCCTCTGAGTCCTGCTCCATCCTTTTCTATGAAAGCACCGTAGTTCTGCAAATATTATAAAATAAATACAGTTTAAGTCAGAATAATACTTTCTAAATGGTAATCTCCGCATGTGACATTTCATACTTGCAGAATATTCACAGTTTATTAGAAGATACTAGTATGATATCCCTGCCAACAGAAAAATGCATTGATATGAAAGTAAAATGAAATTATGTCTCTTGATTTCAGGCATCTATGTAGCACGGGGACGGAAACGGGATACGGGATACGATACGAAACGGATACGGGAAGCGTGATTTTAAAAAAAATACGGATATGAGAAACGCTTTTCATTTTTGTTTTAATTATTTTAATATAAGTATTAATTAATATAAAAAAATACAATTAACAAACTAAGGTACCATCTCAGTCACTACATTCAATAAAGAATAATTGACGCACAATCATGTTGTTTAGGCACAATGGGAAAGATTAGGCTAGGAGAAGGTATTGGATATCACAGGAAGAGAAAATATGAAGAATAGCTCATGCAATCTATTAATGAAAAGAAAGAAGAGGAAGGAGAAGAAGAAGAAGAGGAAGAGGAGGAAGAGGAAGAAGAGGAAGAAGAAGAAGAGGAGGAAGAAGAAGAGGAGGAGGAAGAAGAAGAGGAGGAGGAAGAAGAAGAGGAGGAAGAAGAGAAGGAAGAAGAAAAAAGGAGGAGGAAGGGGAGCTTACTAGCAGGGAGAGATCGAGAGCAGGGAGCGTGATCTGGAGCGACAGTGGAGCGGCAGCAGCTTCGGTTGCGGGGGTCGGGAGAGAACAACGCAAAATTGTGGGGGTCGGGGTCGTGAAACGCGTGAGTGTGAACCCTAAACAATCAAATTAATATGAGGCGTGACCGCGCACCTGACACCGTGAATAAAATAGCGGGAAACGCGTATCCCGCACAATTAATTTTTTTATTTAATTTAAATGTTGCGTTTCCTACGTTTCAGAAACGTGTTTCCGGGTGTTTCCCGTATCCGATACGCGTTCGAGCCGATACGCGAAACATTTTTAAGTATCCGTGCTTCGTAGTCATGCATAAACTTTAATACTAACTTATCACAATATCCTTTGAATATTCTCTGAAAAACAATTCCGGGTATTATTATTCATAGCTATAGAAGAATAACTATATTTAGGATCAGATGCTAAACTCCAAACTATTCTTTCAAGACCAAATTTGAAATTCAGAATTAGATGTTAAACTCTTACTTTCTTTCAACAATAGAGCTAAAGAATAACTACATTTAATATTTGGATGTCATTTTTTTAATAGCCAGTTATTTACCATTTGAAATCAGATAAAAGAGTGGATAATCAAATATTCACGTCAAAAAACATGCATACAATAAAAATGTGCTAAAGGATCTCAATTTAGCTTACGAACTGATTCGAAGAGACGCACTGGAAACAATTAGTAGATCTGGACAAGGAGAAATTCAGGAAGGTGATAAGAACGCTACCTTATTTCCATGTTAAGGCCAGAAGAAAAAATGAATTAGCTCAACATTCATGGCGCAAAAGAATGTAGAAGACACCAGAAAATTAGACAAAGATCTTGAGGAACATTCTAGAGTTGTGTGGACATCTCTAGAATGTACAACAACAACAACAACAACACTCAAGCCTTTATCCCACCATAGTTGGGTCGGCTATATGGATCCTTTGTCGCCATTGCGCCCTATCTTTAATCATAGCCTCATTAATAGGACATCTCTAGAATGTAATTTGGGAAAATGATAAGAATGTTCCTATAGTATTTTATAAGTATAAAGAATAATCTAGATGATAGTAGAAGATGGTGGGTTCTAGATTATTGTAGTGTGGTGTAGGTAAGTTTAGAATATTATGGAGTGTAGAACCTTCTAGAGAACAAAAATAGTTATGATAAAAGCATCCCAAAGCTAACAATAAATCAAAATGTCACATCATGTTTACCGTATTAAAACTACATCTAAATTTAATACATGCTTAATTTAAAAGGATAAATAAAATTTAAAAAGGCTAAACATCACTACCAACTCGTCCCTCATCTTCACCCTCCTCCACACCCTCTTCGTCCTTTGCAACTGAGAAGCTAGATGGAATGCAGAACGTAAGCCAATGGCAAACCATCCATGAGAGCTAGTGGCACTATAGTCGGGATCTACTGTGATGCAGGATAAGGTCGGTAGAGTGGTGAAGACCTAATTATGATGCAATGAGTGATGTGCCGGGTGGGGAAATTAATGAACCAAAGCTAATGCAAGGCAAAATGAAAGAGACAATGTGAGCATCCAACGCTAGATTACAAATTATAGTAAAATCATTTAATCATGCAAGCTGATTACAATAAATTGTAATATCTTGACGAAAATTAACAAATGTAATTTTGCACGTAGCAAGAGCGCTTATGTTTAATGAGCCATGAATCAAGCTTTGCAAGCCTCAAGAATTCAAAAACAAATAGCATCAGATCCACTCTTACAATGAAGAAGATACAAAAATACAATAAAATATGCTCGCGTAATCATAGAAGACCCGAGGATGGATGGCAACATCAAAGGAGAAGTATGACCACCAACGACAATGCAAGGGAGGGAATAAGGCTGCGGTTGAGAGGTGGCGAGGTGAAGTGAAGTCGTAGCCGAAGGGGGGATATGGTGGATTCAGGATAGTGGAGGTTCGGTGGTGGCGAAAAGTGAGAGGGAGTGGCTCGTCGGGATTGTGTGAAGGGTTGGCTGGTGGTGGTGAGGTGGTAGGTACCAGGAGGTGAGGTGTGAGAATGAAGAGTAGAGGGGCGGATATAACAAGAGAGGGAGAGGATGGTCGACGATGGCCTGGAGGGGACGATGGGTCCGGCGGTAGAGGGAAAGGCAAAGAGAAATGTGATAGTGGCGTTGAATGGTTGTGGATGAAGATCCATCAGTGGTGGAAAGTATGGGAGGGGAGTTGGAGGCTGGCTAGGAGAGGGTGGGTGTCCGACCGGTTAGAAGGGAGGCGGAGGCAGCACAGACCCTTCAACACCTCCAAGGAAGGCTAGAGCTTCAACATTGAATATGAACGACAACTCCAGGGTAAACTCCTCAAACCATCGATCCCCTCAAATAAACCCTTATGCACATATAATTAGAGGTAACAACCTATGATAGTGGAGGTTCGGTGGGGATATGGTGGATTCAGGATAGTGGAGGTTCGGTGGTGGCGGAAAGTGAGAGGGAGTGGCTCGTCGGGATTGTATGAAGGGTTGGCTGGTGGTGGTGAGGTGGTAGGTATCAGGAGGTGAGGTGTGAGAATGAAGAGTAGAGGGGCGGATATAACAAGAGAGGGAGAGGATGGTCGACGATGGCCTGGAGGGGACCATGGGTCCGGCGGTAGAGGGAAAGGGAAAGAGAAATGTGATAGTGGCGTTGAATGGTTGTGGATGAAGATCCATCCGTGGTGGAAAGTATGGGAGGGGAGTTGGAGGCTGGCTAGGAGAGGGTGGGTGTCCGACCGGTTAGAAGGGAGGCGGAGGCAGCATAGACTCTTCAACACCTCCAAGGAAGGCTAGAGCTTCAACATTGAATATGAACGACAACTCCAGGGTAAACTCCTCAAACCATCGATCCCCTCAAATAAACCCTTATGCACATATAATTAGAGGTAACAACCTATGATAGTGGAGGTTCGGTGGGGATATGGTGGATTCAGGATAGTGGAGGTTCGGTGGTGGCGGAAAGTGAGAGGGAGTGGCTCGTCGGGATTGTGTGAAGGGTTGGCTGGTGGTGGTGAGGTGGTAGGTATCAGGAGGTGAGGTGTGAGAATGAAGAGTAGAGGGGCGGATATAACAAGAGAGGGAGAGGATGGTCGACGATGGCCTGGAGGGGACCATGGGTCCGGCGGTAGAGGGAAAGGGAAAGAGAAATGTGATAGTGGTGTTGAATGGTTGTGGATGAAGATCCATCAGTGGTGGAAAGTATGGGAGGGGAGTTGGAGGCTGGCTAGGAGAGGGTGGGTGTCCGACCGGTTAGAAGGGAGGCGGAGGCAGCACAGACCCTTCAACACCTCCAAGGAAGGCTAGAGATTCAACATTGAATATGAACGACAACTCCAGGGTGAACTCCTCAAACCAACGATCCCCTCAAATAAACCCTTATGCACATATAATTAGAGGTAACAACCTATGACAAACACCATGAAAGACTTTCATCGTCCTATCCCAATATTTACTAAAATTCAAAATATAAGTCCAGGAATAAAATAAAAAACAGAGAAATATGTAAAAGACTCTCAGGGTACAAATGCGGGCTTTAATAGAGTGATAGTCCAAACAACACCGCAAATGACTGCTCTGCACCTGAACAATGATCCCCATCGCATTACTGGCATGCTCATCCTATTCCTTAGTGCTGCCAACAATGATCTCAGTTTCCCCACTATCTAAGAGTTCAAAAACTACCTTCCAGTTATTGCATGCACTACTTTTGACCATTGAAGTTGTTGGCATATAATTTGTTTCCTAATTACAGTCAACATTCTTCCTTGCTATGAAGCTTCTATAAGGAGAGGAGAATGTGCTAGTGAAACTTTGTTTGCATAAGGGAAAGAGAATGACAAGTGCTATTCTACATTGTAGAAATGGGTTTCGAGCGAATCTATGATGAGCGAAAGAAACAACAGAAGGATATCAACATGTTCCCACATTATGCTATAGAATGTCATGTCGAATGGAGGAAGGATAGTCACATAAGGGATGACAAATATATTTAACAGGAAGTCATCAATCTGCGGAAGAGGCATGTGAAAGGAGAAATTGTAGAAGAAGAAACTATGTTGTCATCAATCGGGTAGTCAAAATTGTGAAGAAACTGAGGCCTTAAGGAGGAGGATGTACAAGAAAGACGCACTCATGACTAGATATCTGATGACACATGTTTGCTGCATATTTTCTTGAGTGGATGGAGGAGATCCCATTGCTTGATGTTTCTGCGACATGACACATTGTTGTTGCTCGAGAGATCGTACTAAAGAAGTGAATTCGATAAGACATTTCCTCCTTTGGATTGGCTGGAGACACTCAAACTATGGAGTGCACGCTCAAAGCAGGAAAATGAGGAAAACACTCTAATACTAAGATATTATAGCTGAAGTAGCGAGTAACTATTAGAAAGTAGATGCGACTGTTTTTTTTCTTAACCGAATACCAGTCGGACCGGGTATCAATAATATCCTTGTATTTAAATATGCATATACAAATACCCAACAAAGATATATTCAAATTGGAATCTTGAGTTCGAATTACTAAATAGAAGTTTTTAGACCAAGTTACTTTACCTTCAAGCCAATGGCCTCAGACAATATAGCTAATTCATTGCTTCCTTCGACTAGCTGAAGGGTATGCTCCAACTTAACCCAATTTCCATATGCACCTCCTACATTTCCAAATATTATTTATTAATGACATCAAGATCTACCTCAATCTGATTCCTATAGAAGAAGCAACTAGGAAGATAAACAGCAAAGTAAAGTAGCTGCGCATTCTTAATTTCAATAGAAAAACTTGAAATTGGAGGCCTGTTTGTTTTCCTATAGCAGAAGCTCGAAAGGGGAGAGTGAATGAAATGAAACCAAATAACTCAAATTAAGATGCAAAAAACCTCCCAAAAATTTAGGTGGCCCTTTCTTTCACTTTATGAAACTAATAGTGCCTTCACATCTGTTAGAGAAGCATGGAAAAAAGTTGATGGGGATTGATCACACATCATTTGAAGATTTACTGGGCCGACACTTGGATTGTCAGACGATCGGAGATCGTGATTGTGACACTCTATTTTCTTTATTTTTAGATTTTTTTGCTTTTGTTAGATTTGTATTTTAAAAGTTAAGTTATCCGATTAGACAAACATAGAGGTCAGAATAAATTTAACATAAATCCCCCTTTTATATTCTACCTGCAACCTCAACATGGGGCATCGAGAGTTGTGGTTGAACAAGCCGCTCGGTCATTGCTCCTCGATATGAAGCTGAGAGCCATGTCGGTGCCGACGTTGACAGCTGTGCCCTTCACCAGTGGTGTTAACTCGACTGGACTCGCCATTCCAGCGCTCCTAAGACCCCACTTCAGCCCTAGTGACGCCTCCAAGCCGCTGATCCATGCACTGCGCCACTCCGTTCCCTGCAGCAGGACCTGCCGCCGCCTCCTCCACATTCCACCAGTTCGCAGCCACCCCTAGGACCTTCTTTTACCCATGTTTACAAATTTCCAGTATACTCCCCTGCAAAACAGCCTCGTCTCCTGCCTTCCCAAGGCTGGTTGACTACTCCCTAGCCATTCCAGCCAAAACCATCCCTCCCTGGCTGGAAACAGCCCAGACCCATTCCAACCTCCACCTTCCCAACAAAATATTTCCCCTACCATTCCCTCCCTAGCCTAGCCCTACCAGCCCTTCCTCAACTGGCTTCCCACACAAATAAGTCCTTCCCCAGCCCAAGTCAGCCATTATTATCTTCCCAGATCAGCACCACCACACCTACAATCACTGGATCTCCATGCCTTTGCCCTCAACCCTTTTACTTGGCGAATTCCGTGTTTGTTTTCAAGTTTATTACATGGTACAGATGCACCATTTTATTTCTAGTTATACTTGGCGCTAATTAATTTTGGCTTCGATCGTTCATTGGGCGTGTGACACTTTCTCGCCTTGCTCTTTAAAATTAAGCACTGTCAATAGTTTGTCATTGTTGTCCATTTATCTAATTTGCAATAAATTGACAATATTTGTGGAACTTTAAAGTTCTATTATTTAATTAATTGTGGGTTGGAATTAATTGCATAAAGTTAATTGTTGTGTTGCATTAGAGTTTATGTTGTGTGCATTTTGTTCACCAAATTGTGTGCACACATTTGTATGTTGCTTAGTTCAATTGTTTTGTAGTTGCATTTGCATTTACACATGCTCACTCGCATTTATTTAGGGTTAGACCATCGCATGTCGATCTCCTATAGATTTGTCCAGTGTCAAAAGTCAAAATAAGTTGCAATCTGCAAAAACATTTTTCATTATGGTTCTTACCATATACATGTATGATTTACAGTAAAATCAGTACCTATAAGCTGACCATTTAGAAATATTCGGGCTACATCTCGAATGCCATGTATTTTAAGCGATGAAAGGAAGCCCATTTCCTTCCAGTATGTGATATCCTCACCAGAAACATTTATTCTGAATAACAAAATTTAAAGTTGTATGAACAAGTAATATATATCTCACGAATAAAAGATTAACGATGTAGAAAGCTTTATGATAAAGTAACTACATACTGGCCAGGTGCCAAATATAGAGGGATAAAGATGTTTAGCACTTGATGTAGTACATAATTAAAGGGAAAAAATCTAAATTAATATTCAATCTCTTTACAAACCTGGAATTATTCTGCTTAATAGACAATGTTTTTTTGATGTTTTGGTGATGCCCACGTGAGCTTCATTTCATGAGGCTTCTACTACAAAGCCATATATTTCGTATAGAATGCAAGAGGAACTTTGAGATAAGTGATGAAAATCCCATCCGTATTTTACTTTATATAAGGAGCCCTCTCTAACTCACATCAATGACATGCATCTAACACCCTATTCGGGACACCCACGACCACCTACGAGCTCCAATCAGGTGGTCTGCATCATGCCATGCACTTTGAACCCCTCGGAAGTTGATCCGTGGGCATCATACAATGGAAAGAAGTAAAATGTGATTGATTCAAAGATAGACCAATTACTCATACATATATGAGTAAGGGCAAGTAGAAAGACACAAATAACCATACTGCGGGTGATACATGTTAAAGAGAAATATGACGACTTGGACAACATAAAATAATTCAAATTACAACTCTCCCCTTCAAGTCGGACGCAAGTCGGACGGAAGATATCGGTCATCCCAAGCTTCTGGATATCATCAGCAAACATATCACATCCCAACCCCTTGGTGAACACATCGGCAAGTTGGTCTTTGGACTGAACGAAGGGAGTGACCACATTTCCTTTATCCAGGTGGTCTTTGATAAAGTATCGATCGACCTTCACATGCTTAGTCCTGTCATGTTGAACGGGGTTATGGGCTATGCTGATCGCAGCCTTACTGTCGTAATCTAAGGAGATAGGGTCATTTTCTTGGAGCCCCAGATCACGTAGCATGGTGCACACCCGAGACATTGCGCGATACTCAACCTTAGCACTAGACCTGGCAACAACATTCTGCTTCTTGCTTCTCCATGCCACTAAATTTCCTCCAACAAAGGTACAGTAGTCTGTAGTGAATTTTCGGTCATCACGACATCCAGCCCAATCAGCATAAATGAAGACTTCAATCTTCAACAATGAAGACTTCAATCTTCAAGTGATTGCCCCGAGAGAATAGAAGGCCAAGACTATGAGCCTTCTTAAAGTATCGCAAGATACGATATGCAGCTTCTTGATGTCTGATCCTAGGAACATGCATATATCTACTCAAGATGCCAACAACATACGTGATGTCTGGACGGCATGAGATAAATATATGAGTCTCCCAACCAATCTCTGATAGCTTGAAGTATCAGTTCAATCACACTGTACTCGTCAATCCTGTGATTTTCCTCCATGAGAGTATTTGCAGGGACACAACCATGCATTCCAGTTTCTTTAATAGGTCCAAGACATATGTGCGTTGAGATATAAATATACCTTGGTTCGACCGAGTCACTTCATTGCCCAGGAAGTATCGTAATCTTCCCAAATCTTTCACTTCAAACTCAGCTGATAAAAGAGTCTTGAGATTACTAATCTCCTCACCGTCATTGCCTGTGATCACAATGTCACCCACAAAGACAATAAGAACCACAATCTTCTGGTTGTTTTTGCGGATAAACATAGTGTGATTAGATTGTCTCTGCTTATATCCAAACTTGATCATTGCCTTGAGAAATCTACCAAACCAAGCCCTCGGAGACTATTTCAACCCATATAAAGAATTTCTCAAGCGACAGACAAGACCTTTTGCCCCTGGTTTTCGAACCCAAGAGGAAATTTCATGTACACTTCCTTATCAAGCTCACCATGGAGGAAGACATTCTTAACATCCAGTTGATGAAGATCTCATCCTAAGCAAGCGGAAAACGATAGAAGAACCTGAATGGAGTCCATCTTTGCCACTGGAGCAAAGGTCTCCTGATAGTCCACTCCTTCAGTCTGGGATACAGTATCCCTGGGCAACCAGCCGAGCCTTGTATCATTCAACCTTGCCATCCTAATTTTTCTTAACCGAGAACACCCATCGTGATCCAATGACTTTCTTCCTCAGGGGAAGGGAAGAGACATCCCATGTATGATTCATGTCCAAGGCAGACATTTCTTCCTCCATAGCCCGTGTCCATATAGGCTTACTCAATGCTGCCACGTCTTGGGAATGGAAACCAACGATAATGAAGAAACAAAGGCCTGATGGTCCGGGGTAAGATGATGATAAGCAACATGATTGGAAATAGGATGTTGAGTGCTTATAGCTTTACCTTTCAGCAATGCAAGAGGATCATCACCAAAATCCGAGTCCGAAGCGGGCACTGGTAGAGGAGGAACACTAATGGCATATTTCCCCAGTTGGCGACGTTGGTATATATAAGGAAGAGGAGGAATCAGAGAAGAAGGCAGAGATACTTGGATAGGAGGCGGCAATGGTACTTGTATGGGCGACATCGACACCTGGATAGGAAACTGGGTTGGAATGGAAAGAATAAGAGGAATAGGAATAAGAGTATCGAAAGCTGTGTCACCAATCTCCCTCTGACGAAGTGAATGAGTCGAATCTGAATAATAGAATTCCTCCTCATGAAAGGTAACATGCATGGTACAGAAAATACGCCTGAAAGGAGGGTGGTAACACCGATATCCTTTCGTCGTGGAGGAATAGCCAATAAAGGCACAACATTGAGCCCGAAGGTCAAGTTTGTCCCTATGAGGCTGATGAACATGGACATAACATACACACCCAAATACATGGGGTGGCAGATGAGAAGTATGAATGACAGACACGGAAGAGAGGCGAGCGATAGGAGTAGGCATATTCTAACACCCGTGAAGGAAGACGATTGATAAGATGAGAAGCAGTGAGAACAACATCACCCCAATAGGATTTGGGAAGATGCATCAAATGGAGAAGACAACGTGCCACCTCAAGGATGTGTACGAGCCAGACATATCACGATCATAATACCCCCATGTCACTACGAAGAACATAAATTTTGCCGTCAAACTGGGTCTACACCATCTTATGAAAAACTTGAAAACAAGAAAAACGTCACTTTTTTTTCTTTAACAAGTAGACCCAAGTGGTTCTCAAAAAACAGTCAATAAATGTAACAAACCAATAAAAACCAGATAATGAATGATACCACCGGGGATGGACCCAAAAAATCAGAATGTATAACATAAAATGGAGTAGTACTAGAGGAAGACAAATGCACAGAGGTATGTCTAACATGTTTAGACAACACATACATCACACAATAAGGTTTTAAGAAACGACAAAAAAAACAGGAAACAATTTGTGAAGATAAACAGAAGAAGGGTGTCCGAGGCAAAGATGGGTATCCAACATTGCCAAACTAGCTGGGTATCCTGGTAATACAAGCCACTGTGGTTCCTACCACTGCATATTTTCTGCTTTGTACCCGGTTCCTGAAAAACACGAGTCAAGAAAGGTTAACTAGCAGTTAAGAGAACAAGTAATGTTGCTGATAAAAAGTAGATTGCGGAAAAATGAGGGAACATGAAGAACAGGGGCAAGAGAAATAGAAGGAGAACAAGTGATATTTCCTTTGTTCGCAATGGAGGGCAAGGTGCCGTTAGCAGAAATAACCTTGTCCTTGCCGAACAAAGGCGTGTAGGAAATAAAACTTGAGGAGGATCCGATCATATGATCAGTGGATCCCGAGTCAATGATCCACTGAGTGAAGTACTATGTTCAATTTGGGCTGGTCGGTACTATGTTCATTGGAATTGATTGACTGGACATAGGCTGGCTGAGTGAAGTCCTTTTAGCTGTCTGCTTTTGGTTTGACCGGTCATGAATGAATATAATATATTATATTATATCCTACTATATTCTCCGGTAGACTATTATATGGATTATATTGGCAGGATCCTTGCTCGGTACTCCCATTTTTCTGCTTCTTGAAGCTCTCCACCTGGTGGTTTCTGCTTAGGGCTGCTTCGATTTCCCTTCCCCTTACTTAACCCCTTTTCCTTAGTCGACAATGCTGGGAGAGTTTGATTTGGGCTGTGGCCTTCTTCTTTTGTGGTCTTGCTGCAGTCCTGTGCAGTTTGGTGGATAGGTTTTGGTCTTGCCAACAGTTTGGGCTGATATTTCACCACTGTAAGCTCTTCCCCTTCTCTTTTATGGCTTGCCTTCCTATGCTTTGCTGAACTTTGAAGTGGTATGCGGAAATTGAAACGTATGGTTGGCCGGCTAGGGTTCCTGTTAGGGAGCTTTTCTGATTTGGGGGTTTTGTAGAGAAGAAGCTGCTTTTGTTTGATTCCCGTTAGTAGTTTTGGTTTACCTTGATGGATACTCTCCCTCTCCCTGTTGGCCGGCTATTTCATGCTGTTGTTAACTGTCATTTGGTACTGTTTCATATTGTAGTTTGGCTGCCATTCGTATTGCTGCTTGGCTGCCTTTGATGTTGTTATGAACTGCTTTTGCTAGCTTTTGTTGGCTGCCCTTTTGCTGGCTATTTTCCTTGTGCTGGCGGCTGTTTTGTAGGGGGGTATCCCTTGGACTTGGTGACTCTTGTTGGCAGCCCTTTGTGCTATTGTTGGCTACCTGAAATGCTGTTTTTGGTGCCCCTTTTGTTGGTTGATTATTGGCTACCTCTCTTGGCATTTGATTGGGTTCAGATGTGGCTGAAATCTGAAGTGTCGAGTGACCCTTATTGAAGTCATTAGTGACTGAATTCTGATTTGAGTTTGCTTTCGTTTTGAGTCACCTAAACAATTCCTCTGCTTAAGAGTCTGCTTGTAACTATTTAACGGTGCAACCCTAACGTAAATGATTTACTTGATACTGCAGAGGATGACGTCCGACGATAGACTCGGCAAGAACCCCATGAAGGGCAAGGGCAAAAGAAAAGTTGTGGTGAGTCCTTTCCGCTTTGATTACGTATACATTTGAATTATTTTGAATTATGAATATGTAGAATTACTTTACTCTGAGATACTTACCGCATGGACACCGAATATGAACTGAATTGAATTGAAGAAATTCAAAAATTTGAAATCCCTGAAATTATGAAATCGCTAAAACGCTAAACATGAATTAGCAAGCGATAGAAACTATGAGGGGAAATTTATATACTTATTCCCTATATTTTGAAACTGAATATGAAAATAATAAGAAATTGAGAGTGCGTCGACGCATCGAAAAGCTAAGGGTCAGCCTTGTAGGGGGGGGGGGGGGGGGGTACAGCAACAGACTTTTACACCTTATAGGGTGGGGGTAGAACTCCTACACCCAGTAGGGGGTTGAACTCCTACAGAAGTTGATACTGACATGTCTAATCTAAGAGGCGTGGAAGCATGTTGCGTTGTTGAGCGCCCTAGAGCGGACATTGATACAACGGACCCAAATGTTTGATTGAGAATGACCCTCAGTATTCCGAAAGAACGAAAAGTGATATGAAAATCCTGAATTGAATACAGAAATGAACAAGAATGAAAGAATAAGAATTTTGATACCATAAATAATTTATTTCTGTTGTACTAGCTCACTGTACTTGCTTACTGCACTTCCTGTTCTACTACACATGTTTATATAGAAATATATAATTGCATATTGATGTTGACTCTTTGTGTTTGCCTGGAGTGCGGTTGAAGAGGCAAGGAACTTGTCGATATCTCTTTTTAGGATCAGACCGCTAGTGTGCCAGTCCCCGTTAGGAGGTTACTTGCGGAGGCAGAAAGGAAGTAAAGAAGAATGTGATTTGAATACGGGTTAGAATTTTTGTAAATTATGCTTATTATGAAAAGTTATTTTATGTTGTCTCCTGGTACCTCTCCTGTAGTATATATTAGAATTGATGTGTTATTTAATTGTGAAAAAACGCTCAGAAGAAAGAATTAAATTGTGCCCGACTTCGGGCCACACGACCAACACTAGCTAAGGTCGAGCGATCCAGCAGAGCAATTGAGCTAAGGAACTTCCGAAGGTCATCATCGCCAAAGACCATGTTAAAAGCTTCCCGAAGGGATGAGAGAGGGGATCGGTGGAGGATGGGTCTGAACCGTATCTGACTCCATGTTCAAACCCATCAAGAAAGCATGCAGGCTGAAGCGATCGTCCTTTTGTTGTAACTTAACTGCATCAGGAGTACAATCAAGAGTAAAATACTTGAAATAGTCCAATTTTTAATAAAGCCGCTCAAACTCAAAGAAATATAGGAGACAACAATCATGGATCTCTGCCGCAACTCCAAAAAAGCGATGAGTAAGCTCATATATCTAGGTAAAACTACCAATTTGTGAGTATGTTTCCTTTGCCCGAGTCCATATTTCAGATGCAGAATCCATCAACATGTAGCTACGATAAACTTTGGGTGACATAGAATGCAGGAGCAAGGAGACGAGGGAGTTATCTGAGTCCCAGCGTTTCCAAGAGGGATCGTCCTTGGATGGCTCCTTACAGACCCATCTATGTAACCATACATCTGGTGGTTGCGTACCACATGCAGTGCAGCACGAGATCATTCAAGGTAGTTGGATCCATCGAGAGGCACGATGGTGATCTTCAAGGAGCCAGAGTGGCCATGACTCCACGACGGGTCACTCATCTGTGGCATCATAACACTAGGCGAAGAGGGGCGCCGATCAGTTGATCGATCGATCGCGGGGCGCACGATGAAGACGAGAAGGAAAGTTGCGCGCACGATTAGGGTTTTTTCTGCTCTGATACCAAGTGGAAAGAAGTAAAATGTGATTGATTCAAAGATAAGACAAAGACGCAAACAACCCTACTGCAAGTGATACACGGTAAAGAGAAATACGATGACTTGGACAACAAAATATAATTCAAATTACAACTCATACCACGTTACGTGAAGTTAGATTTTCCCATTTTTGACGGCAAGAGCGACCTCCTAGCCTGGCTCACATGATGCGAGCACTTCTTCTACAACAAACACACACCGTTGGAAGATTGGATAAGGTTGGCATCATTCCACATCACGGGCTCAACACAGTTGTGGTATGTCCAGCTTGCGCGAGAAACACCCAATTTGAATTAGGCGGATTTAAAACACTCTTGCATTTTGCGTTTCGGACCACCGCCCTGCAACAATCTGTTGGCCTACCTCATCTCCTAAAAAAACGGGATCAGTGGACATACACTTGGAGAGCTTTCAAACACTACCGATCTGAGTCCCTTATGCACTGTTAGATCATCAAGTATCATATTCACTACAAGTTTGCATTATTGACTGCGTCTCAACATAGAATTTGAAGCACCACGGAACCTCAACAATGTCGCGAGTTTGACACGTATCTGTAAGAAATGTCTCATAATGGACAACCAATATAGCAGATGCCATGATGGACACAAAGGCAATCGTCGAAAGGACACCCCTTCTTACAACCCCAGTAGCTTCTCAACTACAACCAAGGGTAAGGATTCCAGTGGTAGCACTATGGGAGAAGAAAGATATGCCTCCGTGTCTGAGACGACAACTGAGTAAGTACACACAGTATCCAATCGATGACGAGAATACTTCGGCTATCGCAGATGTTCAACGTGTTCACTATTCGATGACTAGAGTACATAGGAACACCACACAATTTCCTCCCGTGTTGAATTTTCTATTTTATTTTATATAATATATAATTTTATCTTCACATAGGGAAATGAGCTTGTGCTGCATTTAGTATGATTACTTCACGTGTTAAAAATTTCTTTTGCTACTTTCTAGAGTGCCTATATACATTCCTTTAGCCATTTATGTGGCTCAAACATTATGCATTTGAACATTTTATTTAGCTGCGCGTTTAATATAATGGGACCTTTACCCTATTTAATCAATGCTATATTTCACTATATATATATATAATTCTGAGATTTTATGGATATGAGGATAAAGGTTTTGATTTGGATCTCTCCCTGTTACTGTTGTGCATGTATGTTGTGTTGTAGGTATCATCTGGGTCTGTGGAATGATGGAGTATTGGTTGAGCTCTTACATGAATCTAATTTAATTCATTTGCAACAACTAGAGAAATTTCCATTGACTTGTTTTCACGAGATTAAATCAACTTAGATTCAACTCCTGGTTTGATATAATTTGTGGCTAAATAGTATCCAATTCAAGAACTTTGATACAGATTTGTGTGGTCGTAATTGTGGATGAAAATAGAGGTGGTGACAAATCAAGATCCTTTTCTTAATATCAATTGAGTACATTGCTAGAACAGTAGAACATTATAACATTGGTGCTCATGATGGGACCCAAGACGTAGGATATAGAAATTGGGTTACAAGTTAAAGAAACACCTGATATCAATACATTAATCACAGCATACTTCATTACAAACCATACACCCATATCTATATAGAAATTGGGTTACAAGTTAATCTCAAAATTTAATCATAGCCAATTATAAGGCATGATAAATAATAAACAAACTAATGTTGTTTGAAAGAATACTTATTTAAATACACTTAATACTTATCCTAAACAATATTTATTTATTTAAATAAAAATAATTAAAAATATTATTCATGTGCACCAGATACTATTTTTTACCTGGTTATGTACCATAAATAATCAGAAGCATCTTTCGTTACATTAAGATGCTCTAGAACTTGTTTCGCTGTGAAGCAGTTGTTACTCCATATGCCAATTGGCTCGCTGATAGTCATCCAAGTAGTTGATAAACTAAAATCTTCAGTAGCAAGTACTATATTCCCAGGTGCTGCTAAATTAGTTGCTTCGAGAGAGCTGACAGATTTAACTGAAACCTGAGAACCTACCTGAAGAGAGCCACTAAAGCGTGAGCTACCTCATAAAAAAATATAGATCAAAGACAAATGGGATGTGCAACATAATTGGTGACAAGTAGATGACGCAGGACGAATCTACAGGTGAACAGAAACGTGATGCCCTAATCCTGGATGCAATGCAAACAACCACGACGAATGCAATGGAACCATGACAAACCTTAAAATGAAGATGCAGAAGAATGCAATTACGCAATCCGATGAGCGAATTGTTACGACATAAACCCTAATGCGATGTAAATAATTCAATCAAGCAATTGCTCCAACATGAGGTTAATTAAATAACAAAATTAATACACGTGTAAATTGATTACAATTGATTCTAATCAGGGAACAGGTAATAACTACAGATAATTGAGGG
Source organism: Dactylorhiza incarnata (assembly GCA_033032865.1). NCBI lineage: Eukaryota > Viridiplantae > Streptophyta > Magnoliopsida > Asparagales > Orchidaceae > Dactylorhiza > Dactylorhiza incarnata. The sequence continues at coordinate 2,677,032 of JAWHQI010000169.1, forward strand.
TGCTAAGACATTGAGCATCAAGCAAATAAAACATACTAGTGCATTGAATAAAGTTGACAAATAAATTGAGAAAAATACAACTAGAAATAACCCGGAGCATCCATACAATCTAAAGATGAAACTAAATGCAAAAAAACTCAGCAAGTAATCGACATCGATGGTGGAGGGTGTGGTAGGCGGGCTCGGGATGGTCGTAGGCGTGATGCGTTGGTTCCAACGTGCGGTTGGCGGGGAATTATGAAGCGAAGGGAATTTCTAGATATGTAGATTAAGGGATTTGGTGTAATTTGGGGATTTCTGAGGGCTTCAGAGAAAACAAAGGGTTGGTCGACGCTATGGAGGCTCTGGATGAGGAAGGGTTTTGTTGTGGAAGAGCATGAATCGAATGGGGGTGTCTATAGAGGCGCTGGATGGGAAAAGGAAGGTTGATTAGGGCAATGTGGGGTTGGACGACACTGGGAGGGGAGTTTGGGGGTTGTGGGAGCGACAGCGGGGTTGGTGAAGGGTGTAGGAGGCGATGGTGGAGCCCCTCGTGGATAGGAGGGCCAGTGGATGGGCCTCATAAGACTTGAGAAGGACATGGTAGGGACTGAAGGAGGCGGACGACTCGACGAGCGCCAGAACTATAGGAGAGTTGGGGGAGGGGATCGCTCCCCGGTGACTGAAAAGGCTTGTCGAAGGGCGATGGGATGGTGAAAAGTGACGGAAGGAAAGAATCCTTGAGTCTGCACCAGGATGTCATTGTGCGTCAGCACCCGAGCATACGACTGAGCGACTTTAGCTAATGAGGTATCATCTCGATCCCCTAATAATATCATAATAGAGATATATATAGTTAGGGAGTTAGGGTAAATGAATCCTACGACTGTGATCGAGCAAGTGTCGACCCAATAATTCCTCAAATGGTGTCCGATCGATCTCCATCAATCTCCCCGGCAAAAAAACATTCATCTCCGAAGAATGGAGACTATCATGCTACTGGTGCATGCCATGCAAGAATGAAAGTTGTTGCATGAACACTAAAATCTCAATCTGGTAGGTGCAGTGTCCATAGAGGGTTGTCGTCCAACAAAGTTGCTGAGGGTCCAATGAACGAAATATGCCGCCGTATAGGTGAGAGGCAGAGTTGCAATGGAGGCTGGAGGTACATCAGAGGTTATGATGAACATGTGAACTGAAGCTGAAAGGGAAGGTTGAAGATTCCAAAAACTAGGTGGACCTACATCTAGAATCAAATCTACTACCATTGGATACAAGATAACTACCCATATTCCTAGGAATATCAAACTCAAATAAATTTGACTCCGACTCTTTCATGACTGTGTATGGAATTATTCACCTGACAGTCAGATTCCTAAATGTCCCCAATGGGAACCTCTCAAATAATGGGCTAATCATCATTCAATGACTTTTTTTGAACATTTTCCCTCTCATGTGATTACCGTCCAAGTTTTAAAATTTTCATTATTTAATATAACTTTACGTCAAAGTATGTCATGCAAAACATGCAACAAATGCAAATGATAAGTAATCGACAAAATAGACTTAGTAAGCGCAGATTCTATATAGCGGTGGATATATCTAAGAAGGGTTGGTATATCGGGTGGTTCTATCGGCGGCAAGTAGAAATACCCGTCGAGTGTGCGACGAACACTAAATAACTGCATGAGACATCAACACTAAGATACAATGTCATAACGTGTCAAATGTCTCTCAAGAAATGTGACTCGTCAGGAGATTCACTTAGCTATGTATAGAAGAATACGTTGTTGTAAGTGTTTGCCCGGAAGTTCGCGATCTCAAGTGCTCACGAGGAAGTTCATCCGATCTCGGCGGTCTGAATTTTGCTAGACCGCGTGCCCTATCCTTTGCCACAGATCTTCAGGTTCTCAGCTGATAAAGCAACTCAAGATCGCCAGACCGCGCGGTCTGAACCCTTGAGTTTTTCTATTATTCGCACGCCAGGTAGTTTCATTCCTCTGTCTTAACTATCTTATATTCTGGGCAGCCCGTAATTTTGAGACCTGCCCGTTCGGGCAGGCTTTCGCGTCTATAAATAGAGGGGTAGGGGTCCCCAAAAAAGGACTTTTGGTTGAAGTCTAGATCGTAGTATCAGCCTAGGCGGTCTCAGTTTTTGTCCTCCCTAAGGTTCCTCTCAAAATTTAGCTGTCTAGTAACATCCTTCTCTATAGCTCCAAACCCTTAGAAACCGGTCGTCCACAGTTCTTTACCCCTTTTTCTCCGGTGTAAGTCGTGAGGGTGCAATTTTTGTACCAACAGTAAGAAATCTGCACTTCCATCCCAAAATTCTGAAGTGATAGAAGAAGTGTGAAGGGGCTTATAAGCACAACCGGGTGATACGCAGCATGCGATGTGGGACTAATCAATAGACGGGCCACCAAGGATAATCCAACTGGGGATAATCCGCACATAGGGCGGTTCCACACGACGTGGACCCACTGGAATCAGTTCAAGCCCCCACTACGCGTCAAACTTCGCTCAGATATTATGTAAGAAACCTACACTTACATGATGTTACATCTCAAAACTCTGAAGTAATAGGGGGAGTGGGACGGGTCTTATAAGCATAAACGGGTGATGCGCGGTAGGCGATGTGGGACTAATTAACAGACGAGCCATCAGGGATAATCCAATCGGGGATAATCCACACATGGGGAGGTCCCACATGACACGGTACCACATGACACGAACCTGCGGTGGATATCTCTAAGAAGGGGTGGTATATCTGGCGGTTCTATTGACAATGTGTAGAAATACTCATCGACGAACACCAAATGACTGTATGAGACATCAACACTAAGATACGAGCTCATAATATGTCAAATGTCTCTCCGGGAATGTGACTCATCAAGAGGTTCACTTAGCGATGTATAGAAGAATACGTTGTCAATGCAACGATCACCCGAAAGAATGTCTGAGACGTTGACACAAAGGTGCAACTCTGGGGTGTGTCGACTATCTCTAAAAGAGAAAAACTCGTCAGGTGGCTCTCCAGGAGGTATATAAGAAATTCGTCACGACCCTGATGATCACACAAAAGAACATTCAAGACGTCCGCATTAGTGCATAAGTTTCCCAGAGAGGAAGAATCATCAGGTGGTTCACCCAAGGGCTTAGCGGGGCTCATCAAAGAATTCAACAATAGAAGGATGATCCTTAAAATGAGTGTCATCGATAATAATAGTGTCCTTGGGAACATGAGAGACAACCACTACAAAATCAATATTATGCTCTCGACTCTCACTCGGGATGTGATTCAATACTACAATGTGGAGAAATTCAGATAAACATGCACTCAAGGCGAGTCTATCATCGGAGCAATAACTAAGCCTACACAGGGGGTAGGGGCAGTGCACGTCACTATAGGATCACCAGGACGCTCGTACTCAATCTCCTGTACAAGATCTATGCAATACTTTTGTTGAGACAAAACAATCCCATCATGTTGCGAGCTACCTCAATACCTAAGAAGTATCTGATGCTCCTCAAATCTTTGGAATTAAAGTGAGAGGTCAAGTGCTTCTTAATCATAGAGATACCACTTAGATCGTCGCTCGTGATAATAATATCAACATACACAAAAAAGATCATCACACCCTCCTGGCGACAATGTGTAAATAAGGAGAAGTCTGCCAAGCTTCGAGTGAATTCAAAATCCCGAATGACCAGACTAAATTTGTCAAACCATGCTCGGGGAGACTGCTTTAGACCATAGATATAGATTTTCTGAGGAGGTAAACAAGAGAGTCCCCTTTGGTCTCATAAACAGGAGGTTGCTGCATATAGACAATCTCCGTTAGATTGTCATTAAGGAATGCATTCTTGATATCAAGTTGATGCAATTGTCAACAACGTTGGATTGCCAAGGAGATCAATACCAGCACAGTATTAAGCTTAGCAACTTGAGAGAACGTTTCTTCATAGTTAATGTCATATTATTGAGTAAAACCGCGAGCCACAAAATGCGCTTTGAGGCGCTCAATCGACTCATCAGGATGTTGTTTAAAGGTGAATACTCATTTACATCTCACTCAGGATTGTCTAGGAGAAAAGGAAACAAGGTCCCACATCCTATTTGCTTATAAGGCCGCCATTTCGTCATCGGCCACCCGTATGTTGGAGAGCCTCCTGTACAGAAGAGGGAACACAAATAAAAAACAAGCAGGCCACAAACAGAAGAGGCTTAACGAGGAGGGTTTGGTGGAGGATGCGGGAAAAGTTGTCTAAGGTTTACTCAGCCATAATGGGTACACATGTGAGTGATGTGCCCCTTAGGATGATTTCACCCACCACGCCCGCTGCCTCAAGACCCATTGCGACCTCCACGATGCCTAGTATTGGGGGGGGGGGGGGGGGGGGGGGGGGGGGGGAGGCGTGTGCTTCGGTAGAATGTTGGAGGAGGGCATGTAGTCATGGAAACATTGATGGGTGGAGTCACCTTCAGAACCATTGAGCAAACATCCGATAAAGATGGAATAATTGGATAGGATAAGACATTGACATAGACACTGTAGAGATAAGGTGGTATTCTAGCCATCATCATCGCTATGCGAACTACTTCCTTATGAGCCCTTTGGGTCTCTAAATCCATGTCTCAATGAGGTGTTATACTACTCCACAAACGACGTCAGATCACCATCTGAACTAGGTTCAACAATTTGGAGGTCCCGAAATAGATCGAACATGTGTCAAAGACAATCTCTCCCAGAGTAGAGAGACTTAAGTTCATCTCACTTGGCCTTTGCAGTTTCATTGTGCATAGCCATTCCATATGGCTCACTATATATAAAGTTCAGTATCCAGGACTGAACTCGGCCATCATCGTGAAGCCATTGCCCGGTGGACTCAATTGGGGGGTCACGAGTCAGATGATGAAGAAGACCCTTAGTCTGGAGTACTCAGTGCACTGAGTACACCCACTCAACAAAATTTTTCTTTCCAATGAGAGAGATAATGGTAATTTTTAGCTCGTCTCGGACTTCATAGATGGCAGCTGGAGCGAGGATGGCCGGAATAGTTGACAAGGCTGAAGCAACATTCATCCCCATTTTTAGAAAAATAAGCAAAACTGGGTTTAATGAGCAGTAGTCCAGGCGAGCTGGAGATGACATGTTCTAATTTGCGAGCTCGAATAGGTCCTAGCTCAACTAAGACAGGAACGACGGTGAGCTCAATCGAAGAGAGAGGATGCGGCGAGTTCAAGTTGTTTACAAACAGTAGCGAGCTCAAGCTAGTGGTGAGCTCTGAGCAGGTGCAAACTCAATCCAATGACGAGCTTTGACAGAGAGTAAAGAAGCTGCGAGTGTGAAGCAAGGGAGTAAGATGCGAGTTCCACAAACTGAGGGGATCAATGAGTCCAGGGGATTAATTAGAGAGCTCAGTAGTTTCGATGAGATCGGGTGCGAGGGAAACCAATCAAGGAGGTCCAATTGGGCCTACAAAGGGGGCTGGGGTTCATGCAAAAGAAGCCTGAGAAGATTGCGAGCTGCGAGTTTGGCAAGTAGGCGAGCATGCGAGTTTGGCGAGTTCAGAGAGCTAGGGGCTGCGAGATCAAGTAGTGCGAGCTCAAGCAGCGAGCTGGAGGCAAGGGAAAGCTCAAGCTGCGAGTCTAGAACGAGTGAGCTCAAGCTGCGAGTCTAGAACGAGCGAGCTCAAGCTGCGAGTCCAGAACGAGCGAGCTCAAGCTGCGAGTCCAGAACGAGCGAGCTCAAGCTACGAGTCCAGAACAAGTGAGCTCAATCTGCGAGTCCAGAACAACCGAGCTCAAGATGCGAGTACAGAACAAACGAGCTCAAGATGCGAGTCCAGAACAAACGAGCTCAAGTTGCGAGTTCAGGTAGATCGCGATTTTGTTGGGAGCGAAAATAGGAGCTCAATTGTTGAGAGCATACTTCAGAAATCGTATTGCTCTGATACCATATGAAATTGCAGGCAACAAGAAGTAATAATTTTATTACTTCACTTAAAATCAATACAAATACATGTACACATATTTATAATTGTAAGGAGTGACAACTCAACTCCAACCAAAATGTGGGAGTAAGCATACAAACAACTCGTCTTCTATACAAACAACTTCAGTTATGTTTTGAATAATGCCACGTAAACCTATTCCCGCAAATTGAGGTTTGAAAAAACTTCAAGATATCGAATAGAATATCTAAACATCCTCCAAGAGTGGAGCCATAAAAGAAGTTCAAAATTTGACAGTGAACTCATAATTTTTTGAAACAAACGAATAACATGAGGAATGTGAGAGGAGGAGAAACAAGTTTGCCGCAACGAAAAAATAAGACCAAACTACCACTTCTTTGGATGAGAACCGAACCGAGTCGAACCGAACCGTATTGTATAACATTTAATTACATTTAAATTTTTTGCATTACATTTAATTACATGTAGATTTTTTGTTCAATTATTCTATTACAGTTTGGACTATTATTAGACTATTATTTTATTATTCTAGTACAGTTTGGAAAGTGGAAACATTCATATTTTATTTTTAACTTTTAGATTTCCATGATTCCATCGGGTAACCGAACTCTCTTCTCCTATTCTCTCCCGCCGCCACTGTGACCTAGGGTATCTGCGACTGCCGCACTCGCCGCTCCCCATCCCGTCGTCTGCCGCACTCGCCTTCCACATCACCGGCTCGACGTCGGGCTCCCCATTCCGCTCGAGCATCCTGACGCAGGTGAGGTCTCTTCCTCTTCTCTCCACATTTCCAGCATCACATTTTTCGACTTACAAGTTTACGAAGCTCAACTTTTTCTTGTAAAGGGCAGTCCAATAGAGTTGTAATTAGAAGTTTCTTTGGTGAATCATCCTTTCATAGCTCTAAATGTTGGATTATGTTTGCATGCCTTGTGCGAAAATTGATGTCAGTATCCAGAGGGAAGAGAAAGTCGAGGAGTAAATAAATGAATGTTTCTTGATGATTATTAGATCCTTTTCATTCAAATCTCAGATTGCAATGTTTAGGTCCTTCTTAAAACATGCAAGTTTACTTGTGAGCTCCTTCCTAAGTATATATTAACTTCATTATTCCCACTCTGCTCAGATGCCTCCCACTCTGCTCAAATTCCTCCCAATCACTATCAATAATTTTGTATTAACTATTGTTAGAAAAGCCCATGTAAAGGCCCATATTGGAGCCTCTTTTCTTATTTCTCTCTCTCTTCTCTTTAGTCCCACATCATGTATAAGGATTTCCTCTCTCTTTCTCCCTCCTATATATATGTATTCATACATTGTATTTTACACAGAAAGGAATATACAAGCTTTGACTCTTTCTTACATGGTATCAGAGCTATCAGTCCAAAAATTGCGGTCTCCCTTTTTTTTGACCGCCCCCCCCCCCCCTGACGAGCTCTCGCGGTCTCATTTTCTGAGACCGCTCCCCCTGCTGCCAGCTCTGCTTCTTCCAGCTTCCTCTCCTCTTTGGCTCTCTTATAGCCTTCTCCTCCCTGACACGTGGGACCCGCCTCTCCCGAACTCTCTTTGATCCAGCGGTCTCCCGTGCTCCTCCTCGCAGCAATCTCCTCGCCGCGATCTACCGTGCTCCTCCTCGCAGCAAGCTCCTCTTGCGGTCTCCAACTGCAGACCCCCCCGAGCTCCTCCTGCGGTCTCATCGACCGATCTCCCTCTCCTGCTCCTCCCAATCGGCCTCATCGACCGATCTCCCGCTCCCTCTCCCGCGGTCTCGTCGACCGGTCTCCGCCTGATCGCATCTCACTGTCCGGTCTCCATCGACTGATCCCTCTCTGATCTCGCGATCTACCAATCGACCTCCTGCCCAGCGGTCTCCTATTCGCAGGTTCACTGTTGAGCTCGCCTCCATTGGACTGCCGAGCTCCTTGAGGTCGTGCGACCTCCTCCGTGCAGTCTGCCCTCCAGCGATCTCCTGTAGCGATCTCCATCAAGCGAGCTCCTCCCTGCAGTCTTCCCTCCAGCGACCTCCAGCAGCGATCTCCCTCAAGCGGACTCCAGCAACGAGCTCCTCTTTAGCAGAGAGCCTCTCAGCCTTGCCGATCTATTTGAAATGGGATCCTCCAGTGATCAGACCGTGCATCCAGAAGTACAGACAGCTACCTCTCCTGCAGCCAGCTTGCTTCCCACTCCTGAACTGCGCGACGAACTAAGAATCACCACCATCTCCCTGATTGGGAAGAGAAACTTCGTCGAGTGGGTGCACTCTGTCCGACGTGTTCTTCAGTCCAAGGGACTTTTGTCTCATCTCACTAAGGACCCCCCTTCTGTTCCTACTGATGACTGACTGCGTAACGATGGACGGGTTCAGACATGGCTTCTCAACTCACTGGATGGCGAACCTTACCGCATGGCCATGTATCACGAGACGACCAAGGAAATGTGGGAGGAACTCCATTCCTTATACTCCGGCAAGGACAGCCTTCAACACTTGTATGACATAATTACCGAGCTTCAAAACCTTGACACTGGCGGGGCGGCTGACTTAACCTCCTTTGTTGCTCGGGCCAAGACTCTCGCAGAAGCTTGGATACAACATCAACCCTCTACTACGGATCTAGCAGCTCAGCGGGCTCAAAAAGAAGCTATGTGTATTGCCATGATGATGGCGCGTGTCCCGCTTCACCTTCAGAGTATTCAGGCACAGATCCTCTCATCGGCCACAACCCCGTCATTATCAGATGTGTGCTCCATGTTGCTTAAAGTCTCACCACCTCCGGATACTCTTGGACCTCCCTCACCGGTCCTTCTCCAGCACTCGTCTGCACCATTATTACCTCTCCCGCCCACTACTCATGGAGGACGGACAGGCTCCCGGGGCGGGGGTCGCGGAGGCCGACCACGTCCTAAGTGTACGTTCTGCGGAAAGGATGGCCATCTTGAGGCGACCTGCTACCGCAAGCATGGTTGTCCTCCTCACTCAACTGTTCATATTGTCGCTGACAATCCCTCTGCCACTCGTGCTGATCTTGATGCAGTTCGCCTCCAGCTCCAGCAACTTCAAGGAATGCTTAGCCACCCATCTGCCTCCGTCACCTCCATCTCCAATGAAGGTATCGCTTGTCTCTCCACTAGTCCGCGCTGGATAGTGGATTCAGGTGCTACCCACCATATTACCTCGCTACCACCACATCACTATTTGGATGCTCCTCATCCTAAGTACATCACAGTAGCCAATGGCGACACTGTTCCCGTCTCCGGCTCTGCCGATATCCCTCTCAATTCTTCTCTCTCTCTACGCTCGGCTCTTCATGTTCTGGGTTCCCCGTTTAATTTACTCTCTGTTAGTCGTCTTACTACCGATTTAAATTGCTCAGTAACATTCACCTCTTCCTCTTTTCTGATGCAGGATCTACGGACACAAAATATCATTGATAAGGGACGACTGCAAAACGGGCTCTACCTCCTTGATGTTTCTCCTACCATCCTCTCCTCAGTCTCCTCCGTTGATTGGCATCGGCGTCTTGGGCATGCCCCTCTTCCAGTCCTTCAGAAGGCTCTCCCCGATATCTCTCTTTCTGCTTTTAAGTGTGAATCAAGTATTCTAGGCAAACAACATCGTTACTCCTTTCCACCTCATTGTACTCGGAGCTCTGCTCCTTTTGTTTTAGTACATTCCGATGTTTGAGGCCCGTACAAAATCACTAGTATTTCTGGGTATCGATATTTTATCACCTTTATTGATGATTATTCTCGCACTACTTGGTTATATTTACTTCGTGATAGCTCTGAGCTTCCTCGTGTGTTTCAGGCTTTCGTCCTTGAGATTCGCACGCAGTTTTCCACAAATATAAAAACACTCCGGACAGATAATGCTCGTGAATATATGAGTCACGAATTTGCTAATCTTTGCTCTGAATTTGGGATAATTCACCAGACATCATGTGCCTATACTCCACAACAAAACGGCGTTGCTGAACGAAAAAAAATAGACATATCCTCGATGTTGCTCGATCTCTCATGATCCAGATGCAGGTACCCAAAACCTATTGGAACTTCGCTCTGTCCACAACATGTTATCTCATTAACCGTCTCCCTTCCTCCGTCCTCCAAAATGCTACTCCGTTTAGCCTCATTTTCCCTTCCACTCCGGCATTCTCTCTCACACCCCGGATATTTGGTTGTACCTGCTACGTTCACCTACTTGGCCCGTCCAAGGACAAGTTGGATCCCCGAGCAGCCAAACACATATTCGTTGGCTATTCTCGTACTCAGAAAGGCTATGTTTGCTATTCTCCTACTACCCGAAAAGTGATTGTTTCTGCAGATGTTACCTTCCAGGAAGACCAACCTTTCTTCTCCGAAACAACCACACCTCTTCCACCACCATCCTTCCCACGACCTGTCATTCCAGTTACCACCCCTCTACCACTACTCCTTCCCGAACCTGCGCCCGCTCTCCCGAAACCACCTCTTCTCCGTGTCTACACTCGTCGCCCTCCTCGCTCCGTTGCCCCAATGCAGTCGGCTTCGACCTCTGACACTCTGCGCTCTGCTGATCCGGCATCGACCTCCTCCGCTCATCCCTTGGCGAATTATGTATCCTTACATCGCCTCTCCCCACAACTTCAAACATTCGCTACTTCATTATCCTCTATTTTTATACCTAACTCTGTGCAAGAGGCTCTCCAACATCCAGGCTGGCGGGCAGCCATGGACGACGAAATGACAGCCCTCTGGGCTAACCAGACATGGGATTTGGTTCCTCTCCCTCCAGGCCATACTACTGTTGGTTGCAAATGGGTCTTTGTCATCAAACATGCTCCTAACGGGACAATTGACCGTCTTAAAGCCCGCCTGGTGGCTCGGGGCTTTACTCAACAACAAGGTCTCGATTATGAGGAAACGTTCTCTCCGATGGCCAAGCTCAACACAGTTCGTGTCCTTCTCTCCGTGGCTGTGCATCGTCAATGGCCTCTCCATCAGCTGGATATCAAGAATGCGTTTCTAAATGGTGACCTACAAGAAACAGTATACATGCAACAACCTCCAGGGTTTGAGACCACGGGGGAGTCCCGCGTATGTCACCTTAAGAAATCCATTTATGGTCTCAAACAATCCCCCGGGCATGGTTTGATAAGTTCAGTAAGGCTATTCAGGAGGTTGGCTTTACTCGGAGCTCTGCAGACTTCTCTCTGTTCACTCGACATCGAACTACGGGCACGGTTCTTCTGTTGGTATATGTCGATGACATCCTAATTACAGGAAATGATTCTAAGGGAATACAAGCGGTAAAACATCATCTTAGTTATATTTTTCAAACAAAAGATCTGGGGAACCTTCGATACTTCCTTGGCCTGGAGATCGCAAGACGCCCTGATGGGCTTGTCCTCTCTCAACGAAAGTACTGTCTCGACCTTTTTCAAGATGCTGGTTATTCTGGATGCAAGCCGATTAACACCCCAATGGATGTCAATCACAAGTTGTGTGCACATGCTACTGATGAAGATCTTCCTCTTTCAAATCCAGAATACTATCGACGACTCGTTGGAAAACTTATTTACTTAACAGTCACGAGACCAGACATATCCTTTGTTGTTGGGATGGTCAGCCGGTTTATGCATTCTCCTCGGACATCTCATCTACAGGCTGTCGAGCGCATCCTAAGATATCTGAAAACAGTGCCTGGTCAAGAGCTGGTATACAAAACCTCGTCCTCTACTCCAACATTGATTGCGTATTCTGATGCAGATTATGCTGGGTCCCTGGATGATTGACGGTCTACTAGTGGATTTTGCACCTACTTTGGAGGTCACCTTATTACCTGGCGTAGTAAGAAACAATCTGTGGTTGCTCGATCTTCAGCTGAGGCAGAATACCGTTCGATGGCATCAGTTGTTTCTGAACTCACATGGCTTGAAAGTCTCCTAGTTGATCTAGGAGTAAAACTTTCCTCACCAGCCATCCTACTATGTGATAGTCAAGCTGCTATACACATAGCTAAGAACCCGGTCTTCCACGAAAGAATAAAACACATTGAAGTGGATTGTCACTTCATCCGGGAGAAAGTTCAAATGAAGAAGATAGAATTAAAACACGTTCCGGGTACTGACCAAGTTGCTGATATTCTCACCAAGGCCCTATCAAGTACCTTATTCTATCAATTCCTGTCCAAGCTGGGTGCCTACGACTTGTACGCTCCAGCTTGCGGGGGAGTGTTAGAAAAGTCCATGTAAAGGCCCATATTGGAGCCTCTTTTCTTATCTCTCTCTCTTCTCTTTAGTCCCACATCATGTATAAGGATTTCCTCTCTCTTCCTTCCTCCTATATATATGTATTCATACATTGTATTTTACACACGGAAAGGAATATACAAGCTTTGGCTCTTTCTTACAACTATTAACTTCATCATTCCACTTCTCTCCTACTTTCTCCTCTTTCCTCCTTATATGCTCTCCCTTATTGTAATCTTGATGGAGATAGATCACATTGATTGTGCGACCGATGAAGGAATTGTGTCCTTTGAGAGTGATGTTCTAAATGAAGATGTTGTGGAAAACCAATTCTACAAGGTTCCTAATCATGTCTTTAATGACACGAGATGTGTTAGCTATTCCAATTTCTACGATTGCTTCTGAATCTGCATTTAGCACGGGAGGATGGGTCCTTGATCAGTTTCGTAGTTCATTAAGTCCCAAGGTAGTTGAGTGCTTGATTTGTGCTCAAGATTGGTTGCGAGCATATAGATTAGTTTTTTTTTTTAAAAGTGCATATAGCATGAAATTAAAAATAAAAAAGGAAAACAAAGCTACAGCATGTCATCCAAGTCTGCACGAACAAGCTCGGCAAACTCGGTCTGAGTGCTATCAACATCTAGCCATACAAAGGTTTCCCGACGGGCAAAACAAGCACAGAAGTCAGCAACTCTGTTGGCAGCACGACCAATATGCTGGAATCGAAGCTGCGGGAAGCCGCTCAGAAAAGAGAAGTCCTCCTCGCCGTCCACCGTCACGCTCTAGTCGCCCCGTCGCAAACCAGCAGCACAGCTGTCCATAAGGGTCAAACAGTCGCCCTCCACAATAGCCCCGCGCACCCCATATAAAGATGGCGGGATAAGATCCTTGAGGGCCAAGACCGCCGCCAGCTCCACTCCCCCAGGATCCCAGTGCAAAAGCGAGGATCCAGCAGCAAAGATGAGAGCACCCCAGTCATCGCGGGCCACCATCCCAAGCCCAGCGAGCCCGGACGAGGAGAGAGAACCATCCACGTTGAACTTTATCCATCCAGGGGGCGGGGGGCACCAAAAGAGTGGTGTCGACAACCGGTGAGGCTGGGTGGTACCCCAGTGCACCTGGAGAGGTAGAGTTCGCATAATGGAGAGGTTCTTAACAATGGTCGCCGCCATGACAGTAAAGGACGCCACCTCGCCACTGTGGACCTTGGCGTTGCGGCCACGCCAGGCCTGGTACACCGCACAACAAAAAACCCTCGCTGTACCGAGCGCGCCAGCAGAGACAGAGGAGAGAAGCTCCAGCGCAGTCGCCCAGCTGGAGTAGGAGGGCAAACTGTATCCCCAACGCAGAAGAGCAGCATGAATGGCCGACAGACAGCAGCAGTCCGAGACCAGGTGGTCCCGGGTCTCCTCAGACGTGCAGCCCCAAGGGCATCCCCGCTCGGTAGTAAGACCCCAACGGGCAAGCCACGCCCGGGTGGGGATCGCATCCCACAGGAGCCGCCACCAAAACATCCGCTCCCGCGGATGAAGTTTTAGCTTCCGAAGCCAGCTAAATTCCGGGCAAGCCCCGTCTAACTGGCCCATGTAGGCTAGGGAGGCAATAGAACGGCCGCTGAGGCGGGTGCAGAGCTCCGGCCTGTCCTGGGGAAATGAGCTATGGACCGGGATCTGGAGGACGGCCTCAACAAGATCCGGCCCAAAAAACTGAGACAGAGCGGAAACATCCCAAACGCCGCCTGGAAGCAAGAAGGCTGATACCTGGTGCGACTCCAGCGAGCAGCAGTCAGCGAAAGTGGGCCACCGGGAGAGAGGTCGGTCGAGAATCCAAGCGTGTGCAAGCACATCCACAGAATCCCCATCCGCAATTTGCCAGCGAAGCAGGGGCCGAAGGCACGCAGCGCCCTCCCTGATGAGCCGCCAAACCGGGGAGTCGCGTCGGGTGATCCCCTCCCGCCAAAGGCGGCCAGTGTAACGGGCCGAAACCAACCTGTGGAAAAGGGAGGATCCCGGCTGCATCAGCTCCCAGACGAACTTTGCTCGCAAGGGGCCCTGCCACCTACTCACCCCATGGAAGCCAAGCCCACCCCCGACAGAGGGAGAGCAACACTGCTCCCAGCTAACATAGTGCATCCCACGCTGGGAAGGGGCCCTCTGCCACAGGAAAAACCGCGCCAGCCGCTCTATAGCCTCCTGGACCGAGCGAGGCACAAAAAATGTGTATAGAGGAACATCGGCGTGGCCAGGAGCGCCGACCTGACGAGGGTGGCTCGGCCCGCCAAGGAGAGGTGGCGGTTCCCCCAGGCCCGAACCTTCGCCGCCACCTTCAAAAGCAGGTGTGAGAAGTCAGAGCGTTTCAACTTGCGCATAGCCAACAAAATGCCCAAGTAAGTAAACTCGCGACACGGCAAGACACTGATCCACACAAGACGTGGTGGCATCCGAGGTGATGAAGATGTCGTCGGCGTAAAGCAAGTGAGAGATCCGCGGGCCTGAAGCCGCAACCATAACGCCCAATGAGTTCCCCCGCTGACTGAAGGCAAGCGAGAGCAGCTCAGAGCACAGAATGAACAGATAAGGGGAGAGAGGGCATCCCTGTCGGAAGCCACAGCTTGCCGCGATCCACCTCGTACGTCGCCCGTTGAGGAGCAACGCAAACTGTGGCCCCTCCACACACTGCAGAATCCATCTAGCAAACTCCTCCGGAAACCCAAACATGACCAGAACCTGCCGCAGCGTCTCCCACGACATCTTGTCGTAGGCCTGCTCCATGTCGACCTTCATAGCGAGGAACCCAGTCATGGAGGTCGAGATTGCCAGTTTGTGCACCACCTCCTAGGCGATGAAGCACTGGTGGGAAATAGAGCGCCCAGGAACAAAGGCCCCCTGCTCTTCCGAGATGAGCGAGGGTAGGAGCCCCCTCATGTGATCCACAATGATCTTCGCCGCCACCTTATAGATGGTCTGGCACAGACTAATAGGCCGGAACCGATCCGGTCGAGACGCATTGGGGCACTTCGGAATGAGTACCACCAATGTCTCCTTCCACGCACTGGGCATACGACCAAGAGCAAAAAAGTTGCCAATGGCCCTGCAAACAGAAGTACGCACAATGGGCCAGAAGTGGACAAAAAAAGAGGAAGTAATACCGTTTAGGCCCGGAGCACGGTTGGCCCTCATGGCCTTGATGACGCCCCAAATCTCCTCCTCAGAAACCTCCTTCAGCAACAAGGAGGCTGCCCCTCCATCAAGCCGCCGAGAGGAAGGCAGGAGAGGCCACCCAGCAAGAACTGGAGCCGCACACTCCCACTTACGATCAAAGAAGTCCAAGAATGCCGCCTCGATGCCCTCCGGATCTTCAACAAGGTCGCCGTTTGCAAGCTCCACCTGAGAAATCCGATTGCCTCGCCGATGACAGGAGGCGATGGAGTGAAAATAGTGGGTATTTGCATCACCCTCGTTGATCCACTGCACCTTTGCACGTTGTTTCCACCAAGTGGCCAACCTAGCATGAATGCTCAAGAGCTCCTTAACTGTCGCAATGAGAGTCCGAGTCTGCTCCTCTGAGATGCCACCATCCAAGCTCTCCAGCCGCTGGAGCTCCACAATCTCTGCCTTCAAAATCTCCTTCCGATCACCCAGATCCTTGAGCTTGTTCTTGCTCCAAAAGAAAAGGGCCCGAAGGGTGCGGCGACACTTTCGCTGCAAGACCTCTGCACTATCACCGACATCCTCCTTCAGCCAGGATCGAGACACCAGTTTCCGCACCATCGGGTAAGAAATCCATGTATCCTCAAACCTGATCCACCTAGACGGCCTAGCAGCCTGCACTTCCCCCAAAGCCAGCAGGATAGGACAGTGGTCAGAGCCAACCCGGGGCAAGTGTCGCACAGCACCCAAGGGGATAACGTCCATTCCCACCGAGTTAACAAACACCCGATCCAAACGCCCCAGAACACGCCCAAGTCCGGGCTGGTTGTTACACCAAGTAAAGGCCGGGCCCATGAAACCCAGCTCCTGAAGGTCCAGCTCCGCCACAGCCGCATCCATCTCCAAAGACCCTTGTGAATAAACAAAGGGCCGACTGCCTCGCCGCTCCTCCGGCCGCAGAAGGCAGTTGAAGTCACCCCCCACAATCATCGGGCGATCCGGGGTTGCAAACTGTTCCAGCAAAGACCACAGCTGCCTCCGGACATAAACATCTTTGTTCGCATATCCTCGAGAGAGAGATCGGCACAAACTGCACAACGTCGCTCCGCCATAGCACCGCAATACCCCCCGACCTGCCAGCCGACGGTTGATGCACAAAATCCCAATTCCGGCCCGCCAGCCGGTCCACATCACGCCGGGAAAGATCTTCCACCATCGTCTCAGACAAGCCCACAAAGGAAACCCCCCACCGCAGAGTAAGATCCCGGAGAAGATGTCCAACCTCCTTCTTCCGAGCCCCCCGACAATTCCACAAAATGAGGCTCGTCATGGACCCCTTGAAGAGGAGGCGTCCTCGCCGTCGCTAACCAGATCCCCCCGACTCCGCTTGTTGGAAATAATCACTACAGGGTCCAAACTTGCAAGCTCCCGGGCAGCGAGAGAGCGGTGCACCCACGGCGGATCGAGAGGGTAGAGCACCATTTCTGTCCCCAAGACCGCATCGACAGGCAGGCTGCCGTCCCCATCCACATCTGGCCAGGCGAGCTCCTTGTCATGCGGCTGCAACACAGCATCGTGCGGATCCGGCACCAAAGGCTGTTTGGGCAATGGTGGGCCGCGCGCTGGGGAGTGAACAGCTGGCCGCTGCAGTTGATGGCGGTGAGCTGGGCGAACGTCCAGGGGACGGGGCGGAAGGGGGGCCGAATTCACACCCCGCCGGCGTCGGCGGCGGTGCTGGACCAAATTCCATGGACCGGGTCCGAGCAGGCCGCCCTGCTCCAGAACAGGCTCTGCGGGCTGTTGCTGCGGCACGTGAGGGGCGGGCGGAGGAGCCGCACGTCGGGCAGGGGCCGGTGCCGGAGGGGGAGCGGGTCGCCGAGGGGGGGGGGGGGGGGGCAGGCATGCCCCATCGAAGTGGCCGACACAACCGCATGAGGAGCATAGGGAAGCAAGACCCTCATACTCCACAGTCTGCACAAACGACATAAAAGAGCTGGTAACCTGTACCCCGCCTGGAAGGGCTTAGACAAATCAACCCGGACACATACCCGAGCATACTCCATGCGGCCCCAATCATTGGTTGTGGAGTCAACCCAAAGAGGCTTGCCCACACGTGCCGCGATGCGGGCGATGTTGGCGCGATCCCAGAACAGAAGCGGAAGGCGCGGAAGCCGCACCCACACCGGCGAGGAAAGGCCCTTGAATGAAGACGGATCAAAGGCTGGCGTCCAAACATCCATGCCGACAATAAAGCCATTAATAAACCACGGGCCACCTTGTAGGACAGAGTCGCGTGCCTCCGCGGACAAGAAAACACATAAAAAACAATCTGTGCGGAGCACCAAGAAGCGAAACTCCCCGAATTGCTCCCACCGTTTACAGATCTCCGCTTCGACCACATGGGCGGGCAGCCGCCGGCCCAAGATTTTACCAACCAACGAGAACGAAAGATTTTCCATGGTCCGGGTTGCCATCGCATCAAGCATGGCAATGGGAGAGCCGCCCGGGGCAATGTCATCCAGCCCTTGGATATCATCCAGCGAGACCAGCCCCTTGCGCTTCCAGGCCGAAGGCGGGCTGCTGTTCTGTCCGGCATTTCCCCGAGCACCTTCGGGTCGGTGATTGTTCGGTGAGCAACCGCTGCCGTGCGCAGCCGGAGAGCTTCCAGGGCGGTGCGGGGGGTCACCAAGAGACGGACCCGAGCCATCCAGCACCCCGTGCCCCTCCAAATCCCCAGCGGATTTGGGTCGGTCATTTCGTCGAGCACCTTCCGTGCAAAAACCTGATGCAAAATCTGCTATGCCCCCTTGCTCCATGGCCATTTCCACCTCCTGCGCATCCCCGCCCGGTGTCATTTCTGCATCAGCCCCATTACCAATAGGTGGTTCCGACATACCTGAGCGCACCGCACCCTCATAGGACAGGTCAAGCGCAGCCGAGATGCCGCGGTGCGGGGCGGAAGACGGCACCTCCAGCCCGCCGCCAACCGCCATTAATGGCAAGAAACGGCCACTGCCGTCCCGGGGCTGCGAATCCTGCACTGCATCGTCCGCCCAAGGGGGACGGCGCCGACCACGCTCCAAGCTAGGGGACCGATCCCGGTACCTGCAGCTCCCGTCCGCCACTCCTTCGTCCGCCGTATACCCGCCAGGCCGCCCACTCCCGAGGTCACCACCAGCCCCTCGGCCAAAGCCGAGCCCGCCACGCCCTCCTCGCCGCCCGCCACCACTATTGCCGAAGCCTCCATGTCCCCCTTGGTCGTCCATCGTGTTCTTCTCAGATGTCGTGTTCTTCTCAGATGTCGTGTTCTTCTCGATTGGACGACAGCATATAGATTAGTTGAGTGCTTGATTTGTGCTCAAGATTGGTTTCATAGTTCATTAAGTCCTAAGGTGTTGAGTCTTTATTATTTATTTTATATGTTTTATTAATGATATCTTTTTTTAACTATTATATTTTCAACTATTGTAGATGATCCCGGACTTTATGGTGCTTTTGCATATCAATTAAATTGACTAATTGTGCTTCATATAGAGTAGTAACTTGTAGGTTTTTCTTTTATTTCTAAGTATAAACTCTGGTATGCAAATGGAATTGTGATTAAATTACACATTATTTAAACCACCAAAACCAAACCAAACCAAACCGATCCATTCGGCTTGTTTCGGTTTGGTTTCAATGTTTGAGCGGTTCGGTTTGGTTCCAAATTTTTGGAACCACATAGGGGTGGTTCGGTTTGCGATTTTGCTTAAAAAACAAACCAAACTAAACCGTTACAGCGCTAAAGAGAAGTTTGCTATGCTTGAGGGATCAAAATATAAGAGAAGGATTCCTAGAGATCTATCAACAGGGGTAAAAGAATCTAACATGATTGACACCACACAAAATATAGGATCTACTACTTCTAGGGCTCATGCTGCTCATATACCGGGACATTTCAGCACCAACCACCTAGAATTACAAAAATACAGTTAACATGTAGTGGTATTTTGATGCCAGAACAATCGACGCTGCAGCCACATTCCCTCTGTCGTTGACGCAGCAGGTTGGAGAAAGGCTGCATGGAAGGATTTCTGGCCATGGGAAAGCGGGAGAACCTCCACAAGGGTGCTGGTGAGAGTCCTCTTCCACAGGACATGCAGAAAATGCATTGATCTGTTGGGAGGAGACTAGGGTAGCTTTGAGGAGACTAAAGGTAGCTTTAGGGAAAAAGTTTATTCAATCTAAGATGCATCACTTTGCATTTCAACCGACTATTCCTCGTGATGAAAAACATTCAAGAGGATCTAACATTAATACAAAAGCATGCAGAGTGATTCACACACATGCACACCTAGAGAAACCTAAAAACATCATGTATGTTATATAAAAGTGTGGAAAAAGGGGTTATTATTATATACAAGTGTGGTAGAATGCTAACCATATGCTATATGCATCTGTAGTAAAGGACTATAATAACTGATGAGGCTTATATTTTTATCATATATATATATATATATATATAAGGATCCAAAGATTCAAGAGATTCAAACGTTAGAAGAGCAGAAGAAACTAAAACAGTTGAAAAAATTGACAGGGAATTGATGTATTTGGATGATTATCCAAGAGATCCAAAGATCACTGCTTTAACAAAACTTAGTCCAGGAAATCCAAAAACCACAGCTTTTAAAAAACGTTATCCAAGGTCTGTAGTCTCCACTGAGGCCATTGAGATTAGCATTTCTTTAGTGAAGACTGTAGGCGTACGAGATTCTGAGTTATCATACTCAAACACATATCAATATCCTCCTTTGAAAAATGATTCAAAGATCTATATAGTTAGAGGAGGGCACCAGATACAAGGACAATAATAGATACAATACCAAGAAAGTAGAAAATAGCACAAAATATACACAGCACACACGACAGTTTTCATTCTTAAAATCTTGAATTAGGAAGGTTTGGATCTCACCTGAGCAGTGTTAAATGCCACAGTCTTACAGTCGGGCAATATGATAACTGACCAGGGCAGTAAAGTGTAATCTTTGTCAAATAGTTTTACTCTAACTGACTTGCGCTCATCAATGTTTGCAAGGAATGCTGAGCAAATGCTCAAGTTTCTTGGTAGACGTTCATTCATGTTTACATGAACATTAGAGTATATATGTGCCTACAAATGACCATTCATACTTAATTTACTGATTCAAGGACAATCCAAAAAAAAAATATCAACAAAGCCTTTTTGCAGAACTAAAATGCAGCTAGTCTTGTACCGTAGTAGCAATATAATATATGGAAGTTTCAGAAGTTGTAAGTGCATGAACTCATGTTGAAAAATATCACAATATTAAAGGCTCGTAACAACATCCTATTTAAAGCTTCATTTGATTCTCATTAATTTTTGCCCAGTAAGATTCCAATGCTTACAGAGGTTCCTTCAAGCTACTAAGACAAATTCAATGGAATTATAATACGAACGATCATAATACTCGCGCCACATTTTGTTTTTTTCCTTCTCATTTCCGGCCATCCATACCCCTCCTCCACCACTTCTGGCAAGCACCCATTGAACGGACGCCATACCACCACCTCCCCATTACCTTCATTTTCACATAACCACCATAACTCCCACATATCTACCAATCATCCCATAATTAATTATCAATCCCCTCTTATAATCACCACTTTAATTCAATCCACTGCCTATTCATTACAAGAAGCCGGCCAACTAAGCCCACAATAACTACCTCATAGTTCCACTAAGCCCATAATACACCACCCAAACTCCCAAAATAGCCGGTCCACTATTCTCCCTCTTCAAACGGAGTATTCATCTCTTGTACCCACCCCTCTATCCCATATCCTGAAGCAATCCACCATCTCCCACCCTACTAACCAACGATCAGCCCTCACCAGGCACAAGTTCTCACACAAACCTCTCCTACTCCCCTGGACTAACACTCCCAGGGCCCCAAATCTTCCCAAACAACTACCAGCCAGCCTTGCACTGCAGTTTCAACTCAGGACCACACTGAAACACCCATCCCAGCACTGAAACTCCTCTTAAATCCTACCGTCCTCTCCAGAACCCTCACAAAAGCAGCAGACATCACTCCTTGCCCAGAGAACTGCCGCTGGAGGCTGGAACCCAATTCCAGCCTTCGGAATTCTTTTATTCCCCTTTTCCCTTCAGCAATCCATCAGCCTTCTCCTCCAAACACAGCCCACAGCCCACAGCCTACATCCCCTCCCCACCTCTACACAACCTCCTACATCTTTGGAAAATTTCCCGCAGACCTTTCTGAGCCTAGAGACTCTCGACCAGTACCAAATCATCACTCATTTAGCCATCCGCCTTCAATCCAATCAGATTTCTCTTCTGACTACCACCGAGCCTACTACCTCGTAATCATTGTAAGTTCGTTCATAGTTGTGATTTATTGTGTTGAAACTTGTGTAAATTCACTGTTTTTTTAAAATATTAGTTAGTAATTGTTGCCCCAAGCATTTTGCACTTTGTTAGCGTTTATTCATTTGTCTTTGTTTTCCAGCTCTCTTGCAAATATATTACATTAAAAGTGCTTTCTTATTTTGGAGTTACACTTAACTTTGCTTATCTTGTGATATTGTTTATAATATTTATTATTGCAAATTTATTTACAGGTTAGTTGTTTATTGCACTAAAGCTTTTGCAACAGATAAGCTAAAGCAACAGTATAACAACAAATAAGCCTAACCTCTTGCATAAGTCCCAGTTTAAAATACTGGGGTTCATGGTCAACTGCAACTAAAGCCGGTTCACAAAGTTTTATTGCTGCATGTAGATCCTTCAAATGCCCCCATTTAGGTTCAGATAATAGACCTAGATACAACAGCATAATCAGCTACATTTGCATAGCTCATTGAACAGTTTTAATGCTTTATGTAAGCTAGAATTGACACCAAAATGTAAAACATAACTTTATATAACTTATTTAAGTTATCAACTAAACATCACACTTAATAAAAAAGAGTGTTTGGGAGCTTAACAAACCGTATTCATCAATCGGGGCATCATAATCATAACTAGTTATTTGGAAAGGACCGCCAGCTGTTCGTTCAAAGTTTGTTCCACCAAAAAACTGTGATCAAGTAAATAATAGACCTGAACTTAGTCAAGCTACTTAAACAGCAAACTTCAAATTTGCAAGATGAAAATTAATTAATCAAAATTATGCCAAATGAGATAGTTAAATGTTAGATATAGCATTGCTCAAATATTTTTAAAACTAATTTATGCAAATATATACACTATCCCTACAAGGATCATGGGTTGTGTTCCCTAAGGGCAGTAACAATGTGTTAAGAAGAAGGGGAAACAAGTGAGCACAAAGAGGCGTAGACGAAAGGAAGTCTGATACAAATAAGAAGAGAAATGCACTCAAGAACACGAAGATGAAGAATTACAATAAAAACAAAGGATACATGCTCCAAAAAAAATTACAATCAATGGTTGGTTCCCTCGCCCCAAACCTAGGCCAATTCAAAAGACTAAAAACATGGGATGCTCTCCTAATACAAATATGCCTCCATATATATAGATGGAAAGGCATGTCCAACAAGACAAAAAATAGTTCAATTAATTAATACATATATACAAAAAGATAAAATAAATAAAAGAGTCGACTCTAGTTCCTATCATGTCCTCTGTCAGATGAATGTTTCACGCTCCTTTGGGTCATGCATTCTTATTTCTTATTTTCTCATTAACTGTCTACCTTCTTCTACTATTCATGGTAAGACACATGTTTCTCTTCTCTCTCCGGATAGTATGTTTTTCCCTCACCCCTAGTGTGTTTGGTTGTACTCCTTTCGTACACACTCCTGCATATGGTCCAGATAAATTCTCCGCTCGCGCCACCAAATGTATCTTCGTGGAATACTCTCTAACTCAGAAGGGGTGTCATTATCTCGTCCCTATCTTCAAAAGTCAATATGTCTTAGTTGATGTTACCTTCTTTGAGTCTACCCATTTATTTCTCTAAGGACGGGAGGTCTCTTACTCTCGAGATCCCTTCACTCGGTGACATCCAAAAATTTATTACTTTATAATGTTAATTTTGGGTTCCAATAATGATTAATATTGTTAGCATTGTTGTTCGATCGGGGCTTATGTCATGTCCCCCTCAATTTCACGAGTTAATTATTACATAAAATAAATCCATTAGTAGGATAGTTTACGAGGCTTATTTCTCTGCGAGTTAGGTGTTCATGCAAACTTCTCTTCAGGATATAATAACATCCTACTGGCAATGACATTTTGGTAATTACCGTTAAACATAACCCTACAGTTTTTTCTTAAGGGAACTATACTCTTCCCCACTCGAGAGTCATAACCGACACCCACGCTTTCAAGGAGATAGAAGCAGCCTAGGTTTCCTTCCGTCGTTGGAGAGTTCGCAACAACCATCCTCGCCACTCACCGACGTCGGTGACCTTCTCTCATGTCGACGAAGGCATGTAACTTAGCGCCCGTTGGTTTCTTTATACATCTGGCTGCTAGAATTGAAAGATTCACTCCTCTGTTTCGAACAAATTCCTTCTCTAGTCGGCAGGAGGATGAGCAAGAGCCACGAGCCCCATCTTTAGCAGACCAACAGACAGTCTGGTCGCAAATCTATCTCCTCTGCCCTCATGGCTGCATGTCCTTTCTTTCTCTGGTTCGTCCGTTCTCTCCAACAGAGCGATGAACTTTAGCCGCATGGTCGATCCTTGTGTCCAGTCGACATTCATCATTGATCACAATAAGCATTCGCGTCTCCTTCTTCCTTCCTATGGCCTAATCAATTAAGGATCATCAATATAAGTTTGTTCTTTTCTATGATGTAGAGATTCGGTCGTTTTCCTCCTTCAATTATCACTGGATCATTGAAATTAGCGTTTGTTTGTACAACATTTGTCCTTGCAACGTTCTTAACTGTTGGAGTTTCTGAGGTGATCTCAAAACAATCAACAGTTAGTCTTACTGCCAACGCAATATGAGCCTATAGGGTCGCACATAAAAACGTTTGGAGAAATTGGAGAAATGATTGTGTTGGCCTTACTCATATTGGATATGAGTGGAGGACCAATCATGTGACTGCTTGGAATTAAGTTGAGAATGTCTCAACGGGAAATCGTTTAAAGGGTTTAAACGAATGGGTATTTACTTGACAAATTCAGCTAAAGGGTTTAACCGAACTGCGTCAAATTCGGCTAAAGGGTTTAACCGAATTAGCTTGATTTGACTAATCATATTCGGCTAAAGTGTTTAGCCGAAATTGTAACAGATTCGACTAAAGGGTTTAGCCGAATCATGTCAGTTCGACGAAATGGTTTCGACGAAATGATATAGCCGAATTTATATAGACGAATTCGTCGAAATGGTTTCGCCGAATCTGAGTCGAATTCGGTTATATTGTTTAGTCGAATTCGGCGAATGTAAATCTGGACAGAAATGTTCTGTTTTTCCCTCTGGTCTGCGGATAGCCTGATTTATGAGTTTTAGTATAAAAGGACATGCGATTTTAGGTTTACGAAGGACTTAATCTTTTCGCGATTTTAGACGAGAAGCCGACCGGAACTGTTCCGCGCGAGGGCATCTCGATCTTCCCGTCCGCCGATCGTCTTCCGCCGCCGCTAGTCGCCGCCGTCGGTCTCCGCCTCCTCTGGATCGGACCTAGCAGTCCGTGGGGACGTTGAGAGCTTCCTTCTCCGACCTAGTTCTTGTACGACAAGAAGCTAGGGTTCTCCTTTTGCTTGTGTGGACTTCTATAGAGGGATCGATCCATTTCGATTCTTGAAAAACTCAAAGGCAGATTTTTGGATTTCTCTTTGGAGCACTTTAGTTGAGTATTGACACAATCCCGCGAAGGTATATTGCATTTGCTTTCCTAATCTCTTGATTCATGAGATCTGCAAGTTCCTTACTCTTTGGGTTGTTCAAGTTTTCTTCCGCTGCGCACATTTGATGTGTTCATATCATTTTGAATGGTATCTATGAAAACCCAACAGTGGTATCAGAGCCAGGTTCGATCAAGTGCGTGTAAATTGGGACATTTAGAAGCGTTCTAAATGCCCTAATTTCTTCTTGGAATATCACATTTGATCGGTCAGCGAGACCACCGCCAGGGGCGCTGCCCCTTGGACCCCGTTAGGGGCTCTGCCCCTAAGACCCCGCCAGGGGCGCGGCCCCTTGGAACCCCGCCAGGAACGCATGTGATTGCGTTGCGATTTCATTGTTTCAGAGATTGTTTCTCCTTTGCAGTAACCGTCCCTCGATATGGTTTGTGAAACCAAATGTTTACATTATTGAATCTGACATGAGAGACGAGCTTGTCTACTGCACAAGTGAAGTTGCTTTGCTTGTGTTCAATGCATGTAAATCTGAAGATCTAGAAGTGTTCTAAGTATTCAGATTTAACCCACTTTTATCAAACTGTTGATAATCCTTTTATGTACACATAGGGGATGCATTTGTTTTGTGTATGTGCATGGTGATTAAATGTTAATCACAATGAAATGTTCATCTATTGAAAAATAAAATCCCTTATCCAATATTAAGTATACGGATGCCTTCCGATGGATGACACTCTTCCTGCCTCGATCGATGAAGTGTGGGTTTGCCAAAGCAAGGTGCATTAATCTATCTTGGTAAGGGTGCGAGCGGATAATTGTGATATCCCACTGTCGACATCGGGTCTAACTTAATTAGGTGACCTCAAAGGTTGAGTGCCTAGAGGCATATGGTTGGCATGCTCCATATGATGGATGCGAATAAAGAGTTATTCACCAACCATACAAGAGTTGCATAGTGATGCAATTGACAAATGTTGTCTACCTAAATAACCGCATTGGAACGCCAAAGCGGACTCGTTGTGTTGGTGAAATACGGATCTTGTCCACTAAGAGAGTAGCTCGCATAAACTCTCCGAATCGAATTAAAGGGTTGTCGATTTGATTAAAAATAGTGGGAGCTTTTAATAAAAGTTCTTATTAATATAAAATGTATTTCGAAATACAGTACTAAAAGTTTTGTGAATTCATTGTAGAATTTTCATGGCAAGTGGATCTCACTCCACCCTGTCCCTGAGAGCTATTCTTGAGAAGGACAAGCTCAACGGGACGAACTTCCTCGACTGGTACAGGAACCTGAGAATTGTTCTCAGGCAAGAGCGCAAGCTCTATGTCTTGGAAGGTGAAGCCCCCACAGAGCCGACCGGAAATGCTTCGAGAGCAGATAGAGATGCTTACAAGAAGTATCAGGATGATACCTTGGATGTGGAATGCCTCATGCTTACTACCATGTCCTCTGAGCTTCAGAAGCAACACGAGAGCATGTGTGGTTATGAGATAATCGGGCACCTCAAGAAAATGTTCGAGGGGCAAGCCCGACAAGAGAGATTTGACATGTCCAAGACATTATTCCAGTGCAAAATGGGAGCTCGAGACTCAGTAGGGACTCACGTACTCAAGATGATTGGGTATATCGAGAACCTTGAAAGACTGGGTTTTCCCATGGGCCAAGACTTGGCCACGGATCTGATCCTGCAATCGTTGCCGGACAGTTATGAGCAGTTCGTCTTGAACTATAACATGAATGAAATAGACAAGACACTGCCCGAGCTCCTAGGCATGTTGCGAACTGCTGAAAATAATATGAAGAAGGTCAAGCCTGCTAACCCCATACTGATGGTGCATAAAAGCAAGGGCAAGGCCAAAGAATCTAAGAAGACGAAGATTGGATCTAAGTCTCCTCTTGATCCAAGTCTTCTGCACTGAAAAGGAAAGGTCTGGCGAAGGAAGGAAAGTGCCACCACTGCGGTAAGGCTGGGCATTGGAGGCGGAACTGTCCCCTCTATATTGAGGATCTGCAAAAGAAGAAGGGAAGTGTGATTTCTACTTCAGGTATTTATGTTATAGAGATAAACTTTTCTGCTCCTTCATCTTGGGTATTGGATACCGGATGCGGTTCTCACATTTGTACAAATGTGCAGGAACTGAGAAGGAGAAGAATGCTGGGTAAAGGGGAGGTAGACCTGCGCGTCGGGAATGGAGCAAGAGTTGCTGCCGTCGCCGTTGGTGTCTATTGTCTTTCTTTGCCCACTGAGCTTGTAATAGAATTAGATAACTGTTATTTTGTTCCAGTCATAACTAGAAACATCATATCCATATCATGTCTTGACATAAAGGCTTTTCGTATATAATTAAGAACAATTGTTGTTCGATTTTTATGAATGATGTTTGTTATGGTGTAGCCCAATTGTTTAATGGTTTATATGTTTTGAACTTAGACCATCCGATCTATAATGTAGAAAATACTAAAAGACTAAAAGCAAATGATTCGAATCCTACGTACCTTTGGCATTGTCGTTTAGGCCATATAAACGAGAAACGCATATCCAAGCTCCATAAAGATGGACTACTGGACTCATTTGATTATGAATCATTTGAGAGATGTGAGTCATGTTTATTAGGCAAGATGACGAAAGCTCCTTTCACTAGTTGTAATGAGAGGGCTAATGATCTCTTGGGTATAATACATAGTGATGTATGCGGACCCATGAGTTCTATGGCTAGAGGTGGGTTCTACTACTTCGTTACATTTACTGATGATTTCAGTAGATACGGATACGTGTTTCTTATGAAGAACAAATCCGAGACCTTTGAAAAGTTCAAAGTGTTTAAAAATGAAGTAGAGAACCAACTGGGAAAAAGGATAAAAGCACTCCGATCTGATCGAGGTGGCGAATATCTGAGTCATGAGTTTCGTGATCATCTGAAAGAGTGTGGTATTGTATCACAGCTCACTCCGCCCGGAACACCTCAACATAATGGTGTTTCTGAGAGGAGGAATCGTACCTTGTTAGACATGGTACGATCGATGATGAGTCATGCATATTTGCCCGTTTCCTTTTGGGGTTTTGCTTTAGAGACTGCTGCTTTCACACTAAATCGAGTTCCAACGAAAACGGTTCTAAAGACACCATATGAGATATGGACTGGGAAGCGTCCTAGTATGTCGTTCATCAAAATTTGGGGTTGTGAGGCATACGTGCGACGTCAAATGTCTGACAAGCTGGAACCCAAATCGGATAAATGTTATCTAGTGGGGTATCCTAGGGAAACCAAAGGATACTACTTCTACTTACCGTCTAACGACAAAGTGCTTGTCGCAAGGATTGATGTCTTTTTGGAGAAAGAGTTCTTATCCAGAAAGACTGCAAAGGTAGAACTTGAAGAAGTTCAAGAGCCACAAACAATGAACGAACCGGAATTGGAACCTGAGCAAGGACTACAAGAAGTTGTAGTCGAAGAGCCTGCTCAAGAAACACAAGTCCTACGTAGATCTGGTAGACCAAGATTTAAGCCTGAGAGATATGGATTTCTCATTACTCAAATAGGTAATGTGTTGTTTATGGATCATGATGATGAGCCTGCAACCTACCAAGAGGCTATGAATGGACCAGACTCCGAGAAGTGGCTTGAGGCCATGAAATATGAAATGGACTTCATGTACACAAACCAAGTTTGGACCTTGGTGGAACCACATGAAGGGGTACGACCCATAGGGTGCAAGTGGGTCTTCAAGAAGAAGACCGACATGGATGGGAATGTACAGACATTCAAAGGCCGGCTGGTGGCTAAAGGTTTCAGGCAAATTCATGGTGTTGACTATGATGAAACCTTTTCCTCTGTGGCCATGGTCAAGTCCATCAGAATTCTACTTGCTATTGCTGCATATTATGACTACGAGATCTGGCAAATGAACGTCAAAACGGCTTTCCTTAATGGAAACCTCCTTGAGAAAGTGTACATGACACAACCCGAGGGTTTTGAATCTCCAAATGAAGCCACTAAAATATGCAAGTTGAATCGATCCATTTATGGATTGAAACAAGCTTCTCGAAATTGGAATCTGCGTTTTGATGAGAAGATCAAAGAGTTTGGTTTCATCAAGAACGAGGATGAGCCTTGTGTTTACAAGAAGATTAGTGGGAGCATTGTTGTCTTCCTGATATTATATGTAGATGACATACTGCTGATCGGGAATGACATTCCGACCCTGCAAGTTGTTAAGAACAACCTAGGGAACTGCTTTTCTATGAAAGACTTGGGTGAAGCGACTTACATACTTGGTATTAAGATCTATAGAGATAGATCGAAGAAGTTGCTGGGTTTGACCCAGAGTACATACATTGACAAGGTGTTGAAACGGTTCAACATGCTTGAGTCCAAGAAAGGATTCTTACCCATGTCACATGGTGTGAGTCTCTCTAAGGACCAGTGTCCTAAATCTTTGGAAGATAAGGACCGCATGAAGATGATTCCATATGCTTCGGCAATTGGATCAATCATGTACGCAATGTTATGCACTCGACCCGATGTCTCTTATGCTTTGAGCATGACGAGCAGGTATCAGTCTGATCCTGGTGATGGTCACTGGATAGCTGTCAAGAATATTCTAAAGTACTTGAGAAGGACTAAGGATATGTTCTTGGTGTATGGTGGAGAGGAAGAGCTCGTTGTAAATGGTTACACGGATGCTAGCTTCCAAACTGATAGGGACGATTCAAAGTCTCAATCAGGTTTTGTATTTTGCCTTAATGGAGGAGCTGTAAGATGGAAAAGTTCCAAGCAGGAGACAGTTGCCGATTCTACGACAGAAGCCGAATATATTGCTGCCGCAAATGCGGCAAAGGAGGCTGTGTGGATTAGGAAATTCATCAGCGAGCTAGATGTAGTTCCTAGCATTGTTGGTCCCGTAGTTCTCTACTGTGACAACAACGGTGCAATTGCCCAAGCTAAGGAACCTAGATCTCATCAGCGCTCCAAGCACATACTTCGGCAGTTCCATCTTATTCGAGAGATTGTCGATCGAGGAGATGTGAACATTTGCAGAGTACCGACTGAAGAAAACACAGCGGATCCACTGACAAAGCCTCTTGCGCAAAAGAAGCATGATGGTCATGTTAGATCAATGAGTATTAGATACCTGAATGATCGTCTTTAGTGGGAGCCTTGTGGATTGTATGTTTGTCGGTTGTTTATTCATTTGATGAATTGTGCTATGTACTGTATGTTTCATTTTACATTTATGGCAAATTCTTTTATTATGTCAACCGTTTCTATTTGATAGACTAATTAACATAATGAATGCCCTTAGAATGTTTGCTTTCATAGGAATTCAAGTACGTGACTTGAATGTGAGGGTCTATGTTTAAATGAAGCTTCATTCTTAAATGGTCCCTGGTCGAGGTATCATCCTAGAAATTTAGGGCGAGGATGAGACCATAAGACCAGCATGTGCGTCGACTGATGACCGGTTCTCACAGGTCATGATATTGTGATATCAAGTCATCACATGGGTACTTGTTAAGAACAAGTTGTACTGGACAGACCCCCCCGTGAGACTACTTTGTGGATTGTTATATGAACGTGTCACAAGTAGGTCTCTAGTGACAATGGTGTTTGTGGTCCTTTGACCTGAAGTCATAACATTCATCAGGTGAGGAAGAGCGTACTTTGATGTCATCTAAAGTCTTCTCTTGAGAAAGGGTGACGATAAGGGTGGTTGTTGGGTATGTTACGAATCATTTGGATGTTTGTGTGTGAGCAGAAATGGGATTTGTCCTCCTGTATGACAGGAGTTACATCCATGGGCCCCTTGATGGAATGAGACTGAGAAATGCATGGTCATGCTTGGTTGAGTCAATATATGATATTTAGCTCATCAATTTAAGACAGTCTATTCTAGATAAGAAAATTGGGATTGAACAATTATGAGGGTGACACAGTCCATGCCTCTAGTTCTATCCGGATGTAAAGGACAAAGGGACATGACAACACTGATACATTGGTCATGACAACACTGATACATTGGTCATGACAGGCTTGTTGAGTTATGAACTCTTATTGCTTGGGTAGCAATGATGTATTGCTAAATGCCGCTTATTGTTTGTGAGACTTTTGTTGATACTTTGTGATCAAGTGGGAGACTGTTGGAGTTTCCGAGGTGATCTCAAAACAATCAACAGTTAGTCTTACTGTCAACGCAATATGAGCCTATAGGGTCGCACATGGAATGAGACTGAGAAATGATTGTGTTGGCCTTACTCATATTGGATATGAGTGGAGGACCAATCCTGTGACTGCTTGGAATTAAGTTGAGAATGTCTCAACGGGAAATCGTTTAAAGGGTTTAAACAAATTGGTATTTACTTTACAAATTCGGCTAAAGGGTTTAACCGAACTGCGTCAAATTCGGCTAAAGGGTTTAACCGAATTAGCTTGATTCGATTAATCATATTCGGCTAAAGTGTTTAGCCGAAATTGTAACAGATTCGACTAAAGGGTTTAGCCGAATCATGTCAGTTCGACGAAATGATATAGCCGAATTTATATAGACGAATTCGTCGAAATGGTTTCGCCGAATCTGAGTCGAATTCGGCGAATGTAAATCTGGACAGAAATGTTCTGTTTTTCCCTCTGGTCTGCGGACTGATTTATGCGTTTTAGTATAAAAGGGCATGCGATTTTAGGTTTACGAAGGACTTAATCTTTTCGCGATTTTAGACGAGAAGCCGACCGGAACTGTTCCGCGCGAGGCCATCTCGATCTTCCCGTCCGCCGATCGTCTTCCGCCGCCGCTAGTCGCCGTCGTCGGTCGCCGCCTCCTCTGGATCGGACCTAGCAGTCCGTGGGGACGTTGAGAGCTTCCTTCTCCGACCTAGTTCTTGTACGACAAGAAGCTAGGGTTCTCCTTTTGCTTGTGTGGACTTCTATAGAGGGATCGATCCATTTCGATTCTTGAAGAACTCAAAGGCAGATTTTTGGATTTCTCTTTGGAGCACCTTGGTTGAGTATTGCCTCAATCCCGCGAAGGTATATTGCATTTGCTTTCCTAATCTCTTGATTCATGAGATCTGCAAGTTCCTTACTCTTTGGGTTGTTCTAGTTTTCTTCCACTGCGCACATTTGATGTGTTCATATCATTTTGAATGGTATCTATGAAAACCCAACATTAACTACTCAATCTAGGTTAACTGGGGTTGATAGGATAAGTATCAATCGTCACCCTTTAATGTTAATTATCTTCCTTTTTCCTTCACTTATGATTTTGTTATTATGGTTAAAGAGAAACTTTAGAGGAAGAGGCGAATTATTGGGTGATAGAACGGAAATGTTGTTGCTTGGATTTCAGAGTAAATTAGAGGAGTCATGCATCCACGTCGTGGTTAATGTCATAACGCCGAGGTAAGAAATTTGATTTCTTTTGGTTCGACATATCAAGTAGATTAATTTATATACTTTCTCTTAATTATCTTGTGCTTTAGGCGTAGATAAGAATAGTAATTCATAAGTTAAGCATTTTTGTCACCATAATACGAACAATGTATGTTAGGATGTAAGAATTTTTTTATGCAATTTCCTTACAAACACGTGTAAAAATGTATGAATACTATAAGTATATGAAGTAGGGTATCACATATTTAGAAGGCAAAGAAACATGAAAATCATATTATAATTGATTCAGTGTGTTAACATCAGTAACACTAAGACAAGACATAAACATAAAGTTGATGAAATACTTAACTTAAGATAACGACCGTATGTGGGTGATCCATTCAATTAATTGTTATGACCCCGCATAACAACCGGTTCACGGGTCAGCAATACGCGCGTCGGCGGAAGGAGGCAGCACAAAACAGGGTTGAACCTACCGGTTCAGCCCTCCCCAATTAAACCGCGATGGCTTGGGGTTGAACCTGCGGGTTCAGCCCACATGGGGGGTCGGCCGACCCCCTCTTGTCCAAGAGGTATAAATACCTTTAGGGCTTGATCGGTTTGGGCATAAAAGAACTCTTCAGGTATTTTCTCTCTCTTCCTCTCAAACCCTAATCACAAATTCTCTCCCTCTAATCCCTACTATTCTCCATTACGTTCCTAACATTTGGCATCAGAGGCCTCTTTCCTCCTGATTCAGTCGCGGTTTCCTTCCAAAGAGTCCACAACCGACTGCTTAGATCGAGTTCGGGGCTTCCTTCGATCGATTCGACTGCTTCGATCGATTTCGCGGCTTCCTTCGATCGAGTCGACTGCGGCATTCGTTCGACTTCTTCGAACGCAGCCACTGTCGACTGCGGTAGTCTTCTTCGCCAGAGGCGTCGCTGCTCCTTGACCGGCCGTCGTCTTCTTCGACAAGACCGTAGCCTTCGTCCGTCCCAGCGCCGACTTCTTCTGAGCGCATCCATCAACCCAGCGTCGACTGAAGTATCTCTCGGACTGCAGCAACTCTCGGACGGCGCTGACGTCGACCACATGTAGCGGCCATTCTACTTCGAAGTCGACGACTGCCTTATCTAAACCCTCGACTACACCATGGTGACTCATTCACAGGAGAAATCCACGAGGCTAGCAACACTAGAGGAGAACCACTGGGCTGTCAGATACAGTGACGGCCATTGAAGAAAAATTAAGGACATCAGATAAACGCTTGGAAGAGCGACTGGATGCTCGTATGGAGGAAATCAAGAGCTTGTTGTCTCAAAGTATCAAGGACAAAACAATGGTGAACGAGGAAGCGAGCACTCACCAGGGGCCAATCCAGTCGCCAGGGGGCCTCGGCAAGGGACGAGAAGACCTGATTCATCAGCGACCTAGGGATATGGTCTACCCTCCTAAGAAGGGGCTTCTACCTAACCCGAAAGGATCGGAACACGCCGACAACAACAAAACAGACGGCGGCTGAGAGTACAGACCTCCTCCGACAGCTACAAGTCCCGGCTATCAACATGGAGAGGAAGGAGGATACCCGAGTTGGCCGACAGAGCGTCGACGGCCTCTTGGCCTCGGCCAGGAGTATGGAGCACACGACCAATAGAATCCGAGAGCTTACATGCCACCAAAAATGACCCGAATGAATTACCCAAAATTCAAAGGTGGCGACGCGTCGGAATGAGTTCAAAAGGCGGAGTTATTTTACAACTACCAGGAGATTCCAGAAAAGCAGTGGGTGCAAGGGCGTGACTATGCCCCTTGGGCCGAGTTCGTTGACGGATTTGCAGCCCGTTTTGGACCATTAGAATATGAAGACTTTGAAGCTCGCCTCCAGAAACTGAGACAGAAGGGGACGGTCATGGAATATCGCACAGAGTTTGGAAGGCTCGCGAACACAGTACGGTGAGAGGAGAGAACAATCCTGAGCTGCTTTGAATCAGGATTGAAGGATGACATCAGAGACGAAGTGCATGCTTATATGCCACGCAGCTTAGCCCACGCCATTAGCCTGACCCATATTCAGCAGGAACGTTTCAACCGACAGAGGTCAAGAGTGGGGGGTACGAGGAATACTACAAACCCAGTGGATTCCAGGAAGGAACAGGTGGCGACAGGAAAAACAACCGTAAAAAATTTGACATGGCCGGAGCTACAAGCGAGGAAGAAGAAGGGATTGTGTTTCAACTATGACGACAAGTACACTCCTGGACACAAATGTCAGATGATCCAGATGTTACATGCTAAGAAAGGCGGGCGAGGACGAAGAGTCGGAGCAAGAAGGAGGAGAGCACGGAGACAGCTTGGATATTACCGAGTTCGGGGTATCTATCCAAGCAATGGAGGGGGGATCTACACTGCTCACTATGCGTATCGCAGGGCGGATCTGCCAACAGAAGGTGACAATCTTGGTTGATAGTGGAAGCACTCACAACTTCATCAGGCCCACAGTGGCACAGAAGCTGGGGCATGAGATCGCTAAGGACGTCGCTTTCCAAGTGATGGTGGCTGCGGGAATAAGTTGCAATGTGAAGGGGTGCTGAAGAGAGTGGGGTGTAGTGTCAAGGGCTACACATGTGGGGTGGATATTTATTTGTTGCACATCCGAGGGTCGATATGGTTCTGGGGGTCCAGTGGTTGCGATAGCTGGGGAAGGTAACTTTGGATTGGGACCGCATGACCATGGAATTTGCTGAGGAGGGAAGGAAATACTGTTTGAATGGGATTAGAACCTCTCCGATGAAGAAGATCTCTCTTTGATGATAAGAAAGGTTGTGGGACAAAGAAGGGCCTATGGCAGTGATCATGGAGCTTGCGTCACGCCCTACTTCTCCACATGAAGTGCCAGAGCAGATGCAACCTTTGCTATTGCAATACTCAGAGATTTTCCAGGAACACCACTCACTACCACCACAGAGATTTAGAGACCACCAGATCGTCCTCAAGGAAGGAGCTGAGCCGACTAACATCTGACCATACCGCTACCCACACATACAGAAGGCGGAGATAGAATAGAGCGTTAATGAGATGCTACCAGCGGGAATTATCAGACCCAACACCAATTCTTTTTCCTCACCCATCATTCTGGTGAAGAAAAAGGATGGCTAATGGAGGTTTTGTGTTGACTACCACGGTCTGAACAGCTCCACCATCAAGGACAAGTAACCTATTCCCATGATAGAAGAACTGTTGGACAAGTTACACGGAGCACGTTTGTTCAAGAAGTTGGATCTGCGCTCGGGCTACCATCAAATCGGGATGAAGGAAAAAGATATCTACAAAATAGCCTTCCAGACACACGACGGCCATTACGAGTTCCTCGTGATGCCTTTCGGACACTCCAACGCGCCATCCACGTTCCAGGAGGTGATGAACGAGATCTTTCGTCCCCTTCTCCGTAGGTCCGTATTGATATTTTTTTATAACATTTTGATCTACAACGCCAGTTGGGAGGAGCACCTCAAACATGTGGAGCAAGTGTTTGTGATCCTCCGTCAGCACTAGCTCTACGTCAAGCTCTCCAAATGCTCCTTTGGACAAGAAGAGGTAGAATATTTGGGACACATAGTCTCGGAACAAGGAGTCCAGGCTGATCCGAAGAAGATTGAAAGCATGCAAACGTGGCCCCGACCACGTACGGTCCGAGCCCTTCGCGGCTTCCTCGGGATGACAGGCTACTATCGGCGGCTCGTGAAGGATTATGGAAAGATAGCTCGACCGTTGACAGAGCTGCTACACAAGGATGCATTTAGCTGGCAAGAGGAGGCAGAGACAGCATTCCAGGCTCTCAAGACAGTGATGACTACCACACTGGTGCTAGCTCTACCCAATTTCACTAAGGAGTTTGTCCTGGAAACCGATGCGTCAGGCGTGGGGATTGGGGCCGTCCTCATGCAAGAGGGGCGTCCAATAGCCTACTTCAGCAAGGCTTTGGCACCACGGACACTGAGCTTATCTACCTACGAGAAAGAAATGTTGGCCATTATACATGTCGTGACCCTGTGGCGACCATACCTTTTGGGGAGACACTTCAAGGTACGAACTGATCACCAGAGCCTGAAGCATTTCTTGGAGCAGTGGGTGGCTTCTTCTCTACAGCAGAAGTAGGTGACGAGATTGCTGGGCTACGACTACGAGATCATCTACAAACAAGGGAAAGAGAATGTGGTGGCAGACGCACATTCCCGCATACCAGAGGGGACACTTCACCACATCTCAGGGTCGCTGATCGGGGCTTTAGAAGACATACAGGAGGAGATCCTTCAGGACCCGGACTTGCGCTCAATTGTTGAGCCGCTTCAACAAGGGAAGACCACCAACTCAGGGTTTCACTTACAGAATGGACACTTATACTACCACGGCAGGGTGGTCATACCATCTTCATCACCATGGAAGATCATCATGTTGCACGAATTTCATTCATCGGTGGTGGAGAGTGGTTGGAAGTACCAAGCTGACGGATTTTAATGGGGATCTACAACCACCGTCGTTCATCTGGGACGATGATGGCCAGCCGTCAGATTACCTCGGATAATCCAAGGCAATCATTGGAGGACCCCAACATCGGATCGACAGCGGATCCGCTGCGGGGGACGAACAATTTATGTCTGTCGTCTTTTATAACTGTGCGATCTACTTCCAGATGCGTGTCGCTGTTGTTTTTAATTAAAATGAAGGCTATATTTTAATTTCTACTAGATATTAATTGTCACACCTGAGCAGTGAGTTTAATTTAATTGATTAAGCACCTTCCTGTAGGAATTAGCAAAAGTAGTCAACATGAATTTTGTAGCCCTTAATCTGATCTTTCAGGATTAGGGTGGCACATACCTAGAGGATGCCTAGAACTCCCCGAATTTAATTTTGAAGTTATCACACAAACTTTGGAAAAATCATATTGTGTATATTTCAGTGATTACTCATCATATGGCTCTGAAATTTGAACCATGGATGTGTTATGACATTAGTGAGGCCTCCAAAAATTTACAAAAAATTTGGAGCATGTTTGCCCTAAAGTTTTGCTAAAAATTTGACATTATTTAATCAAGTAAATCAATCGAATTAATTGGGCTATTTGAATGAAATAAATTGCAAGTTTTTGGTGTCATATTGGTTATCACATAACTAACCTCTCGTCAAAATTTGGGGACATTTTGACATCATTTGATGTTGTTTTGAATAAAATTCCAATGGGCGACAAATCAGGGTTCTAAAAATATGTTCTCATCCATATTTTGGAAAATAAATTACGGCCGTTGTCACATTGGTCACACTTGCTCATATATGTGATTATTCAGAGGCCTAACAGGTAGTTTTTATTGTTCGAAGCCCAATATTCATCATAGTCCTAAATGATTGTTTAAAAGGTTAATATACATAATATGTCACTTTATGATCTTGATATCAACAAATAAGTCAAAGTAGTACATGCATGTTTAAATGATAACTTTACTAGGTATGCATGTCATTACAAGACTAAGCTTGTATTAGATATGAATTATAAAGTGGGCAGTAATTATAAAAATGAAATGTACGATAAAAATAGTGCTGTCAGTGCACCCTGTTCGACCAGAAACTAATCGATCAAGACTGCATAAGCAATGTTTCCAACAATACTTAATCATTCTTGGTCTATTATTGATCAACAAAGACTTTTCAGTGAGTTCATGGTTGACTGCTGGTTCCTGGGTATATCCACCGGACATATATGCATCAATCTATATATAATTCCACTGGCACTACATTGAGATACTATATTACCATGTAGTAATTGTGATAACTGCCCCCTCGTTCAAAAAAACGAGCAACAGCAAATGCATTGTCTTCAACAGGTCTGTGAGGCAATCTCTCACCCCAATTGGCATACCTTCAAAACAGAAGGTTAAATAAAGCAATGCCTTCAAAAGAAAATTTTGATTTAGCAATTAATGAATCATACAGTAGCATGTGATATACTATATGTTAGGTGGTTGATGTGAAATGCGCCAAACAATCTTCTATTGTTGTGTGCCAACTGTCAACTAATAAATGAGAAATGATCCATGTAGTAAGGTGAAAATCTGCCTTGCCAAAAATAAAACCTTTGGATTCAACATGAAAGCAGATGTAGCATATATCAAGTGAAAGGATCCATGGAACAATATAATCATCAATGCCTATCAAGTTGAAGTATTACAACCTAGACTAAACATCAAAAATAAGTAGAAATATAAAATAGACAAAAGGGAAATAGTAAGAAACGTCCATTATTAGATCAAATGTGCACTAAGTGTTCAGAAATAATCAAACAGCTAATTGGTACACAAAAGAATCAATACTCTTATTAAGAACAGTAACTTATGCCAAACTGATACCTGAAATAGAGGACCTCAGAGGAGAGCGGGAGAGTTTTCTAAAAATAGAAGAGTTCGGGTAATTTGCCATTTGACAAATTGTTGTGCCCAGTACTGGACTTTGGTTCATGGTTTTCATCTTGCAGCTTTATATTTTTATTTCCAACAATCAAATCATTAGCCATCATTTTGGAACCAAGTATTTTTAAAAAGATGAAAACGCCCTGAAATTGGGAATTGTTAAAGGCAAACCCAAATTGGCTAATCGCAAACCCAAATTGGCAAATGTGGCGATAACGCGTCGATTCCCCCTCAAAAATGACATGTCGGACATGTTGGCCGCAATCTACAAGCTTGATCAAATAACACTTTGGCGGGTATGTTGAAAACTAGTACAATGCCTAAGTATGCGTACACAACATATAGAAGTTGTGTAACAACCCGGTCTACTGTGGGTGTGCTACAAGTCTGCAGACCAGTGACCCCAACCCATCTCCACGGATCTGATCGGCCACAACCGCTAATTCCAGTGGCGGGTTGTTGAGGCCGGGATTTGAACCCCAGACCTCCTGGATAAGGGAACTCTAAACTGTTCCTCATCACCAACTGAGCTCGTAGTGTATATCGGCCGATATATTCCAAAAGGATTTTTTGCAAAAAAAATATCGGAAACATGTTTTGTCTATGAATCTTTTATGTCCTCATACATGTCGGTCATGTCGAAGGATATGCACAACACTATAATAGACCTTCAGGACCTGTATTTGAAACATAAGAGAGCGGGCAACCTCAAGGAGGTGGCGGTTCTTCCGCTCTGCCACTGTGCCACACCATTTTGATGTGGTGTATAGGCACATGACATTTGGTAAATAATACCTAACGTATTGTAAGTTTCTGAAATTGCGACTAGTATATTTGTGAACATTATCGATCCGAAGAATTTTAATTGAGTACGAAATTCAATGATAAATGAGCAAAAGACACTGTATTTCAGAGCGATCACGCAGTAAATACACCTACGTTGGGCGAGAATGATCATTAATAAAAGTAAGAAGGTAACTATATATCCAAATAAACTAGCAGTTTTATAAGGACCTCAAATGTCCGAATAAACAAAATCAAATGGAGAAGAGCATCTAATACAATGAGGGGAGATAGTATTACGATGATGTTTTCTGTAGATACAAGATTCACATGTAAATTCAGAAAAAGGAAAACCAGGAAGAGTCTTCCGCATTATAGGAAGAGGAGCATGGACAAGACAGCAGTGTCAATCAACAGAAGTGACATCAGAAAGAGTTGAAGTGGGGAGGTCCAAAGTGTAAAGCTCATCTAATAGTCATCATGCACCATAAAGGAAGATGAGAAGTTGATGGAGAAGTCATGATCATAAGTAAGCTGACTAATAGAGAGAAGATTAAATGGTGAGCTAGGAACATCAAGCACAGAACATAGAGAAATAAACAAAGTGAGAGGCAAATCTCCAGATCCGCAAATCGGGGTGATTTCTCCATTAACAACAATGATAAACTTAGGACCAGCATTATCCATGAATCGAGAAGGTTTCTGCAGAGTAATATGATTTGTGACCCCGAAATCTACTATTCAGGAGGAGCTATGGGAAAAACATGATATACCTTCATTGGAAGTAGAGGTGACAAATCCAAAGGTATGAATAACAAGCCCTCGCAAATGCTGGAGTTTCTCTTGCAGGGTAACAATGTCTGAGCGGGGCGTGCTTTGAGCATCCACCGCTGAAGAGGCGTGGTGAGGAGGGTTTGGTGCCTGTTATGGGAACTCCTGTTTGCTGTAACAGGTGGCCTCGGTACGGTTTGCCTGACCACAGCAGGTACACATGCAAGTGGTTTGTCCCTTGAGATGGTTTCGTCCATCGCACCCCACCGCCCCAAGACCCATTGCGGCCTCCGTGGTTCCCAGTAGGTGGAGGGAGAGCTTCAACAGAATGTTGGAGTAGGGCAGGAAAGGGAGCCAAGGAGACATTGGTGGGTGGACTCAGCTTCAAAATCATGGAGCACACATCTGATAGAGATGGAATAGTGGGAAAGGATAAGATGTTGGCAAAGACATTGTATAAATGAAAGGGTAGATGTGTCGCCATTAGTGTTATGCCAACAGCCTCCTTCTGAGCCCGTTGGGTAGCGAAATCTAAAGTCAGACGCTATTGTAGAATCCAAGCCTTGACGAGAGTCTTCTGTTGTCACGAATGATGTCAGGTGTAACACCTCAAACTCCTTGTAGGTTGAGGGTATTAGAGCCCTAAGGCGCCTAAGGGAGCCCCACAAGGTTTAGGGATCGTTTGGCGGCGTTTCATTGGCCAAAGGGTTCGAGTTGTGCGAATTAGTCACGCACGGTCGTGTGGGACCAAAACGCACAACCATCTTCAGTAATTGGTGTTTGGCCGGTTTTATCGCGCGCACGGGTGTGCACGCGTTAGTCCACACGATCGTGTGAAGTACCGCCCGTGCGGATTTAGTCGCGCACGGTCGTGCATGCCCAATACTGCATTATCATCTGCAGAGCTTTGGTTTGGCGGGATTTACTCGCACGCGGCCGTGCACCTGAACCGCACGATCGTCCGCCCGAACCGCACGATCGTGCGATCAGGCCCATGAACTCATTTTAGCCCGATTTTTAGACCAACCGATGAGGGGTTTCGTGATCAGACGACTAGGATAATTCCCTAGTGTTATTAGGGTGGGATTGGGACTGAATAGAACTCATTTTCAGCTCTTGGTTCTCTCTCTTAGGTTAGAGAGGAAGGAGAGAAGGAGGAGCACTCTTCCACCATTGGAGGTGCTTCGGAGATCTGATCGACGAGGTGAGACCAGATACAGGGAGAGGGTTCGAGGGAACTCGTCTTCATCCGTGCTTTGCAACCTTTCAATGATGAGGAAATCTCACAAGGTAACAACATTTCTCTCCACAGTTTTAGGATATGTGCTTGACATTCTCTTCTTCCATGCTTTGAATTGTTGTTTGTGGTACGCAGTGCCTCTAATTAGGGGGCTTGGGGTAACCACGGTTCATTGCAAACCACCGAGTTGATTGTGTCCGTCCCCGACATCATTGCATTAGAAATCTGGAACCGATTAACGGATTAGACATTGTGGGTGAAGCCAAAATTGTGGCCCATGGTTCGATTTGGTGATGTTTGTATGACGTTGCATTTAGGATTAATCGCGACCATAATATTGTTGTAACGCCCAATTTCCATGAGAATAATAGATGTTTAGATTAGGGCGAGGAAACCACTGAAAAATCCTAGTGATTGAATGCGACAACAGGTTAGTTTTATGCTCTGAGCTTTTGTGCTTTAGGAGCGGTTCAATCTTCATACTCGATTGACAAGTCCCCGTTGTTTGAGATTCCATGTGCGGGTAGAGGACCCAGTGGGGTGTGTGAATCCAATTAGAATCTCCATGCTCGTTTGACAAGTCCTTGTGATATGAGATTCCATGTGCGGGTAGAGATCCCAGTGGGGTTAGCAAAGTTGATTAGGACCTCCATGCTCGGTTGACAAGTCCCCATGGGTTGATACTCCATGTGTGGGTGGAGACCCTAGTGGAGTCGTCAGAATCAGTTACTTTGTTATAAGGGGGTGTACCCCAGTTCTTGTATGCTAGTGTGCACCATGAACTGCTTGTAATGTCACTGTGTAGTAATGATATGTTATATTCATACACGCGATAGGGTGTCGTGGGTGAGACCCGGTTGCATACATATTGCATTTGGTAGACCCTTTTAATAAATGTTCAACATAGAGACATATTTGATGTTTGTAACATGCAGACTAGAGCTTGTTATGCTTGTTTATATGTTTTGTTTTGTTTTGCATAAAGAGCTGACTTGCAGGGTGATGTAGTTCTCCAGGGTTCTCTAGGACAACCAGAAGGATAGGTGTTGTTATGAAGTTGTGGTTAGCACTACCTGACCCTCGTGTACCGCTTTTGTTATGATGGATTGCAGGGCAAGGATCTCAAGCTGAAAATCGCTAGCCGGCTAAAAAGTCAACGCCTCATGAAGTGCTCTTCCTCTCCCTCCTTTACTGCTTTCCTTTGCTTTTGTTCCGACCTGTGCGTCGAGGTAGCTTAGGATCTCTATTGTACTTATTACTCTTGAGATACATTGAGTTGTATTGGAATGTTATGTTTGTAAGGCCATAAGACCGATTACTCTTTTGTTAATTTTTCATAAATGTGGACACACTAGGTTTTGAGCTTATTTTCTGACGTGTTATACTATGAGTTAAACGTATAGTAGGTGTTCTTTCTATACCATCTTATAGTACTTAAACTGTGATGGTTGTATGTTGTGGGACCCGATCGGACCCATACTATATGATTGTTGTGTTGGACGTATTACAATTTGATATCAGAGGTAGGTTTGAGTTGTCTACACAGGATTAATTTTTGGGACCATAAGTGTCCATGTAATTGATGTCTGTTTATAGGATCTAATCTGATGTGATGTGTTGCTTATGCTAAGGTGGTAACGACAATGTGTGGATATCCAGAGCGCGTGAGGACCTTACGACGAGTAGTAGTACCGCCCCGGGGAACCTAAACACAAATTTGTCTCATGAGGATTTTCTGTTGTATGTTAGCATAGGCAATGGTGGCAGCTCAAGCCACAAGAGTACTGCCTGGTGCGACGTCTGTCACACCGGAAGGAGCGGTAGGGAATGCAGAGCCGTTAGCAGAGATGGCAGGTGGGCAGAGAGACCACCAACTGAAATACTTTTTGAGTTTCCATCCTCCGGCGTTCAAGAGAGTCGGTACACAGACTGATGCAGAGGACTGGCTGGCTAGAATTAAGGAGCTTCTGGAGGCATCAGAGACCGCCGAGGTTAAGAAGGCATCATTTGCAGCCTTCATGTTGGAGCGTGACACAAAGTTACGGAGGGTGGAAGAGCGCGGCAAACGTTTCAGTGAACGTCTCTCTACTATGGGAGAGTTCGCGAGCGCTTTTCTGAAATGCTACATCCCATCTTCGATGAGATTAACTTTCAGAGGCAGTTTATGAGGTTAGTCCAGCGCGATTTGACGGTAGATGAATACTTGC
Organism: Dactylorhiza incarnata; assembly: GCA_033032865.1. NCBI lineage: Eukaryota > Viridiplantae > Streptophyta > Magnoliopsida > Asparagales > Orchidaceae > Dactylorhiza > Dactylorhiza incarnata. Next base: position 2,721,051 of record JAWHQI010000169.1, read on the forward strand.
AAGAATTCACTTAGTTGGATCGTTATGCGGGAACGACAATGACAAACGACGAGGAGAGGGATAACCTCTTCTATGAAGGATTGCGGGACAATCTGAGGCAACCACTCATCGCCTTAAAGAAGACAAGCTTTAATGAGATGGTTGAAGCTGCCAGGATTTTAGAGAGGGACTTTGAGCGAACCCAGTGTCGAAAGGGTTTCACATGGAAGTAAAGAGAGGGGAAACATTCTCATTCTCAGTGGAATTCTGAAGGGGCAAGGGGAGAAAAAGATTTCGCTCACAGAAGTCGGGCGAGAGAAGCAGAGTTATCTCTGGGGATGTCCGTTCGAGGTGACCTCTAACATGTTTCAAGTGTGATAAGCCAAGCCAGAAGTTCCGGATCTGTACCGAGGGAGGAGGGAGTACCTGAGTTAGAGCAGAGGCGGGAGCTGACGGTGCGATCAGGCCCCATCTATGATGAGAAAGGAAAGGCGGTGGAATCAAGCGCTTCACAATTTCCACTAACGCAGTCGTGACCTCTAACATGTTTCAAGTGTGGTAAGCCAAGCCACATGTTCCGGAACTGTACCGAGGGAGTACCCGAGCTAGAGCAGAGGCGGGAGCTGACGGTGCGATCAGGCCCCAACTATGCTGAGAAAGTTAAGGCGGTGGAATCGAGCGCTTCACAATTTCCACTAACGCAGCCTAGAGCCAATAGCCTTGGGCAGCAGGAGGCTATTTGTCAACCCGATGTGATAGCAGGTATGAAAATTTTTAGAAATTATTTTGTGATTTATAATTTTTTCTTTCTAAGAGAATATTGCGACAACTTGTAACGCCCCGGTCTACTGTGGGTGCGCTACAGGTCTGCAGACCAGTGACCCCAACCCATCTCCGCGGATCTGATCGGCCGCAGCCGCTAATTCCAGTGGCGGGTTGTTGAGGCCGGGATTTGAACCCCAAACCTCCTGGATAAGGGAACTCTAAACTGTTCCTCATCACCAAATGAGCTGCACTTTTTATGTAACGCCCCGGTCTACTGTGGGTGCGCTACAGGTCTGCAGCTCAGTTGGTGATGAGGAATAGTTTAGAGTTCCCTTATCCAGGAGGTCTGGGGTTCAAATCCCGGCCTCAACAACCTGCCACTGGAATTAGCGGTTGCGGCCGATCAGATCTGTGGAGATGGGTTGGGGTCACTGGTCTGCAGACTTGTAGCGCACCCACAGTAGACCGGGGCGTTACACAACTTCTATATGTTGTGTACACATACTTAGACATTGTACTAGTTTTCAACATACCCGCCAAAGTGTTATTTGATCAAGCTTGTAGATTGCGGCCAACATGTAAGACATGTCATTTTTGAGGGGGAATCGACGCGTTATCACCATATTTTATTCCAATGTCGTGTATGTTACATCATTCCAACAGGTATTGCATGCAGTTGAGCAATGTGGACTAGGGATGAAGGGGCCAACCCCATATGAGATGAGGGAGAAATTCTTGAAGATGTAGGTTCAACGGACGAAGGAGATGCTAAGTACATTCAATCAAACATGTAAGGTGCATGGCTGCAGTATTCTTACGGATGCATAGACAGATAGAAAAGGGAGAAGCATCATGAACATAATAGTGCACACTATTGTTGGGGTGGCATTTTGGCTATCCAAGAATGTGTCCTCATCCACACATGATGGGAAATTTATTTTTGATTTTGTGAATGAGGCGATTTCCAGAACAAATGGCCCAAGAGAGGAGAATATAATACAAGTGGTGACAAATAATGCATCTAATAACATGGCGGCATCAAGGTTGATGGCTTTGAAGAGGTCGAGAATCTTTTGGACTCCATGCGCTGCAAACACAATTAATTTGCTTCTCCAGGGCATTGCTAGATTAAAGCAAATCAAGAATGCAATTGCAATAGGACGTCAATTGTCAGTGTTTATATATGAATATCTCCCTTAACATGTTTAGGGAGACTACAAAAGACTTGGAGTCGCATGATCTTGCGCGCCCTGGAGTGACCAGATTTACTACAACATTTCTTTCGTTACAGAGCATCCATGAGAAGAAGAAGCAGTTGCGGGAGATGTTTACATCAGCAAGGTGGGATGCTACCAAATTATCCGGTAGTAAGGCGGGCAAACAGGCATCTTAGTAGTTCGTATCTAATATTTATGTGTATTACTCTATTACCTATTGATCTATAAATATGATTAATCTGTTACTTATCATCTATCTATTATCTTAAGTTCTAGGCTACAACTACAGTTTTGAGTGACTTTTTGACTAAATGTTGAGCTTGCTATTCTTGTATTTGCCACATTGGTGAAAGTCCTCAGAAGAGCTGATGGGGACACACCTTCAATGGGATGGTTGTATGGTGATATGAAGAAGACTAGAGAGGAGGTTGTTGTTGCTCTTGAGTTTAAGGAGAGTAAACATCTTCCCATATGGAAGTTGATAGATAGAAGAGTAGAGACTAAGATGAGCAACCCTCTACATCTAACAAGCTATTTACTGAATCTTGTTCTACTACACAAATAGGGAAGAGATAGATGGAGACCCAAAGTTCATAGGTGGGTTTACTGACTGCCTCACTAGTATGTACTCTCATGAGATTCCTATGCAAGATGTCATTACTGTTGAGGTTGAAGTTTCTCAGCTAGAGCAAGGAGCATTTGTTTGGGCATAGAAAAGAGGCAAAGAGTACTGCCAGGGATTAATCCAGATAGATTTTTCAACAAACAACCGTTGGACTAATTTTTTTACTAAACTACTAATAATTTGTTATTTTTTCATAAGCTCATTGGTGGAAGTTCTATGGAATTGAAAATCCAAATTTAAGAAATATGGTCATGAGAATCTTGAATTTGACAACTAGTTCCTTCGATTGCGAAAGAAATTGGAGCACTTTTGAGATGATAATTTACTTGTAAATATATATTTTAAAATGATATTTCAATAATATTTTAAAATGATATTTCAATAATACTTTAAAATGATAACAATTTTTAATGTTTATATAGTATTTAGATTCATTCCAAGAAGAGGAATAAACTAGAAAGCAAAAGATGAATTATCTTGTTTTTGTGAAATTCAATTCCAAGCTGAAGTCTAAATATTCTAATCCATCTTGAGACCAATTGTCTGCAAAGAGTATTGATGAAGGAAAATTTGTTGAGTGGTTTAACGGGTCCTGCTGATGATGGTGGAGAAGATGATGATGACGAAATGTTTCCTGGAGAAGGGTTGACTTGGACTCAGATTGGAGCTCACTAGCTGGATAAAAAGTCATAGCCTCATGAAGTGTTCTTCCCCTCGCTCCTTTATTATTTTCCTTTGCTTTTGTTCTAGCCTGCGCGTCGAGGTAGCTTAGGATCTTTATTGTACTTGTCACTCTTGAGATACATTAAGTTGTATTGGAATGTTATGTTCGTAAGGTCATAAGGCCGAGTACTCTTTTGTTAGTTTTTCATAGATGTGGACACTCTGGGTTTTGAGCTTATTTTCCGTTGTGTTGTACTCTGAGTTAGACTTGTAATAGTTGTTCTTTCTATATCATCTTGTAATATTTAAACTGTGATGGTTGTATGTTGTGGGGCCCGGCCGGACCCATACTATATGATCGTTGTAGTGGAGGTGTTACATCAGATTACCGTCTGAACCCGGTTCGACGATCTGGAGATCCCTAAAGTGATCGAACATATGTTGAAAGCCATCCTTACCGGAGTATAGAGACTTCAGTTCATTCCGCATTGCCTTTGTGGTCTCGTAGAGCATAGACATGCAACATGACTCACTCTCCATGAATTCAAAATCTAGTGTTGAACTCTGCCATCATCACGGAGTTATTGCTCGGTAGGCTCAATAGGTTAATCGCGAGTCTGATGATGAAGACCATTGGTCTGGAGTACTCAGCGCACTGAGTGGACCCACTCAACAAAATTTTTCCTCCCAACGAGGGAGATAGTGACTCTTAGTATGTCACAGACTTCATAGATGGGAGCCAAAGAGAGTGGTCGGAATGGTGTACGAGGAGGACGCAACATTCATCCTCATGTAAAAGAAATGGAAATGTGAGTCTAAACAACGAGCGTGGCCACAAGGGGAAGCTCAAGCTATAAACACTATTCCTGGCGAGCTCCAGTAACACATGCGATCGATGAGTTCAGGACACAAGGATTCAAAGAGCTCAAGTTGCGGGCACTCTCAAGCCTAGAGTTCGGCGAGCGTAGGAAGCAGGAGTCGGCGAGCTCTAGAACATGGATATGGCGAGGGATGGTAGCAGCGAGTTCGGGAAGCAGGGATGTGTGAGCTATAGTACTGAAGGGATCAGCTAGTCTATGTATGCATCGACAAACTCGAGGAACAAGGGCATGCTCAACAACAAGTTCAAGCACCTTGCTCGAGTTCGGCGAGTCCAGGTATCAGCGAGAGCTAGACAAGAGTCGGCGTGCTCTGATACCGACGAGCTCTGGGCAGGAATCGATCTCTGGTAGCAGCGGGTTCTGGAAGGAGGGTGTATGTAAGCTCTGGTATTGGAAGGGGCAAGTTTTGGCGTGCAAGAGCGAGCACGATATTGAAGGCGGCGGCGAGTTTGATATTGGAGCGTTGACATTGACGAGTCCTGAGTTGAGGAGGCGTGCTAGCCGGGAGTCTATAAAAGTTGGGGGGGGGGGGGGGGGGGGGGGGGGGGGGGGGGGGGGGTATCTGGACAACGCAGAAGCCTGGAAATTGGCGAGCTTTGGTTTGTGAGACCTGTTGGCGAACTTTGTGATGATCCAAAGACCGCTCGCGCGCCCACACACACACACACACATATATATATATATATATATGAAATATATACATAGGTGGGAGGAGTGACACCTTAACTCCAAACCACGATGTGGGATTAATCTATACAAGAGAGGTTTCTCCTAATGGGCCAAAGAAGCGGGCCTTTCAGTGGGCTTTTACATAATATTTCTTTTGTATATTCAGATCCTACGTTTATAGGAAAGATGAAATGCATTGAGTCCAAAGAGAGTGTCACATCTTTTATTAGAACAAATGATCAGCTGACTAATTTGAAGATAAAAGTAGCAAGAGGTCCCATGATTAGCAATGTGTGTAGCAAGTTGGGCTCTATGAAATATACTCACCACACTGAGAGGAAGTGTAGGAGATTCCTGCACGTACAAGGATATCAAAATGCCTAAGTCCTATTGGTATTTGGTAGTGAAGAAGAATCAACTTCCTCTACTTCGCAAGAGTTGGACGCTACCTTCAGGTATGCTAACTACTAAGTTACACAGTTCACTTTCAGGTGATTTCTTTCTTCTTTTATTGTCACTTTAGATTGACTCCTTTCATTCTTGCCATCACCATGCTGAATTGTTACAACTGGTGAGCAGTAAACTTCACCTTCGCATGCAGTTAGATCTGTGACGTCGTCAATTATTACATGTATTCAATTATTGTAGTAAACTTCACGTCGTCAATTATTGTATGGAAGGTGCTTAGTAGTGCATAATGCGGAATTAGGTAAAGGCAGGGCAAACTCTTACGTTTAAGTGTTAGGGCAATCAACGAGTATTAAGCAAAAGGTTGTTTTTGAATGGATCCTTAAGGGAGAAATTGTGTCAACTCCATCGATATCTGTCATAACATTAGAGCATGCTGTAAGGGTGGTTGTTACCGACATCCAATCGGACGAGCCGGAATGGCAGGTGTATTCGAGGAGGGCTCGCGCGAGATCAAGTGTTAACACCGAAGCGGGCGGTTCGGCGAAGGCCGTCTGACGTGGCCGACCGGCCCATGTGTTTTGTTTGCAGTTTTAATTAATTGTTTTATGTCATTTTAATTGTGAACTTTAATAGAGGTGGGTTCCCCCTATATAAGGGATCACCTTAGGGTTTGGAGATTATCTTTTGATCAATCAATTTAGGAGGGGTTGCTCCCCTTGTCTTTCTCCTTCTCCCTACTTCTCTCTCTCTCTCTCTATCTCTCTCGCTCCCGTCCGTTTCCCTTCTACCGCCGCCGTTGTCGCCCAGCGCCAGCCGTCCGAGATCACCCTGCCGCTAACGCCCATGCTGTCGCCCGGCGCCAACCCTTCTGCTACCTCTTCCGCTATCGCCGACCGCTATCGGCGAGCCGATACCCGCAGCGGTATCATTGGTCCGACCTGCCAACTCCGCCCGCATCCGCTCCGCCGCCGGAAACCTAATGGCCCCCAACACCCGCCTTCATCCCGCCGATTCTTCCACCGCCGCCGACGACTCCTCCCTCGCGGCCAACGTGGCGATCCAAGGCTCTCAGATCTCCCGGTTGGAATCGATGATGGAGGCCGTCTTAGCAACTCAATCCTCGATCCTACTGCGCCTCGACGCTGTGCACCCGTCGTCGAGTACACCGCCGCCGCCGCACTCCCCGGCGGACACGCCTTCGCTGCTCGGCACCCCCCCTTCCCCACTCGCGACCGGCGTCCGTACATCGGCGGCGCCCCAGCCGTGCCCACTCATTCCGCCGCTTGTCGTTGCTCGCCCCAACTTGGCAATGGATGTTCCCCCTTTCTCCGGGACGGACCTATGGGATGGGTTGCCCGTACGGAGCAATATTTCGACCTTAATGGCACACCCCCGGCGGATCGCGTCGGCACCGCTATGGTCGGCATGGACGGTTCGGCCCTCCATTGGGCACGTTGGCTTCGCCAAGTGCAACCCCTTATCCCGTGGCATGAATTCAAACAGGAAATGATAAGCCGTTATGATTCGCGCTACACCGGCTCCGCTATCGAGCGGCTTTGCTCCGCCCGACAATCAACAACGGTGGACGCATATATCGATGACTTTGTTGCTCTGGTCACACAAGTTCCCGGCCTTCCGCCGGACCATTACCTGGGATTCTTCCTGCAAGGGCTCCTTCCCAGCATCCGCTCTCGCATCCGCACTCATCACCCTCGAACGGTTTCCGACGCCCTCGAACTGGCCCGTGCGGTCGAGGCGGACATCGGACCCCGGCACTCCGGCCCACAACCTTTCCGTCACCATCCAGTGCGGGATACCGGCCCTCGACCGGCCCCCACGCCCCACGCTCGGCCGGCCCGTCCGGACGGTCCCAACCGCCTCTCCACCGTGGACTACAACGACCTTCAGCGCCGCGGGTTATGTTTCCGCTGCCGCCAACCATACTCGCCTCAGCACGTTTGTCCAGTCAAAGAATTCCACGCTATCTTTAGCGACAGCGAAGGGTACGCCACCACCGAGGACTCGCCACCGTTGGAGCCACCACCCGACCCACCTTCCGCCGACCTCGAGGACGCCCCTCTCAACGTGTTAGAACTTCCATTCTACTCCGTGGGGGGATTAACGGGGCCCCGCACCATGAAGTTGGCCGGCGAAATCCTCAACCGCCCCGTAATCGTGATGGTGGACAGCGGGGCAAGTCACAACTTCATGTCCGCCCATCTGGCGCAGAAGCTCGCCATACCGGTTGATCCGTCACCGGACTTTTCGGTGTGCCTTGGCGATGGCCGCCGCCGACCGACCTTGGGCCAGTGCAGGGATGTGTCCATGACAGTGGGACCGTGCCGGGTCACGGCTGATTTTTACATGTTTGAGTTGGGTGGCCTCGACGCTATACTCGGCGTTGCTTGGCTCGAGACTCTTGGAGACGTCCGAGTGAATTGGGCTTCGATGACGATGGTCTTTCAACAGCAGGGCCTCCAGTGTCGCTTGGTGGGCGACCCTACTCTCCTCCGTTCACCGCTGTCCTATCGGGCTATGACACGAGTCGCCGACGTGGATTTCTCGGCCTGGCTGTGGCCCCTTCAGGCGACCCCTTCCGAGGCGGCCGCACCCATCAAGGCAAACATGGGCGCCATCCTTGCGGATTTCGAGGACATCTTCACCGCCCCCTCGGGCCTTCCACCTCCCCGACCGACTGATCATGCTATCGTTCTCCATCCGGGATCATCTGCGGTGTCCGTGAGACCCTACCGTTACGGGCACGCCCAAAAGGACGAGATCGAAAGACTCGTTCGCGAGATGTTGTTAGGCAGTATCATCCGACCCAGTGCTAGCCCTTTTTCCAGCCCAGTGTTACTAGTCCGCAAGAAAGATGGCAGTTGGAGATTCTGTGTGGACTACCGGGAGCTCAACAAGGCCACGGTACCGGATAAATATCCTATCCCGGTAATTCAGGAGCTCCTGGACGAGCTACACGGCGCGACTTGCTTCACCAAGCTGGACCTCCGGGCCGGCTATCATCAGATTCGTGTTCGGCCGGAAGACGTGCCCAAGACAGCCTTCAGAACGCACGATGGGCATTTCGAGTTTTTGGTCATGCCCTTTGGGCTCACCAACGCCCCCGCGACATTCCAAGCCACCATGAATGAGATCTTTCGACCCGTTCTGCGTAAGCATGTTCTTATTTTTTTTGATGATATCCTTGTCTTCAGTCCCACTTGGCAGGACCACCTCCGTCATGTCCGGGAGACGTTCGCCACTCTCTGCGTACATCAGCTCACGGTCAACCGCAAGAAGTGCACCTTCGGCACAGCTACTGTCAGCTACTTGGGCCATACTATCTCGGCCCACGGCGTGGCCATGGATGAAGACAAAATTCAGGCGGTGCTACGATGGCCAACTCCCGCTTCCTTACACGACGTCCGGGCTTTCCTCGGCCTGACAGGTTACTACCGGCGCTTCATCAGCAATTACGGCGGCTTGGCCCGCCCCCTCACGCAGCTGCTCAAGAAATCCGAGGAGGGGCCTTTCACATGGCCGCCGGCGGCCATGGAAGCCTTCACAACGCTCCAGTCGGCCTTGATCCACGGTCCAGTTTTAGCCATGCCGGACTTCCACCAGACGTTTATCGTCGAGTGCGATGCCTCGGACACAGGCGTCGGCGTCGTCTTGATGCAGGCCGGCCGGCCAATTGTCTTCTATAGTCGTGCGTTCTCCAATGCGGTGCGCAGCCGCTCGGCGTACGAGAACGAGCTCATGGCGCTAGTTTTGGCGGTCCAACATTGGCGGCCTTATCTCCTGGGGCGGCCCTTCGTCATCCGCACCGATCACCACAGCCTCCGTTATCTTCTTCAACAAAAGATAGCCACGCCAACGCAGCAGGTTTGGGTGGCCAAGTTGCTTGGCTATGATTTCACAGTGGAATTTCGCCCGGGCAAGACTAATCGGGCGGCCGACGCACTCTCCCGCCGCCCGCACGTGCCAGAGTTGACTGCCATCTCCCGGCCGGTGTGGGACGACGTCGCGGCCATTCAACACGAGATGGACCGGGACCCGCAACTTCAAGATATTCGGGCCGCATTGTTGGCCGATCCCTCCTCCCGACCGTCGTTTACCTTGATAGGGGGCCGCCTCTTCCATCGGGACCGCCTCGTTCTATCTGCCTCCTCGGCGATGATTCCGGCTTTGCTAGCAGAGTTCCACTCCACCCCATCAGGCGGCCACGCGGGCGCTTATCGGACATACCGTCGGTTGGCGGCCTCGCTTTTCTGGCCTCACATGCTTCGACAAGTGAAAGCATTCGTAGCGGCCTGCCTACCATGTCAGAAGGCCAAATACGAGACGATGTTTCCCAGCGGCCTCCTGCAGCCCCTACCGATTCCGGAACGTATCTGGGAGGACATAACTATGGACTTCATCACCCGGTTGCCCCGCTCCAACGGCTTCGATTGCATATTGGTGGTCGTAGACAGCCTAACGAAGTACACACACTTCATTCCGCTTCGCCACCCATACACGGCGGCATCTGTGGCCGACTGCTTCATCGCGGAGATAGTCCGTCTTCATGGGTTTCCCCGTTCGATCGTTAGCGATCGGGACCCACTTTTTCTCAGTAGCTGATGACTGGTATTTTATTCATCATTTTAGGCTAATATCTTATTAGATATCTAAATAAATTTTCGCATTCTGTTCGTTATTCTTATAAATTTTCGTAAAAAAATATTGTACGTTATAACTGATATATTTTCTATTTTGTAGGGATTCGGCAGGCCTGGGAGGAATTTATATGCGAAATCCTACTGTCACGTCCAAGACGCGCAAGCTGTCATACATATCTACATATATTTACATATGTATATGTTTATATTTATATATATATGTTTATATATACGTTTATATATATACGTTTTAGATATATATGATTATATATATATATATGTTTATATATATATATATACGTTTTAGATATATATATATATATGTGTAATAAATTTCAAGCACTGTCGTCCGCCACCCTTGCTCGAGCTCCTCCACGTCAACCTCCACCAGCAGCTCCTCCACGTCAACTTCCAGCCCTGCCTCCAGCCGGTCCCCTCCATGCAGCTGCTCCGGCCACCACATCAACAGCACTGCCACATGAGCGCCTCTGCCGCTGCTGCCGTTTCATCTCCACGTCAGCGATCCAGCCCGGAACAATCACTGCCGCTGCTGCCGTTTCGCTCCTCCATATGCGCCTCCTCCGCCGATGACGCCTCCAGCCCAAGCTCCTCCACGTCGGCGATCCATCCAATGGCTTACAGCTCCGATCCTCCAAAGCAGCCCGGGCTCCTCTTCAATGCTGCCGTTACATTACCCAAGGATCCCGCCCAATTAATCCGCCACCAGCACTCCCGCCTGCTGCCATTTTCAACAAGGACGCTGCCTATATATATTGTATCGGGAAGGAAAAAAAGAGAGGAGAAAAAAAGTGGTTTTGAGAGAGAATAATTATTATTGTTACTGTTTTGAGAGAGTTTTTTTTATATATTATTATTATTGGAGGAAAGTATTCCAGCAATTCGTTCCGAGTAATCATTTTCGATAGTCATTTTAGCTGTTGTTTTTACTGTGCACTTCTACTCTTCTATTTAAAATTTTCGTGTAAACATCGCACTTTGTGTAACCCCTTTTTGTCTACTAGCAATAAAATTTCATTTCATTTCATTTTCATTTAAAATATTAGTCATAAATCGATTTTGTTAATTTCCCTTCTTTTTCGTCATGTCGCATTTTTATAATAATGACTTCACCCGTCTCCATGAGTAACTAATTTCTATAGTGCTCGGTCACGATAATCCGAGGATGAGATAAGTTTTGTTATGATTTTTAGATTTGTTTTTCTCTAATTGTTGAACGCGTACGATTTACCGTTGGTCAACTCATTGAGGCTATATCTTTTATATAGTTTTCATAATGGTTTTCGCTCTTTAGTTGGCCGAGAGGCTCGTAAGGCGAATCGATCACCCATCGGTAAAAGGAGTAGAACGCAACCCTTGAGAGAGGACGACGTAACTCTTCCGGATTGAAGTAAAATTCAATAGCGAGGTTCACAACCTAAGGCAAGTCTTAGGCGATGCGATTTGAGAACGAAAGTTCGGTCGATACACCTAAGCTTAGTTGAACCTAAACCTCGAAAGAGGAGTGTTCATACTTTGGGAACCTCCACGGTCAAAGCCTCTTCAACAAGAGAATTGCATTTTATTCTCATTTCAATATTCTCTATTTCCGAGGTGATTCAAAGATCGGGTGCTAACTTTTAAACCATCGAATTAATTTTTTTTTAGTATTTCTAATCTTTACTATTCGCAACCCCAACTCCAAATTTATATTTGATAAGATAATAACGATTTTCAAAGTAGAATTACTCGACCACCCCGAGTCTAATACGACCTTGGTTTTTATAAGCCTATACTACTTTCGATGCGGTACACTTGCCGTTGTCGTTTGCAGTCATAGTTTTGCGCATCAAGTTTTTGGCGCCGTTGCCGGGGACCTTGGTCGATAATTTGAAAAAGAAATAGTTATTAATTTTATCGTTCTCTTTCTTCTCACCTCTTTCTTTTAATTTTTCTTTTTAAAATCTTAAAAGGTGTAATCTAAATTCCTAGAAAGGACGCTTTGGGCTTGAATTCACATCATAGCCTCTAGTACCTTGCAAACCCTTCACCGGGCAGATCTTGGGAAGTCCAGGACTAATTTTAAATCACCTATTTAAAAAAAATCAAAAGAAATATATATAATAAATAAATTTATTTATCTAAAATCTTATTTTCCCGTTTTCTTTTTCCGCATCTTTTCTTTTCTTTTGGTTTATGACCCGAGGAAACTCTTCAATTAATCTTGAATTTGGTTTTGATCCGGAAATCGAGCGCACCTTGCGGCGACGTCTCCGATTTAATGATCTACCAATAATTCGCGAAGAGTCAGTCGGAGAGACTAACGAAGATATAATGGGTGACCCCGACCATAATGAGGCTCCGCTACGGACTATGTCCTATTATGCGAAGCCGAATTGGGAGGGAACACAATCAAGCATTATTCGCCCGACTGTGGCGAATAATAATTTTGAAATAAAAACGAGTATCATTCAGTATGTCCAGCAATCCGTCATTTTCGACGGCTTACCGGATGAAGATCCTAATTTGCATTTATTTAATTTCTTGGAAATCTGCGATACTTTTAAAATTAATGGCGTCACTGATGACGCCATTCGTTTGCGTTTATTTCCTTTTTCTTTACGGACTAAGGCCAAGCAGTGGTTGACCACTCTTCCTAGTGGCTCTATCACTACATGGGCCGAAATGGTGGAAAATTTTTTAACGAAATATTTTCCTCCGGCAAAGTCCGCTAAATTACGTACGGACATTCTCTCGTTTACGCAAATAGACTCGGAGTCTCTCTATGACACATGGGAGCGCTTCAAGGAATTATTGCGAAGATGTCCTCACCACGCCCTTCCTTTATGGCAACAAGTTCAAACATTCTACAATGGTTTGAATCTCCAAACAAGGCAAATGATTGATGCGGCAGCTGGGGGAACCTTGAATAACAAAACCCCCGAGGCCGCTCAAGAGCTTTTTGAGGAGATGACCATGAATGCTTATCAGTGGAATGCGCCACGGTCGCGTCCTAACAAGCCGACCGGACTCTTTGAAGTCGAGGCCACCCCGAATTTAGCACATCAAGTAGAATGGCTTACTAAGCAAGTGACGGAGATGTTTGCTTCCTCCGCCACTAATGGGGCTAATAATTATAATAATAATTATTATTATAATAATAATTTTATTCAAGAGCAAGTAGATTATATGGGGAACTCCTATCGTCCTTCTTATACCCCAAATAATAATCTTCCGTTAAATAATTGTTATAATCCGGGTTTAAGGAACCACCCAAATTTTTCATGGAGCAACCCCAATAATGCTCAGCGTCCGCCGCCAGTGAATCCTCCCGGATTCGCTCCGCCACCACCACACAAGCCCTCTTCATTTGAAGAGGTCTTCACCAAATACGTTGCCTCCAATGATTCCAACATCCGGAACCTATCTGGATCCATTAAAAGCTTAGAAAATCAGATTGGACAACTCGCCAAGATGTTCTCCGAACGCCAGCAAGGAGCTCTACCGGGCAATACTGAGCCCAATCCAAGGGAGAGCGCTAATGCAATAACCCTCCGCGGCGGAAAGGAGGTAACTTCTACAAATTTGGCTGGACCCGAGGTAAACGTTTCAACTTCATCTCCGCAAGTTATTTCTTCTTCTCCTCCACCTTAATCTGTTTTAGCTCCGCGCAATTTTAATAATCCTACAGTCCCTTATCCTTCTAAGTTTATTAACGAGCGCAATGAGGAGCATTATAAAAAATTCATTGATATTTTCAAGCAAATTCAAATTAATATTCCTTTTTGCGAGGCACTTTCTCAAATGCCTAAGTACGCAAAATATTTAAAAAATTTGTTAACTAATAAAAAGAAGCTTGAAAATATTTCGTGCGTATCACTAAACGCGGAGTGCTCGGCGGTTGTTTTAAACAAACTGCCGGAAAAATTAAACGACCCGGGACGATTCTCGATCCCGTGTCTTTTCGGCAATTATCTAATTAAGCATGCTTTAGCCGATTTAGGGGCTAGTATAAATTTAATGCCATTTTCTCTATTCAAAAAGCTTGGGTTGGGCACCCCAACCCCAACTAAAATGAGCATCCAACTAGCGGATAGGTCAATAAAATACCCAATGGGCGTCGTAGAGGATGTTTTAGTTAAAGTTGACAAGTTTATCTTCCCGGTAGACTTTGTCATTCTAGACATTGAGGAAGACACCGAAGTGCCCCTTATACTCGGTCGTCCCTTCCTTGCCACCTCTAGGGCAATAATTGACGTAAGTAACGGAAAGCTTCTCCTACGAATAGGGGATGAAGAAGTTACTTTTAGTATCGACTCTTCTATGAAAAACTCTTTTTCTAACGACGACACTTGTTTTACCTTAGAAACAAATCTTGAAGAGGAAATAACGTCGTTTTCTGAAATTATCTCTCCTTTGTTTGAAAATCCGGATATTGAAAAATTATTTTGTTTAAAAGAAATAACTCGGCCGTTTAAATTTGAAGAAATAAAACTGAATAATTTCGAAGTAAAAACATCTTACGAGGAGCCGCCGAGTTTAGAATTAAAACAATTACCGGAACATTTAAAATATATATTTTTAGAAAAAGAGTTAAAATTGCCTGTAATCATATCTTCCGCGCTTAACGATTCAGAAATTTCCGAATTAATAAAAATTTTGAATAATCACCGCCATGCAATTGCATGGCAAATTTTAGATATCAAAGGGATTAGCCTCTCATTTTGCACGCATAAAATTAATTTAGAAAATAATTCTCGCGGCACTATTCAACCTCAACGACGCCTTAATCCCAATATGAAGGATGTCGTTAAGGCTGAAATAATAAAATTATTAGACGCGAGGATTATTTACCCAATTTCTGATAGTACTTGGGTTAGCCCAGTGCAAGTCGTGCCTAAGAAGGGTGGAATAACGGTAGTCGCAAACGAAAATAATGAGTTGATTCCTACTCGTACTGTTACGGGTTGGCGGGTATGCATCGATTATAAAAAATTAAATGATGCTACCCGTAAGGATCACTTTCCGTTACCCTTCATTGACCAAATCTTAGAACGTCTATCCGGTCACTCACACTATTGTTTTCTTGATGGTCTTTCGGGATACTTTCAAATCCCAATCGCGCCCGAAGACCAAGAGAAAACCACGTTCACTTGTCCTTTCGGCACCTTCGCTTATCGGAGAATGTCGTTTGGCCTTTGCAACGCGTCCGCTACATTTCAAAGATGTATGTTGGCAATTTTTAACGAATTAGTAGAGAACGTCATGGAAGTTTTTATGGACGATTTTTCAGTCTTTGGTGATTCTTTTAAAAATTGTCTTAATAATCTTGATCGTGTTCTTCAACGCTGCGAAGACACGAATTTGGCCAGTTGCCTCAACTGGGAGAAGTGCCACTTTATGGTCCAAGAAGGGTTAGTTCTCGGACATAAAGTTTCTAGTAAGGGGATCGAGGTCGATCGGGCCAAGATCGAAGTCATAGAGAAACTTCCTCCACCCACCAATATTAAATCTATTAGGAGTTTTCTAGGACACGCGGGATTCTATAGGCGATTCATTCGAGATTTTTCTAAAATTACAAAACCTTTAACTCATCTCTTAGAAAAAGAATCCACGTTTATTTTTGACGATCAATGTTTGAAAGCTTTTGAAAAAAATAAAAAAGAACTAATAAACTCGCCGATTTTAATTGCGCCGAATTGGACTCTACCGTTCGAAATAATGTGCGATGCGAGTGATTTTGCTGTAGGGGCTGTTTTAGGCCAACGGGTGAACAAATATTTTCACCTAATTTATTACGCAAGCAAAACACTCACATCCGCCCAAGCTAATTATACAACGACGGAGAAAGAACTTTTGGCGATTGTTTTTGCGTTTGATAAATTTCGATCATATCTAACGCTTTCAAAAGTTATTGTTTTTACAGATCATTCCGCTCTCCGGTATTTACTACAAAAAGGAGATGCAAAGCCTCGACTGCTAAGGTGGATCCTCCTACTACAAGAATTCGATTTGGAGATCCAAGACAAAAGGGGAGCGGAGAATGTTGCGGCCGACCACCTCTCACGGTTAGAGAATCCGGCTGCAGGAGCGCTAGTGGAGGCCGAAATCGACGACAAATTCCCTAAAGAGCGCCTCCTCGCCATCGAAAAGGTAACGACTTCTTCCACCCCTTGGTACGCGGATTTGGCCAACTATTTAGTGGCCCGGGTCCTACCAAAAGATTTTTCAAGTCAGCAAAAGAAGAAATTCTTTTCGGACTTGAAAAATTATTTTTGGGAGGACCCCTTTTTATTTCGTGTCTGCGCGGACCAAGTGGTAAGAAGGTGTATTTCGGGCGAAGAAGGCGTCCAAATTCTGCGGCACTGCCACGAAGGGCCAACCGGTGGTCACTATCAAGCGAACCGGACCGCAAGAAAAGTACTAGAGGCGGGCTTCTATTGGCTCACCTTATTCAAAGATGCTCACAATTTTGTGAGTAATTGTGATCGGTGCCAACGGTCAGGTAATATTTCTAACCGGGATGAAATGCCCCAAAATATATTCTTAGAATGTGAAATTTTTGATTTATGGGGTTTAGATTTCGTAGGTCCACTACCATCCTCTCACAATAATAAATATATCCTTGTTGCGGTCGACTACGTGTCAAGGTGGGCGGAAGCACAAGCATTCCCCACTAACGACGCAAGAGTCGTCGTAAATTTTTTAAAAAAATTATTTTCTAGATTTGGCACACCACGTGCACTGATTAGTGATAGGGGCACTCATTTTTGTAACGACCAACTTGCTAAAATTTTAGCCAAGTATGGCGTCACGCACAAATTATCCACCGCCTATCACCCACAGGCAAATGGCCAAGTGGAGGTGGTAAACCGTGAATTAAAAAGAATTTTAGAAAAAACAGTGAATATTAATAGAAAGGATTGGTCTCTAAAATTAGATGACGCCTTATGGGCTTATCGGACGGCTTACAAGACCGCCATCGGTTGCACACCGTACCGGTTAGTTTACGGAAAGGCATGTCATTTACCGGTGGAACTAGAGCATCGCGCATATTGGGCACTTAAATTTATAAATTTAGATTTAAACTTAGCTTCGGACCAACGAAAATGCAATTAAATGAGCTTGATGAATGGCGTGCTAACGCCTATGAAAATAACAAATTCTATACGGAGAGAACTAAGTTTTATCATGATAGAAACATTAAAAATCCAAAATCATTTTTGCCGGGAGATCTTGTCCTTCTTTTTAATTCTAGACTTAGGCTTTTTCCGGGAAAATTGAAGTCTCGATGGTTCGGCCCCTTTGTTGTAAAAGAGGTTTGGCCATATGGGACTGTACTAATTGAGCACCCGGAAAACGGCTCATTCAAGGTTAATAGACACCGTTTGAAATTATATCACTCCGGAGACCCCTCAGCCGGAAAAATAGAATCGCTTAACCTACCAAATTTTTAAAAGAAAAAAAAACATCACTTAGTCAAGCTACGCGGCGGTAAACAAAGCGCTTTTGGGAGGCACCCCAACGTTATCCTTTTCATTTTTGTTATTTGTTGTTGACTTTAATTTTGCAGGTGTTAGTCTGGCAACCCCGTCTACCAACCAGGGAAGCCCTCTTCACCCCTTAGTCATTTATTTTTATCTTATTTATTGTCATTTTAGTTTTTTTTCATCTTCATACTTAGTTATAAACATTGGAGACAATGTTTAATTTTAAGTATGGGGGTGTAGCATAGCATTTTGTTGGATTTTTATTTTTGAAAAAATAAATATATATATATATATATATATATATATTTAACTTAATAAAAATCAAATTTCTTGGAAAGGACGCTTTGGGCTTGAATTCTCATCACAGCCTCTAGTACCTTGTGAGCCCTTCACCGGGTTGACCTTGGGAAGTCCAAGAACTAAAAAAAACAATATTAGGAAATGTTCTTTTTGTTTAGTTTATCAAAACGTCCTAGCTTGCTAAATTGTAAGTTCTAAAGTAGACTTATTTTTCATATGTACTAAGAAATTTTTGTGCAAGAATAGTTTTTTTTGAAACTTTTTGAGTAAAATTGTTGACTCATGCAGTGCTTCTAGTTAAATGCATGTGTTTGAGTAGTATTGGTGTAGAATTAAATTCTTGGCATAAATCTAAAATTATGATTTAATAATTTGCATAGAAATGATTTATTTTACTTCTAATTCGAATCCGGTGATTATCTTAAAGTAGTTTTGGTGAGTGTGTAGAAGATTGTTAGAAAGCTATTACTCGAATCGTACAGAAGGGTGTCCTTTCTCGATGTCTAGAACTTGCTTTTAGCTATCTTCAAAGCATTTGCACTTTAGAATAATTAACCTTATGGAAATGACTTAGGCCTTTCTTTGGACTGTTTGAGCCCTTGCATCCAATCCTAAAATTACTACCGTTGTTGACACAAAATTGAGCCTTTTATCCTTTCTTTTTGATCCGCCCTTATCATTTCGCCACCAAAACCAAAAAAAACCAAACCCATGTGCACTTAAATTTTGAGCTAAATTGTTGAAAAATTTTAGATGATACGGTGAAGAGACAATTTTTCAAAAAAAATCATGGGTGTCAATTCAAAAGAAATATGTTTATATCAAAGAGCAAAAATTTCATAATGATATGCGGCCTAGGTATGCACATGCATACTTGGAATGATCCCAATTATGAAGAATAGTGGAATAAATAAAAGAGAAAGGGAGTGTTTCCCTTAGCACAATGTGAGTATGGGGGTAAAAGCCTCTTTATTTTGTGGTAGTCATTGTTTTCCTTTAACTCAAAACTTATTGTTTAAGTGGAATACACTTTCATGTTTATCATTGTTTACCTCACCCTTAAATCCAAGCCTTAAATTACAACCTATTTAAGTCCTAAAGATCTATATAGTTGATTTAGTATGAAGTACAATGGAGAAGGTGCAAACAGGCAAGCCTATGGCCATCGACATTGATGGATTTCTTTGGAGGCCACCCCGAGCGTCAACATCTAGTAATTTAAATCTCAGCAATCACGCTATTTTCTCCCTTTACATAACTTTGAGATTAACCGTCGACTCATTTTAAAAGTGATAATAAATAATTAAAACGCATTTTGAATTATTTCATAAATTAGTATTTATGCCAAGAACGTCTTTTTACTAAAATATCTATGCATGCCGGCATAAAACTTCGCATTTTACTCACTAGCTTTCAAGATTCTATCTAGCATTAATTTTTTCCTACCCTTATGAAGAATGGTTTGCTCGGGACGAGCAACGCGTAAGTATGGAGGTGTTTGATGACTGGTATTTTATTCATCATTTTAGGCTAATATCTTATTAGATATCTAAATAAATTTTCGCATTCTGTTCGTTATTCTTAGAAATTTTCGTAAAAAAATATTGTACGTTATAACTGATATATTTTCTATTTTGTAGGGATTCGGCAGGCCTGGGAGGAATTTATATGCGAAATCCTGCTGTCACGTCCAAGACGCGCAAGCTGTCATACATATCTACATATATTTACATATGCATATGTTTATATTTATATATATATATATGTTTATATATATATAAACGTTTATATATATATATACGTTTTAGATATATATGATTATATATATATATATATGTTTATATATATATATACGTTTTAGATATATATATATATGTAATAAATTTAAAGCACTGCCGTCCGCCACCCTTGCTCGAGCTCCTCCACGTCAACCTCCACCAGCAGCTCCTCCACGTCAACTTCCAGCCCTGCCTCCAGCCGGTCCCCTCCATGCAGCTGCTCCGGCCACCACATCAACAGCACTGCCACATGAGCGCCTCTGCCGCTGCTGCCGTTTCATCTCCACGTCAGCGATCCAGCCCGGAACAATCACTGCCGCTGCTGCCGTTTCGCTCCTCCATATGCGCCTCCTCCGCCGATGACGCCTCCAGCCCAAGCTCCTCCACGTCGGCGATCCATCCAATGGCTTACAGCTCCGATCCTCCAAAGCAGCCCGGGCTCCTCTTCAATGCTGCTGTTACATTACCCAAGGATCCCGCCCAATTAATCCGCCACCAGCACTCCCGCCTGCTGCCATTTTCAACAAGGACGCTGCCTATATATATTGTATCGGGAAGGAAAAAAAGAGAGGAGAAAAAAAGTGGTTTTGAGAGAGAATAATTATTATTGTTACTGTTTTGAGAGAGTTTTTTTTATATATTATTATTATTGGAGGAAAGTATTCCAGCAATTCGTTCCGAGTAATCATTTTCGATAGTCATTTTAGCTGTTGTTTTTACTGTGCACTTCTACTCTTCTATTTAAAATTTTCGTGTAAACATCGCACTTTGTGTAACCCCTTTTTGTCTACTAGCAATAAAATTTCATTTCATTTCATTTTCATTTAAAATATTAGTCATAAATCGATTTTGTTAATTTCCCTTCTTTTTCGTCATGTCGCATTTTTATAATAATGACTTCACCCGTCTCCATGAGTAACTAATTTCTATAGTGCTCGGTCACGATAATCCGAGGATGAGATAAGTTTTGTTATGATTTTTAGATTTGTTTTTCTCTAATTGTTGAACGCGTACGATTTACCGTTGGTCAACTCATTGAGGCTATATCTTTTATATAGTTTTCATAATGGTTTTTGCTCTTTAGTTGGCCGAGAGGCTCGTAAGGCGAATCGATCACCCATCGGTAAAAGGAGTAAAACGCAACCCTTGAGAGAGGACGACGTAACTCTTCCGGATTGAAGTAAAATTCAATAGCGAGGTTCACAACCTAAGGCAAGTCTTAGGCGATGCGATTTGAGAACGAAAGTTCGGTCGATACACCTAAGCTTAGTTGAACCTAAACCTCGAAAGAGGAGTGTTCATACTTTGGGAACCTCCACGGTCAAAGCCTCTTCAACAAGAGAATTGCATTTTATTCTCATTTCAATATTCTCTATTTCCGAGGTGATTCAAAGATCGGGTGCTAACTTTTAAACCATCGAATTAATTTTTTTTTAGTATTTCTAATCTTTACTATTCGCAACCCCAACTCCAAATTTATATTTGATAAGATAATAACGATTTTCAAAGTAGAATTACTCGACCACCCCGAGTCTAATACGACCTTGGTTTTTATAAGCCTATACTACTTTCGATGCGGTACACTTGCCGTTGTCGTTTGCAGTCATAGTTTTGCGCATCAGTAGCTTCTGGACCGAGTTATTCCGTCTGCAGGGGACCCAACTCCGGATGAGTACAGCATATCACCCGCAATCGGATGGCCAATCCGAGGTCCTCAACAGGTGCTTGGAGACTTACTTGCGCTGTTTCATCGGAGAGAGGCCAGGTTCATGGGCCAAATGGTTTGGTTGGGCGGAGTACTCCTACAATACCGCGTACCACCACGCCGCCAACACCTCGCCATTCGAGACGGTATATGGCCGGCCACCGCCGACCGTGCTCCGCTACTTACCCGGGGAATGCCCGGTGGCTAGCTTGGCGGATCATCTCCACGATAGGGACGTCATCATGGACAGCTTAAAGCACCATCTTCGACGAGCTCAGGCAAAGATGTCGTCTTTTGACAACAGGAAACGCAGGGACCTTCAATTCCAAGTGGGTGAGCGAGTGTTCATTAAGCTTCACCCCTATCGCCAGCTCACGGTGGCCCGCCGCACTTGCCCCAAGCTCGCTCCGCGCTTCTTTGGACCGTTCGAGATTCTCAGCCGCATCGGCGCCGTGGCATATCGCCTCCGCCTCTCGGACACCGCTCGCATTCACCCCGTATTTCATGTATCACAACTTCGGCGCGTGATAAGCGATCATCCTGTATCCGACCACATTCCGACTGACTTGGACACGCCCAGTTCAGAGCCACTCTATCCGGAAGCCATTCTTGATCAGCGCAAGCCCACGGCCGGAGCTTCCCAACCGGAGGAGATAAGGGTGGCGTGGCGCAACCGCCCCCGTGCGTCCGCTACTTGGTTATTGCGGGATGACTTTCGCCGGCAGTTTTCGGATTACTGCCTTGAGGACAAGGCCAATTTCCCAGATGGCGGTATTGTTACCGACATCCAATCGGACGAGCCGGAATGGCAGGTGTATTCGAGGAGGGCTCGCGCGAGATCATGTGTTAACACCGAAGCGGGCGGTTCGGCAAATGCCGTCTGACGTGGCCGACCGGCCCATGTGTTTTGTTTGCAGTTTTAATTAATTGTTTTATGTCATTTTAATTGTGAACTTTAATAGAGGTGGGTTCCCCCTATATAAGGGATCACACCTTAGGGTTTGGAGATTATCTTTTGATCAATCAATTTAGGAGGGGCTGCTCCCCTTGTCTTTCTCCTTCTCCCTACTTCTCTCTCTCTATCTCTCTCGCTCCCGTCTGTTCCCCTTCTACCGCCGCCGCTGTCGCCCAGCGCCAGCCGTCCGAGATCACCCTGCCGCTAACGCCCACGCTGTCGCCCGGCGTCAACCCTTCCGCTATCGCCGACCGCTATCGGCGAGCCGATACCCGCAGCGGTATCATTGGATAGTAAGCCAAGATCATATGTTCGCACTTTACATTATTACAATATAGTCAGCTAATAATAGTAATTGATTTAGGTCATGGACTCTCAAGGTAGGGAAAGGGGAAATGAGCAGCGCAAGAATAAAGGAAAGGAGAAAAGAGCAGCGCAAGGATCATAAAATTTCAATTGTTTGCTTTTCATATGATTCGTACTATGCTATTAGAGTAGAAACCTTAATATATATAATCGAATGGAATTCGATATATAATTCTCAAACGAGTTGAATAAAGGTAAGTTTTTAAATACGTTGACCAAAGACAAATTCTCAAAGTAGGCGAAGAAAGACAAAAGAATAAGTAATCCTCCAAGAAATTAAAGGGCTAAAAATCACATCAATTCAATGGGCTATATTAAGAGTTAACCCAAACCGGGAGATGAGGAGAATAATCTTCCGACATGCGAATGAAAATAATTATGATTCGTGTGAGTCAAGGGCACGAATCGCAATAGGAACGTGCGAGACAAGGGCACGTGATGAATATTGCAACATGAACGTGTAAGACAGGGACATGTAATGAATTCATAAAATATTCATTTACTCTTCATATTGCCCATGATTGGAAATGATTTAAATAATATCATTTAATTATGATATAAGAAAATTAAGGATATGAAAGAGCGAGAATAAAAGGGTTAATTCATTACAAGTCTACGAACACAAGAAAGACTAAAGTAATCCATCATAGGTAAAAGTAAGAATTCACATAGTCATTTGACTAATTAGAAAATGAAACTAAAGAGATCAAGGAAGAGGCAGTTCCAACCACCAGTAGTCGGTGTCGACCGTGTTCTCCTCGCCAGGAGAAGAGGTACCGACTTTGGGTTGAAGTTTCCACGTGTTTGGTGTTGTGGACACTCATAGGGCGAGGTGCAAAGACCCGGAGTGTCCGCATGAGGAGTTTCAATTCTACTTTATGTAGTGTCTTTAGTTTTCCTTATGACATATGTGTCTGTACATGGTAGTGTTGGTAAGAGTCGATCATGTTTATATGTACAGTGTTTGGTAAGCCCTTTTTGATGTATGTATAGGGCTACTTGTTGTACTGGTTTATCTTGTATCAGATCTTATATAAAATAAAATGGGTTTCTTTTGTCATGCACTTTTCTTTTTGTACTCTATTACATCGTACTTTACACTGAATGTTTCTTACCCTGCGACTCTGATGAAATATATGAAATGTATATGCAAAATTGTAGCGGTAGCCAATAAGGGGGCCGTTACAAGATCCCCGCTGGACAACCGCTTTCTTTGGTTCAACTCAGCTTGATGATCAAGTCCACATGGAACATGTAATGTAATCGGCATGTCCGTTTTCTTTTTCGCTCAGTTTCTAGGCTTATTTGTCAAGTTGATGACAACTTGCCTCACACTTTAGTGTGTCAATTTCATCCTGATCATTATAGTGGGCGAGTAACTAAGAACGAAAGATGAGGAAAATTGCATTATCAATAAAACATTTATAGTTCTTTTTATGGGACAACATTCAAAAGGTCGAAAAGTATCAATTTACCTTTTTTACATAAAAAGATGGAACCTATATGGATTATGAAAATGGTTAAATGAAGTGCAAGATCAGACAAACAACTAGAGAAAATCATAAATTGCCAATTTGATGGAACTCAATAGACACAATCACATACCAGCCATTCCAATCCTCTGTCCAAATCATAGGCTTCTTATATGCATTTGGCTTGAAGGAATCACAGTAGAATCCATTACAGGCATCAATCTGTCAAATTCAATAGAACATAACAGAATAAGATGCTCTTCAGGGGAATACACAGTAGCTGCAGCCTATAGCTGACATGAACTTCTGCAGGAAAAGTGGACTTGGGAAACTAGTTAAATGACATTAAAAGACTATTACAGTATAATACTATAAAAATATGTGAATTCTTATTTTATGAATGTGAATGTATGTTTCAAATATGATAATGAAAATAAATAAAAAATAAAGTTGCATGATGAATAATGTAGATTTTAAAGCACATTTAAAAATCATAATATGAACTAATTATATAAATAAAGCTATTTAATACTGGCAGTTTTTAGGATGTGTTCAGGTCACCCTTCAAAAATTTCAGGTAAAATAAATATAGATTAGTTGGTCATTCTTGCTGCCAAAATAAGTAGACAGCAGGTAAACATAAAGCATAATTAATTAATATATAATGAGATTGCAATTGATGACTCTTACAACTGTCTCGGGAGCATCAGTTTGCCTGCACATGACCCAGGGAACTCCAGCTCCAAGGCTAAGTGCCATTTCGGCAGCCCATTTAACATACGCTTTACCT
This sequence comes from Dactylorhiza incarnata, assembly GCA_033032865.1. Taxonomy (NCBI): domain Eukaryota; kingdom Viridiplantae; phylum Streptophyta; class Magnoliopsida; order Asparagales; family Orchidaceae; genus Dactylorhiza; species Dactylorhiza incarnata. The sequence continues at coordinate 2,745,772 of JAWHQI010000169.1, forward strand.
CCCTTGCCATACGAGCCTTCAACATTACCATATTCATTCTCAATCTGCAGAAGTAATTTCAATAAGTAAACCTCCGGCAACACCAAATTAGTTTGCAAAAAATATTTACCTACCCGGCAATACATATACAAAAAGTATAATTAAAATTGTGAAACCTCTCTCTCTCTCTCTCTCTCTCTCTCTCTCTCTCTCTCTCTCTCTCTGTGTGTATAGTATTAATTATCCCAACTTCATCTTGGAGACTGTTGTGATCCCACACGACTAGTTATCCATTATCAATTATTGTGCATATTTATTTAATGTTGTTATTTAGCGACACACATGCTATGTTATGTGTCAATGTTATGAGTCAGTATTATGCGTCATTATTTCGAGTTGTCGTCTTTTTTTTTATATTTTATGTTATTTATAGACCTTTGGGTCATGCGTGAAATCATGCAAGAATTAATCAAAGTTCTCTCATCTCTCTAGTTTCTTCTTCCTCTCTCCTATAGTCCTACTAATGTTAGGGATGAGCGAGGCTCTCAATCTTCTTCTTCTACATTGTCCCCCTTCGGGTGAGCTCGGCTCCATAGTATCTCTGACGTACCCCGCATCTCAACCTCCAAAAGAATCACATAATATTTGCATAATTATAGGTCGCTGCCCTCTATCTTTTGAAACTACAAAAATCTCTCATGTGAGTTTACATTTCATAATTTATGCATGCCCAAAAAGACCCCCCCCCCCCCCGGAGGAGAGAATTTTTGTACGTGATTCGCGCCATGAACATGGTGCATGAACCTTTTTTCCTGCAAAATTACAGCTGTAACGTAAGTTACAGTTGTAAAAAACTTGTAAGGTGTCTTTTTTAACGAATGTACAAATGTATTTTTGCTGCAAAAATAAGTGTAAAAATACAGTTCATTACAACTGTAACATTACGTTACAACTGTAATTTTGCAGGAAAAAAGGTCCACGCACCATGCTCATGGTGCGAATCACGTACAGAAAATTCCCACCCCCTAGAGAGGGCTCTAGGGGATATTTTTGAGCAGGTATGTTATAAAATGTAACATTACAATGAATGTTTTTGCAGTTTCACAAATTAGAGTGGTGCACCCTGTAATGATGCAAACTTACAGGTGAGGTCTCGGTAAACGACACTATAAATATTATATATATATATATATGTTAGGAAAAAGGACTTGATTAATTGATGGAAAAGAGTTTCTTCTACTTATAATAGAGGGTATTATGTGAAGATAAAAGAAGTAAAAAAAATATTAATACTCCTAACACCTCCCTCAAGTTGGGCATGTAATATTATTCATACTCAACTTTCTAATAAGATTTACAAATATTTTTTGCTCAATTTCTTAGTAAGAACAGTTGCAAGTTGTGATGGAGATCGACCACACCGCATTGGGCAATTCATCATTATCTGTATTTTTGGATCGTCGGATGGACGCTCGGAGACTGTAATCACGACCGGCTCGATTTTTTATATTTTTTGTATTTTTCTTTTATTTTTTTTAGTTATATTTAGAGAGTTGGAATAAATTACCCATCGGGCGATCGTGGTCATTGGATTTAGTTAACCTAATTCCCCCTCCCACCTCTTTATACCATCCCCGGCAGCCGGGAGAAGGGAGTTACCGAGAGTTTTAGGTTTTCGGGAGAAACGCTCGATCCTAACTCTCGGTGCAACGCCAAGAGCTGTCTGCGGTGCGACGTCGCAGGTTCCCATCCCCAGGAGGTGCTGGTGCCCCGGCCCACCGCTTCCCCGTGCTCCCATCATCCCGACGTCGCTATTTTGTGGCTTCTAGCACCCGACACCACCAGTTCTTGGCTACCAGTGCCTCCGCCACCACCCACACTGCCTCCAACACCTCCGGCCAACCCCACTTCTCCCACATCATCCCCGTCCAGGCCTTCCAATCCCTAGATAAATACATGTACTGCATTCAACTTAGTGACAGGTGAGAACGTCTCTTCATAATTGAGATCATATTGTTGAGTGAAACAGCGAGCCACCAGACGAGTTTTGAGGCACTTGACTGCCCCATCAGAGTGATGCTTCAAAGTAAAGACCAATTTACATCCTACGAAGCACCGATACGCCGAAAACAGGCCCGTACCCGTACCGGGTACGTTTCCGGTAGGGGTACGCGTACCATACACCGCAATACGCGCGCTTACGCTCCCTGGCGCCGCTCCCCACTGCTGCTGCTGCAATACGCGCGCTTACGCTCCCTGGCGCCGCTCCCCGCTGCCGCTAATACGCGTGATTACGTTCCCTGGCGCTCCCCGCTGCTGTCGCTTCTTCTTCTTCTTCTTCCCCTGCAACTTCTTCTTCTTCTTCCCCTGCAACTTCTTCTTCTTCCCCTGCAACTTCTTCTTCTTCTTCTTTCCCTGCAACTTCTTCTTCCCCTGCAACTTCTTCTTCTTCCCCTGCAACTTCTTCTTCCCCTGCAACTTCTTCTTCTTCCCCTGCAACTTCTTCTTCCCCTGCAACTTCTTCTTCTTCCCCTGCAACTTCTTCTTCTTCCCCTACAACTTCTTCTTCTTCTTCTTTCCCTGCAACTTCTTCTTCTTCCCCTGCAACTTCTTCTTTCCCTGCAACTCTTCTTCTTCTTTCTTCCCTGCAACTGCTTCCCTGCAAATTTTATACAGATTTTATACAGAATTTCAACAGATTTTATATTGCTGCTTCCCTGTTGTTATACAGATTTTAGTACAGATTTTATATTGCTGCTTCCGTGTTGTTATACAGATTTTATTTGCTTCCCTTCTTCATGCAACTGATTTTATATTGCTGCTTCCCTGCTGCAACAGATTTTATATAGATTTTATAAATTGCATATACATGTAACTGAATATATGCATTTTAATATATACATATATATTTATTATATTTAATACAACGTATCCCGCTGTACCCGTATCCTTGGTTTTTAAATTTTGTCATACCGTCGTACCGGATATGTATCGTACCCAGTACCCGGTACCCGTACCGGTGCTTCCTAGTTTACATCCCACGTTGGATTGTCCTAGAGGAAGTGGGACAAGGTCTCAGGTCTGATTGACCCAGAGGGCAGCCATTTCCTCATCCATCGCGGTTCGCCATCCCGAATGATGAAGAGCGTCCTGTAGAGAAGAGGGGTGGAAATAGAAGACAAGAAGTGGCAAACCTGTGAAGTTCTGGAGATACGCGATGAAAGGAGACATAATGAGAGAAAAGGTGAGCGATAGAAGAGACAACATTCAAAGGGGAAACCGTAGTAGGATCAGCTGGCCATGGAGCGTCATCAATAAAGGGTAACTATCTCAGAACATCATATCAAGGACGACTGCGGGTGTACACACGAAGAGGAGGTTATAGTATTTGGAGCACGGGAGGTGGTGTTGGGAGCAGGGGTGTGGAGTGGTTAATAGGATCGTTAGGACGTGGGAGATCAGATGGGAGGGTATGCACGAGGAGTCGAGGAGTAGAAAGGTTGATCCTTGAGGAAGATGACATCAGCGAGTGTAACAGTTTTCCAACTAAAGGGAGAGTAACATACATAGCCTTTTCGAAACATAAGGGAACAGACAACCTCGGGGATGTGGCGGCTCTTCCGCTCGGCCACACTATTTTTATTTTGGTGTATAGACACAGGAGATTTGGTGGATAATACCTCATGTGTTGCAGCTCTCTTGAAAGTTGTAAATCGTATATTCGAGTGAATTATCGGTTCGATGTATTTTAATTGAGCGCGAAAATTAAGTACAAGTCTCAGTGATGAAAGAGCGAAAGACACGTAGTAGTTTAGAGCAATCACGCAACAAATACAACCATGTCATGCGAGAATGATCATCAATAAAAGTAAGAAAGTAACGATATCTAAATACACTTGCAATTTTACAAGGTCCTCAAATATCGAAATAAACTAAATCAAATAGAGCAGAGTTGTTAATACAACGAGGAGAGAAGGTAGGGCGATGTTGTTTCCTGTAGATACAAAATTCACAGGTAAATTTAGAAAAAGAAAAATCAGGAAGAGTTTTACGCAGGATAGGAAGAGGAGCAAGACAAAGACGCCAATGTCAATCAACAAAAGTGACAGAGGAGAGAGTCGTGGGGGGAAGGTTCAACGTGTAGAACCCATTTGACAGTTGTCCTCTACCAATGATATTCTGCATCCGCCGATCCTGCACCACAAAGAAAGGAAGAAAAGGTAATAAAGAAGTCAAGATCATGAGTAAGACGACTAATAGAGAGGAAATTAAATTGGGAGTCATGGACATAAAGTACAAAAAGAAGAGAGATAGAGTCAGTAGGAGGCACATCTTCATATTTGCATACTAAGGTTGTTTCGTCATTGGTCACAGTGATAAATCTGGGACAAGCAGATAGTGGCGATGGAGTCGTAAGTCCGAGTAAGCAGCCCTCGAGATGTTGGAGTTCGTCTGACAAGGTGTCAATGTCGAAGCGGGATGTGGAAGGAGCATCCACCGCTGGAGAAGCATGGTGTTGAGGGTTGGAAGTTTGCAGAGGAGACCCATGTTTCCTGTAGCATGTGGTCTCAGTATGATTTGGTCGACCACAGTAGGTACATAGGAGAGTGTTTAGCCCCTTGAAGCGATGTCGACCATCACGCCCACCACACTGAAACCCGTGGAGGCCTCCACGGTTCCCATGAGGTGGAGGGAGAGCTTCAATATGCTGTTGGAGTAAGGCAGGAGAGTGAGTCACTAAGACATCGGTGGGAGGTGTCACCTTCAAAATCATAACAGACACCGGAGGGGGAATGGTGGAGAGTTGGCCTGTAATGGTTCGGTTTGGTTTGGTTTTTCAGTAAAACCGTAAACCGAACCACCCCTATGTGGTTCCAAAAATTTGAAACCGAACCGAACCGCCAAAACATTGAAACCGAACCAAACCAAACTGAATGGTTCGACTTGGTTCGGTTCGGTTTTGGTGGTTTAAATAATGTGATGCAAGCTGAAAACATGAATTAAATAATGTGATGCAAGTGATGCCTGAACAGTGAACACAATTCCTAATTTCCTATCACCCAACCATTTCAGGACTCTAAAATCAAATCTTTTAATTAACCAATAATATATAAAAAAGTAGACAACTTAGATTTATTTTTATTCAAGCTGAAAACATGAATAAAAAATAAAATAATCATCAACATTGTTTGTTTGGAGAAAGATTTAGATTAGAGAAGTATTCATAGGACAAAAATCACTCTATCAAGTGCCACAAGAAGCAAGATCTATGCTGGATGGGCTTGCCTGTGAAATGAGTCCAGAAGATAATATGAACAATGAAAGCCTATTACAGAGAAAATGAAGAGGGCTCACCTGCGATGAGCGCGGCGGCCGGCGCCCGACGGAATGAGGAGCGGCGACTCGGCGTCGGCGGGATGAGGAGAAATCAACAGCGTGTAGCAATTCAGAAAACCTAGCTCCAGCCATCCAGGAGAGTTCCGCACTTCGAGAATATAAAATATAAATACACTACGGTTTAATGAAATATAAAAATATAATATGAGATGTAATTAATAGTTTAATGAAATATAAATACACTACGGTTCACTATGAGTCTTATGCAAAGATTAAAATATAAAAATAAATTAAATATTTGTATACGCTATGGTTCGGTTCGACTCGGTTCGGTTTGCCACATAAAACCATGAACCGAACCGAACCGTATGGTTTTCGAAAATCAAAACCGTGACCGAACCGCGACCTACTGAAACCGAACCAAACCGTGCGGTTTGGTTTGGTTCGGTTCGGTTTGGCGGTTCGGTTGGTTTATGCTTACAGGCCTAGTGGAGAGGATAAGATGTTAGCATGGACACTATGTAGATGAGGGGAGATCCGGGCCATCATCAGCACTATGCCGATAGCTTCCTTCTAAGTCGTTGGGTTGCGAAATCCAAACTCGGTGGTTGTTGTTGAATCCATGCCTCGACGAGAGTCTTGTACTTAGCAATAAAGGAAGTCAATTCCCCATCCACATCAGGTTTAACTATCTGGTGATCCATAAAGAGATCAAACGATATGGATGTTGTTGAAGGATGTCCTTTCTAGAGTATAGAAACTGAAGTTCATCTCGCATGTCTTTGGAAGTCTTGTGATACATAGTCATACGATATGGATCACTCTCTATGGAATTCAAAATAAATGACTGAACCTAGTCATCATCCCGGAGTCATTGCTCGGTAGGCTCAACAGGCAGCTCATGAGTCAGATGATGGAGCAGCCCCTTAGTTTGAAGGACATGACACCGAGTGAACCCATTCTACAAAAAAAAAACTAGAGAGGGAGATGGTGGAAATGCGTCGTTCATCGCGGATATCAAAGAGAGAGAGGTCAGACCAAGGGTTGTTGGAATGGTGGACAAGGCGAAGGCAAGAATTGTCCACATGGGATTAGACATTTCTGGTTGTAGGGTTGGCAAGCTCTGAAGAAAGCTAGCTGCGAGCGTAGGGTGGATGCGTGGCGACTTCGGATGCAGGGACGACATGATTTCGAGCAGCACGCTCAAGCGGACAGGTGACGAGTACATGGAGGATGGAGACTGCAAGATATACGACAGGAGTGGCGAATCCTGATGCTGCCAGCTCTCGTAGGGTCCGGTGGCGCAACTCTAGAAGTCGGCAAGCCCCCGAGAGAGGAGCAACAAGTCATGTTCCTTTGGGAAGAGACAAGACTGTGGTGGATGATTGCGAGTACGCGAGCGGAGGGGGGTTCAACAAGAAAGGCAGCAGAGACCGCGAATACAATGGAAACTGGTTTGCCACTAAAAGACAGGGTGGGCTGGCTTATTTTTGGAGAAGAGCTGAGTACAGAACATGCGAGTACAAGATGGAAAGGTTGTGAGTACCTGGAAAACTCTAGAAGGTAAAAAAAATGGCTCAATTGATGAGAGTGGGAGCTCAACCGTCGAGAGTTCGATGCGAGGAATCGACTCACTCTAATTACAAGTATTTGACTCGCTCTAATACATGAGAAAAGAGGGCCTTTCTATAGGCATTTCCATGGTTCTTCTACAATGGGCATTTCCATGGTTCTTCTACAGTGAAACAATCACCTAGAGCATGGTCTGAAAAATTCTCTCAAGTGTTAACCACGCTTGATATGGTTCCATGCTTAGTTGACCGCACAATATTTATCTTCATACAACTATTGTCAGTTGCTTACTTTCAATTGTTTAGTTTAACTGCATTTATTTCCTTTTCTGTTATGTACCAATTAGATATTGTTTTCTAGTTTTACTTCCTAACATGACTGCTAATCGGGCTCTTGATATGTTAAGCTAGGGAGAGGTGTTACATGAAGTGCAAGTGAAAAGTTATTATATGCTATGAAACAATCACCTAAAGCATGATTTGAAAAAAAATCTGAAGTGTTAACCAAGTTTACTTATCGTTGTATAAGGTGATGAAATAATTCTTATAGGAGGTGATAATAAGAGAATTAGTGAGTTAAAAGACTTTCTTCAGAATCATTTCCATACATAGGATCTTGGCAATTTGAGGTACCTGCGAATTAAGGTTGCCCAAAGGCCATATGTCATGCAAAAAAAATATTTTTGATTTATTGACAGAAGCAGAGATGTTAGGTTGCAGGTATGTGGTTAGTCATATGGATGTTAATATAAATCTAATGAAAGATGAGGGAGAGAAAACCTCTAATGCGGCTATGCAAGTAGATATCAAAGGTTTGTGGGTAATTTGAATTATCTTACAATCGCTCGTTGGGACATTTCCTTCCCATTGAGTATAATGAATTAATTTGTGACCCTACCATGTACTTCCTGCATGGATGTTGGATGTGAATATTGAGCTATTTCAAAGAAACTCCAAGAGTATGGTTAATATATGAGAACTTTGTCCATGACAAAGTGGAATGCTTCTCTGAAGACAATTAGGTTGATTCTCCTTAAAATAATAAATTTACGACCGCGTACTATGTTCTTATTACTGGGAATCTCATCTCCTGAAAAAAGTAAGAATTAACATATAGTGGCAAGATCTAATGTCGAATTAGATTATCAAGTCCTGTCATATGCAATTTATATATTTGTTTGACTCAAGCAGTTTCTAAAAGCAGTCCACCATATGGCTGACTTACAAATACAACTAAGTTGTGACAATAAAGAAACAATATGCATACTATCTAATGTTGTCCCATGAACTCATAAACACAAAGAAGTGGATTGGTATTTTGGTTGAGAGAAGATGGTTAACAAAACTATTGCAATTTGTTTTTGACAATAGACAACCAACTAACAGCTATATTTACAAAACTCTAACAAGAACAATAAAATACCTTTGCTGCAAATTGAGTTTGTCTAACATCCTTGATCTAACTTGAGGGAGTGTTAGAACTTATGCTTGGAGGTTAGAGGTGAGTTGTTAAATTATTTTGTTCAATATCATGTATCAAAGAAAACCTGAAGTACACAAGAAGAAGACTTGCGGGCTTTAATAAAGATAAGACAATGACTCCATCCAAGAGACGAAGCATCAGAACTTATAAGGTGCAAAGATGCTCTCTTCAGTGGTATTATATAGTTCGGCTCTAACAATGTTAGCATAAAATTAATTTTTTTTCGGCATCTTTGTATGACTACGCTATTCCAATCGGAGAAGAGGTGAATGTTATATCATCACCTTACAGTACACTTGGTAGAAATGAAAAAGCACTCACCCAATATTCTCTTGAAGATACTGCTCACTACTCTGTTAAATGAGGTACCTCTACTCTCCTACACGTTCTCATGTTTTTTGCTTCATGGAGTTCATGACACGAGTATAACAACTATTAAGTAGATATTTTAGTACGACTTGAGTATGAAATTCTAGAAAATGTTGGTCATCATATTATTTTTTACAATGGTACAGAGCAACTCTTCACATATAAAGTTAAATAGACCCGCTAGAGCATCGTTCACTTTTGTTTCTTCCTCAAGCATACTTTAACATGGGGATGGGGTTTTCAGAAGTTAGAAAGTATGTAGCGTAATTTGATGTCTACATCATGTTGAATCGTTTGAGGACAAACCCAAAAGACAAATTAGGGTTTGTTTCACTCACTTAAGGGTTAACAATAACAGTATTGCAATAAATATAATATGATTGTATCGTTTTGCGATTATTAGTATTATGTATTGCCCATTTTTGACTTATAAAAACCAACCTGTTTTGCTTTATATAGGTCTTGTTCTTCTTTTACAGATTTGACATGCAGTATAGTTGGTAACTCAGACTACCATTGTATACCAAGCTAGAATTTATCTATATAAAGAGTTGGAGAGTCAATATGTAACTAAGCCAATCAATATTGCTTAGTATGTAGTAGAAGGGTGTTTGTCTTTATTGCAATCAATATTGCAACTTCTCTTGAGCATGAGTATGTAGTAGAAGGGTGTTTGTCTTTATTTGAATAATTTTTGTCCTTTGTTGTCGCCTGCTACTTTCAGTTTCATTCCTAGATATTAGTGAGGTCAAGGGTGGATCAAGGGTGTTTGACTAGGGGGGCAGTCAAAAGGCAAAGCAAAAAAAAATGATAAAATTTTAAATATAAAAATAATGTAGACAAGTTTTGGATAAAATAAAGCCTTTATTTTTAATAAACAAAAACGAGACAAATAATCATACAAATGTTATTTCAATTGTGCACGGCGATTTTTCACTTCATTGAATTCATCTATGATCAAATCTTTGTCAATTTTCTATGTTATTTCTCGCTCAATGTATAAAGTCATGCAACCATGAGAACTTCTTGAACCAAGAATATTGAAAACATAGCAAGGTGAACAATATCAACATCTTTTGCAGGAGAATATTCCAACCATGGGAACTTCTCGAACCAAGAATATTGAAATCTTCGATTATGTTCACCTAAGGATGGATACTCTTGAAGTCTGTGTTGATAAGACCCAGCTTTAAATAACCTCGCTGCATTTCATCTTGTTGATTTACAGAATATTCCCAAATTTGAGGTCGCAATTCAGGATCATGCTCGAAAACGAGTGAACGATTCTCAACTAGGGAAGAATCAACATTAACTAAAGGAGAATCAACATTAATTGGTTCTGATGACCATGGCGTATCGGCTTCAGTTGACAATTTCTTATTGAAAAATGAATTAATAGTTTTTAGTTTCTTCGTGATAACCTAAATTTAAAATGTATTAGCTAACAAAACAAACATTGAAACATCGATAATGCTATGAAAGGCTATGGAGTTCTGGACAGAAATTAGAGAAGAGCAAGTGAAATGTTCTTCTCGTTTGGATGAGTAATTCTGAGAATGTGATGTGTGATGGGGAGAAACTTTAGATACATATTTTAGTAAAACTTCAAAGCTTCTAATCCAAATTTATAAGGAAAAACAACGTTAGAAAAGACATGAAGCAATATGCCACCAATATGCTCTTCATATTGATGGAACTTGGCAAGGGTAGCTACATAGTGACAAAATTCACCGCAAGTAGAATATGTGATTTCGGCAAATTACAGTAAGATCTGAACATAACCAGAACTTGGCCAGGGTAGCTACATAGTTAGTGACAAAATTTGCCGCAAGTAGAGTGTGATTCCAACAAATTACAGTAAGATTCGAACATAAGCATCATCTAATTAACTTCTATATCACTATCCTCTACGATTGTACGTTAATTTGGGCAAAAAAGGGTAAAAAAACATAGCAGAAAAATTAAAATTCAAAACCCCTAAAATCATTACCTAGAAGTAAGATCAAAACGTTGCAAGTCTACAATACTAACGTGATGCAAAGGAGAGGTCATCAAATCAACAAGTGGTAAAGAAATAGGAGGAATCCATCAAACTTTGTGATACCTCATTCGGCATACTAGAAGGCAGCAGCATAAATAAAAGTAAAACTTCAACTTTGCCATGGAGGAAGAGGAGTACAGGACTAACTTGGAAGTTCGAACAAAATAACAAATCAATTTGGTACCAAAATACCTGTTTCGGCGGCTTGGAGGCGCAATGTCGTCGGTCACGAGCACCGAGCGACGGCGAGCGGGAGTGAGGTTGTGCGGAAGTGCGGGACAAGTCTGACGACGGAGCGCCGAGCGAGAGGGCCGAGTGCGGCTGTGCCTGTGCGGCTGTGGGACGGCAGGGGCGACCGGCGAGACACGCACAATATGAGGGAGTTAGGGCACGATTGTGCCTGTGCGGGAGTGCCGAGCATTATATTAATTTTTTTCTTGGGGGACTCGGTCCCCTGCTGGCCCCCCATCCGCCTCTGAGTGAGGTTATGTACTTTATCGTCATGTCCCGCTTCAAGAAACACAATACAGTTATAACGCATGTTTGTGTCTACGTCGACAATTTTTGCAGTTGTGAAAGTTACATGTGTGATCTCAAGCTTGTATCACACTCTTTTTTTTAACAGAACAGCTCTTGTTGCTTCCCGTCAAGTTTCTACATCTCACAAAAGTCTTATGTCATTCTAATCTCGTATGGGCTCGTCTTATTGAACTAAAAAAACACTAATTGAAATTCAGTGGGCTAATTCCCCCTTAATGTTTTAAGATTTTTTTTTAAATTATTACATTTTATGTTGGTGAGACCTGTTGTTCAAGTTGTTTTCTATGTATTTGCATCTCATCGAGTTGCTAGGGAAACTCACCGAAGAGTATTTTGTGCGAGTCTTAGTCGTCGTCATTGTTGCATCTTGTTAAGAGTTTTTCTCCAAGAAACACCCCACTATTATCGCTTGATCTTCCTCGGGTGTGAATTCGTATCCATAGGAATGGTGATCTATGTCTTCTCTACCAGTGACTAAGAGTTTATCACTTCTCTTTACCCTCCCTTCAAATATTGTTGTTCTCACTTCTCATACCTTGAGAAGATATAGTCCCACATCGGGAAAATAATACGGTTTTGTACTATAGATTTTGGGTCACTCCACCCATAGCTAAGATGGTATATGTTAATTATATGCGTCGAATCATAACTCATCTGAAGACATTCCCATCATTGAGCACTTCCGAAGAACATGCACTAGCATCAAAAGCCGTTGCACCTCTTCATCTAGGATTTGGGTATCAGATGACAATCAAACGCCTCTTCATCTTAAGGGTTTTGTTCTTCCATCTAGTGAAATGGCATGTTGCTTCTGCTCGTGGACGTAGCCCATTTTGGGATGAAACACATAAATCTTAAATTTTCTATGCTTATTGTCTAGTTTTTCTTGATTTCCTAACAGTATTGGAGCAGGCTAGGCATAACGGCTCACTCCCACGCCATCTAATTAAACAAAGAAATAGTTCACATGTTAAGGGCCAAAGACCTTACACGTGAAGATGAGTGTTAAGAATATATAGTCCCACATCAGGAAACCAATAAAGTCTTGTACACTTCATATAGATCCTAGGCCTGTCAATCTACAGTCAATTGGTTTTAGGTTGGATGCTTGGTTTCTAAGAGGTACTGCTTGAAATTTCTTATAGTGATTCTATCCTTGATTGATAGTAGCGCGAGTTAGTGACTTTGGGAAGATTTTGTGCCGAGGCTATTGTTGCCTTACGAATGCTCTTCTTTTAATCTACCCAGAAATGCATCAAGCTAGAAGTTGAGGCTTCTATAGTTATGTTTATTGCTTTTCTGGTCTTCCCTTTCCCGATTATGTTATTCAATTGGCTGGAGAGATTTTCCCTTTGGATTACCTTGAACTTCAGAGACTTGTTCTTTGAACTTTTTAAGCACATTAACTCTAAAAAATGGTAAATAAAGTTTTATCGCTATCATGTAGCTTAGGACTAATATACAAGTTCAAATTGTACAACTACAGACAAACTTTTTAATATGATGCAATTAAGAGACAGAAAAAAGAGTGAACCTGCAATAAAATGATTGGACCACCTTGCCATGAGAATAGCATTTCCTCTTTCATCATTTCAACGATTTTGCGAATGAATCTTTCCATCTCAACCTGAAAGATTAACATAACATAACAAACTGTATCGAAATAGACAGAATTAACAGCATACTTTAATTCAGAAATTATTCATAATGTGAAAAGGCGCTCTGTTAACTATTGCAAATGGCCACAATACTAAGAAAGCAGCTTGGAATAGAGCATGATAAGACCCCAAAAAGGTGCTCACATATATATTGCCAATTAAGATATGGAAATAAATTAAGAAATGCTCATAAAATGGTAAACAAATAAAGGAAATAATGCATTCTAGCTAAGAAGATGCACGATCAACTTTGTGCAGAAATACAATAATATAAATATTATTACAAATAAAGATTACAAACAATTTATTCAAAAACAAGGGAGATATCAGTAAGATCATCATCAAAGCTAATTCACCATTTTGGCTAAGAAAATTTTCTATGACAATTACATGTTTTTTTGATATTTTTCTGACTGGGTTGCAAACTTGCAGTTGACTAACGCCTCTTTGACAGTTTTATAACTACATAAAACATGCAATTCTGCTAATGAGATAGCCCTTTCACTCTGGCAGTATAAATGGTGGTATTAATGCTTCTCGATAGTGCTGCCAGTAAGGCTAGGCTTATAGAGAGGCCATATATATGGTCCTTTAGGAAACATTACTTATGTTCATCCTTATGGATTGGGATTTTTCTGGGTTCAGCCATTTCAACAACTTTTGTTTAAAGCATCTTCCTCGCATTGGACTGGCCATCTCGACCTGCCAAAACCCATTTTGATTTGGTTGACAAAGCTGTGATTGAGCTTGAAAAGGTTTTATGATGCATTTCAAGATGCATCATGACGTCTCAGGGGCGGAGAAGAGGATGAGTGGAGGATCGGGAAGGGCATACTTAGGGTCAGTTTGGCTCAGCTCTGGCGGATGGAAAAGCTGCCATAGCTATTAATAGGCGTTTGTTTTATCACGTTTTTATAAAATCGCTCCCGTTATTCCGGCATTTTTAGGTGTTTTGAAAAAGCTTATCGATACATGCTTCTGCTCCCGTGAAATCGCTCCCTCTCGCGTGATAGGTCTTCGCTCGAAATTTTTTCCTTCTCTTCCCGATCGCAGGCGGCGGCGAGAGCGGCTCTTCCCGATCGCAGTTGGCAGCGAGAGATCGCCCCTACAACTGCTCAATCGAAGGCGACCCGACAACTGCTCGATCGAGGGTGACCCTGTTATTCTTCATATTCCCGATCGCAGGCGGTGACGACCCTGTGAAGCTTCGTCGTTCTGATCGCAGTCAAAAGGTTTGAGGTCTCCTTCCTGTGCCCTCCTTATTCAAGCCCTCCTTCATGCCCCCTTTTATTCATGATCCCTGCAATTTTCCAGTTCCAGAGTCGTCCGAGATGTGCCTCGCCCAGCCTCCTTATTCAAGCCCTCGTTCCGATTGCAGTCGGAGGCTTCCCTCGCCCCAGCTTATCCCTTTTATTCATGATCGAATGCAAATGAAGAATAAATGGGACCATCTCAAGAAAGACTGGAAGTTGTGGAAAGAACTAAAACATGGAGAGATCGATTTGGGATGGGACCAAAAAAAGAACCATTGCAACATCTGATCAGCGGTGGGAGGATAAAATCAAGGTCAACTCAAAATCAATAATTTTAAACAAAATTATATGTTTTTTAATATCTTCTTATATTATTATAATTGTTGTATGCAGGTTGTTCCTGCTGCCAAAATATTTCGATATGCTGGTATTGCGCCCGAGTTAGATGAGAAACTGAATATTATGTTCAGTTAAGTTGTTGCAACAGGTGAAGATTCTTGGGCACCATCAATTGGCAGCGTGCCACCTGATATGGAGCACATAGTTGAGGAAGAAGGTAATGCAGAAGAGGACTTGGAGGTTCCGCGGTTTGATTCATCAAGCAACATTGGCAATGCCTCCACCTCTTCGAGTAAACGAAGAAGAATGGGAAAGAATAAAGGAGTGGCTCTTTCTTATATGAATGAGTTGCGTGAATCTGCACTAGCATAGAAGCCACCACCAGTTATCACAATCAAGGAGGCAATGGAGTTGATCTGCAAGATACAAGAGATTTGTGCTGATTTGAGTTTATACTACTTTGCTCTGAACCATATCAAGGACAAAAACAACAGAGAGATTTTCATTAACATTTCAGAGGAGGATAGAGTATGGTGGATCAAAAGTGATTTTGAAAACAGGCAGCTGTGATTTCATTTTAGGCAGTTGTGTGCTATTATGTGTTGTGTTTTGTTCAGACTATTAAGCATGTAAATCAAAAGCTATTACCAATAAATAGCATACCTTGAATGGTTCATTGTTAGTTCGGAACTCTATGCCTTGTATGTCACGTAACCAAACTGGAAACCCCCTGCAGAAACAGTTATAGGATCAAACAATATTACCCCAGTATCCAACAAAAACAGTCAGGAGCACTATTCAAATAGCAAATATTCCATTAACATGAGGTATTGTCATATTAAGCATGAAAGACATCATAATCTGTATAAACAACTGAAGCAGAATGTGTTAATGCATATCAAGGAGGCTGCTGCTAAGCATTTCAGTAATATTCTAACTACGCAATAGAATGATGATTCACACTGCCATCACATTCTTGATCTCATAGACCAACATAGTTGATGATGACTACAGTGCCTGGTCTTGTCCGATGACTAGAAATATCAGCAGAAAGTTGCGACTCTAAGGCGCATCGAGTGTCTCCCAGAACGAGTGATACATCAGGAGGCTTGTCGGGCAGGATATAAGAAAATTCATAGAACGTGTGATTGGCATCAGGACTATTTGAGAAATGACACTAAGATACGACTCTATGGTGTGCTAAATGTCTCCCATAAGAGATAATTCATCAAGGGACTTACCCGGTGGTGTATAAAAAATTTTGCTGCGGCTGAGACGAGTACCTAAGTTGAGACATTGGGAGTGTACTCAAGCAATTATAAACACACCGCTGCACTTTAGACTCACTAATGAATTGACTCATAGATATGATGCAAGGAGACAAGATCTTGTACTAGTAGACAAATTCTTAACCAGAATCTCATCTACATCAATGTCTACTACGTCTAAGTCTACAGCTCTACCCTCGTCGCTCTCTGAAACATCCATGGCAGTCACAACACTATCTGCCTTAGTCTACACCATTGGCCCAGATCAGACTCATTCTCAACATCGAAGAGTAAACTGTCTGTACGGCACTACGCCACTACATGTCCTATACTCTAACATCTAGGACATTAAACCTCATCAGGATGAGATGAATCAAAGTCTGGGATTGAGACTCTCGTGCTAATGGCGCAGTGTTAGTTATATGTCTCGAATCCCAACCCATCTGGAGTCAGAAGTCCACACCCTCACATCAGAAATCACTATGCAGAGTATTATGTATTATAACTGTGTATTTCGGGAGGGCATTTGGGGTTGTTACTGTGTATGTAGTTATATATAAACTCTTGTTATTCTAGGTATTGGGTGATCTGACAAAACCAGATATCTACTCACTTGTAATCATTTATGTTCTTCTATCTAGTGAAACGACATGCTGTTGCTCATAGACATAGACCATTTTGAGGTGAACCACGTAAATTTTGTGATTTGTGTTTTTTCTCTCATTTTATTTGATTTCTTAACACACGATAGTGACTTAAGGGTGTTACCAGTCAACTCGTAGAATATTGGTTGCTTCGTCAGAGAGTAGCCAAATGTGGGGATGGCAAAGAGGACACTACGGAGTCGGGATCGCCGCTGCCCAACTGGGGTGTGCTCGGTAAATAGAGCTACCAAAATCTCATACATGGGACAAGGAGAAATATACTAATTCTTGCATACCCTCCTTCCAATCTTACATGCCTTTAAATAGGCTTTTACATGACTTCACTCTTAATGACTCCTAGCATTCAACTACTTCCTAATAAAAGACAATTAAAAGATAGATAAAAGGCACTATTTAATGACTCGACAATTAATAAATAAAGGAGAATTAATAAAAGTAACTTGATAACCAGACCCGAGGCCCATAACATCACGCCCACCTTCAAAAATGAGTTTGTTCTCAAGCCCAGAGACATTTAATTCTTGTGCTAGGTTCACTTAATGCCTTTTTCATGGGAGTCATCGATGTCGAAATATGAGTCATTTGCAGTGATGAACACGAGCATAGTGCTCGTCGCGGTTATAACATAACTCTTGTGCGCATCGATCAAAGGTTTTTGTACGACACGGACATAGGATATGTGGGCTTCCAGCCTGATTCCCTGAAACGGCGCATGTAGTTGCATAGTCACACTAATCCATATGTAGTCGATGTTCGCATAGTCTGGCCAAACTCATTGTCGTAACTAAGTCCCGTGGCACCTCAAACTAGACATATAGTCGTTCGTGAAGCCTGATTGTGGGGACTTGCTGCTCAGGTTGTACTAACGTAACATGACTAAGAGGAGTAGAAAATGTTCTAGATATGCATCTACGGATCTTGTTTTTCGTAAGGTGGTTAATGCGCCAAGATGACTGCTTCGAAAGGAGTCTGAATCGTGCGTTGCAGAACCCTTTAAGGTGGCATTTGGTTGGGCTGATAAGCTCCGGTGCGGATGGCGAAAAACATCGTTTACGCTAAAAGCAACGTTTGGTTCGGCGGATCCATAAAAAGCCATTTACTATCATCCGCCGTTTCCTCCTATGCGCCATCTGCCCCCAAAATCTCCTTTTCGCGCGTCCAGACGCACGCGGCTGTGGAAGGCGAAAGCCGAAAGACGTCGCTCGATGCGGAAGGCATCACTCTACTTCCTCTTCTCCAATCTTACGTTGTTCCTACTATTCTCCATCCCTGTCGAGTGCGCTAGGGCTTCACGATTTCTCCATTTCTTCTGTTTTTTTCCGATTTGTTGATGCGATATTGAGCAATATCTGATTGGAGCACGTAAAGCTAGGGTTTTCGATTTATTGATGTGATAATCGCTGCAGCTAATCGAGTTTCATCCTCCATTCCATTCTACTGGTAGCTTCTCCAGGAATACTAATGGAAAGCTGTTGGAAAGCTTCTCCAGGAATAGCTCTGATTTTTTCCAATTTCTACTCAAAGCTTCTCCAGGAATACGAAGCATAGCTCTGATTTTTTTCCCTTCAAATGCTCTACAGTTTGCATTCTGGCTATCCTATGCCTTTAGAACTGCCAGATCATTAAATTTTTTATTTTAAATTCATAAATTTATTGCTCCAATGGAATCATCAATGAATACTAGTTTTTAAAGGTTAATGTGTTAGTACTGTAGATTCATAGAACGGATCTTAATAATGATAAATACAATTTTTTATATAAATGTATATGCATTGGTATTGTTGATATTTTCTTATGTCCCTGCAGCTAGGGATTACCTATTGCAATCTTCTTCGATATGTTGCTTTTGATCTTCTACTTTCCTTGTTTAGAAAATGCATTCTGTTTATTACTTTTCTGGGGCATGATTATGGGGGAAATGCATTCTAGTTTACTGGTTTTGAGTAGGCATCCACATAACATATAGAAAGAATTGTCTCCTTCAAAATGTTTATTGATGATCTTTTACCGTCTAATTCTTTTGGGGCACTATCATAATTGTTAGTGGAGAGTGAATCACTATTGAGCCTCTGTTGGGTTCTATATTATTTAATTCACTGGAGAATATTTTAGGGATAATCACGCATTAGGCGGGGGTAGTGTGGACGAGATGATCGCACTACATGATATTATATCGGATCAGTTATACGAAATTAGAACATAAACAAGATTGCGAGGGTAGCAGGTTGGAAAATATGTTTTTTTCATATATTATGTGGTTGGTAATAATTTTATGGAAAAAAAAATTGCACTCAAAACTCCGTTTTGTTTCCAAACAACTTTTTCAAAACTCCGTTTTACAAACTCAATTTCACCCAAACAGTTTTTTAACAAAACTGCGTTTTCTAGATTCAGCACTTTTCTTATCAGCAGTTTTCCATCAGCAGTTTTCCATCAGCAGCAGCTCAACCAAACGGAGCCTAAATTCTTCCCAAGACATCCCTGGTTTGTCAACTTGCAAACAGGCAAATCAAAGTTGTGTTAAACCCAGAAGGTGGAAGGATGACAGACAGATCCATTCTGCTATCGGCGTTTGTTGATGACCGAAAAATTGCTTGCGCCTAGTCAGCTAACCAAATGGATCTACCTTCCTATCATAGATTGGAAATTCCAACTTGGTGTAGTGGGCAACAATATTAGTGTCATAACGTACATAGGTCAGGGGATTAATGTGTATAAGAGGTGGTGGGGGTCCCTGTTTGGTTGTCTAATACTGGATTGGTCATGTGTTGGAATGATAATGACTTGAACGACTGGTGTGAATCCATCGATCATGATGAAGTATGTGGCAAAAGCAGTCTGATATCATGCTTCAGCTTCTTGGCGTCGTATTTCAGTGGTAGCTTGAGTCGCCATGAAAATGTGCATTAGGTCCCAAAAGTTGGCTCATTTGGTCCGTGGAATCCCTCGTATTGTTGATGTTAGTAGGAAGCGCAATAGTGGGAGCACGAGAAGAGAATCAGGTTACTAGAAGGCTCGATTCTCCAGAAGTAGATGTTGATCAGGTGCCACGGGATCCGCAACATTTCTCTATTATGAAAAAATATGATAAGAGGGAGCACCCTTTTTTGTTGCCACTAAAGAAAACAATTAATTGATTAATCAATCAATCGATTGAATAATGAATTAGTCAAGTGTGGGGCTCAATAAGGAAGGCGACATGTTAGTGGAACGCAGCTCAATGGTCTGAAGGCATTGCTCAAAAAAGAGGAATTGGTGGCCTGTATGCAGCAGGGCTCGAGTAAGACACTTGACTTCTCGACTTCTCGTGTTGTCGCTGCAAGGAGGCGTGGGGATTGGATTAGGGGGGAGATTGTGTCGTTGAGACGGGAGACTCAATCGACTCAGTCTGCGATGTCACGTGCATTTTAAAATGGAGAAACAGGGACGGAACGACCAGCGTGCGTTGAAGTTCTGGTTCAAGGCAAATAGCATGGAGATTGTGGGGGTCAAGGCTAATAGCGGCTTGAGCTCAACGAGATATCAGGAAAACATCGATCGAGAGGCCAACTAGGAGATGGATGGTGTCGACTGGAAGATGGACAAAGCTCGATGCCTGGCTGGACAAAACTTGATGCAGAGAAGGAACTTGAGTTGGAGGGTGTTAGGAGCGGCTGTTAGGAGGGGAAAAACAACAGTCGAACATTATGTTCGAGAGGCGGGGGAGAAACGGACTTGAAGAACAAGCTAAGTACTCAGTTGAGGACCTGCAAGCTATGCCTCTATGTTCTGGAAAAAATCGTTGGGGATGGCTGCAGAGAAGGCGAGGAAAAGAATAGCATTGTTACGGAGTTTGTTGCTTGTCAGCTATTAGAACATTAATCACTTCGCTGAAGGATTGTCGTAGGTGGGGATAACGGAGGAAGACGATACTATAGAGCCGAAACCGCAACTGCCTAAGCGGGGTGTGCACGAGAGAGAGAGTTACCATAATCTCGTACAAAGGACAAGGTGTAATAAATTAACTTTTGCATACCTTCATTCCAATCTTACATGTCTTTAAATTGACTTTTACATGACTCCACTCTTAATGACTGCTAACATCCAACTACCTTCTAATAAAGGGCAATTAAAAGATAAATAAAAGAGAATATTTAATGACTCAACAATTAATAAATGAAGGAGAATAAATAAAAGTAACTTGATAAACAGGCCCAATGGCCACAACATAGTGGTTATAATAATGGATGGGTCAGTCGTGGGTCAACTTGACTCAGACTCACTCAGTAGTGTAACCCTAAGATTATGCCCATACGAAGGGCGAGGTGAAATAATTGCACGACAGACCTAAGACGATGGGAATAAGCTCCTCACTACTAACTTGTAGAAACGAGTCATACAATTGGCAACATATAGAATCCCTCGACTCCAGGTATATAACTGATCGAGAAGTTACCGAAAAAGACCTCTCATTTAGCTTCCACCTCATGTTTGCCCACGGGAGATGCGGCAAACACAAATCTATCATAGGCTAAAAGCTAGTCCAATAAGCCCTATCTTGACCCTGAAGTTTCATCATTACAAGTCTAACGCAACACTCATAAATACCTCATACCAGTCAAAGCATTCCTTTATGCATAACAACCAATCTATAAATCTCTTTTCACTCCAACCTGGCCGCTGGCCTTGGCATCGTGGCGCGAAATGATGTGGGGGATCTCATCTTTGCTGCTGGAGTCCCTACGACTCATTGGGATCCCGGAGGGATTGAGCTTGCGGCCCTTCTTGCTCTACAGCGATTCATGCTTCCGACCATGTTTGATGGGCGTGGTGCTATTCTTGAAGGGGACTGCCGCAACTTGATTGAGGTCTGCTCCAAAAGCCTGTCGAAGGGACAATGGCAGGCGACGGCTAAGGGGGACGGTGACTTCTCCTTCCTTAGTGCCTTTGCACGGGTTCGGTTTCAGTTCGTGCCGCGCGAGGCTAACCGTGTGGCAGATTTTTGTGCCCGTTTTGCTGTTTCTTCCTCCTTTTGGACTGGCATAGCCGACACACCTGCTGAATTTGCGGAGTTGTTTACATCCGATGTGGATGGCATCTTGTAATAGTTGTTTTTTTTTCTTCTAATGCAAATGCAAATTTAAAAAAAAACAACAACCAATCTATAATCTCTTTGGTTTCAGCTGACCACCAAAGGATGACGCATTTAGCAAGAATCTATGCATGATTTCATCTTCGTGATGATACTCTCTATGAAGTTCATGATAATCATCATAGTAATCGTCTCTAGTATAATCTAAAATGAATCATGTCGTAGGTTGCAACACAACCTCTACGAACTTATAGATTGGGATGGAGATGATCTTCAACTAATAAGAAAGTCTCTCTTAAAGATTTATTTGGGGTCCAGCATAAATAGGTTCTCGATCCTCTAATAGAGGTGGGTAAAGAGGATGACGTAAATAATACTCGTCTGGACCATAATCAAATTGTGTTGGAGGTTATTAGGACTCGTCGTGGTAATCTATAGACTACTAAAACATACCACAAACTAAGTCCATACATGGAGCTTTGATACCAGTTTGACGCAAGACGAATCTATAAAGTTCGACAATGAAACATAACTCTAAGTGAAAATGTATGCAAGTACGCAATCATTAACAAAATGTTAACCACCTAAACCTTAATATGATGCGCCTATATGATTCAATCAAGCAAATATTCTGGGGGCATAATAAATAAATATAACAAAATTTTAAAGCCCGCATAATTCATTACAATTAATTAAATTATGTTAACACATAATAGTTGCATAATGTTGGGTCCAGCGTTCCTTCACTTGACCCGTAGCGCCTTTCCTACTTACTTAAAGAAAAAGTAGCGCTCTTCCCATCAGCCCGGGCTTTTGGGATGGTTGGGTGCGCTTGATCCTACAAGTTGTA
Source organism: Dactylorhiza incarnata (assembly GCA_033032865.1). NCBI lineage: Eukaryota > Viridiplantae > Streptophyta > Magnoliopsida > Asparagales > Orchidaceae > Dactylorhiza > Dactylorhiza incarnata. Next base: position 2,768,196 of record JAWHQI010000169.1, read on the forward strand.
TCAGAGGGAGGTTGCGGGTTCGAGACCGGGGGGGGGGGGCGCTAATAATTCCTGAAATTTCTCTACCTGTGTGGGTCCCGGCGGGTCAGGCGGCCACGGCCATGTGTAAAGCCACCTCTGAGCCATGTGGTGCGCCACCTCTGAGCCATGTGGAGCACCTCTGAGCTTGCGGGTCGTGTTGGACGCTGGGGGGGGGGGGGGGGGGGGGGGATTGTTGGGTCCAGCGTTCCTTCACTTGACCCGTAGCGCCTTTCCTACTTACTTAAAGAAAAAGTAGCGCCCTTCTCATCAGTCCGGGCTTTTGGGATAGTTGGTTGCGCTTGATCCTACACATATTAATGACACTGCACAAAAAATAAACACAAGGAAAATAAATTACACGCTTCTTGACAGAAAGAGGCAAACACACACATTGACTATCACTAAATAATATGGATAAATCTTTACAATGCAGATAAATGAAAATGCATGTGGGGACTCACCGAACAATCAAGCCCAAGGCAGAAACAATGTAATGGATTGGCTTGGGTAGGGATGGGAGCAAAGCGTGGGAGAGAGCATGGGTGCGGTTTGTGGGAGAATGGGTAGGAGAAATTTTTGGGTTTTGTGGATTTGGAGACTGGTGCAAAGGAATTTCTGGTGCCATTTTTAGTGGTCAGGAATGGAGGGAATGGTGGAGAAAGTTGGTCGGAGGTGGATGGGGTCGGTGATGAGTAGAACTATGACTAGGAACTTAGGAAGGGGTGGAGGGATGCTTAGATATTGTTATAGGGAGGAGGCTTGGGAAGGGAGTGGCGGGAGGAGGATGTAGTCTAGTTGCAGCTGAAGGGGGGAAGGTCAACGGTTACTGGAGGGTCGAGGATAGAACCGCATGAAATTGAAGAAGTGAAGGTTGATGCCAGCAGTGAGCAAAGGTTGGCGGGTTAGCAAAGATTGGTTGAGGGAGGCACGGGGAGAGGCGAAGCGGTGGCAGGCAGTGGAAGGGGCGACTAGTGGCATTGAGGCGACTGGTAGGGCAGTCAGTGGCTTTGACATTAACTAGGAGAGGCACAACTTTGCACCATGCGAGTTTCTCACAACCGAGCGGCTAGAAATTTTCAGCCACAAATCTCGATACTTTAGGTGAGAACAACTCCAAAAAAAAAAAAAAAAAAATACATAGAATATCAAAAATCAAGTCGGTTTGCATTTGCGGACTCCGAGCGTACAAATGACATCATATAGTCGAAGACAATGTAAATTGATCCCAATCAGATCCTAAAGTGCGGGCATGCGGTTGTTCCTCGTTAATATCAAGTCTAATATAACTATATAAGCTATTCAGAACATCGCATGCTACATCAAATCAAACAATTCCTTTGCAGCAGATATTCTAAACTTGCCAAATAGAACTATTTTCAAGCATCTTTATTGGATCCTTTATGGGTTTCTCTTTTTTGTATGACTTCAGTGACTTTGTTGTTATAATGAGGGCTCTGGCCATCTGATGGACTTCTACCTTCTTTCAATTTCGATAAAATCCAAAAGAAATGTATGATAAGCATGATATATGTGAATGATAGTCCTCTGTAAATGAGTAAAGCATTTGCACAACAAATACTATTATTTATAGGTATTGTCAATGCTTTTGAGACATAATAAAAAAACCACAATGACTTATTTATGGATGTGATCTCTATCTCTCTCAATCTCCCCCTACAGTATGAGCTTCTGTCCAGCATCCTATCCCTATAAGATTGCTCCCAAGTTCACGTTAATATTGGAAGGATAATGTAATTGATGTATAAGACTTGAAGTATCATAGTTCTTGCTGAAAATGGGATTACCGAGCTGAAAATGGGATTACCGAGCAGGTTTGGCTCTCACTATAATATTTTTCTGCTGTAGATAAAATGTTAGGTAAGCTTTAACTCTATAAGGCTTACTGATGGGGAACGGCGGCGCGAACCTTCGGTGGAGAACGACTTTTGGGCCTGTTCGGGGCTGATTGACCACCTACCATATTTATCATCTCCAGATCGACGATCCGAATCCGCGGATGCGTCCGGATTTTTATTTACATGTTTTTTCATATATTAATTTATTATTTTCAGGGTTTATTTAGTGAGATCAGACACTTGACACTCTCGGTCAATCATAGCCCCTAATGTTGTATTATTATAAATAGGAGTAAGGGGGCAGCCATCTTATTCATTGATGATTTTGGAGAAGGAATTCCTAGAATCCGACGATCTTTCGTGGTGCGACGCCGCGAAGACCTAAGGTGGACTCCTTAGGTTTTTATCTTTATTTTCCCTTGCATCCCCTTCCACCATCACCCGCTAGTGTATTTCCCCTGTTTTTTTCATTCATGTAAGTCATGTCCAGAAAGCCTGTGGACATTTTCTCAACAAACCGCCTCCCATGTTTCATTCTTTCGTGGAACTTCTGCTTCTCATTTACCGTGAATCCTTCAAATAATTTTCCCACAACCTGATTCCACCGAGCCTCAAATGCCCCTCCTAAAAGTCTGCCTACCTCCCGTGACTCTTACCCAGCAACGCCTCCTCTGTCTAAAGAGGATCATGTGTATCCTACCCAGCCTCCTCCCGTAAACCCTCCTCCAGATCTCCTCTGCCTCCTACAGCGACCCCCTGCCTTTCTCGTGAATCACCACATCCAGAAATTCTCCTTGCCTTTCCCTTTAATCCCCACATCCAGAAATCATCCCCCTACCTTTCCTGTGAATCCCCACATCCAGAAATCCCCCCTGCAATTTCCCGTGAATCCCCACATCCAGCACTCTGATTCCAGCCATCATACAACAGCCACCTCCTCCCAGACAGCCGCCAATCACACGTGAATCACTGGATCTCCACTCTACAACCTCCCCTTCCATCGTGAGGATTATTTAGTATTGTTGATCTGATTCTCCTTATTAATATACGGTGTTGTGATCTTTATACTTGTGTGGATATCTTGAATTGTGGGTGTTTTTACTAGATTATTCATGATTTGGAGGATTTATTTGCCACGCACTCTTGTTTTGTCCATCCACGCGGAGGAAAGTCTAAGCCAGCTTGCTTAAAGAATTATGTTGCCTCGCTTCAATTATCTAAGTGTGATTTAATTATTTATTATTATGATTTGATCCCTCCGTCAGATTTTGCATGTGTCTCGCATTTAGCCGTTAAGAAGAATCGAGTTATTTCCACGACACTTCACTTAGGGTTGCATTTTAGTATTCATACACTCGTAGCCTACCCTACATCAGTTGGTATCAAAGCTCAAGGTTTGGGCCACATTTATATACTTAGTGGTAGGTCGCATTGAGTTGATAGGTTGTCCATAGCTAGTCAAAGTGATCGTTCAACACGGTTTTATGGTATTAGGGTTGAGTATTGTTCGGGTCATCATCAATACACCTCGCAACTATTTGAGGAACCGGAGTCCGTATATGCTCGAACCCATAGAGCTCCACTGGAGAGATTCTCATCCTATTTTGTTGATCATCCTCGTCCGCCGCCGCACAATTTGAGCTCGTATCTACTCTTTGACACAATTTGAGTATGTTAGGAACGACCACTTAAATGATTATCAGGAGCCCTATAGAGGTAACCATCATCACGATAACAATGCATGTAGAGACCATCCAAGTTCCGAAAACGGAGATGTCGGAAGCCGAATTTCAGTGATTAGTTCTTGATCGATTTGATAACATGGATGCTCATTTTAATCGCCTAAGGACTTCCTTAGGAGGAATCGATAGGATAAAGCCTAGGGGTTTAGGTCAAGACGTCGATGCGTCTAGTAGTGCACTCACTGACATGAAAGACCTAACACTTGATTTTGACTCATCTCATCTTGACGAGACTCAGTTCCCACTTGATTTTGGAGTCGAGTCCGATCATGACCGTATGTTACAGATGGAGAGCGACATTAGTATGACGAGAGTGAGGACGAGCGGCCTAGTGGCACATTGATGGTATATTCATCCTCTACATCTCATTTAAACCTAGTTTCCCCTTCGGCTAGAGATCCAGTCCCCAACACTCTACCTATTAGCGCACTCTTGAGTATGGGCTTTTCCCACTTTCCCCCTATCATCGTCCCAAGCCACATCACGACCGAGAACCTAGTGTTGATCTCGTGGTGACCGCCTCGCCCATTTTTTAGAACACTACCATTTACGATGGTGCGCATCTGGAGGACCATGACCCTGTTGACGGGTTCTTTGACAAACCCCATGTTTAGCCTCCTGATAAGCCACTGCGTCCTTGTGATGATGAGATTAAGGTGAGCGACTCAATTACGAGTATCGAGTTATTGGCATCTCTTCAATTATTGCCCCTGATTTTGCCCCAGAGAGTGGATCTTGAGTGCAGTATCAAGAATGTAGGACTTTCCTTAAACACACATGAGCATACTTTCGATAATTCGAGAGACTACCATCTGACCACTCGCACACTTGATGAGTTTGGGACACACCATCTAACCCACCAGATGAGTTCTTTCTTGTGAGGGGCACTCGCCGCACTCTAGAGTTGCATACGGTCGGCAATGTCTATGGTTTCACTCAAGTGATTGTCACGCTTGCAATAAATTTTCATGCATGCCTACTGGTGAGCTCCATGATGCGTTACATTCCCCAAAAGACATTTGGAACTTTATGAGCTCGTATTTGAGTGTTGATGACTCATGCGGTCATTTGGATACTCTTCGCACACTCGATGATTTTTTCTACTCCAGCGAAAGAGCCTCCTAATAGGCCACCCTATTTTAAAGAAATCCAGGTCATTGTCAGAATTTCCCCTAGATAATGTATCGTATTTGTCGTGTTTCATTTGCAGTATTTACATTATTTGCATGAGTCTGTTGAGTCATTTGTTCATCATTTGCATGTGTTACATGAGACGGTCCGATGGAGGATCAATACTAGTAATGAATCTTATAAATTTCATGCAGATAACCACAAGCGGGAGCAAGTATTTCATGAAGGCGAGCACGTAATGGTGCGATTCCGCGCTGAGAGGCTCCCTCGGGGGTCTGCCAAAAATTTGAGCGTCATGCGAATAGATCCCTATAAAATCAAGAGAAGAATAAGAGCAAATGCCTACGAGCTTAATATCCCTAAGAGTATGGATATTCCTCATATCTAATGTTGAGAACCTGACGACATGCTACGAGCCTCCCGAGTATGAGGACCCCTATTGTGGAGACCTCACAGCTACACCCTACCTACTCCTGAGCCCCACCCGCCTTTGGGTCAAACTCTTATGGCTTCACTGTTTGTACCAGCGATCGCACTAGGAGTACCATCACATCATTGGACCCTTGAGAGCATTATTGATACCGTGGCGCGTATATAGCCGCATATAACGGGCAGACACATAAGTATCATTGGAGAGGCTGCCCCGTCATCGACGTTACTTGGAGGATCCCCGATGGACTGCATCGATTTTACCCGGCATACACCGAAAGGATTTCGATCTCCATTCATCAGGAGATGAATTCTTTCAAATCGGGGAGAATGATGGGGAATGGCGGCGTGAACCCACGGTGGAGCACGAGATTTAGGCCCGTTCTGGGCCAATTGGGCACCTACCAAATTTAGCATCTCCGGATCGACAATCTGACCCACGGATGCGTCCAGATTTTTGTTTACATGTTTTTTCATATATTACTTTATTATTTTCAGGGTTTATTTAATGAGATCGGACACTTGACTCTCTCAGTCAATCATAGTCGTTGATGTCAGGATGCCTTAATGTTGTATTTTTATAAATAGGAGTAACGTGGCAGTCATCTTGTTCATTGCTGATTTTGGAGAAAAGGAATTCCCGGAATCCGGCGATCTTTCGCGGTGCGACACCGCGAAGCCCTAAGGTGGACTCCTTAGGTTTGTATCTTTACTTTCCCTTGCATCCCCTTCCACCATCACCCGCTATTGTATTTCCCCTGTTTTTTTCATTCCCGTGAGTCCCGTTCAGAAAGCCCATGAACCTTTTCTCAACAAACCACCTCCCCAGTTTCATTCTTCCGTGAAACCTCTGCTTCTCATTTACCGTGAATCCTCCAAATGATTTTCTCACAATTTGATTCCACCGGGCCTCAAATCCCCCTCCTAAAAGCCAGCCTACCTCCTGTGACTCTTACCCAGCAGCACCACCTCTATCTAAAGAGGATCACATGTATCTTACCCAGTCTCCTCCCGTAAACACTCCTCCAGATCGCCTTGCCTCCTACAGAAATCCCCCCTGCTTTTCCCGTGAATCACCACATCCAGAAATCCCCCCTTCCTTTCCCGTGAATCCCCACATCCAAAAATCCTCCCCTGCCTTTTCCATGAATCCCCATATCCAGAAATTCCCCCGCCTTTTTCCGTGAATCCCCACATCCAGCACTCTGATTCTTGTCATCATACAACATCGACCACCTCCCGGACAGTCACCAATCACCCGTGAATCACCGGATCTCCACGATATGGCCTCCCTTTACATCGTGAATATTATTTTGTATTGTGTGTCTTGTTCTACTTATTAATATATGGTGTTGTGATTATTATATTTGTGTGGATATCTTGAATTGTGGGTGTTTGTGCTATAGATTATTCGTGATTTGCAGGATTTATTCGCCGCGCATTCTTGTTTTGGCCCTCCATGCGGAGGAAAGCCTAAGTCCGATTGCTTAAAAAATTATTTTGCCTCGCTTCAATTATCTAAGTGTGATTTAATTATTTATTACTATTATTTGATCCCTCCGTCAGATTTTGCATGTGTAGCATTTAGCCGTCAAGAAGAATCGAGTTATTTCCATGACAGTTCACCTAGGGGCTAGGGTTGCATTCTAGTATTCACACACCTGTAGTCTACCCAACATCATTAACATTCTAGTTCTTCTCATGAACTAGTTCTGGACAGAATTCCCAAGAAGAGTTTGGGCCATTTTCTCTTGTTTTCCATCAATTCTATTCTTTTTTACCAGAATAATGCACAGCATGTGTGATATTTAACTTTAAGAGTTTTATACAAATATTGTCCTCTTATCTGACACCATAATCCATCAACTAACCAAATCTAGCTTAAAAAATTAAGTTGCTAAATGTTAAAAAGGAAATATCAGATTATATTCTGTTGTTTATATTTTTACACTCTTCTTTTAATGTGATATTATATTTTTGCTGAATTTTGAAACTAAAAAAAATCTACAATGTTGAAAAAACCAAACAGATGACATCTAGAAAATCATGTTGAAAGTTTCACTAAAAGTTGTAATCATTGCAAGTATCAAGATAGGAATCTAAGATTACACGACCGAACTTCAGTTTGTTTAAGCATTAGAAAGTTCAAAAGGATCAAATGGGTAGGGAGAAGACCCAAAGTTCCATTCTGCACACACATAGGGACCAATGCGAAGATGAAGGTAGAGTCCGCTTGCACCAACCAGCTTCGCAAACTTAACAAGATCATATCTTCCATCAAAATAGTACTGCAAGCAAGTATCAGAATGTAATAATTATTCATAAGATGATAATTAGGTATATTCCAAGCCAGAATAAATGCACGATACCTGACCTCTGAGCGGCTCATGCCCATTCCAAAATACATATGTTTGAATAACGTCAGCTCCACCTTCTTTGCTCTTAAGAATTATACCAGGCCACATCTGACATATGAAGAACATGTAAGGCTGCCACCAAATAGAAGGAATATATATATAGCAAAATATAAAATCATAGGTTGATTTATTTATGAAAATTAAAATATATGCGTTAAAACAACAAGATGATGCAGCCACCATAAACCAATGATAATAGATTTATCTGCACCCCTTTCAGAGGTGAATTGAAATCTTGAGTTCAAGTATAAACAATAGCATTACACTCCACATATCTATGCTTACAACTAGATATATAGTAATAATGTTCCAAATTAAATATATGGCTCTGAAAAAACTGAACGCGGGGCATATGATTAGTAGATGTGAAACTGATAATTACAAGACAATGATGGCATAACATCATGTATTAGTTTAATGTGCTATGTCATGTATCTTGGATTTTGTAGAGAAGAAAAGTAGAATAATTTTCTGTCATCTTATTCATCCAACTCCACATCTATACAAGGGGAGTCTCACATGCTCACAAATTCCAAACAAATTAGGATTAAAGAAATATGAAAATAATACATATACAAATGATACCAGCTCACCGTACTCTCCCTCAAACTGAAGCATACTTATCGCATGTATCGAGCTTTGAGAGAACAAAATCACAATGGGCTGAGGTAACTTTTGTTAGAATATTCGCAATATAGGAAACATCAGAAACACAATAGACTTGGACCTCACGTAGCATGACCTCTGTGGGAAACCCACGGACTCCATCCCAAAAACTTAAGGTGAAAGGAGGAGGGGTCTAAGACCTATAAGCACAGGCCTATTCAACCAGCGCAAGTCATTGCAGACCCCTGTCGACCCCGATGCCCTCCATTTCCAGGGGTTTATTTGATTTCCTCGCATTCTGCTACACCTCCAACCATTCTCAGCCGACGTCTTCTTGTGTGAACCGATCTCTGCACTGTTGCAGCTGATATTTGTTTGGTAAAGTCCACTTAATCTCCTGCTTAAGAATTATTAAAATATTTTATTTGGTTCTCTTAAATAGTGTTGAGCTTGCCCAAATCTTTTTAAATATTCGCAATTACTGTTATTTATCATAAGTTATTTTGTGCACTCTTTGCCTGTGGAATTAGTGAACCGTGTTAAGATTTAAGCTGCGAGCACAAGAGAATTTCTTTCCCGAAATTTAGTTAATAATTTTAAGGCAGTCATCTACTCTGAAATTGAGAGCATAACCAACTGTGAGAGAATTCCTCATCGTCGTTGTTGAGTTTGTAAACCGGAATACATCACCCATCTCAACTATGGCAATCACATCCCTCCCCTCCTCCACTTTGAGCTTGCCTTCAAGCTCGAGTGAAGCACATTGCATTATCATCACCTTGGGGCTTCTTCGGGATCAACATCCTCCTCGTCTCCATTGCATGTGATATTCAGTAAATAGAAGGTTTCTTACGGCGGTGGGTGGGAGTGTAAGCTACGTCATATTTGATCGACTATCTCCGCCTGCGGAAGTTGCTTGATGACAGTGGGCAAAGACGATTCATTTATCATGCTTTCACTTGCACAATAGAAATCATTACCTTATAACGGTGGTCCTCCCTCGCCATTCAACAAGGATCATTTAGTTGCAATGGGATATCCATCTATAGGCATTTTTCAAAGGCCCGTGCTAAGTTTATAGTTGTAGTTAAGTCATCTGGTTGTTTGAACTTCAAATCGAGTCGGAGTCGCTCATAAAGTCCTACCGTGAAGATAGACACTTATTGCTCTATGTGGACCGATGTTGCACAAGCTAGAAGGCCTTAGAATTTCTCTAAATATTCCTCCATTGATGTTTCTTGCTTCAAAGTGATCAACTCTCCCAATAGGCTACTTCGCCATGAGGGTGACCCGCATATTGCAAAATTGTTTTAAAGCCTCCGAGTCATTTCAAGATGTTCTTTTTTGCACAGGAATAATTGTCATGCCCCTGAAGTAAAAGGAAGTAAATCTTATTCATTCAACCCACGACGTCCTTTGGTTGATGAGGAAGTGTCCTCGTTGTGTGAACCATACCAAAGATTCTCGGTACAATCTGGGGCATGCGGCTTGTCTCCTGCTGAGCGCGGAGGAATCTGGAGAGCGGGACATGTTGTTAACTGGAGGGGTGCTCTCGGCACAATACGGGGAATGCGGCTTGTCACCTACTGAGAGCAGAAGAATCTGGAGCGGTCATGGAGAGCGGAGCGCGCGGAGGCGCGCTCGGGAGCGGTCTTCAGATCAGAGCGCGCTGAGGCGCGCTTTGGAGCAGTCTTGAGAGCGGAGGCGGGCTTTGGAGCGGTCTTGAGAGCGGAGCGCGCGAAGGAGCGCTTTGGAGCGGTCTTGAGAGTGGAGCGCGCAGAGGCGTGCTTTGGAGCGGTCTTGAGAGCGGAGCGCGCGGAGGCGCTCTTTGGAGCGGTCTTGAGAGCGGAGCGCGCGGAGGCGCGCTTTGGAGCGGTCTTGAGAGCGGAGCGCGCGGAGGCGCGCTTTGGAGCGGTCTTGAGAGCGGAGCGCGCGGAACTTAGGAGATTCTCTGCTCTTCAGGCCTCCTCCCTTTACTTCCCACCGTCAAATGAGGGCCTTAGGGGCCCTTTTATAGATTTCGAGAGGCGACCGGTAATTTCACCTTGGTAACTTCCGGACGAACGAATAGGAACGCCCGAATTGGAGCACGCGGATCACCAAATTTAAGCATATGACGATTTTGCCTGTCGGGCGGTTCGGACCCAACGGGTGATCCGGTTGCCCGACCGGCGAGGGGAGAGGCGGCCCGACCGACAGTCGGCAGCAGGGAGAGGCGGCAGCCGGGAAATCGCTCCCCCGGCCGAGGCCGACCAAAGGGGGGAGGCCTTCCGTGCGCCGACGGAGGGTCGGACGGCCAAGAGGTCGCCTGATCTGGGCGGCAAAGGGCCGCCCGATCTGGGCGGCTCTCCGTGCGCCGGCGGAGGGCCGGCCGGCCAAGAGGAAGTGCCCCTCCGCTCGCCGGCGGAGGGTTGGACGGCCAAGAGGCCGCCCGATCCGGGCGGACAAGGGGCCGTCCGATCTGGGCGGACAGAGGGCGCGGAGGGCCGAAGGGCGGCCCGGTTTGGGCGGCCGGAGGGCAGGGCGGCCGAGGGGCCGCCTGGCTTGGGCGGTTAGGCACGGGTGGTTATGCCTCGGTCGCTCCCCCACTATCGGGCGGTTAGGCTGTTAGTGGGGTTTTTTATATTCGCACCCCACGCATGGGGTGCGTTTAGCATCTTTATGCGACCATATCAGGGATATAATGCATCTGCTGCAGAGATGAAAACTATCGGAGTTCTTCTGTCATGTACATCGACTAAGGGTTGGAATATGATTTATGAAATCCGATTTACTGAATACTCTGTGGAACCAAGCATGCCCTTAAATTAGAGTAAAAGCGTCTCAGGATCGTACCGCAAAGATTTTTAAACTAGATAAAAATGATAATTATTGATAAGAACAATGCAGAAAATCATTACTAACTCGTTTATGGCTCCACAACTACAAGTTGTTATTAAGGAGACTCGCATTGGAACACAAAGGATTGCCAATAAAACAAATCCGGCGGGAGGAAGAAAAGAACACCTCGGGGGTGGCGCGGGGGTAATGGACTCCGGCGGAAATGAGCATCCGGCGATTGGTCCCGATGATAATGGCCCTGTGATCATACGTAACGTTGAAGGGCTCAAAGAACCCCCCGCCGGCGGAGATGGAGGCTACCGCCGCGAGCAGCGCCGTGGCCGCCATGATTAAAGGGAAGCCTTGCAGTGACCAAAACCCTAGCATTGGATCTTCTTCGGTCTTTATCCAATCCTATTTTTCTTTAAGTAGATATGGCAACGTAGGAGATGGACAGCTGCGCTTTATAGCAAGAGTGAGGAGTCTGCCGGCAAGGGTTGTCTCTCGCCGGTCGTCGGGACTCGGGGCCCGGAGAGGATAGGAAAGTTCTCACTTCGTCCATACTCAAGAGCCGAGTCAAATCCAACTGGGAGTGAGAAGGTCGCCGAAAGAAAATTAATTGGGCGGGTCAGTGTTGCTAATGGGTTGGGCTATGGTGGGCCTAGATTCTTCTCTCTCTGGCCCGAACTACCATCATCGGCTTGCGAAATTTTTGATTTCAGGCTCCGTTTTCAAATATAAGCTCGGGTTTTATCCCTTGAAGACATGTGGGGTTATCCAAATCGTCCAAGAAAATAATGAATTTCAAAGAAATTCTTCAAAATGCTTGTGTATAAAAACTTGCGAATTTTGACATTGGGCTCTTCTCCGACAAATTGGACATGTTGCTGAAGCTAAGGAAGCTCTGAAGTTATCTCTGGTGATCATTATAACCCTTTTCAGTGTAACAAATAATTTGGTGCGTATGCGCATCTCTCGGAGGTGCGCGTGCACCTGGACCGTAGGATCGCGAGATCCAACGGTGCAGATTAATATTCAGACCGTATTGCGGAAAAATGATAGCAGTATTAAAGGAGTATTTCATATGTATTGTGGAAGATGCATCTCGACAGTTGATCGCGAGATCCTGCGGTCGGATCTGCTCGCGCACCTCCCAAATTATGTGTGCATACGTACCAAATTCGGACCCTTTCGGTGTTGGGTGGTGTTTGAATAGCTCTGATGACTTTGTCATTGCATAAGAAAAAAAGTGGGATCAATTTCTACTAATTCCTGGCTTTAGGATTTTATGTTCAGGGTGGCCAATGTTAGTGATGACCTCGGTGGAGGTCGTTTTATGATCTCCACAGAGATCACCTTGGTTCTTCATGGAGAGCAATAATTTTCATGGTGATCAAAAATGATCTCCACGAAGATCATGGATGTTCCCGTGGAGATCATTTTGGATCTACAGACTTTTTAAGTTTCTGGGAGAGTAATAATGTCTGTGGAGATCATCTTTAAGCTTACTTGGACTTCAGTAGTGGTGGACTCCGCGGAGATCAAAAGTGTACTCCGCGAGAATCAAAAGTGATCTCCCTGGAGATCAAAAGTGGTCTCCCTGGAGATCAAAACTGGTCTCCTCGGAGATCATTTTTTATTAATCTGGAGAGTAGTAGGGGTGAATTTGTTGGTGCGATTTGTGAAGAACATAAACATGATTTTCATTCAACAGCTAGATGAAAAGAAAAAAATATCAAACTTCATTTTTAAGTTTTAGATGTTATTTTTCCAATTTTTTGACTCAAATATGCAACATTGTGGACGATTTGGAGGAAGCCGAGCAGCAGATATTGAAAGACAACAGAGTTTGATCCATTTTTTATGCGCTGAGAGTCCCGCAGAACATCCCCCCGCCATATGTGTTGCTTACATATTATGATGTTGTAAATGACAATTTTGTTGAATCTAGAGATTTGTCATTTACCCTCAGTGATGTTGCTCTTATCCTAGGTCTTCCAAATCATGGTGAAGAGCTTGTATTTTAACCCAAACCATACTCTAATACGGAGATAGAGTTAAAGAATCGGTTACTTGAAATAGCCAGGAAGAGCCGCATAGTGGAGCTGAAATCCATTTTTTGCATCTATTATCTAACTTTTCTTCTCATTCTAGTGGTGGACTTGTGCAAACTTATGGAGTTCATGAGACACAATTGGCATAAGGCCATACATTCAGATTTAATAAGCAATGTAAAGAGTGTGGCTGAGAAGCTTCCTCTCATTCCCGCTGGACAAATTCAACATCGACCGCAGGAATCGATGAGATATGTCTATGGATGAGATATGTCTATGAATGCACTCATATTTTGATTGTATGTGTTATATATGTTAATATAATGTATCTAGATTTCTTTTAAATTTTGGCATCTAAATCCATTTTAAATGTGATTGCTAATTTGGTTCTTAGAACACACTATCAGTTTCTCACCTATACATCAAGATAGCAGACCTAAACTATTACTGATGCAGGACGGTGCGTAGGGTTTGCGCGTCTGTCGGCTCTTTCTAGGAAAATCCTAAATGCATGCAATTGAAAATTGAAATTTAAGCGGACGTCGCACGACTTTAAGAAATTAAGCAACTAAATTTTTATAAACCACAAAAATTATTATTTTGTTTAAAATGGATTTTCTTGAAAAATGATTCGATTCTAAATCCGGGGAAGGAAGTTCACAACTTTCGTTCCGTTCCCCTTGTTGTGGCAAACGAAAATCGTGAACTCCAAATACGTTTCCGTTTCGAGTTTTCGACGTTGCGTTCGCTGACAAAATCTGGGCGAAAATCCAACAATGAATCTAATATCCTAAAGAGAAAATTTAGATGCACACAAAGGAAGAGAAAGAAACAAATTACCCACAAAAAGAGGCGTCTTTCCGCAATCGAAGTCGACGGCGATCCCGCGAGGAATTCCTCGTCACCTTCGATCTCCCACTCCGAGGTCGACCGCTATCGCACAAGGGCACCACGGAATAAATTCACTCACTCTCACACTAAGTGGTTTCACGGAATCTCAAACACTCACTAGTGTAGGGAGGCCACAAATTAAACATCCTAACTTCTCACTCGCTATCACACCCAAGGTGGATCCATGAAATCTCAATCACTCAAGATGGATCCACGAAATCTCTAACGAAATAACATCAAATAGGAGGATTACCTTTACTCTCAATCAAAGTAAACATGGATTCAAATCTCATTCAATTCCTACAGCAAGAGTAACTTAACTATGAACAGTAACTTTAATGTTACTGTTCATCTTCTTTGTCACCGTAAGGGAGCACAGACAGCAAATCAAATCTTCACTAACTTCTCACGGAATACAGCCACAGTAAAAAAAAAACTTTTCATCTCCCAAACCTGATGCGAAATTCATCACAGCAAGTACTCCAATAATCAATCTTCCCTACAACTCTAGAGCTCTCCAAACAGGAAATCAACACTAACTACAGGACTCAAGAAGTAAGCTCACAGGAATCATTTTCCAACATCATCAACATTTTTTTTGTTTTTTTCACAGAAGCACAACAAAAACAAATTCATTTATTCAACATCCCCCCCCCCCCCTTCAATAAACATAACAGGTCCCATTTTATAGGGCATTCTCGGGAGGAAGAAAAGAAATAAGACAACAAAATAACTGAACTTCGAACCGCCGGTCCGTGGCGAGAGGAATCGTGTCCAGGAAAGCTCGGACATGTGTTGAAACTGCATAAGTTTTAGGGCGTTGTGGCTTGAGGACGGAAGCAACAAATGGAGGAGAATGCAATGGAAAATCTAAAGACTCATGTGGGTAATCGTGGAATAAAGTAAGATCGGCTGCGTTAAAAACCGGATTTTTGCCCCAAATGGAAGGCATCTCAAGTTCATACGCATTTTGCCCAATCCGCTTGACCACTTTAAATGGACCAGTTCTATGGTCAGCTAACTTCTTTACGGTACCCGAAGGTAACCGTTTCGGATTTAGCCGAACCATCACCAAGTCATCCACTTTGAAATTGGTAGCTCTTTTATGCTTGTTAGCTTGAGTTGCGTATAAATCATAAGTACAATGCAATTTCCGCTCAAATTTCATGCAAATCATGCAAATGCAAAGGATGAACTACTAACACGACTAGCTCCAAAAACCAAAGGTTTTAGATACTAAAAGCAACTCCTGATATAGGTACGTGATCATGAGGCTTGGAATGTGGCTCATAAAAGACTTCATCGCGCGGGCGATGAACATTCAAGTGAAAACCAGAGACATCAGTGATAAGATGTGTCAACATTATGTGTGAATTGTCTCTGCAAGTGTGGGTGATAAGATATAAAATCAACGAATCATTGAGTGCACCCTCAAACTCGACTATGCAACTAAGGATAGATACATCCCAAATGTGTGGTGAACCCATATGTGGCTCATCTGGGGGTTCACCGGGAGGGGTATAATGAAATTCGTCACAAATACGAGGAGTACCGGTATAGGCTCCAATAACATATGGTGTGCTCTCATATAAACAATAATGCACGTGAAGGGTGACAATCGTAATAAACTTACTAGGGGAGGTGAGGCATCAGGAGGCTCACCAGGTGGGACATATGAAAACTCATCACGAATACGATGGTCCTCAAAGTGATGATCGTACTCACTGAAAATATGACGCGACTCTTGAATGAGCTGAGTAGGCGGTAGGTCACATAACTTATCTAGAGTGCGAGTGACCAGATGTCTACGATCAAGCTTCACCATATGAATATCATACTCAAAACCATCTTTTTGGAGCACTAGTGACATCAAGGGCGACAATGGAGCAGGTATCCATGTCTTGGAATTCATAAGGGTATTACTCATAGGTATCTCAGCTAATACATGGACGAGGTGGTTCATCTGGAGGCTCAGTAGGAGGATCGTCAAAGATCCCATCAGTAGAGTGATGGTCCTCCAGAAGTAAACCATCAGAAGGGGTTGTGCTCCCTGAAAAGGGAGAGGTGACAACCTCGAGATCACTACAAAACTCTCGGCTCTCAATCGTGATGTGACTCGATGCGTTATCGGGTGAAGCGTGCGAAAATTCTTCACTTAATAGGGAATCTAGAATCTCGGGTGAAGTATGTGAAAAGTCTCCACTCAATGTAGATATAGTCTATATGGTGGTCTCACTAAGTGGGGCAGACTCTCGTGGGGGTTGACTTCACACATCTCGTACTAGAATATCAGGCAGAGTGGGTGAAGTTTCTCTGCCTTGGGAAGAGGAGTGCTCTCGTCGACCCTTAATGGACACCATCATGTTCGTTTTCGGAACACTAACATGATCATAACGTGTAATGTAATCTTGACGAGGGTGACCTCTACAAGATTCTTGAGGGTAATCGTTATGATCGTTCATAACATGATCATGTCGTGCTCGTGGTTGGACGTGAGTCCTACGAACGTGTGGGGGTGGTCGCGCATATAACGACTCAGTTTCCTCATATAAAGGTGACGTGTAGTATCGGTAACTAGAGTGATACTGAACTCTACCCTCATAATATGGTGTCGAAGGATCAACAGGATCCATAAAAACGTCGACAATCATCATATTGATCGTCTCTAGTATAAGGTGATCGTATCGGCGGATCAACACGATCCCTGGAAGTGATGTACTGTGATGAAGGATAATCATCGAAGTATAGTAAAGATCTCCTTGATGGGGCTCCATGGGAGTGGGTGTAAATGGATTCGCAATCCTCAAATAAAGGATTTCTCCAAAATGTAGACCTTTCTAGGTAGTGGTGTGGGGTTTCGTGATGGGGTCTAATGGAATGTCAATCTCGAATGGGAGGTGACATTGAATCTCGAGGGGGTACTTCTAGACTATTCATCCTGCCACTAAGGTTTTTAAATCCTTCTCGCACTTGATAGACACTCTCGGTTAACGTTGTCATTTGGTGGGCGAAGGGTAGAAACCACGGGGTTGGCTCAGTACCTTCGTCTCCATGACTCAGGTGACCACGTTCAACTGGACGCATCTCAGAATTTAAAATGCAAATGTATGAGTATGCTATTTTTTTAACCCTTTTTTTGACAATATATAAAAAAATATGCTATGCGAGGTTTCTAATCTACGCAGGGTGGATTTCGAAACTTAGAAAAATTTTGGAACCTAGCTCTGATACCAAATTGATGCAGGACGGCGCGTAGGGTTTGCGCGTCTGTCGGCTCTTTCTAGGAAAATCCTAAATGCATGCAATTGAAAATTGAAATTTAAGCGGACGTCGCACGACTTTAAGAAATTAAGCAACTAAATTTTTATAAAGCACAAAAATTACTATTTTGTTTAAAATGGATTTTCTTGAAAAATGATTCGATTCTAAATCCGGGGAAGGAAGTTCACAACTTTCGTTCCGTTCCCCTTGTTGTGACAAACGAAAATCGTGAACTCTAAATACGTTTCCGTTTGGAGTTTTCGACGTAGCGTTCGCTGATAAAATCCGGGCGAAAATCCAACAATGAATCTAATATCCTAAAGAGAAAATTTAGATGCACACAAAGGAAGAGAAAGAAACAAATTACCCACAGAAAGAGGCGTCTTTCCGCAATCGAAGTCGACGGCGATCCCGCGAGGAATTCCTCGTCACCTTCGATCTCCCACTCCGAGGTCGGCCGCTATCGCACAAGGGCACCACGGAATAAATTCACTCACTCTCACACTAAGTGGTTCCACGGAATCTCAAACACTCACTAGTGTAGGGAGGCCACAAATTAAACACCCTAACTTCTCACTCGCTATCACACCCAAGGTGGATCCACGAAATCTCAATCACTCAAGATGGATCCACGAAATCTCTAACGAAATAACATCAAACAGGAGGATTACCTTTACTCTCAATCAAAGTAGCAAACATGGATTCAAATCTCATTCAATTCCTACAGCAAGAGTAACTTAACTATGAACAGTAACTTTAATGTTACTGTTCACCTTCTTTGTCACCGTAAGGGAGCACAGACAGCAAATCAAATCTTCACTAACTTCTCACGAAAAACAGCCACAGCAAAAAAAAAACTTTTCATCTCCCAAACCTGATGCGAAATTCATCACAACAAGTACTCCAATAATCAATCTTCCCTACAACTCTGGAGCTCTCCAAACAGGAAATCTACACTAACCACAGGACTCAAGAAGTAAGCTCACAGGAATCATTTTCCAACATCATCAACATTTTTTTTTGTTTTATTCACGGAAGCACAACAAAAACAAATTCATCTATTCAACATCCCCCCCCCCCCCCCCCCCCCTTCAATAAACATAACAGATCCCCTTTTTATAGGGCATTCTCGGGAGGAAGAAAAGAAATAAGACAACAAAATAACTGAACTCCAAATCGCCGGTCCGTGGCGAGAGGAATTGTGTCCAGGAAAGCTCGGACAGGTGCTGAAACTGCAGAAGTTGAGGGCGTCGTGGCTTGAGGGCGGAAGCCGCGCGGGAGTGGTGCAGCGCCAAAGTCGGAGGAGGTGCGGCTGGGGGCTGGAAAACCGAACCCTAGATGTGCGCCATGGCAGAACCAGGAACTTGGGAAGAAGAACAGTGTTCCGCTGGAGCTGTAGGAAAATTAAACCGTGGCTTGGCTTTTAGTTTCATTTTGGAGCAGGGTTGGACTATTTCCTATTCTTCTTGGGTCGGGGTTTGAAGTCTTAATGGGCCCTCTGTGGAGAAATGAACTTATAGATATATGCATATATATAGATATATATTGATATGTTATATATATATATATATTTTCATGCTTAATTTTCAAAACACATAAATGACAAACATAAAATGTCAAAACAAACAAAAATGGCACAAATAAAACATGCAACGCTCAGGGTCGGTAGATGTCCGGTCGGGTGCGGCATCGGGCACTTTTGCGTCGACCTGATCTGGGTTGGTCTCCGCCAATTACGATGTTCTGATAAAGCATTTTTCAATCTGAAAAAGTTATTACACATCGTACATCTCATGTCTGAGGAGCAGGTTTGTGTCTTTTTATAGTTAATTTTAAAGTTCGTTATGATCACTTTAACGTCATGAACTTATATTTATGATATATTTGCTTGTGTAGGTGATGAAGTGGATGGAGGACTTGAATATGGTGATGTGTTCTGATGCCGGTGCACAGTCTTCCCCCACAGGAGGCGAGAGAAAGTTTTTAAACCCAATTCCTTTACGGTAGAAGAAGATGAGACTACCCCAGAGCATAGCACAATCATCACCTCCACCAGTTTCCACCGCACCTTCTACTACTGCAGTTCCCGACCCCTCTTCTTTTGTAGATTAATTGACAGCTTTAGAGCCGAGAATTAATGCTTGTTTTGATGATACAGTAGCATATATTAGTAAGGTAGATAATAAAGTAGATGCAGTAAGTGCACATTTTAACGAGTACATTCATAGGCCGCAACCATCAGCACCACCCCCTGCAAGTGTTTCGCTAAAGGTCATTACAATAAAGGGCGATTTACGGTCAGTAGGAATCAAATACTTCTTAATTCATATTACTCGCTTCTTCATTTTGAGATATGAAAAAAGGGATCACACCGCACGTAAATATATATGCAGGTGTCTTCTAAGAACACGGAATCTAACACAGGTAGCTATATATATAGCTAGCAGTAAGATTGACCGACACTAATACTCCGTTTGGCATGGCGGTGGTGGACGGGAACCTGCATCCTCGTTCATAAACGCCCGACCTCACCTAAAGAACTTCATCCACTTTTATGTTCAAAACTAGTTTTCTGTTCTTGGTGGCAGTTATCATGCCAAACATACATTCTATGAATGTGGTGTTTTTGTCCAAACTCACCGGAGCAAAAATGTCATGCCAAACAGAGTCTTAGGCTTTGTTTGGGGCAATTGATGCTAATGAAAAAATTACTGATCAAATAGAGCTGTTAGAATAAAACCGTCAAAAAATAGTGATGAAAAAACTGCAGACTGTTTGGAAAATTTGTGCTGTGTTGATCGAATAGATTTTTTTCAATTAAATTGTTTGGTTGAACAGCTGTTTGAAGTGTGTTTCTTCTAAAACAAAAACAAACATGACACCGTGCAGGGGGAGATGCGTCGCGTGAAGGAAGGGGGCGGCTTGAATCGATTTCACGCTTAGGATCGGGAAGAGGAGAGAAGAGGCGAGAGGGCACGGGAGCGCAAAAAAAAAAGAGATCGGGTGAAAATCGATTTCACGAGAGCAAAAAGCTAGAGGTGGCGAGATTTTCAAATAGACCCTAAAATGTGGCTTTAGAAAACAGGATTCCAGAAAAGCAATGCAGACAAACATTTATTTATCAGCGTTGGCGGTTGGAATATAGCTTTTCCAGCCGCCATATTTATCAGCGTTGACGGTTAGAATATAGCTTTTCCAGCCGCCGGAGCTGTCCCAAACAGAGCCTTAATAACTATCAAAACATTTTACTGTTTTCTAATGATTTTGTTGATTCATGATATGCCCGGCCTGACTTCGATCTCAACATTATCCTAAATACATAAAATGGAAGTAGCTTCGATGATGAGTAGACGAAATTATTATTTCGTAGTGATACAAATAAAATAGGTCACAAGACATCTAAGTTCCACAAGAAGAGAAAATTGCATAAGATAGCTTATTCAATTGACTGTTAAGATTTGCTTCCATCCTTTGTACTAAGAAGAAGTTGTTTCCTTTGTAGGAATCTTCTTCAGTGAGAAAATTGTGTTTTGCCGTCTCTTTGCTTAGTGTAATGATTGGCGATGGGTGATTAGCGGCAAGCCGTTAATAACCGAGTTATACATGCATTAGGCTAATTACATTCATGCTTATTTGTTGTCATGTAGATGCCAAAATTTACAACATAGTTATCGTTAGTCATCATGCGGTGTAATAATGCTCTGTTTGTTTCGGTGATGGCGTTAGAAATGAGAGCGGTGGGAATGGAGGGAGGAGGCAGTTTTTGCGTTGAATGCTAAAAATGACATTTCAGAGCGTTGGGAAGGGAGAAAAGAGTTTTACCAAACAGATTTTTTCAACGTTGGAGTTTTTTCCCCACCGCAAAAGAATAAAAAACGCCGAAACAAACTGAGCCTAAGACTATTACTCCGGCAAGTAGATGATGTGTTGTGTCTATTTTTTCATGTAATCATTATGATTTAAATATACTTAAAAATGATTGAATAAGAGCAAGGTGTTGAGAAATTAGGTGCATGCCGGCAACAACACACATGGAAACTCGGCCATTAGGCTCCGAGATCCCCTAAAAAAATAATTGTCAAAATATCAAAAATGTAATGAACTGTGCCAAAAATGTTCACCACGAACGGATTCGAAACAACACCTAAAACTTCTGGCATCAAAGGCGAACGAAGAAGGATGATGAGGTCCGAAAACACGCCTCGACCAATAAAATAAACTGGAGACGACGAAAACCGGCGCTTGGTGATTCACTCGATGGCGCCAAGCCACTTGGAGAAGTTTTCAAACTCGGTGTAATCGCTCTCGGAGATCATGGTCTTATACCATGCCCTTCCAGCAGCCTTGATCTTAGCAGCCTCCTCCTGCGTTTGCACACAGAAGTTTGTTACTCTCTACAGTCAGGAAGAAAGTGTGCAAACAGAAGTTTGTTACTTTCTACAGTCAGGAAGAAAGTAAACGAATGAATAAACATTTGCTACCATATCATGAGCACAAATTCAAATCACATTAAACTTTGCAATAGAAATAATCAAAATAATAGAAATTTCGTATAGGTTTGCGGAGCTATGGAAGTGTTTTAACTGAAAATTTTGGCCAAAAACGAGCAAAACGTGTGAGCCGGGATGCGCATGCACTTCAAACCATGAATATATCCCGACATATCGAACGCAATGAGATAAAAACGCAATGGAATAAGGCAGGAATACACTTGTCAGTGCATCTCTATTGCAAATTCTTTACTGTACAAATAATTTGAATATTTGTCTTCCCTTAGGAAAGCTAAGATATTTTAGAAAGGACGGCCCGGTGCACAAAGCATCCCCGCGCAACGAGGGTCCGGGAAAGAATCTCACCACAAGGGTGAAATGTACGCAAACCCTACCCTACATTTTTGCAAGAGGCTGCAAAAATATCTTCACCAAAATCATCATTATCCTCCACCTAATTATATGGGGTCAAATTTAGGGATCCCCTTTGTTGTTGTTGGTATTTTGGCAAAATAATATCATAGTGACCTTTGATGTAGCCATTTTCTACTAATATTTTATGTTAACTTTAAATAGCCACCTTAACAATGCATCTATAACCTTCATTCTACATGTAAACATATCTTTATTAGCTTGTACTCCACAATCCCTCCAATATAATCATTTCACTCTAGCTTTTTTCACATATTCTTCTTAACAATTACATTTTTAAATCCACAAAATACAATTGCCATCATTGATATTTCAAAATTTTATGCTGCAATCTCAATGACAGTCGATCACTAATAGTATTTATGCACTTCCCATTTCTAATTAATCGGCATCTAACTCCAAAGGCTATTATTCATGCGCAAAGATCTCACTTTCACTTTCTTCAAACAATATTAGGTAAAAACAAATAATTTCACACTCACTAAATTTTGTAAAAACTAATAGTTTCAATCTCAATGGCAGTCAATCATTCAACATGGTTAAGAATGATGTAAGAAATCTTTTTTTTTTATTTGCGCAAACAACTATAGAAGGGCAGAAACATGAGATGCTGGTAAAAATCAGGCGAAAAATAGTCAGCAGGACAGCTTTAAAGCGTAAAATGACTATAAAAATATTCAGAAATCATGCAAAAGTAGTAAATATAACGGTTCATTGTAAAAAAAATTTAGAAGCAAGAGTAAATGAGGTTACCTTGGAAAGAGCACTCCTCTTCTTGCCAAGCTTCTCCTGTTTGGTCTTCAATCTCTGCTTCTCAGCAAGCAGTGCCATCCTCTTTGCTGTCTTGGCATATGAATTCAGCTTGAGCATGGTGTGAAGATTCTTCAATGGATTTTTTTTCAGTTTCTTCCTACTGACTTCCTTGTTGATGGGCTTCACAACGGACTGCACCTCATCAGAATTGATGATCCTACTAAGATCAGCATTGGCCATCTTCGGTCTTGGTAGAATGTATCCCTTTTTCAGCTCTGATGGAGTCTCAAAGGTACCAAACACCTTATCCAGCTTACCAAAAGCAGATTTTGTCCAGACGATAAACCTACCCAGATGACCGCCGGGAGCAAGCTTCAGAAGATTCAGGCGATCAACATGAGCAGTGTCAACTCCTGGGAGATTCCTGAAGGCCTTTACAATCTTTGAACCCTCGGATCCATAGACGATCAAAGGACCCTTGCGAGAGATGTAGCGACGGTTGCGCATCTTGCCCTTCCCGGGGCGGATCCCATTTGAATCCTTGGCTTTCACGGCGTCATCGTAGGCCCCAATCTGCTTGAGGATCTTAATAGCGGAGGAAGTTTTCTCGATGGATTCAACGGAGTCGGAGAGAACGAGTGGAAGCTCGGGGACAGAGTCGATGCGGTGGCCACGGGAGAGGACGAGGGAAGGAACAGCGGAAGCAGCTAGAGCAGAGACAACGGCGTAGCGGCGCTGGTTGATGTTGACGCGGCGGTGCCAGCGGCGCCATATCTTGGTCGGTCCAAACATGCGGCCACCGCGACACATGTTTCCGAAGGCACCCTGGCCGGCGCGGTGGGTGCCGCCGCCGGGAACGCGAGGTATACGGGAGACCGCGCGACCAGTGCCCCACGACTCAGCCGAGGTTTGATGTCCAGCACGCTTGGAGACGGCGTAAGGCTGCCGTTTGTTGCGTGAGAGGTTGTCATGGACAAAACGGACGACGTCGGGGCGGATAGCCGCGCACAGCACGTCGGGTAGAGGGACAGTGGAGACCACACCGGCGGCCATGTCGCCGTCGAGGACCTGGACAGAGACCAACGGGCGCGTGATGGGCTTGGAGGCGGCCATTGAGGCCTGTCACCGGGTGGATCTATGATACGAACCCCAAGCATCGCTGCCCATTCCCAACGCCAGTCCACCTCCCCCAAGGCAGAACCACCACCACCCGAAGCACCACTCAAAATGGCTTATGTTTTCAGTAAATGTTATTTATCACGGCTTATGTTTTCCATATGGCATTAAGTGTTTGTTTGAGGCTATATATTACCTCCCGTGAAATGTAATCAGTACGCAAGATTTAATCAAATATCTTCCTTCCCTTTCTCTTATATCTCCCCTGTTTTGTATCTTCCGCTGGTCCTCTTCCAACCGGAAGACACCCTCCATCTCCGCTCCGGCTACCACCAAGTCCGTATGGCACCCACCGACATTCCCAAAACAGCATTCCGCTCACATCACGGCCATTATGAATTTTTGGTCATGCCATTCGGCCTCACCAACGCCCCTTCAACCTTCCAAAGTCTCATGAACCGCATCTTTGCCCCTCATTTACGAAAATTTATTCTTGTTTTTTTTGATGATATTATGATATACAGCTCTTCATGGGACGACCATCTCCGTCATCTCCGTATCACCTTTCAGCTGCTCCGCCAACATAAACTTTTTCTAAAAACATCAAAATGCTCCTTCGGCACTACGTCCGTGGATTATCTTGGTCATATAATCTCCCACCATGGCGTGCGGGTTGATAATGGCAAAGTCCAGAATGTCCAGTCTTGGCCCCGCCCTCTCTCCCTGAAGACCTTACGAGGCTTCCTTGGCCTCACGGGATACTACCGCCGCTTTATTCAAGGGTACGGCTCTCTCGCAAAACCCCTTACCGAGCTACTCAAGCATACCACCTTTCAATGGTCGGCCCAAGCGGAAACAGCTTTTCTCTCCCTCAAACATGCCTTAAGCCACGCCCCCGTCCTCGCATTACCTGATTTTTCCAAGGAGTTCACTATTGAAACAGATGCTTCTAACGCCGGCGTTGGTGCTGTCCTCACCCAAGAATCACATCCGATTGCTTACTTTAGCAAAGCTTTGGGGCCCCGCAACCTTGCATTATCGGCTTATGAAAAGGAAATGCTCGCCATTGTTTGGGCGGTCTCTAAATGGCGCGCGTATCTTCTTGGTCGCAACTTCGTTATCAAAACTGATCACCAGAGTTTAAAACACCTCCTTGAGCAACGCGTGTCCACCCCCGCGCAACAACGTTATCTTGCAAAACTCATGGGCTTCGACTACACCATCACCTACAAAAGTGGCAAGGACAACATAGCTGCGGATGCCCTCTCACGCATTCCGAATGCTCCCACCAGCTCTCTCCATGCCATCGTGACATTCTCGTCCGATCTCCTCCAACAAATTCGGCGTTCTTGGGACAACGATCCCGCCATCCAGCAGCTCATTCGACAACTTGAAGTGGACCCGGCCACTCACCCCCACTATTCATGGACCAACAATCATCTACGCCGCAAGGGGAGACTTGTTATCGGGGACGATCCTGCCACTCGCAACACCATCATCAAGTTATACCATGACAGCCCCGCCGGCGGCCACTCCGGCATTCGCCCAACAGTCCATCGTCTCCGCCAATTATTCTATTGGAAAAATCTCAAGACATCAGTCCATGAATATATTCAGCGCTGTAAGGTTTGCCAACAATGCAAACATGTTTGTTCGCCACCTGCCGGGTTGCTCCAACCCTTACCGATTCCGGACCGCGTGTGGCAAGACATCTCCATGGATTTTATTGAAGGCCTTCCCCTCTCCCATGGCAAGGACGTCATCTTGGTTGTGGTCGACCGCCTCAGCAAATACGCACATTTCATTGCTCTTCGCCACCCCTATACGGCACTCATGGTGGCACAAGCCTTCATGGATTCTATCTTCCGTCTCCATGGCATGCCTTCCTCCATCGTCAGCGACCGTGACCCTATCTTTTTGAGCTCATGTTGGCAAGAATACTTCAGGTTACACAATGTTGAACTCCACACCTCCACCGCCTATCATCCCCAGTCCGATGGACAAACCGAGGTGGTCAACCGTTGCCTTGAAGGCTACCTCCGTTGCATGATTTTTGACAACCTGGCGCACTGGGCGAAGTGGCTTCCTCTTGCCGAATGGTGGTATAATACAACATTTCATAGTGCTATCCATACCACACCCTACGAGGTCCTTTACGGCCAACCACCACCAATACATCTACCCTATTTAGAGCACTCCTCCATTGTCGACACCGTGGATCGCTCTCTCCAGGCCCGCGAACGCACTCTCACATCCCTTAAGCATCACCTCCAGCAGGCCCAAAACCGGATGAAGCAGCAAGCCGACCGCCACCAATCGGAACGTGAATACCATACTGGCTCATGGGTCTATGTCCGTCTTCAACCGTACCGCCAAACTAGTCTTCGCCCGCATGCCAACCAGAAGCTGGCGCCACGCTACTTTGGTCCCTTCCGCATTTTACAGCGCATTGGCCCAGTCGCATACAAGCTCCTCCTCCCCGACGGATGTCGCCTCCACCATACATTTCACGTGTCTCAACTCAAAGCACATATTGGTGACGCCCCAAACCCCGTCGCCCTGCCCCCCATGGTCTCGGAAGAAGGCTATCCCTTGGTCAACCCTGAGCGTGTCCTTGATCGCCGCCTCGTACAACGCCGCGGCAAGCCCGCCACTCAGCTCCTTATTCAATGGAGCCACTCTCCGCCGGAAGACGCCACCTGGGAGTTCCTGTTTGACCTCCGTCGTCGCTTCCCTAAATTTTCTCCTTGAGGACAAGGAGGTTTTTCGGGACGGGGCAATGATACGAACACGAAGCATCACTGCCCATTCCCAACGCCAGTCCACCTCCCCCAAGGAAGAACCACCACCGCCCGAAGCACCACTCCATTTATGGCTTATGTTTTCAGTAAATGTTATTTATTATGGCTTATGTTTTCCATATGGCATTAAGTGTTTGTTTGAGGCTATATATTACCTCCCGTGAAATGTAATCGGTACGCAAGATTTAATCAAATATCTTCCTTCCCTTTCTCTTATATCTCCCCTGTTTTGTATCTTCCGCTGGTCCTCTTCCAACCGGAAGACACCCTCCATCTCCGCTCCGGCTACCACCAAGTCAGTATGGCACCCGCCGACATTCCCAAAACAGCATTCCGCTCACATCACGGCCATTATGAATTTTTGGTCATGCCATTCGGCCTCACCAACGCCCCTTCAACCTTCCAAAGTCTCATGAACCGCATCTTTGCCCCTCATTTACGAAAATTTATTCTTGTTTTTTTTGATGATATTATGATATACAGCTCTTCATGGGACGACCATCTCCGTCATCTCCGTATCACCTTTCAGCTGCTCCGCCAACATAAACTTTTTCTAAAAACATCTAAATGCTCTTTCGGCACTACGTCCGTGGATTATCTTGGTCATATAATCTCCCACCATGGCGTGCAGGTTGATAATGGCAAAGTCCAGGATGTCCAGTCTTGGCCCCGCCCTCTCTCCCTGAAGACCTTACGAGGCTTCCTTGGCCTCACGGGATACTACCGCCGCTTTATTCAAGGGTACGGCTCTCTCGCAAAACCCCTTACCGAGCTACTCAAGCATACCACCTTTCAATGGTCGGCCCAAGAGGAAACAACTTTTCTCTCCCTCAAACATGCCTTAAGCGACGCCCCCGTCCTCGCATTACCTGATTTTTCCAAGGAGTTCACTATTGAAACAGATGCTTCTAACGCCGGCGTTGGTGCTGTCCTCACCCAAGAATCACATCCGATTGCTTACTTTAGCAAAGCTTTGGGGCCCCGCAACCTTGCATTATCGGCTTATGAAAAGGAAATGCTCGCCATTGTTTGGGCGGTCTCTAAATGGCGCGCGTATCTTCTTGGTCGCCACTTCGTTATCAAAACTGATCACCAGAGTTTAAAACACCTCCTTGAGCAACGCGTGTCCACCCCCGCGCAACAACGTTATCTTGCAAAACTCATGGGCTTCGACTACACCATCACCTACAAAAGTGGCAAGGACAACATAGCTGCGGATGCCCTCTCACGCATTCCGAATGCTCCCACCAGCTCTCTCCATGCCATCGTGACATTCTCGTCCGATCTCCTCCAACAAATTCGGCGTTCTTGGGACAACGATCCCGCCATCCAGCAGCTCATTCGACAACTTGAAGTGGACCCGGCCACTCACCCCCACTATTCATGGACCAACAATCATCTACGCCGCAAGGGGAGACTTGTTATCGGGGACGATCCTGCCACTCGCAACACCATCATCAAGTTATACCATGACAGCCCCGCCGGCGGCCACTCCGGCATTCGCCCAACAGTCCATCGTCTCCGCCAATTATTCTATTGGAAAAATCTCAAGACATCAGTCCATGAATATATTCAGCGCTGTAAGGTTTGCCAACAATGCAAACATGTTTGTTCGCCACCTGCCGGGTTGCTCCAACCCTTACCGATTCCGGACCGCGTGTGGCAAGACATCTCCATGGATTTTATTGAAGGCCTTCCCCTCTCCCATGGCAAGGACGTCATCTTGGTTGTGGTCGACCGCCTCAGCAAATACGCACATTTCATTGCTCTTCGCCACCCCTATACGGCACTCATGGTAGCACAAGCCTTCATGGATTCTATCTTCCGTCTCCATGGCATGCCTTCCTCCATCGTCAGCGACCGTGACCCTGTCTTTTTGAGCTCATGTTGGCAAGAATACTTCAGGTTACACAATGTTGAACTCCACACCTCCACCGCCTATCATCCCCAGTCCGATGGACAAACCGAGGTGGTCAACCGTTGCCTTGAAGGCTACCTCCGTTGCATGACTTTTGACAACCCGGCGCACTGGGCGAAGTGGCTTCCTCTTGCCGAATGGTGGTATAATACAACATTTCATAGTGCTATCCATACCACACCCTACGAGATCCTTTACGGCCAACCACCACCAATACATCTACCCTATTTAGAGCACTCCTCCATTGTCGACACCGTGGATCGCTCTCTCCAGGCCCGCGAACGCACTCTCACATCCCTTAAGCAGCACCTCCAGCAGGCCCAAAACTGGATGAAGCAGCAAGCCGACCGCCACCGATCGGAACGTGAATACCATACTGGCTCATGGGTCTATGTCCGTCTTCAACCGTACCGCCAAACTAGTCTCCCCCCGCATGCCAACCAGAAGCTGGCGCCACGCTACTTTGGTCCCTTCCGCATTTTACAGCGCATTGGCCCGGTCGCATACAAGCTCCTCCTCCCCGACGGATGTCGCCTCCACCATACATTTCACGTGTCTCAACTCAAAGAACATATTGGTGACGCCCCAAACCCCGTCGCCCTGCCTCCCATGGTCTCGGAAGAAGGCTATCCCTTGGTCAACCCTGAGCGTGTCCTTGATCGCCGCCTCGTACAACGCCGCGGCAAGCCCGCCACTCAGCTCCTTATTCAATGGAGCCACTCTCCGCCGGAAGACGCCACCTGGGAGTTCCTGTTTGACCTCCGTCGTCGCTTCCCTAACTTTTCTCCTTGAGGACAAGGAGGTTTTTCGGGACGGGGCAATGATACGAACCCGAAGCATCGCTGCCCATTCCCAACGCCAGTCCACCTCCCCCAAGGCAGAACCACCACCACCCGAAGCACCACTCCATTTATGGCTTATGTTTTCAGTAAATGTTATTTATTATGGCTTATGTTTTCCATATGGCATTAAGTGTTTGTTTGAGGCTATTGTTGACGCCAGGAAAATCCTGACCTCAAGATTCGGATCAATGCAGCCCGAGGTTACTGATCCTGCGGTCCAACTCCACGGCTCTGATAGCTAAAATAGGAGAGAGAAAATGACTAAGCACACCCCAGGTGCTCCAGCAGGGAGGTCCCACCACATACCCGGAAGTTTGGGAGAAACTTCCCCTCCGCAACCAAAAGCTGGGCGAGGTACTAGACGGGCATGGATTTGGCGAGTATCCAACTTGGGGGGACCTCGACCACTTCCAAAAGTGCCATTTCTAGTACCCCTGGGGGTCTATTTATAGAGAAATCCTAGGGGGGGAGGGGGGGGGGGGGGGTACAGGCGAGTATACTGCCTCTGCTCGCGAGTTACAAGGGCTACTCGCCCATACTCGCGAGATACTCGCCCATACTCGCGAGATACTCGCCCAAACTCGCCTCTGCTCACCCCTTGCTCGCCATACTCGCCCCTTGCTCGCCATACTCGCCCCTTGCTCGCCATACTCGCCTCTTGCTCACCCCTTGCTCGCCATACTCGCCTCTTGCTCACCCCTTGCTCGCCATACTCGCCCCTTGCTCGCAATACTCGCCCCTTGCTCGCCATACTCGCCTCTTGCTCGCCCAGCTTGCCTCTTGCTCGCCGTACTCGCCCCTTGCTCGCCATACTCGCCTCTTGCTCGCCCAGCTCGCCTCTTGCTCCTGCTGGCTGAGTTGCCTTGTGTCTTGGACTGCCGGCTTCTGTGCTGACCCTTTGACCTTGACTTCAGCCTACGTGGCTTTGAATGGGCCTACCTCGGAGAATGAGGGTTGTACACAATCCCCGCTCTTTGCGAGTAATGTAGTTGCTCGAAAAGAATCATCCAACCCTTATTCGACGAGCTGTCTTTCTGGCGAGAAAAGTCGACACCTCACAGGAGCCGAGCTCAACAGGAGGCAGATACAAGGTCGACACCTTCTAGGAGTCGAGCTCAACTAGAGGTGGAGAGAAGGTCGACACCTTCTAGGAGCCGAGCTCAACTAGAGGTGGAGAGAAGGTCGACACCTTCTAGGAGCCGAGTTCAACTAGAGGTGGAGAGAAGGTCGACACCTTCTAGGAGCCGAGCTCAACTAGAGGTGAAGAGAAGGTCGACACCTCGCAGGAGCCGAGCTCAACCGGGGGGTGGATACAAGGTCGACACCTTCTAGAGCCGAGCTCAACTAGAGGCGGAAAGAAGGTCGACACCTTCTAGGAGCCGTGCTCAACTAGAGGTGGAGAGAAGGTCGACACCTTCTAGGAGCCGAGCTCAACTAGAGGTGGAGAGAAGGTCGACACCTTCTAGGAGCCGAGCTCAACTAGAGGTGGAGAGAAGGTCGACACCTTCTAGGAGCCGAGCTCAACTAGAGGTGGATACAAGGTCGACACCTTCTAGGAGCCGAGCTCAACTAGAGGCGGAAAGAAGGTCGACACCTCACAGGAGCCGAGCTCAACTGGGGGTGGATACAAGGTCGACACCTTCTAGGAGCCGAGCTCAACTAGAGGCGGAAAGAAGGTCGACACCTTCTAGGAGCCGAGCTCAACTGGAGGTGGATACAAGGTCGACACCTTCTAGGAGCCGTGCTCAACTAGAGGTGGAGAGAAGGTCGACACCTCGCAGGAGCCGAGCTCAACTGGAGTCGGATACAAGGTCGACACCTTCTAGGAGCCGAGCTCAACTAGAGGTGGAGAGAAGGTCGACACCTCACAGGAGCCGAGCTCAACTGGGGGTGGATACAAGGTCGACACCTTCTAGGAGCCGAGCTCAACTAGAGGCGGAAAGAAGGTCGACACCTTCTAGGAGCCGAGCTCAACTAGAGGTGCAGAGAAGGTCGACACCTTCTAGGAGCCGAGCTCAACTAGAGGTGGATACAAGGTCGACACCTTCTAGGAGCCGAGCTCAACTAGAGGTGGAGAGATGGTCGACACTTCACAGGAGCCGAGCTCAACTGGAGGTGGATACAAGGTCGACACCTTCTAAGAGCCGTGCTCAACTAGAGGTGGAGAGAAGGTCGACACCTCGCAGGAGCCGAGCTCAACTGGAGGCGGATACAAGGTCGACACCTTCTAGGAGCCGAGCTCAATTAGAGGCGGAGAGAAGGTCGACACCTTCTAGGAGCCGAGCTCAACTAGAGGTGGAGAGGTCCAAGGGGACAAAACATCCCGAGGCCTCCATCCTATTGCGTTTGCTAAATGCTGGTCGGTCAAATCGATCATCTCTTCGTCAAGCTGGGGGGTTGGCGTCCGGACTCTCCTCTGATAACCTCTCCAGCCGGATGGGAAGTGCAGTCAGGGGGTAACTCGGCCAACGTGCAAGGGGGGAGCTGATCTCGACCGTCAATGCAGAGGCTTGGTCTTAGGAGGACTCTCTACCGAGGCGCTATCCCACCACCCGACTTGGGTTTTTACGAGAGTCGAGTCGGAGACCTATCCCCCAATCGGTCACCAGGTTGCGGAAAAGTCTTCATACTATCACTCAACAATCAGAGGGGATTAACCGCACCAACCCATATGATTGGAATAAACTACAAGAGATATTAGGCTTTGTCGCAAGAGGTCAAATGACACCTTTATACAAGGGTCCCTCAGTCAGGTAAATCGATCATCGCTTCGACGAGTTGGGAGGTCGGCGTCCAGACTTTCTCCTGATAATCTCCCCAGTCGGATGAGAGATGCGGTCGGAGGGTAACTCGACCAACGTGCAAGGGGGGAGCTGATCTCGACCGTCAGTGCAGAGGCTTGGTATTAGGAGAACGCACTACCGAGGCACCGTCCCATCATCCGTTCTGGGTTTTACGAGAATCAAGTCGGAGGCTCGTTTCCCAACCTGTCGTGGAGATCGGTTTCACCTACTTCAAAAAGCTCTTGCCAGAAGAGAAAAACAACTCTCGTGGCCCATGTTTCAGGGGGCGAGGAATTTTTATTTAAATGGAATAAACACAAGGAGGGGGAGAATAGACCTTCCCGCTCAGGGATAGAACTTTTTCAGGTCATTGCCGCTCCAGGTATTCCCAAGCGATTCCCCTTCATGATTCTACAGGCGGTCTCTGCCAGTCTCGAATGCCTCTTGAACGATGAAAGATCCCTCCTAGTTCAGTTCGAGCTTCTCGATGACAAGTGATCTCCTTGTTGAGCCTTTAGGTACTTCTGAGCAGTTCTTCATCTCATAGAACACACCATGAAGGGGACTGACAGTCGGGGAGGTTCCAAAGGAACACACCATCCCCAGGTCTCCATCCCACTTGGGTGTTGAATGCCGACCCAACCTGTTTCACCTTATGAGTAAGACCCCTCATGGATCATAGCCGACGGAAGGAGATCATCGGTGATAAGAAGCTTGCAGAATACCAAGCTTGGAGACGTCATGAGTAAGCATCCTCGTGGAATATACGCCCTTGATGAAGATCATCGCGAGTAGGAACTCGCGGAACATCAGCTTTGAGACGTCACGAGTCAGCATCCTCGTGGAATATACGCCCTTGATGAAGATCATCGCGAGTAGGAACTCGCGGAACATCAGCTTTGAGACGTCACGAGTCAGCATCCTCGTGGAATATATGCCCTTGATGAAGATCATCGCGAGTAGGAACTCGCGGAACATCAGCTTTGAGACGTCACGAGTCAGCATCCTCGTGGAATGTAAGCCCTTGATGAAGATCATCGCGATTAGGAGGTCACCGAGCATCAACTTGGAGACCTCGCGAGTAGATTGTATGCTTTCCCTGGGTGGCGAACTCGTCATGAATCATCCTGTTTGTTAGTCAGACAAAAGCACTCACGGGCTTTACCAAAGCACCCGTCAGTATGATCATGTGTGGAAATCATTGACATTGAAGAAGGAGGAAACTGAGGGGAGGAGTGTCCCTTTTTACATAAGACCCCCTACGCAGAGGGTTCGGGGGTTCCGCTGCCCGGTCAGCGGACGGGGGTCAAGGGGGCAGCGCCCCTTGCGGGGTCGGGGGCAGCGCCCCTGGAAATTTTTTATTTTCCATACTCGCCAGACCTTGAAATCGCCCTTCAGGAACTCGCCACTCTTGAACTAGGCACCAGGTTCTCACAACCTTGCGAGTAGAGAACTCACCCTCGCGAGAGCGAGTATAGAAGAATCTTGCTCGCCTGCATGAAGTCACCTCATTTGATGCTGCTCGCCTATGGGCGAGTAAGGAAGAAGCTCGCCTATGGGCGAGTATTGAAGAAGCTCGCCTGCCTGCCTGCACGAAGTCACCTCATTTGATGCTGCTCGCCTATGGGCGAGTAAGGAAGAAGCTCGCCTATGGGCGAGTATTGAAGAAGCTCGCCTGCCTGCACGAAGTCACCTCATTTGATGCTGCTCGCCTATGGGCGAGTAAGGAAGAAGTTCGCCTATGGGCGAGTATTGAAGGAGCTCGCCTGCCTGCACGAAGTCGCCTATGCCGAGTAACAAGGAAGCTCGCCTATAGGCGAGTAGGGATGGCGAGTAAGGAAGGATCTCGCCACTACCCAGGAAGCTCGCCTCTCTTCCGAGTAAAGTCGCTGGTCTGAACTTATCTCTGGATCTCGCCTGTAGGAACTCGCCTAAGGCGAGTAGGGATCTCGCCATCTGGAACTCGGCTCTGGATCTCGCCATCTGGAACTCGCCTGCATGAAGTTGCCTCTGGAACTCGCCCAACTTGTCGAATGCTCGCGAGTTGCTGCCTTTGGCCTCCATCTCGCCACTTTAAGCCATGAAGCCTTCTCGCAAAAATTTCTTCCTCCGACTACGATCCACGCTCACCGCACCAAAGTGTTGACGCCAGGAAAATCCTGACCTCAAGATTCGGATCAATGCAGCCCGAGGTTACTGATCCTGCGGTCCAACTCCACGGCTCTGATAGCTAAAATAGGAGAGAGAAAATGACTAAGCACACCCCAGGTGCTCCAGCAGGGAGGTCCCACCACATACCCGGAAGTTTGGGAGAAACTTCCCCTCCGCAACCAAAAGCTGGGCGAGGTACTAGACGGGCATGGATTTGGCGAGTATCCAACTTGGGGGGACCTCGACCACTTCCAAAAGTGCCATTTCTAGTACCCCTGGGGGTCTATTTATAGAGAAATCCTAGGGGGGGAGGGGGGGGGGGGGGGGGTACAGGCGAGTATACTGCCTCTGCTCGCGAGTTACAAGGGCTACTCGCCCATACTCGCGAGATACTCGCCCATACTCGCGAGATACTCGCCCAAACTCGCCTCTGCTCACCCCTTGCTCGCCATACTCGCCCCTTGCTCGCCATACTCGCCCCTTGCTCGCCATACTCGCCTCTTGCTCACCCCTTGCTCGCCATACTCGCCTCTTGCTCACCCCTTGCTCGCCATACTCGCCCCTTGCTCGCCATACTCGCCCCTTGCTCGCCATACTCGCCCCTTGCTCGCCATACTCGCCTCTTGCTCGCCCAGCTCGCCTCTTGCTCGCCGTACTCGCCCCTTGCTCGCCATACTCGCCTCTTGCTCGCCCAGCTCGCCTCTTGCTCCTGCTGGCTGAGTTGCCTTGTGTCTTGGACTGCCGGCTTCTGTGCTGACCCTTTGACCTTGACTTCAGCCTACGTGGCTTTGAATGGGCCTACCTCGGAGAATGAGGGTTGTACAGCTATATATTACCTCCCGTGAAATGTAATCGGTACGCAAGATTTAATCAAATATCTTCCTTCCCTTTCTCTTATATCTCCCCTGTTTTGTATCTTCCGTTGGTCCTCTTCCAACCGGAAGACACCCTCCATCCTGCTCCGAGCGTCGCTTCTCTACTCGACCTCCAGCAGCGTTGCGGTCCCTATCAATCTAGGGCTAGGGCTTGGAGAGCGGACAGGCTAGAGAAGGATCCGGATCCCCTGGAGTTCTCAGGGGAACTCCAGGGGGTGGAGTTCGTGATTCGAGCCCGATTCGTGTTGAATCGTAAAAAGTGGTTAACACGAAAGTTGTAGATCTTCTCGAGACGAATAACTTTCATGTTGAACATTTTTTGATATGAAGTCGTTTAGGCCCCCGATTTGGACCCCGAAAAAACTGATTCCGAAAAATATTAATTTAATATTTTTCGGGGTCAGTTTTTTCGGGGTCCAAATCGGGGGCCTAAACGACTTCATATCAAAAAATGTTCAACATGAAAGTTATTCGTCTCGAGAAGATCTACAACTTTCGTGTTAACTACTTTTTACGATTCAACACGAATCGGGCTCGAATCACGAACTCCACCCCCTGGAGTTCCCCTAAGAACTCCATGGGGAAAAAATTACATGCGGGGGTGACCGGGTGATATATGAAAAATAGAATTTTTTTACAAATATTAATGAAATATTAATTAGAATTTTTTACAAATATTTTAATATCCTGCATAAAAAAATATTTTAAATATAATATCTGGTCGGATATCGGGCTTTGTTAAAATTCGATCAGATATCACGTTTTGTTGCCGGTCCGATAACAAATCGGATGGATATGATTTCACCCACACGATTCTCAATTAAGGGTCACGTACGTAAAAATTGCTCGAAAAATGGAGGCTAGAGAAATGGGTGGATCTAAGGGCCAGAGCAATGAATTTATATTTTTTATTATTATTTAAAATATGAGTAATTTTTAGCCTTAAAGTTTTTTTTTACTGAGCATTCTTCAATTAGAATGTTTTTGCACATTACACCTTAAATTTAATTTGATACTTTGCATCTCTCAAAGACTAATATTGATATTTTGCATCAAAAATATTCAATTAGAAAGGTGCAAAATGTCAATATTAAATCTTTTGAGAGGTGCAAAGTGCCTATATTAAATATTTAGAATGCAACGTGAAAAAACCTTTGAATTAGGTGTTTTAGGGTGTTTTTTAAGACAAATTTTTTTGGGTACGTATGCGCACCTCCCGCGCGAGCAGATCCACCGTAGGATCTCGCGATCAACGGTCAAGATCCTCTAATACTTCTCTAATACTTCTATAATACAGTGCAAATATTAATCTGCACCGTTGAATCTCGCGATCCTATGGTTGCAAGTGCACGCGCACCTCCCCGGGGGAGGTGCGCATACGTACCCAAAATCCTTTCTTTTTTAGAAGGTGTTTAGTGCTAAAGATTTTAGAATGTCTTTTCACATGCCCAATGAAATCCTTCTTAACTGTGTATCCCACAGAGTGGATCGTATCCTTCTTAACAATAA
Source organism: Dactylorhiza incarnata (assembly GCA_033032865.1). Taxonomy (NCBI): domain Eukaryota; kingdom Viridiplantae; phylum Streptophyta; class Magnoliopsida; order Asparagales; family Orchidaceae; genus Dactylorhiza; species Dactylorhiza incarnata. The sequence goes on from JAWHQI010000169.1 coordinate 2,805,094, forward strand.
GGATTTCTCATTAGCCATTGTATCCAAGCTGCAGAAAAATATACTCATATTCAGAGTTTTGTAAGGTCTTATACATTTACAACTTCTCCTTTTTAATGCTCCTCTCTCTCTCTCTCTCTCTCTCTCTCTCTCTCTCTCTCTCTCTCTCTCTCTCTCTCTCTCTCTCTCTCTCTCTCTCTCTCTCTCACACACACACACACACACACACACACACACACACACACACACGCGCGCGCAGGTTTCACAAGCCCAGCTACCTGAGCTTCCTCAACGGCAGCGACCTCCCAAACACCTTCTCCAGCTCACTGGCTTCAATCTTCAGATCATTCAGAAGCTCCATCTCTTCTTGGCCCAACCCTTTTATGAAGTTGTCCTTCACTTCCCTGATACCTTCAACAAGCTTCTCAAAAAGAGTCAGCTCGGCCTCCCCAGCCTTCACAACCTCTCCCTCGATTTCTTCGACTTCTCTGATAATGCTCTTCTCCCCTTCCTCCACCGTTTTCTCGAGCCTTTCCACCAAGGGAGGTTCGGGACCGCAAGTATTGTCCGTGGTGATGAAATTGGAGAAATCTTTTCCGACACTTTTTGCCGCGTTTTCAAGTTCGGGCACGATGGTTTCCGGCAATGTTGCGGCCCTCGTATACACCACTGCTCCTCCGTAGCCGTCCCACGCATCATTTCTACCACGATAATAGACGAATATGTAATCGTCGGGCTTATTCTCCACCTTAGATGACAAAATGTACCTGGAACAAACCCAAAAAAACTCCAATTTATATAGGTGAAACTGAAAGTAAGGGTTGGGAAACAGGCAAATCTCTAGTTTATTTAATTTTTGCAATGCACCCAGAAAACTGGAGAGATATCTGACAAATGTAAGTAACATGCATCTGTAAAAAGTTTATCATATATCTTCTCAACCATTTAAAAGAAATCCTGTTTATGACAATTAGTTATATTAAAACCGCAAAGTAACGGCCCATCTCCCTTGCAGCACAACCATTAACCTACATACTTTAGAGGGTTTTGCCTTTGGCATTGCCTAAAACAGCTAAAAAGCCAATTTTGAGTTAGAAGAGAAACTTTATTATGATGGCAGCATGAAAATATATTACAGTATATATGAAAAATGGGATGGATGAGGAGCGGGATGAAAGAAGAGGCAGACCAGTCATCTTGATAATGGAGGTAGTCATTATCATGATTGTAGAGGATCCCAGGCTGCGAAGGATCTTGAACAAATCTCTGCACAGCAGATCGGGTAAAGAAACCGCTGTCCGGAGTTCGTATCCTCCATGATATATTGCCAATGAGTCTCCCTGATTCGACGCGAAACTCATGCAACTGGCAATCAAATGCGTCAAAAGTTGGATTAAGGCCCCGTGTAATGTACCATTTCCCACTGAAATCCGAGAGATTGAATTTTTTCACAAGAGCGGATGGGCTGGGTACAGGAAACTCTCCAACATCACCCTTCCTAGGAACACATTTCTTCCTCGACACCGCACACTCGTTGAACTCATCCACCACATTGTTCTCGAACAAATTACCGCACGCTATCTGTAAAGATTCAAAAAGTAATAAAGAAGCCAAATCAGAGACAGCTCCACCATTCATATATTAGAAAGCCCACATCTATAAGAAATAATCCAAAATAGATAGGAAAATAAGAAAAGAAAGAACCTGACATTCAGTCTCATCAGGTCGATCGTTGCATGTCTGCAGACACGCAATATTTGCTGCGCATGATGGGTTACTAATGCACCTGGCTAGCTCCACCCTAAGAGCGAGGAGAAAATGAAAATTTACATATTTGGAATTGTTGTCATCGCTTCATCAAACTATAATACTGCAAATGCGATCAAATCTAGGATAACAGTTGGTAAAGAATAGGTGATCCTTGAGAAGCTAATTCCTCAAATATAAAGTGATGCCGTTCACAAATTTAAGGTAGAAAATCAAATGCGGCCATGAGGAAACAGACAAGGTAAATCAAATACCTGCATTCTTTAAGTAAACAAGCGCATGTTTTTAGGCTGTCAACTGCATTGGCTGACTGAACAGCCCATATTGATGATGTTAGCAATCCAACAATGACCACAACCTGTATTCGCTCCAACCCATTTACTATGTTCTGCTGAACTGCTGCTGGAAGATATAATTCCCTATCATCCTAGAGACGCGCCAGTTATAAAATACAGCTTACCATATGCATATATAGAGAAAGCCATAATCACACATTTACAAGTTCTAATTCAATAAATACCCGAGAATTTTGCGGGGTAAACTTAGATTTCATGTATGGCGCATATGAATTCGTAATGGACAAGTTACATAGACTTCTGCAATCCAGTCGATGAAATGAGACCTCCCAGCTTGTTCTTGAGAAGATGCTTGTGATTCTTCTACTAGACCACTTGTTTATCCTGCTTGCATATCCAATGCTCCCGGATGATGCTTCCGTACAAGCAGTAGAGTACCCTTTCCAGGGGAGACAGTTTGCTTGTACGGCAGGCGCCATATTTCAGTAGCCAACAAAACCTGAGTGATGAGGAGGAAAAGCTTTCGAAGTTTGTAAATAATTAAAAAAAAGAAATATTATTCGATCACTATGATTCTACAAAAAGATTTTAAGTGGTTGCACACAAACTGTTGATCACTCAAAGCACAATTAGGAAGCCAACAAATGTAAAAGTGTTGATTCTAACATGGTTTTCAACAAAGAACAAGGAGCTATACATAGAAATAAAACCCGGCAAAAAATGAGAAATTGTGATTCATTTTTTGAGGAAACTTTGTGGCAAATTGAGACTTATCGGAGTGCGTACATCGTGATGGTTTAAACACGTATTGGAGAAAATGATCCCGGAATGTAAATAAATAACAAAGAAATATCTTAACGATGAACAGGTGAAAGATTATGCAAGTGTACGATTTATTAGACACCGGTTCACATAGGAACGGATGGTTTACTAAGGGTGTGAGTACTACTATCACAGAGGTACAATAACCCTTCACAAATTACTTCGGCACCTGTTTCATTGGGTGTCTTATATAATTTTTCACATGGTATGGTGTCACTTCAATTAAATGGGCATGAGATTTCAGATATGGCCTATTAGTCAAGCTAGATAGCTAGCATGTATACAAAATTAATGTTGGTTTAGTCCCACATTAGAAATCTCATATTTCCTTGAGCTTATGTTAATATGATATTAGAACAGGCTTGACCCATGTTGGAGTGTTAGCTTTATATTAATATTTATTCCATGTAATAGTCTTTGATATTTAGTTCCACACCTTAGTTTTGAGTTAGTGTGTCCATGTAAGTCCTATATAATGCCCGCTTGAGGGATGAAAAAAATTGAACCTTCTATTTCTTTTATATTATTTAACATGGTATCAGAGCCAGGTTTATCTCCTCCCTGAACTTTTTTGTCGCCCTAATTTGTTGGCGACTTAGAGTTCTCGACATTTTTTCTTTCTCTGATTTCCGCCTCTTCTCATTTTTTTAGTCGACTGGTCCAGATCCCGCTCCCGTCGTGTTGTCTAGTTTCCGCGCCCGTCGATGAGATCACCTTTTGATTTCGTCGGCAGGAGCGGCTCTTATTCCTGTGTCGCAGCATAAGCGCGTAGCGCACTCCCTCCGATCTTGCCTCTCCCATGTTCTCCGTGTCCACATGTTCCTTCTTGTGAAGGGGTGTGTTGGCTTAAACCCTAAACTCAAATTTTCTTGCACACTATATGTAGACTATGGGACCCTTCACTTATAGCCTAATTACATTTTGGTTGGTTGCTCAAGATCTACAATTGATATGCTATAAGCAATGAAACATGTTTGATGTACTCATTTAGTTAGACAGCCAACACCTTGCATGCAGACTTATTTGTGGTGTTACACTTATGTATTTTACCATACTTACTAGCTACAAATTGTCATTTATTTACCATGTTCATTTTAGGCTCTGTTTGGCGCAATGTTTTTGCTCCGGTGAGTTTGGGCATAAATGCCACAATTATAAAATGTGTTTGACATGACAATGGTTATGACCGCCACCAAGAAAAAGAAAACTAGTTTTGAACATAAAAGTGGATGAAGTTACTTAGGTGAGGTCGGGCGGTCAGGGACGATAGTTCATAACCACCGCGCTCACGACAGCCACCACCACGTCAAACGGAGCCTTAATACGCTTCGTTGCTTTATTTCACACACTATAAAGTATAAACTACTTTAAATGTCATATTTATTTAAACCTACTTTACATCCTCTCCATCACCACCACCTCCCCCATTATCCCATAACTACCTAGACTCCGTTTGGCATGACGGTGGCGGTCGTGAACGCGGTGATAAAACCGTCATTCGTGAACTGACACATAAGGAACTTCACCTACTTTTATGTTCAAGTGGATGAAGTTCCTTGGGTGGGCATTCATGAATGATGGTTTTACCATCACGTTCACGACCGCCACCACTGTACCAAACAGAGCCCTAGTAACTACCTCACTACCATTACAATCACCCTAACCACCTGATATAAGTATATAACTACCTATTACCCATTAATTACCCACCACACCACCCATTAACCCATAACCGCACACTAATCCCTCTCATTATCCCAAAACACTCCAGCATCTTCCATCCTCCCCTCCCTTTCCCTGTTCTAGTTCTGGATAGTCCAGGAACTCCAGCAATGGCTAACGGGGCCTAAAGAATTTCTAAAACTAGTCGGTATAACCTAACAAAAAAAGGCAGCCACGAGGAAAAGAAGGTATAAGGTCTCATTTGTTCCGTTACTGCAACATATTTTGAACGATTCAAGAAAATGGAAATGCTTATCAAACCCAGTTTGCTTACACCGACAAATCCCTAGAACTACGAGGCACAAATTTCATATGTATGCTGTACTATGGCACAATTAAGAACAGGGATTTTGTAAGAATGCAATAATTCGCCATGAGGATAATAGTGGATTAGTAAGCATTTTTCATTGAGGCAGTACCTATCCAGATTCTGCTCAAGAGATGACAAAGCACTGGGGTTTAATTCTGCTCAAGAGATGGCAAAGCACTGGGGTTTATGCCGGAAGTAGTTCTAGTTTCAGTTCCAGAGATAGAGAGAGAGAGCAAGAGAGAGAGAGAGAGAGAGAGAGAGAGACCGCCGGAGACGATAAAGATGATATGGTGGAGAAGAGGCACGTAGCGTGGTCCGCTCCACTCCGCATCTGCCATTTTGCTCCGCTGGCCAAAATCGCTTCTGTTATTTATTTTTTATTTTGATAAATTGAATTTTGTTTTTAACGGCTAGAATTCATAATAAATGTAGACTGGTGTTAAAGGCAAACCAGAATTGGCTATTGACAAACCAATTTCTATGATTACACGTCTTTTGAAAATAAGCTTTGTATATGCATTTTTAGGAAAAGTGTTCAACACGAAAAATTGTATATCTCGTCGAGATCTACAACTTTCGTGCTGAACATTTTTCTTAAAAATGCACGCACAAGACGTATTGTCACTCTGATCGTAACTATAGTGAATTTTTGAAAATAACAAGAAAATATGCCCTGTACATGCATTTTTAGGAAAAATGTTCAACACTAAAGTTATAGATCTCGACGGGATCTACAATTTTTGTGTTGAATACTTTTCCAAAGAATGCATGTACAAAGCGTATTTTCAAAAGGCGTGTAATAACTCATAGAAATTGGTTTGCCATTAGCCAATTCTGGTTTGCCTTTAACACCAGTCTAAATGTATCTATAGAAAATGAAGTTTGTTTAGGCTAGTTTGATTCGGCTGATGATGATTGAAAGTAGTCTTTAGAAAATAAAGTTTGAGAAAAGTGCTATTTTAAAAAAAAAAGAGCTTTGATGTAGATGGAGTTTTGAAAAAGTTAGTTGGGAACAAAATAAAATTTTAGGTGAATTTTATTTCTTCATAATATGATAAACAACACAGAAAAAATATAGCACGAGACAATAGTTAATGCAAAACATAAATCATTATACATATTCATACACACACGTACATACACAAACATAAATACGCATAAACAATTGCAAACACACAAACGGAGGTTCGCAAAACACTATCCCAAACGGCGCTTGTACGAAGATCTTCATTTTCGCCCTGCCCATAAGTCAAACCAAACGCCACCTTAGTCTCCTGTGGTTAAATGCTAAATATTAGACTTCATTAATATTTACTTCAGTACAATATAAGTTGTCCTTGTGCCAATTTAAAGATTTTTGTTTTTCATTTACAAATAAGTTTATTTTTTTAGAAACCAAAAGATTACATTGCTATTTCTATCAATAAATAAATAAAAATTGCTTCTCTTGATTTAATATAATAATAATAATTTATGTACATTGAAGCTAATTTTTTTTATTAAAATTAAAAATTATATCATCATGATGTCATACAAGAAAATTATATCATCATAAAATATAAAGGTGGTGTATTGAGCTTGTAATTTTTTAATCATTCATTAATTATTGTACTTAGTATATTTTATGGGTGCGGTTATAAGCAAACCATTTTTGGTTGCTAGCAAACCAATTTCTATGAGTTATTACGCGCCTTTTGAAAATACGTCTTGTACATGCATTTTCAGGAAAAGTGTTCAACACGAAAATTGTAGATCTCGTCGAGATCTACAACTTTCGTGTTGAACACTTTTCCTAAAAATGCATGTACAGGGCGTATTTTCTTGTTATTTTCAAAAATCCACTGTAGTTACGATCAGGGCGATTTTAGGGTCTTGTGCGTGCATTTTTAGGAGAAGTGTTCAACACGAAAGTTGTAGATCTCGACGAGATCTACAATTTTCGTGTTGAATACTTTTCCTAAAAAATGCATGTACAAAGCGTATTTTCAAAAGACGCGTAATAACTCATAGAAATTGGTTTGCTAGCAACCAAAAATGATTTGCTCATAACAGCACCCTATTTTATTTTGTACACGCGCATTTCAATACTACTTGTAACATGTGACCATTTTTAAATTCCATCTAAATATATAAAATTAGATATGGGTGGCGAGTATTTTTTGGGGGGCAATGAAGCCCGAACAAAACAGCTCCTCGCAGACTTTTAAGATCAAGCTTCTAGGTGAAAAAAGATGCATGAATAAACATAATCCTACATGAAAATTGATGGAATAAACCATAGAGCAATTAAAGTGACCAATACCATAATACCCTACAAATGTGGGGGGAAAGGAAAGGCAAAAGCTCCATCAAATCAACCAACAATACCAGCTCAAGTTGTTGTAAATGCATACATTTGATGAAGGTGGGCGTGTAGTGTTGCCGCTTAATTATCAACAACATAAGATTTGGCAGCTCATATCTATTAATCTATATGATCACCATCAATCTTAGTAGCACTGCTTCGATAAAGAGAGCGGGCTTGTTTGGAGTCGAATCATGCAATAAACGAGCCCGGGTGCGCCATAGCAAGTGCTTCTAAGTTCATTTGTTCGTGTTTTCCACCGGTGGTTTGTTAATTTAGGGTAATACATGTTTGACATGACAACTGTTATGACCAACAACACTCAAGCCTTTATCTCACTATAGTGGGGTCAGCTATATGGATCCTTTGTCCTCATTGTACCCTATCTTTAGTCATAATCTCACTAATGTCTAAGTACATCATGTCTGTCTTTCCTTATAGTTTCATTCCAAGTCTTTATTGATCTACCTCTCCCCAGTTTAACATGCCTAGTGACTAAACTCTCACAACGCCTAACATGTGCCTCTAATGGTCTCCTTTGTATGTGTCCAAACCATCTTAGTCGAACTTCTCGCATCTTGTCTACAATTGGTGCCACTCCTGTCTTATCCCTGATACATCCATTCCTAATTTTATCCAGTCTCGTGTGTCCACACATCCACCTAAGCATTCTCATCTCCACAACTCCCATTTTTTGCTCATGTACACAATTCACCGCCCAACACTCAGAGTGCTATTATGATGATCACCACAAAAACAAACTACTTTTGAACATAAAAGTGGATGGAGTTCCTTATGTGAGGTTTGGTGTTCACGAACGACGGTTCATAAGCACCATACTCAAGACCGCCACCGCCCTGCCAAACGGACCCTTAGTATACAACAAGACGGCTTCTACCTTTACACCTGTCAGCGAAACCAAATTTGTCATCACAGCTGTAACAAATTATAGGGTTTATTCATCTAATCACTTTTAAGTATACTTACAGTGCCTGCAGGATCTCTAAGTATAGAAATCAAAATTTAAAAACCTTGAAAACAAAATTTCAATAAATAATGCTATTTTAAATATTTATGAAGCTGAAACAAAACATGCCTTAAATGCATACAAAATTGTGGAAGAAAGAGAGCAAATTGTAGGCTTTATTCACCTAATTACTTTTAAGTATTAATATAGAGCTTGCAAGTTCTCTATAATTTGGAGTTGAAGCCTCTACAATTTCTTACAAAATGCAAGCACTATAATATAAAAAGCATGCAAAATTGAGGAAGAAAGAGAACACCCATTGCAGGTATATTATCCAAAATAAAGTTGAAAGCTTGGAAATTCCTCGGCCATGACGAGAACAATAAGGGATGTCCAACCGGTGAACGGTCTCGTGCCTTTTCCCTTTCCTTTGCCTGCTTGATCATACTGCTCCCACAAATATCCACTTTCATAGTAATTTCTCACAACATTTCTTGCATAAGCGAATGACAAACACGGGTTAATGGGATTAAACTGCCTAAAATTTGTTAAAAGAATTCAGTTTAGCTCGTATAATTGTACCGGATCAAATTTGACCGAAGATCTTTGTATATTGCCCCTGCTCTTTCCCGATAAGGTCCGGGCACTGCATGCAGAAGCTCGGTAAGTCGCAAACAGTGAAAGAAGCTCTTCGAGGAACTTCTAACTTCATTATGAGGGGAAAAAGAACCACATCTTCTGACCTGTAGAGTAATGGCTTAGGGCTGAAAGAATCATGTAGTTCATATTTATCCAAATGGGGCCTCTCCAATATGGCGGGTCATGTTCTGTGTTACGTTTCATGTACAAGGAGCTGCATCAATGAAGATTTATAGAGTTATAAACAGCTACTTTAACCTTTTTCTTAAGAATTTTGTGACAATAACAAGTGAATTGGGATAAATAGATAATGTTCAAGTCAATCTTCCTAGGATTGACTGGGAGGATATGGCATTTATGCATGTAATCTTATAAATTGAAAGCCTTTACTGGTCTTAGAATATAAAGAGAGGCGAATAGTCCAAGAAAGATGAGGAAGACGTGGAGCTAATATCGATTCAATGTGAACCTTGCTTTTGTGTCCATCGATAGTTGATTCTGTCGACGCTTTTTGAAGAAAGTGAGTTGGTCAATTCACTCATGTAGAAGGAGCCTTTGGTTTGGATGTGATAGGCCAACAGACGTTGGCTGAGCCGCTATGCTCGCTTATACCGAAGCAACAGAGAACTCACCATGCTATTCCTCAAGCAAATAGCTACCCGCCTTTCTTTATGTGAAAGATGTCCTGCTCTTTTCACTATCTTACTTTTGCCCCTCTCTCGCTAAATCCAAACCGACATTCAAGCCCGGGAGCAGTTTCCGCCCCATAAAAAGGAAAAAAGAAGCGAAAGAAAACTACAAGCATTGCTACGCACTTATATGATCTCTGAGCCTTTTGAGATTCATATAAGCTAAACCCACCTCATTCGCCTATCTATCACATCCTTTGGGTCTCGTAGCGATGCTCCACTTGCTTAGAAAAGATGAAGCAACGTTCATCTTTTTGAGAATTGGGCGTATTGAGCTATTCAATGCAGGTTCTTTTGGCACGGTAGTTGAGACAAGGTCAGAGGTTGACATGACATGAATTGGGGCAGAGCATGTTAGGGTAGGGGGGATACTATTATTATGAGTTATTGTGTGATCAAGCGGAGTTCCACAAATGTAGTCGAGCGAGTTAAGGAGGAAGGAGATCAGTAGATGCACTCATTTTCTCAACATCCAAGGGAAGAATATTCATTAATAAACAGGTACATATATCTATTGTAGAAGGATTAGAAAGAGAAATGATATACAAAAGCTAGAAAAGGAAGAAATTGCACGATACAATGCAGACAACAGAGTTAGCACCTACTAGTAGCACCTAAACAGGAAAAAAATAGAGATCACAAGTAATTGACCCTAAACAATGGAGACAGGTATAACAGTGATGTTTATCTTGCCTACTGTAATAAAAAGTAAACGTCTGAACAAAAGTGAACATCAATTATGGGAATTAAAATATTGAAAGCTAATAAAAGTAGCACGTTATAACTTTGAGCTATGAACTTTAATCTTCAATATAAAGAGTATGCACAATAGGAATCACCTTGTCTTAGAAAGCGAACGAATTCCAAAATCTGTCCACAAGGTTGAACGGTTGGAAATAAGCTCCAACTGCTTTTCAAGAATCCAGGACTCCTGAACAAGGAAATTAAATGTGAATAAGCAAATTTTTCTTTCAAAGCATTGCCATTTTTTGTTTTAAAATTTCTTCTAAGTGAAGAACTTCATGACCAGCATAATCTAATCGGACAAAGCTTGCATCTTACAGGTGGAATGATCCTCATCATGAAAGGGAAAAGGCTGATGTAGCCAACATGTGGAACTAGTTGCATATGAGGCTTTTCTAATGTTTCTCGGAGAAGTTCTTTTTTCCCTACATCCACATCATGCCAACGTAGGCGAACCTAGATATTAGAGGGCAAAAAAGCCTTAAGAACTCGTAAGATAGAAGTTAATTTGAAAAAGAAGATGCATAAGACCCATTTATTACAAATGTGAAAAGACGAGAATAACGAATATGAGTCCACTATGTACTTGTGTACGATCAAACAAGGTTTGGCATAATTATTTAAAAGCTACGGCTGAGTTGCCTGTGGAGAACACTGGAGAGGTGATCAATTAAAAAGAAGCAAGGGCCGAGTGTTGAAACCGATTTCTCGGTCTCTTGTGGAGCTCGGGGCCCTCAACGAATTGAGGGACAACTAGCCCTTACTGATCCCTCAGAAGAGGTAGGCAGATAACTCGGACAAAGAACAAAGACCCTGGTCTTAGCGAGGAGGTCCCTCCACTAACCCGGAAGATCGTTGAGCGCTTCCCCTCCCAAGCCAAAGCTAAGACTCGGGCACCTTGGAGGGCTAGAGAGCCCAAACCAAAGCGACCTAAGGAGAGAAGAAGGCTCAAAGATTCTGAACCGGTCCTCCTCCAAGGTGCCCTTTCAGGTCTATTTATAGATTTTGGTTTTGTGGTCTGTCAATAGCCAAATCCCGCTGTCCATTCCTACTATCCGCACACCGGATCGGTCTGCTAACAGCCAAACTCCGATGTTTGGAGAGGCTAACCGCAGACCACAGGGGGCCTCCTGGTAAAAATCCCTTCCTGGACTTTTACTGGGCGAGCCAGCCCGCTTCGCGACCTCCCTTGCGAGTGGAGCTCGCGAGCCTCTGGGTTGGCGAGCCCCAGAGCTGCTATTGGCGTATTACCTGGCCCGCTCGCCCGCACTACCTCGGCGAGCCTCAGAATTGTTATCTGCACTCGCTCTAGGCGGGCTCGCCTGTCTTGCCTCGGCGAGCCTCAGAATTGCTATCCGCACTTACTCCAGGCGGGCTCGCCTAGCGAGCTCCTTCCTCAACTGGTCGGGCTCGCCTATCTCGCCTAGCGAACTCCTTCCTCAACTGGTCGGGCTCGCCCATAGTGACCTGACCAAGCCCCAAAATGGCTATCCGCACCCCAAAATGGCTAACTGCACCCCAAGGTCCTGGACTCGCCTAGCGAACTCCTTCCTCAACTGGTCGGGCTCGCCTACACTACTCTCGTCGAGTCCCAAGTGAGCTTGTTACCTTTCCCCCGCTGGGTTCGCTCGCTTGCATGGCCTCTCGCTCCTCCTTGGCTCGCCTCACCGGGGTTCGCCCATCTTAGCTCGCTTCCTTGGGCGTGAGTCGTCTGACTCCTCCTGGCGAACATCGGGGTTGTACACAATCCCCGCTCTTCGCGAGGTTGTCCTAAGCTCGCGAAGAAACATCAAACCCCTGGTGTTCGCCGATTCTGCTGACGTGGCGGGAATCTTTTGGTGGGTCCCATGCCCGAAACTATAAATACCGTCCACCGTGGCTAGTGATCAAGCCTTTTCTTCTCCCTCTTCCTCGCCGAAAGCATTCTTCCTTCGGAATGTCTACCAAGCAGAGCGCGCTGGATCGACTGAAGGCTTCCAGGGAGATGGCGAAGGCCCAGGCCGCCGAGCGTAACGCCTGGATGTTCAACCCTGCCACCTCCCTTTCTCCCCGGACCAAAAAAGCCAAGACGGTTAGGAGGTCGCCGGGGGAGGACGCGACATCACCTCCTGGCTCGCCCCTACCGCTGAATACCGGGCTCGCGCAACAGGTATTCTTTGTCAATTCTTTACATCGACTCCCTACTTACTTCTTTTCTTCTCGCAGAATCCTCCACCTGAGGAACGCATGGCGGGCCTTACCCTGACCACTGCCCGTGCCACGTCCCCAGCGAGGCTGGGATCGCTAGTTGCTGGGACTGGGACCTCAACCCAACAGGCGCCTCTCTCGCAACCCCGTACGTCATAAGTACCTTCCTTTATCTCCGCTTAAGTCTCTGTGTGATATCCATGCGTTTATGACCTGTGCAGATACCCCACCGCCGAGCCCCGAGAAGAGAGGCTCCACACCGGTGCGCTCGCCGGTTCCGCCTAAGGCCAACGTGGAGACCCCGGGCTTCGGTATTGTGGGCAGGCGAAGCCCGGGCGGCTCGCTTCTCGACGGCGCCCAGGTCGCGGAGAAGGTGGTGTATCCCCCTGGTCTGGGGAAACCCCATGTCCGAGGGTTCCGCGAAAACTTCCAGGGCCGACCGGAGTCCTCTCGCAAGCAACGTCGCGAGTCCCCCTTCTCCCAAGGTTAGTACGTTTGTGCGAGCTCACTTTCTCGCTCGCCCCCTGATCCTACTAACTCTTCCTTCGCAGAAATTTCAGAAACCACGCCTGAGTCAGAGCATGGGAGGCTGGGGATGTCACCGCCGCCCTCGCCGAGCCAGATGGAAGACTTCTTGGGCGACCCGGGCGACCCCGCGTGGATGAAGAGTCGGGTGTCAGAGGTGCTTCAGAAGCATGGTATGATGCTGCGCGAGCTGGAGGAGCGGTATGACGCGGACCGAGCTTCCTACAACGAGAGATTCGCCGCGATGGAGGACGCGAATGCGCGCTTGCTCGCCGAGGCGGGGCCAGTGACTCGCGCAGACGCTACATCGCCCGGCGTGCACATCTCGCGGGGCGAGGACCAAGCACACCTGATCCTGCGCGAGCTCAAAGTACTTCGCGAATACCACTATCCGAGAGTGCCGCCGCGCGCGGGGAAGCGAGGCCGGGGTCGCTGGAAATGGCTTCCTTACCCCTGAGCCTGCCGTGGGTTTATTTTTACTGTCCCCTTGCTTTCATTTCTTTCATGATGCTTCTGTTGAACGATATCTGTGGTGTGACAATACTTGCGAGTCCATCGTGACTCGCCTTTTATCATCTCTTGTTTTGCCCTTTATTTCTGTGGTGTGCCTGTGGCCTATTCCGCTCGTTCGCTGTGTTTGATATGATTGCCCTCGTGGAGTGCTCGCGAACTTCCGGGCGACGTTGCGCCCAAATCCCCTTCCCTCACGGGCCGGCCTCCGGCGGGGCTCAGTTACAGCACTGTGGCGAACTCGGGCTCGCAAGGCTGTAGTTTTATTCGAGTAGAAACCTGTTTTATTTTCACTATCCGCACTCCCGACGCTTCGATTCTCGTGCCCATCCTGTTTTCCTATAAATAGTTCGGATTAACGTTTCCATCTGCCGCATTTATTTCCCAAACCTTCTCGCCCCTACGCTCATTTCAGTTCTCGCAAGCTTGCACTCGCGTTCACTATTTGCAGGTCGCTCTTTCCTGGATCGCTGCGAACAAACCCTTCAATGGGAGCTGATGGCGAGAACGAGGGACGGTCAAGATGTGCCTCAGCATTCCAGGCTCACGAATTCTACTGTGCGAACCTCTCGACAGAGGAATATAAATATGTCGTGGATCATTATCTCCCGGAGGGCTATTCGGCCCGTTGTCCAAGCCAGAAAGCTACATTGAACGAGACCGAGGCCGGCGAGCTCGCGATCCCCATTGCTCACTTCGCGAATGGGTTGCGGCTCCCCTTGTGGCCTGAAATTCGTCAGGTACTTCGCTTAGCCCTCTCGCCGCTCCCTGTTCGCTATCGCAACTTTTCATCCTCTGTTCCTTGCAGGTGCTACGGTACTATGGGGTGCTGCCGAGCCAGCTGACCCCGAATGCGATCGCGGACGTTGTCGCGTTTGCTAGTTATCTGCGGGAGGAGAGGATCGAGTTCAGCCTCCTCGTCTTCCGCAAAGTTTTCTCCTTCCGCGCCTTCCGGGACGGGACCACTTACTTCACGAGTCAGCACGTCACCGTCTGCGAGACGGTGAACAAGAGTCACTACTGGACTCAGAAGTTCATCTTGGTGAAGGGACATTTCGGTAACCTCCATTTCACTCCTCTTCAACGGGATGACGCCACCTACCGCCCTCCGAGCTCGCTGAGCGGTGCTGACGCCAAACTCTTCCACTACCTTTCCGGGAAAAACTTCTAAGTCGCCCATCTGAGGCGCAACGTCGACTCGCTACTCACGGTTCCCCAAGGGGAAGGTATGGCTCGCTTTCGCCGCCCCCCCCCCCCCCCCTTTTCTTCTCTTCGCTGTGTAACGCTCTTATGCTACAGGCGAGCGTGAGGTCCCCGTTAATCCTCCGCACGCGCAAGGCGCCACGCTTACGGCGGACACACTCGCGACCGCGGCGGCAGAGGCTTGCCGCGATCTTCCTACCGTTGGATCCGGTAAGAAGCGGCCTTCGTCTGCGAGTCAGCCCGGTTCGCAACCCTCTTCCAAGAAGTCAAAGGGAAAAACTCTCGCTGTCAAGGATAAGAGCGCGGTCGTTGATCTGAGCGAGACCGACGGCTCGCCTCCTTCCCCTGCGAAACAGCCGGATCCCTTGGAGAGCCAGGGCGCTGGGAGCTCCTCCGCAACCCCCAACCCAAGGGCCACAAGAACTTCGGTCTAGGTGAGAAGGTTTCGGATATCCTCGGCGAGCCCCTGCTCGCTTGGGATCCTGACGCCAACCGGATTTTCTGCTCAACCCTCCACCCTTCCTGGGTGGAGCTTGGTAAGGCCGGGGAGGAGGCATTCTCTATTTCCTTCGGCTTATACGGTCGCGAGGACGCCGCCGCCTATAAAGAGATGGGGCCAAGGCAACTCTTCTACGAAGAAATGCGAGCCCAGTTTCGCTCGACGGAGCTCGCACACATGGCGGGGCGCCGTTATCTGCAGGCGGATAGGGACATCCGCGCGTACAGGGAGGAGCTTAAGAGAGCTCGCGAGGAGATCAAAGGTCTCAAGGAGAGAGAGGAGGCATCGGAAAGCCTTTTCGCCGGGATGCAGGGCAAGATGGTAAGCGGCCCCTGGGGCCTCCTTTCTTTGCTGTTCGCGACCTCCGACCTTTGTCTAACTCAGGATGCCGACGTAGCAACCAAGCTTCTCGCTCGCAACGGCGAGCTGGAGTTGGAGAATACCATTCTGAAAGCTCGGGTGGACGAGCTGGTTCGCAGCGTGCTGCCTCCTTCTCCTGGGCGAGCCGGGTCTCAACAGAGGGTTGCCGAAAGCGAGGAACAGAGGCGACGAGATGCACAGGAGGCCGCTTACCTCGTCTTCACGACCCTTAAGAATGCGAGTCTACTAGCTGAAGAAGCGATGGAGTTTACAGCCGAAGACGTCTGCCCGGACCTCTTCGACTTGGCGCCGTGGTTGGGGGCTCGCAAGAATGGCGAGGGCTCCCCAGAATGAACCCCCTTAGCTTCCTTTCTCTTTCTTTCTAATGTATATTATTCTTTTTGGGCTGGCGAGATCGCCGCCGAACATGGAAAAATCTTGGGAAATGATAGTTATGATTTTTTCGTTAGCGTTTATGCGCATGCTCGCGTTTCTTTTTTCTCTCGCACTTGATCTCTTTCTTTTGAATTCTCATGACCAGTTGTTATGCGGTAGTGCTTCCGGGGGGCTCGCGAATGCGTGTGTCTGGGCTCGCCTCGCCAAGGTTCTCCTCTTATGGATTTCGCGAACCCGGGCTGTCGCCGCCCGCGGATACTGCCCGGCGAACCCAACCTTGGCGAACTCAGACATAGGCATCCCGCGAACTAAACCTCCCTGACTTTAGTATCTCAACCCGCTACCTTAGGCCTTACCAGCCTCGACCCTTTCAATTTTGCGAAACGAGCCCTTCTGGCTCTAACACCTCAACCTGTTACCTTAGGCCTTATTAGCCTCAACCTTTTCAATTTTGCGAACCAAGCCCTTCTGGCTCTAACACCTCAACCTGTTACCTTAGGCCTTACCAGCCTCAATCCTTTCAATTTTGCGAACCAAGCCCTTCTGGCTCTAACACCTCAATCTGTTACCTTCAGACCGTGACCCCTATTGCCAGCCTCTCCAGAGATCAACCTGAACCCCCCGTCTAGGTGAGAGCCCGGGAGCGGAATCGATCTGGGGCATTCCAGCACCAACATATCCAACCTCGCCAGCCTCTCCAGAGATCAACCTGAACCCCCCGTCTAGGTGAGAGCCCGGGAGCGGAATCGATCTGGGGCATTCCAGCACCAACATATCCAACCTTGCCAGCCTCTCCAGAGATTAACCTGAACCCCCCGTCTAGGTGAGAGCCCGGGAGCGGAATCGATCTGGGGCATTCCAGCACCATCATATCCAACCTTGCCAGCCTCTCCAGAGATCAACCTGAACCCCCCGTCTAGGTGAGAGCCCGGGAGCGGAATCGATCTGGGGCATTCCAGCACCATCATATCCAACCTTGCCAGCCTCTCCAGAGATCAACCTGAACCCCCCGTCTAGGTGAGAGCCCGGGAGCGGAATCGATCTGGGGCATTCCAGCACCAACATATCCAACCTTGCCAGCCTCTCCAGAGATCAACCTGAACCCCCCGTCTAGGTGAGAGCCCGGGAGCGGAATCGATCTGGGGCATTCCAGCACCAACATATCCAACCTTGCCAGCCTCTCCAGAGATCAACCTGAACCCCCCGTCTAGGTGAGAGCCCGGAAGCGGAATCGATCTGGGGCATTCCAGCACCAACATATCCAACCTTGCCAGCCTCTCCAGAGATCAACCTAAACCCCCCGTCTAGTTGAGAGCCCGAGAGCGGAATCGATCTGGGGCATTCCAGCACCAACATATCCAACCTTGCCAGCCTTTCCAGAGATCAACCTGAACCCCCCGTCTAGGTGAGAGCCCGGGAGCGGAATCGATCTGGGGCATTCCAGCACCAACATATCCAACCTTGCCAGCCTCTCCAGAGATCAACCTGAACCCCCCGTCTAGGTGAGAGCCCGGGAGCGAAATCGATCTGGGGCATTCCAGCACCAACATATACAACCTTTGTCACCCTGGCACGGCAGTAGTTATAAGCATCATAAAAAAGGAGTAAGACATTCATTAAACAACATAATAAAGCTTTCAAGGGTAAAATCGTTTCAAATCATCCTCACTCCGGGCTCGGTCGAGGGGCACCCCTTCCACATCCTGGAGGTGATA
This sequence comes from Dactylorhiza incarnata, assembly GCA_033032865.1. Lineage (NCBI taxonomy): Eukaryota > Viridiplantae > Streptophyta > Magnoliopsida > Asparagales > Orchidaceae > Dactylorhiza > Dactylorhiza incarnata. Next base: position 2,822,768 of record JAWHQI010000169.1, read on the forward strand.
CCCCCCCGACTTGAGCACCTCGCTTACAATGTATGGACCCTACCAGTTGGGGTTAAGCTTACCCACCGCGGCCCCTCTGCCGGCCGCATCGACCTTCTTCAGGACTAGGTCTCCTTTCTGAAAGTGCTTGATCCGGTTATGTTTGTCAAAATATCGAGCCATCCGCCGTTTGACCTCTTCCTGCCTGATGGTGGCCAAGTCCCGGAGTTCTTCCACCAGGTCCAAAGATAGCATCTGCTCTGCACTGTTATCTTATAGCCATTCTTCATCCCCCTCGCTTGCAGCGATCAACCGGGGGGTCTTTACCTCAAACTCTATGGGGAGAACGGCCTCGGACCCGTGAGAGAGCTTGAACGGAGTCTCCCCGGTGGCGGTGTTCGGAGTAGTCCTCATGGCCCAGAGGACGGAGGGTAGCTGTTCTACCCAGTTTCCCCGGAGGTTCTCCACTTTCTTTTTTAATAGGTTAACGATTATTTTGTTCGCCGCCTCCACCTGCTCATTGCTCCTCGGGTGGTGGACCGACGCGAACCTGACGTCAATGCCGAGCTGAGTGCAGAAGCCAACAAACTCTTCACTAGCAAACTGCGGCCCATTGTCCGTCACTATAGCTAGAGGTAGCCCGTGCCTGCAAATTATCTCTCCCCACACAAAATTCCTTACCACCTGAGAGGTTACCTTAGCGAGTGCTTTCACTTCTACCCACTTGGAGAAGTAGTCGATCATGACCAGCAGGAACTTCCTCTGGCCGCTGGCTTGGGGGAAGGGACCGACCAGGTCCAACCCCCATATGGCGAAGGGCCAGGGAGCCGTGATGGTCCGGAGCCTTTGGGCTGGGAGGAGTTGGAGTGGAGCATAGAGCTGGTACTTCGGACACTTCCTCGCGAACTCTGCCGCATCCTTGCTGAGAGTGGGCCAGAAGTAGCCTTGCCTCAACACCCTCCCTTCCAGGGTCCGACTCCCGGAGTGGCTGCCGCACTCCCCGGAGTGGATTTCTTCCAGGACTCTCGGAACCTCCTCCTCGGAAACACAACGGGCCAGGAGTCCCGAGAGAGTCTTCCTATATAGCCCTCCTGCATGCAAGGAGTAATAAGCGGACTTATACTTGAAGCGTCTCTTGTCCACGTCCTCTCCAGGGAACTGCCCGGAGGATAGGAAGGTGATGAACGGATCCATCCACGAGGCTCGTCGATCCACCTCCATCAACTTTCCTTCCTCGATAGAGGGCCGGAAGAGTTCCGAAGCCGTCCCTCCCGCTCGGGGACCGAACTTGGCTAAGAGGTCCGCCTGGGTGCTCTCCTCCCTCGGCACATGCTTGATGGAGAAGGTGCGGAATTGCCCGATGACCCCCTTAACCTTCTCCAGGTATAGCAGGAGGATCGGGTCCTTCGCTTCAAACTCTCCCTTGATTTGGCATGCTACCACCATGGAGTCCGTGGAGACCTCCACGTCCTGCACCCCCAGTTCCCGGGCCAGCCGAAGGCCCGCTATCACTGCCTCGTACTCAGCCTGGTTGTTGGTAATTGGGAAATGGATGTTTAAGGCTTGCTCAATCCGAGTCCCCTGAGGACTCACCAGGACTATCCCCCCTCCATAGGAGTACTTTCCGGACGCTCCGTCCACCAACACCTTCCATGCCTCCGGGGGAGGTGGCTCGTGCTCCCCCACCTCGGCCGCATAGTCGACCATGAAGTCTGCCACCGCCTGAGCCCTGATGGACGTCCTGGGCACGAACGCGATATTAAATTCACTTAACTCAACGGACCACTTTGCCAACCTTCCTGAGTGCTCCACCCCTTCCATGATTTTACGGAGCGGGTGGTCCGTCACTACCTTGATTGAATGGGCTTGGAAATAAGGTCGGAGCCTCCGGGCCGATACCACTAATGCGAAGGCTAACTTTTCCAGGATCGGGTATCGGAGCTCTGCCTTCTTCAGCACTCGGCTGACGTAGTAGATAGGGAACTGTTTCTTCCTCTCCTCCCGGATCAACACGGAACTTACTGCTTCGGACCCTACCCCCAGGTACAGGGATATGTCTTCTCCTGGCCTCGGCCCCTGGAGCAGAGGGGTTCGGGTGAGCTGTTCCTTCAGAGCCTGGAAGGCCTCCTCGCACTCCTGGGTCCACTCAAACTTCTTGTTGCCCCGTAGCACCTTGAAGAAAGGCGCACACTTTTCCCCTGCCTTGGAGAGGAACCTGCTGAGCCCAACCAACTTCCCTGTAAGGCTCTGAACTTCCTTCGGATTCCTTGGTGACCCCAACTCCATCACCGCCTTAACCTTGTCCGGGTTAGGCTCCACTCCTGCGGGGGTGAGTAAGTGACCTAGGAACTTTCCTCGGCTTGCCCCGAAGACACATTTCAAGGGATTGAGCTTCATCTTGTAGCGCCGCAGGGTCCCGAACGTCTCCTCGAGGTCTCGGAGGTGAGACCCAAGGTCTCGGCTCTTTACCATGAGGTCGTCAACATAAACCTCCAAGTTTCTTCCCTTTTGCTCGCGGAAGACTCTGTCCATCATCCTTTGGTATGTGGCACCTGCATTCTTGAGCCCGAACGGCATCATCTTATAACAGTAGCATCCATGCCCCGTGATGAAGGAGACATCCTTGATGTCCGGGGGGTGCATGCGGATTTGATGGTAACCTGAAAAAGCATCTAAGAAAGACATCACAGGAAAACCGACGGCTGAGTCAACCAGCGCGTCGATCCTAGGCAGGGGGTAACAATCCTTAGGGCATGATTTATTAAGTAAAGAAAAGTCGATACACATCCTCCATTTACCTCCTCCCTTCTTTACCATAACGACGTTGGAGACCCAGCCTGGATACTGGATCTCCGTTACAAAGCCTGCCTGTAGGAGTTTGCTCACCTCCTCGCGGATGGGCCCTTCCAGCTTGTCGGCGGTGGCCCTTTTCTTCTGGCGGATAGGGCGGGTGCCGGGGTCGAGGTTGAGGCGATGGCAAGCCACATCCGCGTCGATCCCGGGCATTTCCGCGGCGCTCCAAGCGAAGACGTCTATGTTCTTCTGCACGCACGCCAGGATCTCCGCTTGATCTGCCGGGTTGAGTCCTCCGCTAACCCGGACCTTCTCTACCACCCCTAGCCGGGTGGTGACCTCGAGCTCCAAGACCTCGTCCATAGCCTCCAGCCGGGACTGCTCTCCCCAAGCCCTCTCCTTCTCGACACAATCGAGAGCCTGGGTTCCTTCCTCGACCTCCTTCTCTACCTCCATCAGCTCCTCCGCCCCTCTCTCCTGGGCCTTCTCTTCTTCTTCCCCCTCTTCCGCTCGGGGTCCTTCAGCTACCCCTTCCAGGACATGGACTTCATCTCCCTCCATCTTCTCCTCGGCCACCTCCTTACCTCCGGCTTCGGCCGCCTCCTCCATCATCTTATCCCACTCCTCCGCTTCTTCCATCCAGGAGATGGTGTTGACAGCCGTCACGTAGCACTGCCTTGCCACCTAAGGATCCCCCCTGATCCGCACCTGAACCCCTCCGTCGTTGAACTTAAGGCATTGATGAAAGGTGGAGGGGACACAGCGGAACGCGCTGATGAGCGGTCGTCCGAAGATGGCGCTGTAGCTGCTTGGAACGTCCACTATGACAAAACGGCAGTTCCTGGACTGCCCACCCAGGGTTACATGAAGTCCTACTCCCCCTTCTACTTCTTTCCTCTCCCCCGAGAATCCAAACAGAGGGCCATCCGAGGCCAACACCCTTCTGGGCTCCACCTCCATCTTGTCAAACGCCTTCTTGAAGATGACATTGACCGAACTCCCGTTGTCCACTAGGATTCGGGAGACGGTGAAGTTCTCGACCGCCGTCTGAATGACCAGCGCGTCGCAGAACGGATCTTCATAGCCCGGCATGTCCTTCTGGGTGAAAATGATTTTTTCGGCCGGGGGCGGAGCGGTGGATGTTGAAGCTACGCTCCGGCGATAGATGGTGTGGAGGCTAGCCTTGCAGGTCGCCTCCACCCCTACCCCCCCATGGATCACCCCGATCCCTCCCCTATTTCCCACATCGTTTTTATCCTCACACCTTTCCCCATCCTCTTCTCGAGGCTCGACCTCCACGATCCTCATTGGCTGCAGCTGCTGTGGAGCGGGCGCTCTGCCCCTCTTTACTTCCAGGAACTCCGGGCAGGTGTCCGTTGAGTGACCTTCCTCATCATGGAAGATACAATATGGCAACGCCACCTCCCCTGCATCGGCCTCTACCACCCTATTCCTCCTCCTCCTAGCGGTTGCCGTTTCCATCTCTCCTCTCCTTCCTCTTCCTCTTCCTCTTCCACGTCCAATTGCCATGGCCTGTTGGGGAGGGGGAGGCATTTGCATCGGACCCTGCCTCCACCCTAACTGGGGGGCCTCCATTGACGTCCGATATGATTACCCCTTCCTGGGCCGTAACCCCTTCCCTGCCCTTGCATTCCTCCACCTTGCAGCCTCCATTCCCCCTCCGGGGCCCGAGGCTCTTCCCTTCTCCTGGCCTCCTGCTGCCTCACCTCCGGCTCACTGAGCTTTGCTAGCCTCTTGGTGAGCTCCGGGTTGGCTTCCTCGCTCGCAACTTCCTCCGACACCCTCTCCATCAGCTCCTCATAGGAGACGGGGGCTTTTCTCTTCAATGCCATCTTGAAGAAACTCTCTTTCAACCCGACCGTGAAGGCGAGTTGGAGTGCAAACCCAGGCATCTCCTGAGTGAGCTGTACTTCCTCCTGGAACCGGTCGGCATACTGAGCCAGCGACTCCCTGGGCCCCTGCTTCACTGCGAAGAGGGAATCAGCGTCCTTCTTCCTCTTTTTTGAGGTCGAGAACCTCAGCAAAAAACTTCGGCGCAAATCCTCGAACGCGTAGATTGACCCTGCAGGGAGCTGATGGAACCAGTCCCTGGCCTTCTCCTTGAGGGTGACGGCAAAGAGCCGACACTTGAAGGCGTCTGACATCGGCCTGATTGAGACTGAATCTTCGAAACTCTGCAGGTGCTGGACAGGGTCATCTCTACCGTTGTAGTACACCCGGTCCCACTCTCCAAATCCCCCAAGGACGGGTGCGAAAAGCACCAGCTCGCAAAAGGGGCTTCCCCCTCCTGTCACTTTTCCTGGCTCCACTCGCCCCCCAAGCTCGCTCGCCAAACTTGGGCTCGCCGGGACCGCACTCGCGAGGGCGGTGCTCGCCTGAACCACCCCGACCGTCGCCGCTTCCCCTTGGCGCGCGCTCGCCTGCGCCGCGCTCGCTGGGACAGAGCTCGCCAGCACTGAGCTCGCCGGCACGGAGATCGCCGGACTGGCGAACAACACTCGCCCCTCCTTGTCCTGACCTAAACCAACGACGACTTCCTTTCCAGCCCTTCCCCCTGGTGCATTCTCACCGACAGTTGTAGGGGGAGGGGTCTCCCGAGGGGCTGGGGTCGCAAACTCGCTTCGCAGAGCTGTGCCCGTGAACCCCAAGGTGTCGAGCACCTCCTTTCTGAAATCTGCGAGCATTCTGGCCATCGCCTCCTGAGGTGTCTCGTCGAACTCCTCGCCTTGCTCCTCATTTCCCGCCATAACCCTTCTCTGGAACTTTCTTGAACCAGCTACACTCCACGCTCACCGCACAAAAATGTTGAAACCGATTTCTCGGTCTCTTGTGGAGCTCGGGGCCCTCAACGAATTGAGGGGCAGCTAGCCCTTACTGATCCCTCGGAAGAGGTAGACAGATAACTCGGACAAAGAACAAAGACCCTGGTCTTAGCGAGGAGGTCCCTCCACTAACCCAGAAGATCGTTGAGCGCTTCCCCTCCCAAGCCAAAGCTAAGACTCGGGCACCTTGGAGAGCTAGAGAGCCCAAACCAAAGCGACCTAAGGAGAGAAGAAGGCTCAAAGATTCTGAACCGGTCCTCCTCCAAGGTGCCCTTTCAGGTCTATTTATAGATTTTGGTTTTGTGGTCTGTCAATAGCCAAATCCCGCTGTCCATTCTTACTATCCGCACACCGGATCGGTCTGCTAACAGCCAAACTCTGCTGTTTGGAGAGGCTAACCGCAGACCACCGGGGGCCTCCTGGTAAAAATCCCTTCCTGGACTTTTACTAGGCGAGCCAGCCCGCTTCGCGACCTCCCTTGCGAGTGGAGCTCGCGAGCCTCTGGGTTGGCGAGCCCCAGAGTTGCTATTGGCGTATTACCTGGCTCGCTCGCCCGCACTACCTCGGCGAACCTCAGAATTGCTATCCGCACTCGCTCTAGGCGGGCTCGCCTGTCTTGCCTCGGCGAGCCTCAGAATTGCTATCCGCACTTACTCCAGGCGGGCTCGCCTAGCGAGCTCCTTCCTCAACTGGTCGGGCTCGCCTATCTCGCCTAGCGAACTCCTTCCTCAACTGGTCGGGCTCGCCCATAGTGACCTGACCAAGCCCCAAAATGGCTATCCGCACCCCAAAATGGCTAACTGCACCCCAAGGTCCTGGACTCGCCTAGCGAACTCCTTCCTCAACTGGTCGGGCTCGCCTACACTACTCTCGTCGAGTCCCAAGTGAGCTTGTTACCTTTCCCACGCTGGGTTCGCTCGCTTGCATGGCCTCTCGCTCCTCCTTGCCTCGCCTCACCGGGGTTCGCCCATCTTAGCTCGCTTCCTTGGGCGTGAGTCGTCTGACTCCTCCTGGCGAACATCGGGGTTGTACACCGAGTGGAAGGCTAAGATTGAAAACCATGCCTAAGTATGAGTCTGTTACAAATACTCCTCAAGCCGACCTCCTTGCATCTAAGAAAGAAGAACCAAAGCGCGTGTCTACACGTGATAACACTCTCAAGGAGCCGCAAGAGCGAACCTCGGAACCACCATGAATGTGGATATAATTATATGTATTTTGTAGTTATTAATCGATATTAAATTACTAGTCGTTGTTGATTAATCAATATTAATTATATTAATTAAACTATTAAATGTTTCTCTTTAGGGTGCCCTCCCCATTTATATAAAGAGCGGAGTATGTGGGTATTAGGGATCTTTGGATGCGTATTGTTTGAGCTCTCTTTTGAGAGAGTAGCTCTTTGGAAAACCCAGCCTCCAAGAATTGGCCGGAGTTTATCTTTCGATTGTATCATGCCATATTTTTAATTCAATGTCATTCTTGAGCAATGCCACTACATTTCTCTCTGGATCCATAGCAACTTATCTGAGGATAGAATGGTCCGGCATGACGCTCTCTGGCCGCTGCCCCAGTGGTTGCCAAGAACCAACACCAAGATCAACACCTTCGTTCTCTGCCAACAAATTCGGGCCACCCTCAACATCAATGTGCAGCTAGACCGCCTCGATCATCTTGATGAGCTCGACCGAATCGCTGTCGAGGTACCGCCTCAGAGTTCATTGCCCACACTTCGGACTCCACGGCCCACTTTAGGCTTCACTGGCCCTCCTTCCTAACAGAGAACCACCGCCCTTTCACCCCTCTTTCCAATACCAAACATCATCCATCACCACCGTCCCTTCTCCTCACTTTCCATGAACTCCGACCCACTCAACATCAACCACCACATTTTTGGAAAACAACCGTGAGTTCCTTGCCCCCACCGCCGCGTCTCCAATACACTTGATATCCGCAAAACCTCAGCAAACCCCATCTCCCTTGACACTGCTCAGATGCATGCCTCTTGTCCCATCCCGCAGATCATTTTAGCATAGACACCATTGCACCCAAGTCCCTTGGAATCCAAGCATGCACTCAGCAGTCTGTCCGCTCTCGAATTCAAACCAATGTTCCCTTCGCCAGCAAGGATGCATGACTCGCACACCATCCTCCTCGACCTCGAGCCCGCCAGCCACGCGCAACTCGCTTCGCGACTTCCACCATGTAGCGCTAAAGATGTTAAGCTCCCCTATCTGCAGCGCCCTTGCATCCACAACCTTGTCGTTTTTACCAGACCTAATCAATGTCTATTGCTAGCCATATGTCTGCCGTCTTATCCCATATCTAACTCATAGTCTACCATTGAGCCTAACACCCTCCCCGTATGTTCCTAGCGACCCCATAACTCATGTTCCCACACGTTCTTTACTACCCACGGGTCCCACCCCTGTCGCCCTGAATTCATTATCAACCCATAGTACACATGAACCAAAAACATCCCCACCACCCCTGCCACCCAACCCACTATTCGTGTGCATCACCAACCCATCACATTCACTCTTACCCACATATAACCTCCTTTACCTGACCAATTACACAACCCCACTATCACCACTTAATCATTATCGTGAAACAATTTCGAACCCAATCTACCCGAACACCTCGTCTCATTTATGCCTCATCTACGAACACCAACGTTATGCCTCAACATCGAGCGCTATGCTTCACTCAGATTGTTACAAATACTCTCAAGCGGACCTCCTTGCATCTATGCGAGAAGAACACGCAAAGCGTCGTGTCTGCATGTGATGACACTATCAGGGAACTGCGATACTATCGAGGAGCTCTGGAGCGAAGTTTGGAACCACCATGAATGTTTATATAATGATATGTATTTTGTAGTTATTAATTAGCAATTTAGTATTACATACTTAGTTATTAAATAGTTAATATTAATTAAATTAATTAAAGATTAAAAGTTTCTTTTCAGCGGTGCTCTCCCTACCTATATTAGGGGAGAAGTAGGTGGGTATTAGGGATCTTTGTATGTGAAGTGTTTTGCTCTCTTTTGAGAGATTAGCTCTTTGGAGGACCCAATCTCCAAGAGTTAGCGGGAGCTTGTCTTCGGATTGTATCGTGCCTCTTTTTTAAATGCAATATCTGATGCAGGACAGACGTCACACCTGCCTGCCACCCTGGCATCAGCACCAAGGGGCCCACCTTGGAGTCCACCAAGGCGGCTTTCATCTGGTCCGCGGACCGTACACCCCAACCAGCTCTCCACCATGGAGTCATCACCATGCGGCAGGTTGTTGAGGTCTGAGATCGAACACCCGACCTTCTAGATAAGAGTCTTTCACCAGAGCTCTCATCACCAACTGATCCGCAGCTCTGATGAAAGCCGCCTTGGTGGACTCCAAGGTAGGCCCCCTGGTGCTGATGCCAGGGTGGTAGGCAGGTGTGATGTCTGTCCTGCATCAATATCGTTCTTGAGCAATGTCACTCCATTTCTCTTCGGATCCCGGACAATTTCTCCGACGGTAACAAAATCAAGAAAAATCGGCTAGTTTTGATCTCAGCCAAACACAGAAAAACATGATGACTATTAGCTAACTGCCTATTTCCCTCCATATTGGCATAAATCTCACTATCTTTACGTCAAATCTTTACTTTTAGCTCTGCATACCTTTTCCGTATGATTTCCAAAATCAAAATAAGCACCAGAAGCTTCATCTAAATGCATCTGCAAAATAAAATAAATAGTTAACTTTGTTTGCAAAATGAAGTCCCGTGAACATTTGATCAAATTCTAAGGCACATGTTTTTAAACTCAATGGCATGCCTAAACAGTTGTGGAGCTTGAATGTTTATCTTAAAGAAAACATTCAGATTCTTCAAAAGAAGGTATGAAATAATAAGCATTAGCATAAGACAAAAAAAAGAGCCCTCGATATGCAAATTTCTTCAGTCTGGATCCAAGCCACAATTCAATATCTAGGATCATCATGATGTTGAAACACAATCATAGGTGATCAAATTCTGCTCGCACGAGATCACTTTTGAGATTTCGTGCATATGATCTGCTCGTGCGTGATGACCTTGATGATTGCGCAAGATCATAATTGATATCGTGTATCCAATATTTGATCTTACAAGATCCATATTGATCTTGTGGGATCACAAAAATGATTTTATGGGATCACAAAATTGATCACGCTGGATCGCACAAGCAGCCGCGCGGGATCATGTTTTATTCCAAATATGATACCTGCGTTGCATGATCATTTTGACGATTCCACAAAATCACAATTGATCTTGCACTATGAATATTGATTTCGCAAGATTATGTGGTCTTGATCTCGCGAGATCACAAAAGTCATGATGAAGGATCAAAAAATTGATCATGCGGGATCATGTTTTTTTTAAATGTGATCTGTGTCGCATTAGTGAAACCACAAGATCATTTTTGTAATCCCGCAAGATCACAATTGATCCCACAAGATTAGTATTTATCTTGTAGGATCACAATAATGAGCTCGGATGAATAACCGTGATCAAATATAACCATCATGATAGTTCCAAATAATAATTTGCGTAAGGTACCTGGACCGAAAAAACTTCTCCTACAGTATACTCTATTTGTGGCATCATAAAAATAATATCTCAAGACAAGAGTAAGGAAAAGGGATAACCTGGAGATAATGTTAGGCCCAATCTACTATGTACTAGACATCTATCAACCCAGCAATTAATGATGAAGGGTAACCGTCAATATAAACCACTCTAATAAACTATCAAAATCTAGAATTTTCATGTTCTACAACAATCGGATAACCCGGAGATAAAATTAGGCCCAATCTATCATGTACGAGACACCTATCAACCCGATGATTAATGGTGAAGAGTAACCATCAATATACGCCACTCTAATAAACTATCAAAATCTGGAAGACTCATGATCTACAACAATCTCGCAAAACTCTCTACACCACAATAGTGCCTTTCACATTAGACATTTTCTAAATCAATCATGCTTAACATAAATCATAAATAAAAATTAGTGAGAGCAACTCTATTATGAGATGAAACCCCTAAGAAATCTAAACCTTGCTCAACTATTAAAAATGTTAAAGACAGCACAACGAGGCTCTTCATTGCATGTCTTTAATACCTGTTTTTAAGGAAATTAGTTTAAGAGATACAGTTGGAACTGATATACTGGTGTCTTTCAACACAAAAGCTTCGGCCAGCCGATGCAAAAACTAAAATATCAGAACCCCAAATAAACTTTCATCTGTTAAGCGGTCTTAGTAAGTTTGCATGCTTTAAAAAATACTCTGCTCAAATGAGAATATTTAACATATCAGCCATTGGAAGCTTACCACATAAACTAGCTTCTTCAACCACAAGATGCAGTGGGAGACAGTCAATAGTTGTTTAACCAAGCACAAAAAGGCTAAAGGGCATGAGAGCCAAGTACCAGCAATAGCATTGACAGTTCGATCCCAATGAACTACAATATGAATTTTTCACTTAAATAAACTAAGAGGAGAGCCAAGTTGAGCTTAAAATATCAATGTCAAGACGCTTAATCAACTCGAAGACTTGATATTATGAATCAGTGAAGCTTGCTCCATATGAAGCAATAATGCAAGTAACAAAAAGTGGAGAAGATGGAGGGTATAAGAATAAATTTAGGTCTATCAAATTCTTAAGAACATTCTCATTAAGGACTTCAAAGATTGCGAGCATTAGATTATAGTCTTGCAAAATTTCCAGGCAATGTCTAGTAGGTAAAAAACGATGTAAAAAACATATAGATTTAAATTATCATACAAATTAATGTATATTCTCTTTACAATAAGCAAAAAGGTAGAGAAGATGGAGAAAGAAGAGTAAGAACCTAAAGTCTATCAAATTCCTAAAAATACCTTATTAAGGGCATCAAAGTTTGCAAGTCGCTTAGCCATTAGATGATAGTTCTGCAAAATTTTCATACAAAGTCTAGTTGTAGAAAAAACCAAGGAAAATACATATAGATTTAATTACAATTGGCAAATGATTCACACTCAATGATGAGTGAAAATACATTGTACCTCTGTAGATACAGGTTCCCTTCCAGTGATCTCTGCAATTGAATGCAAGCAATCTGCGGCAAGAAGCATCCAACACCTGAGGTCCAAGTGCCGTTCATCCTCATTTGGGTGGGATGCACGAGGGTAGTCATCCAGACCAGAGGACAAAGTCTTGATTGACAATATGAAGGTCAATACTAGCAAAAAAACTAAGGAAAAATATTGAGAAAAAACAAAATACAAAATAATGAATAGGAAAAGGCCTTCCAGACAGTGCATATCATTTTTTTAAACTTAAAGCATGATGTAATTAATTTCTAGTACCACTACCACATGCATGGTATTGTTTCAAAGAATAGGTACCTTCAAATACTGAAAATGTAGCATGCTTATGGTGCACTAAGAATCTATTTGGTGTGTTCCCACACCATTTTCACCATATTATGGCTAGGACTATGCATGTGGGCATGGACATTGACACAACAGTTTTTGTGCGCATGAAGCTTGGCACTATCACGGCAAAGATTACCTAACTCTCCGTCTCTCACAAGCTAAAAGAAAGAATGAAGAAAAAAAACCAAACTCAGCTTCTCAAAGTAACTTCCCAGCTAACTCAAAGCCAAATTACTAAGAATCTAGTTTATTATTTTCTAGGAAAGAAGTAATTTTCCAAGTCCCCTCCTAACAATGGAATTCACATGGTCCACGTGCCTCATTTACCAGTTCTTACATACAAGAAAACAAACTCAAGATTCAATGCAGTTAGATTTTCTTAAAACTAAATAAATTTCTCTGACGTTTCTTACCATTTCTATATGAACTATTAATAGAACATTAATTTACTTAAATCTTAAACGATCTTACCCCCTTAGTTTATGTTGCAACTACTCTAGAAAAAGATTTGGAAATATGAAGAAAGTTCCAGAAACCCTGAATAATTTCATCATAATATTTAAAACTCCCTCTCAAGTTTAGAAGTATATAGTGATCATTCCAACTTATTAACTAATTTTTCGAAGCTTGGCTTGTGAAAACCATTTGACAATAACACTGTTTTAAATGTCCTCTGATATGACACAACATGTTATTTTTAGAAAAAGACTTTTTCTAAGAAAATAGATTGTCCTTTAGTAAACTATAAGCCAACATATCTGTCGGTCAACACAATTTTGCACATATTGTGCGCTTTTAATTTATGTAGCAGACTAGCAATATATATATATTATCATATATATATATATATATTATGTATATTTAAATCAATTAGATTCACTTTTTTGTTCTCTTTAATATTTCTTATTCTTATAATCAATTCTGTCTCATTATTTCATATTACAAACATTGTTAAAACATTCAATACATTTATTAGTTTATTATTTTTATATTGTTATCAAGGTAGAAAAAATTATAATCAATCAAGGATATTTAGCTTTTTAAATTCTTTATTTGCTATTAAACTTAGTTCTATTAAAATAAAATTATTATATAATTTTAAAAATATTTTATAATTTATCTATTTGTACTTGCGAATAATATTTTATTTTGAATATTCTTTGAATTTATTTTGAGTTGTACATGATTCACTTTTCGTCTACAAGTTATGTTAAATTTTTTTTAGAACATATAATTAGTTTTATAGTGAGATCGTGAAATCCGAAATGCAATAATTTTATTACTTCACTTAAATAAATACAAATACATGTACGTATATTTATAGGTGGGAGTAGTGACACCTCAACTCCAAACCACAATGTGGGACTAAACAATACAAGATTCTCCTAATGGGCCGTAGAAGTGGGCCTTTACATTGGGCTTTACAAACACCTTTTCTATACCACCCCCCTCCCCCGCGCCGAAAGTAGAAGCGTACAAATTGTAGACGCCAATCTTGGAAACGAATTGACGATAGAGTGGGCGAGGTAAGACCTTGGTGAAAACATCAGAGATTTGATCAGCAACGGGAATATGTTGAAAATCAATTTTGTGAAATTGAACTTTTCCCGGATGAAGTGACAATCTACTTCAATATGCTTTGTGCATTCAAGAAAACTGGATTCTCGACAATATGAAGAACAACTTGATTATCGCAGTTGAGAATTGCAGAAGAGGGGAGAGAAACACAAAGATCAGTAAGAATTTCCAACCAAGTGGGTTCAGAAACGACAGAGGCCGTCGATCGATGCTCAACCTATGCACATAAGCGTACCACAACGGTTTGCCTCTTTCTTCGCCAAGTGATCAGGTAACTCCAAAATATGTGCAATAATCACTCGTAGACCGACGATCATCGATGGGGCCAGTATAATCCGTATCAAGACAAACAATCAACGGGAGTGAAAATTGATTCCCCTTGTCCTTCCATCGACCCAACTCGGCAAGGAATTGCATTTTTCATTGCTTCAACAATGGTTGAGCAAGATTCAAGAGCACAAGACTCCCACGACAACTCCACATGACTGAGTGTGCTCTTAGTGCATGATACTTGATAAGCTTGAAAATATTTCGTTTGAGAGGGAGTAATGCCCAATATAGAGATCTCATACAAGGGAGAGATTGCCAAGGCATGTGAGAATGCGTTTTAGTTCCTGATGTAGGCTGAGAGTACCCAAAATTGAATTTACACGCGAAATCAACCCCGTCGTTATGAACTTTAGGAAATTCATTAATTTCGTTCGGGTTAGACTCTCACGTGATTTTACGAGTCGAATCTCCACGAAATCAATACATCCACAAGCAAGATTCACAAAAAATAATTTATGAGTAGCGGTAATAAAAGCAATTTGAACGCAAAGACAAACTTAAAGTTATTTAAATGGAACACATAAATTCATGCTAATGCAAGGAGGGAGGATACCCAAAATATACGACAGAGAGAAGCAGTGCTCGATCCAAGTTTCGGTCGCACACGGGTGACAGCAGCCGCCTACCGATTGACGGAAGAATGATGTTGTGGTCGACGACAATCGGCGGAGACGGATTCGCGCGGACGCCGGAGTAAAGAGGTGATGTCGATCACGTCCAAGCGGTTGGCGGTTGGTGTCGACGAGACACGTGTGACTCCAGGCGGTGGAGGGAGCGATCGTCGGCGTCTCGCGGGGTGGCTTCCGTCGGAGTCGTCAGGGCGTCAGAACAGAGGGGCGAAGGCTCGGTGGCACGGGAGCGAAAGATGAGACCGACAGTTTGTAGAGAAACGTAGAATCGTTTCTCTACTTTGTCCGGGGTGCCTTTCTTCTTCCTGACCGGATACTTTAATAGAGGCAGCTGATTATTAATTTCCAAAAGGCTTTCCAAGAAAGTTCGCGGTAGCTTGGGTTTTGATTATTTTCCAAATCAAGTTCTTTCCAAACTTTCTTCACAACAATTGTAAAATATTTCTTTCCAAACTTTCTTCACACAGCAGCAATTGTTACCAAATAAGATTATTTTGGTTTTTAAATATTTGTCCAAATATTTCTTTTGTATGATTTGGGTATCCTTAGATTTATGCGTCCTTAAATATTTTAAGTTTGCCTTTAGCATCATAACTACTAATATTACCAGACCATTTTATTCATGATCTCATCGGGTGGTCAAACCGATGAGCCGAAAAATAAAGACAGGTACATGAAATAAATAAATATAAGATAAAGAAACTACGATGCGTCGCATGATGCATCAGTTCCACATTGGATAGACAAAATAAATGTTGGTGTAGATGGTTGTCCTTCACCATGAGGTTTTTTTCTAGCTATTAAGAATCGAACACTCCTACAAGCGTAAGAGGGAACAAAATGAGAAATCCACAAAAATAAAAACACAAATATTAGGCGATTCGGGAGCTCCTACACCACAGGCTACATTAGTGTTTCGTATATTGTATTTATTGTGATACATGATTACAATATATTACCTTTTATATAGAAAAATTCAATGGTAATATTAACCAAGAAAAATAGCTAAGTACCCTTAAAAAGAGAACTAACAAATTTGGGCAAAACAAAAAATTGTTGTTGATTACAAAACTGAAGGAGAGAGGAAGGTAAGAAAGATGGGAAAGAAATAGAGAATTCAAAGGCAAGTGCTGGAGAGAGAATAAAGGGATGTGGGCAATACAAAATTTTGACCAAGTAAATATAAAAAAAAAAACTTAAGCATAAAATTTTGATCATGTTCAAATATGTTGCAATAAAGTATCCTTTCATTCAATAGGTTTTATTAAAGCAAGATCAACCTACACGGAAACACTAGTCAAAAATAATAAAATAAAAGATGAAAAAAATACAGAAAATGCAGACAACAAGAATAGATGATGCAACAATAGAGTCAATAAATTTTATGAATGGCAACAATTAATGGGTCTATCATATTAATCAAGCCTAAGTGAATACTAACAATCAAAAAGGGAGACCCCTCGCATAGCAACTTGACTTGTGACAGGCATGTCGTACACAACGTTCTTACCATTTTTTGTTAGGGAGAAGGGGTAAGATTCATAAATAATATGACGTAAAAAAATCCAATATTTGAAATACAAGAAACATAAATATAGCTGAGTTGAGAGAAACCTTAGGGTTAAGCTCCCTGGCAGTCACATTATCCCTTCCGTGCCAATAGAAAGAGGCCGCGTCCTTCCCTACACCGAAAAAACAAAAGGAATTTGTCAAACAATCACAAGTGTTAGGGTTGATATTTGGACAGAGGGATTTTAATAAAAGTACTGCAATACATAAGGATAGAGGATATATATGAAAGTTAATCTTGAAAATCTTAAAGGGTTTTGTAAAGCCTCGCATGCGAAGAACATATTCTGCTATGGCTCAATATCATCATTACAACCTTCTCACCAAATATTGCTTAAAAATAGATGGATTCTAAGCTCCCTTAAGCCAAGTGTTTCAGCCGTAATTTTTTTATTATCGCAAGGATCAACACTAAATACAACTAGTGCACAAAGTTAAATGCCTAAAGGGTATAGTGACATTAAATTTCTGGTGTAATTATTTTGACAGCGTGAGCTTAAAAAAGTACATCATATCATGTGTAAGCACGCTAGTCTGAGTTTTAATTATGATGTGACAATATCTAAGATCAAGAAGGGAATGAAATATTAGTGTTTCGATAAAATGCATATTTAGATTAACAAGGTTATTATAAATAGCAAACTCCTAGCATTCAACAAAGAGAAGAAATAGCTGCCACCAAGTTGAACAGCTGCTCTCTACCACTTTGTTGTGTCTTTCTGTTAGGACAATAGAGCAACTAAGAGAGATCTAGAGAAAGCTAAGAGAGGATTAGGGTTTGTAGGAGGGAAGAAGAATTACCTGATAATATTCTGCATAACCCATAAAGGGGGCTGCCCGGGTATATATATACCCGGGCATGGAGGGAGCCGGCCGGCCCCTCCAAAGGGGGCTGAACCCGCCTGGTTCAGCCCCTGGCCGGCCGGTTCATTGGGTTCAGCCCCGTTGTTTAGCGCGCCTTTGCTCCTCCGAACATAGTGACGTCCCGTAAAGCGTAGCGGGGGCGTAACATTCCCCTCCCCATCAAGAACCAACTTGTCCCCAAGGTGGTAGTCAGGGTAGAGCTCCTTGAAATCGAAGAAGTCCACCCAAGAGTTATGTGCTGGCGACAGGTTCTTCCATTTGACCAAGAGCTCGGGCCGGTATTCCGTGCCCCGATTCTTCCACTTGAGCATCAAAATATCTTCTGGAAGCGGCCGCAACTCACCCGCAGAAGTAGCCTCAGGCAGTAAAGTACTCGGCTGGACATGAGGACCCACCTTCCGCTTGAGCAAGGAAACGTGGAATGTAG
The DNA here is from genome assembly GCA_033032865.1 of Dactylorhiza incarnata. NCBI lineage: Eukaryota > Viridiplantae > Streptophyta > Magnoliopsida > Asparagales > Orchidaceae > Dactylorhiza > Dactylorhiza incarnata. The sequence continues at coordinate 2,840,229 of JAWHQI010000169.1, forward strand.
GATGGATGCGGGAACCCTCCGGTAATGCCAAGGTATAAGCTACCGGCCCCACCCTGCTGATGATCTGAAAAGGGCCGTAGTAGCGCGGGGACAGCTTCTGGTTGCCACGACGAGCCACGGACAACTGCCGGTACGGCTAGAGCTTGAGAAAAACTTCGTCACCAACGGCGAACTCCCGCTCCGTACGATGCTTGTCCGCCTGGGTCTTCATGTGATCCTGTGCCAGGCGGAGATTCTCCCGAAGAGTGACCAACATGCGATCCCGGTCCAGAAGCGCACGATCCACCGCCGGAAGAGCGGTGCTGCCCGGCTCATAGCTGGCTAAAGTAGGGGGCGGCCGCCCGTAAACCACCTCAAACGGCGTCATCCTGCTGGCTGAGTGATATGCCGTGTTGTAACAATACTCGGCCCAGTGTAACCAATCCGGCCAACTCCGAGGCTCATCCATCACAAAGCAACGAAGATACGTCTCGACACCCCGATTGAGCACCTCCGTCTGGCCATCCGACTGCGGGTGATGTGCCGTGCTGAAGTGTAAGCGAGTACCCTGCAACCTGAACAACTCCCTCCAGAACCCACTGACGAAGGTGGGGTCCCGATCAGAAATAATGGCACGGGGGAGGCCATGCAGTCGAACGATTTCTCTAGCAAAGAGTGCGGCCACGGACTCTGCGGTATACGGATGGCTGAGTGCCAGAAAATGGCCATACTTGGAAAGCTTATCCACCACGACCAGAATACCTGACTTTCCTTTAGACTTAGGCAACCCATCAATAAAGTCCATGGACACCGTGTCCCAAATATGCTGCGGGATGTCCACTGGCACTAGCAGCCCTGCAGGAGAAGAAGTCTCATATTTCTGCCGCTGGCAGATCTCACAGTGGCGAACAAACTGCTGAATGTCCCGTCGCATGCCCGCCCAAAAAACGTTTGCGCTCGCCCGCTGGAGGGTCTGGAGCACCCCCGCATGCCCTCCCATCGGCGAAGAGTGAAACTCATGCATCAAAACTGTCTTCCACGCTGAATCGGCGGGCACGACCACCCGGCCCCGATAGTAAAGCCGGCCATTACACAAGTGATAGCCAGCGGCGCCTGTCTCTCCCCGCTGTAAAGCCTCCACCAGCGGGCGTAGCGTGTCTGATCGCAGCACCTCCTCCTGAATATCCTCCAAAGAATCGACCAACGGCCCCGAAATATGAGAGAGAGCAGCCTCTGGAAGACGAGAGAGAGCATCAGCGACCACATTATTTGTGCCGCGACGATAAACAATCTCATAGTCGTAGCCCAGAAGCTTGGTAACCCATTTCTGTTGCAAAGGCGAAGAGACCCGTTGGTCCAGAAAATGCTTCAAGCTCTGGTGGTCCGTCCTGATCTTAAAGTGCCGGCCCAACAAATAGGGACGCCACATAGCCACTGCGTGAATGATTGCCAACATCTCCTTCTCGTAGGCCGAGAGACCCAAAGTACGAGGAGCAAGTGCCTTGCTGTAAAAGGCTATCGGCCGCCCCGCCTGCATCAACACCGCCCCAATGCCGACCCCCGACGCATCCGTCTCTAGAACGAACTCCTTCGTGAAATCTGGTAGGGCAAGGACTGGTGTGGTGGTCATGGCTCGTTTGAGAGCCTGAAATGCCTCCTCAGTCTCCTCACTCCAAGAAAAAGGAATCTTTCTGCAGCAGCTGGGTCAATGGCCGGGCTATCTTCCCATAGTCCTGCACAAACCGCCTGTAGTACCCTGTGAGCCCCAAAAAACCCCGCAAGGCACGGACTGTAACCGGTCGCGGCCAGGACTGCATACTCTGAATCTTCCGTGGGTCGGCCCTGACGCCCTGACCGGAGACCAAATGGCCCAAGTACTCCACCTCCTCCTGACCGAAGGAGCACTTAGAACGGTTTGCATAGAGATGGTGCTGACGAAGTCTGGCAAGGACCTGTTCCACGTGGCCCACGTGATCCTCCCAGTTCGCGCTGTAGATGAGTATATCATCAAAGAATATCAGAACAAACACCCGCAGAAAGTCTCTGAATATCTCGTTCATGTTGGCCTGGAATGTAGCGGGCCCTCCAGTCAGCACATTGGCCATAACCAAGAACTCATAATGGCCGTCATGTGTCCGGAAGGCCGTCTTATGGACGTCCTCCTGAGCCATCAAAATCTGATAATATCCGGAACGAAGATCCAGCTTGGTATGTGAGGAATCGGGAAATTATCTTTGATAGTAGCGTCGTTCAAGGCACGGTAGTCCACACAGAATCTCCAGGACCCGTCTTTTTTCTTGACCAGAATAATGGGGGCCGAGAAGGAACTCGTACTCAGCCGAATGATGCCGGCCTCCAGCATCTCGCGGACACTGCGCTCGATCTCCGCCTTCTGGACGTGTGGGTAGCGGTATGGACGAACATTCGTAGGCTCAGCACCCGCCTTGAGCGGAATACGGTGATCGCGGAACCTCGGCGGTGGCAGAGTGCGTGGTTCCTGAAAAACATCAGCATAATCTGTCAGAAGTAACTGTAACTGAACCGGTACCTCAGAAGGCGTGGGATCGCCGGTCTGGACCTCCCGAAGGACGGCCATCAACTGTCCATCCCCGCTCAACCGCTGCATGCTGCGAAGAGAAACCTCCTTAACAGGAGATGACATGAGACCCTTCAAGCAAAACTGCTTCTCCCGGTGCACAAACTCCATAGTCATGTGTTCCCAGTCGAAAGTCACCCGCTGTAACTGGCGCAACCACTGAACTCCCAGCACCATGTCTGAGCCCCGAATAGGCAACAGGTAGACGTCAGTCCGTCCCACATAGCCGTGTATCCGCAGCTCCACTCCCTTCAGCACCCCTTCGCATTGCAGCTTGCTGCCATCCGCTACCATAACGTGGAAGGCATTCCCCTTGTCAACCACGTGCCCAACTCGCCGTGCCACGTCGGGATGTATGAAGTTGTGGGTGCTCCCACTGTCCACCAGAATAGTAACCTTCTCTTGGGCGATCCGGCCCGCCAGCCGCATAGTAAGCGGGGGAGCGCAACCCTCAAGAGCATGAAGAGAAACCCCGAACTCCGTCTCCTCCAAGTCCACCTCCAAGTCCTCATCTGGAGCCGGCTCTTCGTCCACATCCTGATGCAACATGAAGACCTGTATCTTCTGACATTTATGGCCAGACACAAACTTCTCATCGCAATTAAAGCACAACCCCTTCTCCTTCCGAGCGGCCAACTCACTCCACGATAGCCGAGTCACCCTCGGTTTGCTACCCGTGGGCTGCTCCCGTCGTGCTGCTGTGGTAGGAGCCGAAGGCGGTCTACTCGTGATGCGTGCTCGCTGCCTGTTGAACCGCTCCTCCTGGATGCGCGCCAAAGTAATGGCGTGGTTCAATGAACGAGGCATGAGTGCATGCACCTCGTCACGAATGTGCTCCTTGAGGCCAGATATGAAACAGCTGTAGAGTGTCCTCTCCGGCCACTGAACCCGATTCGCCAGCTTTTCGAACTCAGTGCGATACTCCAACACCGACCCTTTTTGATGAAGCTTCTGAAGGAGGGCCTCAAAGTTCTCGTACTCTAGTGGCCCAAATCTGGCCGTAAATCCATCCACAAACTCTCCCCATGGCACGTACTCCCGTCCCCGTAGGAACCACTGCGTCCACTGGAAAGCGTCATCCTTCAGGTGGAAGGACGCTAACTGCACCCACTGACCTTCAGGCACCTCCTGGTAATAGAAAAAAAGTTCAGCCTTTTGAATCCATTCCAATGCGTCGCCGCCCTCGAACTCTGGAAAGTACATGCGAGTTAATCCGGGAGTCAAGCGTTGTGCCCCATGACCTCCTTCCCGTCTTACGGGCTCACCTTGCTCGAATCTGTCGTAGCCTTGATGCTGACCATTTCCCCAAGGAGGAGGTTGTTGTTGTCTGGCCCACGCTTGGCCAAATCCGGCCATGCCCGGCGGCCCAAACCCACGGGGAGGAGGGAGAAGCCCCCCCCCCCTTGGTATCCTGCGAGATCTGGAGGTCGCCGGAGCCCAGCCGGCTCTTCCCAGCCTCGACGAAGCCCCGCCGGCTCCGCCCAGCCCTGCCGGCTCTGTCCCCGGCCCGATCCGGGGTCGGCGAACCCCCCCCCCCCCCCCCCCCCCCGCTGCAGATCCTGGCGGAATCGGCCCCGCTGCTACCCCCATACGCCGCTGCCGAGCCCGATGCTACCCCATACGCCGCCGTACCAGGAGCTCCCGACCCCTGCCAGCCCGTGCCAGGCGGGATCCCGCTGGCCCGCACGCGCTCTTCTTCCGACAGCCGCATGCCACCGACGCCGTCCGCAAGCCGCGCGCCCGTAGCCGCCAAATCGGCCCCCGATCCGGCCGAATCTTCACTCGCCGGTGTCTTCCCTTTCAACAAGGCCTTCAATTCCTCCATCTGAGCCTCCATCCGCCCTTCCATGGCTGCCATCGAGTCGGTTAGGCCAACAACGTTCTCCTCTAGGGTTTCAATCCGAGAGGACTCCTCTTGAGAGCGAGTGTTCACCGTGTCGGAGAGATGAACGCCTCTGATACCAAATGTTAGGACAATAGAGCAACTAAGAGAGATCTAGAGAAAGCTAAGAGAGGATTAGGGTTTGTAGGAGGGAAGAAGAATTACCTGATAATATTCTGCATAACCCATAAAAGGGGCTGCCCGGGTATATATATACCCGGGCATGGAGGGAGCCGGCCGGCCCCTCCAAAGGGGGCTGAACCCGCCTGGTTCAGCCCCTGGCCGGCCGGTTCATTGAGTGGGGGCTGAACCTGAAGGTTCAGCCCCGTTGTTTAGCGCGCCTTTGCTCCTCCGAACATAGTGACGTCCCGTAAAGCGTAGCGGGGGTGTAACACTTTCCCTATCAATTTCAGGATGCAAAGTGGGTATCAAAGTCGTATTCTCTGTCGAAAAACAGCACCTCCTTCGTCGATCACTATATTGTCTCCCGTAGAGAGTTGCTTCATCAACTGTCTTTTTCTCGCACACAGATGAACCTTTGTCTCTATCCAGAGCACCTCCGGTCAAGTATTTTGCTTCCCATCAAGCTCTCCAGCTCCCAGACACAGAAACCGACAGCATTATCATTTGCTATAATGCAGAATTCGTGCTCGACGTTGTCTTTTGTCTCAAATCCTCTTCACAGATTGGCGGAATCACCTACATAACATAGAAACTCACCCTTATCACCTTCTACGTTCCCAATTGAGTTATGTAGAAAATGTTGAATTTTATTTTATTTTACTTATGCTATTTTGACCCAAATGCTGTACAATTTATTTTTGGGATGTCCTACTTGTATAAATAAGGTCCTTTACATGAACAAAGTATCAAGAAATATTAATTCTTACATTACTTTACATGGTATCAAAGCATCTTGATTCATGATCAAGTAGTTCCCTACCAGTGTGCGGTTCTGAGTGTGTTGAGATCAAGCTTTGCTCCCGTTGTTGGCTGACACTCCCTCCATTGTGTGTTGAGGTTGAATACTTCACCTCCAATATTCAACAATTCTAACACAATATAGTGATTTTCTCCACTGTAAATGACGAGTTCTTCAGATCCTTTGCTCTCAACAAGTGTCGATGACAATTATGCTAGACATGCAATCGTATTACTCCAGCATTGAAGACCATATAAAGATCAAATGACACGGGATGTAATGCCTATTGCATCAAATCTCATTTTTCATGAAAGGACGAATCATCTTGAGATTGATTGCCACTTTGTCCAACAAATGATTTAGTTGAAAAAATTATCACATCATTTGTAAGTTCAGATGACCAGTTGATTGATTTGATGACAAGCAATAAAGAGTCCCGGGATTAGCTATACATGCAAGCTAGGCTTCTATGATATATATTCAACAACTCGCAGGAGAATGTTAAACATATACATATCTAGGTTTAAAAAGGAATTATGAATGCCGGATTTCTACTAGAAATATAAGAGAAAAGAAATAACCTTCGTCCATGTCAAAGCGCTGATCACCACCACTTCACTACACATATTTCCCATCAATGTCAGATACTATAGGTATTTCCTCGGAAGAGTGATATGTTCAAAGAATTAAATCATAAGTTAACAAGGGTTACTATGTTGTTTTCATGTAACCAAACATTCATTTTAGTTTGTGCATGCAAAACAAGCCCAAAAAATTAACAGTCCCAAAAATGGCATAGCATGTGAACTTCTTCTTTAAATGCAAATTTATTCATGAAAGTTAGGGTAATACAACAACAATTCTTATTCAAATCATACAAGAACACAATAGCACTATGTTTTATAGTTTCTCATTAAGGAAAGGGTGACAGCACAATCAACGTTGTCAGAAATTCATCTAATCGCTTAACAAACAATAAGCTGTAGATATTAATAAAATTAACGAATTCATGTTATCCCTAAGTTCATCAAACAGTGTATGCATAGATTGTTTCTAATGTGTTCCAAAGCTATAACTGGGATAGAAAGAGTATGATAAGACTTACCAGACTGTGTATTATTAAACCATTGAAGCCATGCTTCAAGGCGAATGTATGCTCTGCCAATAAAACTAGATATCTTATCCATCTCTTCATCAGAAAACTTTCCCAACTTCATATTGCTCAACAAATCTGAAGAAAGAAGTTGTCAGAGTCAAATTTAACCCTTTACTTAACATTAATTTGAGAGTTACAATAAGACAATAGAGGAAAGAATTCCAGATCATTTATTTAAAGGTGTGTTTGGAAGTGATTGTCATGATATGCAGTGCATTTTCCAGATGAGATGCTAGAGGCGAAAACTAAATATCAATTTAATATACAAAGGAAATCTTCTTATGTGTAATAATGTGTTTTTTAAAGTTGTACAACACACATGAACATGAGAGAGAAGAGAAAAAAGAGCACACGGAACTGTGCTTGAACTCACTAGTAAAATGGAAATTAAAAGTGAATAAGAAAGAATTTTAGCACAGTTCTTCTGCTATGCAAGACAAGCTTGCGTATTCCACTTTACTTATGCAAAAAGTTTATTATCACGCCATCAATAGCCTTAGACAACTATCTAGGTTCTGCTTTATGAAAAAAGTTATTCAAAAGGATTAAATAATTAAAATAAAAAACTTATTACAGCCAAACATACTGCACTATTCATTAACCGGATACAGTATGTGAAAACATTAAAGCTATTGAAGGATGTAACTAAGCATTTCCATGTACATTCATTATCACTTTAGTGTAGTTGCATTACATTGAGTAGTAAAAATCAATTATTCCACACCTATTAACCATTTTTGGAAAGTTAAAAATGAAATTATGTTGGAAATATATTTCTTTTATTTTCAAAAACATCATATTATTAGTTAAAAATAAGTAGTCCAGGAGGATCAGATCCTGAAAAAAAAGGCCAGGAGTTAGACCAGTGCACAAGAAATTTGCATAAGTATGCAAGATCCCTCTTCAACTGTGGTGTACATTTGCAGTAATCACATATCTATGCCCATGGTGCCAGTAGACTGAATATGTATTCAACGTAATGACGTATGGACCTGATTATGGTGTATGAGCAAAGTATCACTTGTATGTACAATTAGCTATAGGTCGGTTGATTAGCTTATGGCCAAATTTGGAGAGCTGTATGTTGTGACTCCATTTTCTCAGGAACAGAAGTTACCGACTGTACGTAATAGTGAAAGGACGTACATGTGCTACAAGGAAGGAGGAGATATTGTTATGTATGCACTCAAGTACATGGCCTCACATCGACAAAGGAGTCCAGAGAGGCCTCTTTTCATTTATCTTTTAATATTAATGTAATGTGCATTCAGTTTATCTTTCTGTCTTGTTATATCGGCCTAGTGTTGGGTGAGGGAACTAGCACACGAGTGCATCTTTTGGGCAAGAGCTTGCCTATTACGATACCAGGGAGGGAATCCGGCGAGAAGGATTGAGAGACTAGGGAGCAACCCTAAAATGCATTCATCCAAAGATAATCCCAAATGTTACAACACCACCCCTTAGAGGCGCGGGGTGCGGATAACGAAAGCAATTAAAATGACAGAATGTGAATAGCAATAAAATAATCAAGCCGTCGTCGCGTCTTCTGCCTTTCCTCCTCCTCCAGATGGACCTATCGTCGTCTTCCTTTGCGTGTAGACCCGCCACGGTGTCTCGTCGACGTGCACGTCCGTAACAATACCACCGCCTGAAAACTGTGCCTTGTCCTCGAGGCAATAGTCAGCGAACTGGTAGCGGAAGTCATCCCAAGGGAGCCATGTAGCATCTGAGTCTGGGTGGTTAGCCCAGGCGACCAGAATTTCCTCCGCGGTGGGGTCTCCTAGCAGAAGGCAGTGGCGGTCGAGTATCTTGGCCGGGTAATACGGTGCATCGCCGGCGAGATCGACATCGGCCGGAATGTGATCCGTGGTGGCGTGGTTGCCCACCACACGGGGTAGCTGAGAAACGTGGAAGAACGGGTGTATGCGGCTCTCGGCGGGGAGGCGGTAGGCGACTGCATCGATACGTGCCAGTATCTCAAAAGGGCCAAAAAAATGGGGTCTAGCTTTGGGCAGGGCCTGCGGGCCACGGAAAGCTGACGGTATGGATGCAATTTGATGAACATCTCCCCCACCTGAAAGGAGAGGTCGTGTCGCTTCCTGTTCGCAAAGGAAGACATCTTCTGTTGGGCTCGTAAGAGGTGATGCTTCAGGTTGTCCAGGATGGTGTCACGGTCCTGCATGGCGGTGGCCAAACTCTCGACCTGGCATTCTCCCGGCAGATGGCGGAGAATGGTGGGCGGAGGCCAGATATAGACAGCCTCGAACGGGGTGGTACCTGTTGCGTGGTGGTAGGCGGTGTTGTAGGAGTACTCGGACCAACAGAGCCACTTGGCCCATCCGCGGGGCTGCTCCCCCACAAAACAACGAAGGTACATCTCCAAGCAGCAGTTGAGGACCTCAGACTGACAATCCGTCTGCGGGTGCTAAGCAGTGCTCATGCGGAGGCGAGTGCCCTGTAGCCGAAAAAGTGTGGTCCAGAAGGTGCTCAAGAAAAGCGGGTCACGATCGACCGAGGAAACCCATGAAGGCGCACGCCGCCGCTGATGAAGTTGTCTGCAGCTGTGACAACGGTGTAGGGGTGACGAAGAGGAATAAAATGGCCGTATTTGGACAGTCTGTCCACCACGACCAAGATGCAGTCGAATCCCTGGGAGCGCGGTAGCCGAGTAATGAAGTCCATGGCCACGTTCTCCCAAACGCGATCCGGAATAGGAAGAGGCTGAAGGAGGCCGGCTGGAAACGTTGCCTCGTACTTGTCCTTCTGGCTGACCAGACAGGCGACCACGAATGCCTTGACCTGTCAGAACATGTGGGGCCAGTAGAGGGAGGCCGCTAAACGGCGGTAGGTACGAAAGGCCCCGGCGTGCCCTCCGGAAGGCGATGCGTGAAACTCGGTGAGGAGCAAGGCGGCCCTTGAAGAACATGCGGCTCCCTACAAGCGAGTATGGTGGATGGGTGGTGGCGTACGCGATGAGCGTCGTCCGAATTTCGGATAAAACGGGGTCGGCCTCAACCTCGTGTTGGATGGTCGCCGCATCTTCCCACACCGGCCTAGAAATAGTCGTGAGCTCTGGCGACTGGCTCTGACGAGAGAGGGCATCGACCGCTCGGTTTTCCCTCCCTGTACGGAACTCGATGGTGAAATCATAGCCCAGGAGTTTGGTCACCCACACCTGCTGGGCGGGCGTTGCGATCTTTTGTTGGAAGAGGTAGCGAAGGCTGTGGTGGTCGGTGCGGACCACGAATGGGCGGCCCAGCAGATATGGGCGCCAATGCTGAACGGCGAGAACAAGGCCCATGAGCTCGTTCTCGTATGCGGAGCGGTTGCAAATGGTGGTGGAGAAGGCACGGCTGAAATAAGCTATCAAACTTCCGGCCTGCATGAGGACGGCTCCCACTTTGGAGCCCGATGAGTCACACTCCACTAGGAACGGCAGAGAGAAGTCGGGCATAGCCAGCACCGGCCCGCGGACTAGGGCCTGCTGAAGAACTGCAAAGGCGGCAGCGGCCGCACCCGTCCACTGAAAAGGGCCCTCCTCCGGCTTCTTCAGGAGCTGCGTGAGTGGCCGAGCTAGAGCCCTGTACCCTTGGATGAAGCAACGATAGTATCCCGTCAAGCCGAGGAATCCCCGGAAGTTCCGCAGGGATGTAGGGGTCGGCCAATGAAGGACCGCCACAATCTTCTCCTCATCCATGGTGACCCCCCTGGCTGAGATGGTGTGGCTGAGGTAGCTCATTTCTGACGCCCCAAAGGAACACTTCTTCGGGTGGAGCTTGAGGTAATGGCGTCGGATGGTAGTCAAAGTGAGGCGGACGTGCTGAAGGTGATCCTGCCAAGAAGAACTGTATACCAAAATGTCAGGGCGGCCGTCGAAGGAGGTGGCTGCCAGGGCGGCCGAGGCGGGTGGTGACTGGCTGCAGGCGCAGGCGCCCTGAGGCCGAGGTCGGCCTCCACTAGATGCGCCATGTCAAGGGCGTCTGAGACCGTGCGAGGATGGTGCGTGCGGAGCCGGGAGCGGATATGGAGCAGTAGCCCATGCATGAAGAAGCCCAGGTAATGGTCGGGTGGCAAGCCGAGGACATGGGTGACCAAGGCAATGAACTCGTCAATGTAGTCGTCCAGGCCGGCTGTCTGGTGGACACCGCATAGTCGCTCGATAGCGGAAGAGCCAAAGTAGTGGTTGTTGTACCGCCGAATCATCTCCTGTTTGAGCTCGGACCAGGAGGGGCACAGGTTGGATTGGCGGAGCCACCGGCCCAGTGGAGGGTCGAGCCGTCAAGGCCAACCAGAGCCGTAGACACCTTGTCGTGTTCCGGTGTGTAGTTGAGGTCGAAATATTGCTCCGCCTTGGCGATCCACCACGTCGGGTCAACGCCGGCAAAAGAGAGAATGTCGAGGGAGAGGGTGGGCCGGCCCGGAATGGGCGGAGGAGTGGCCCCGACGGAAATGGGAGGCGGCCCAGCGCCGAGGAGAGAGTCGTCGTCAGCGGGCGAACCGGAGCCGGACGCGGTGGAAACGGTGGCGACGGACGCCTGGATGGAGTCAATCTTGGAGTTTAGGGCGAGGAGGGAGGCGTGCATGGAGGCGACGAGTTGATCCTGAGCCTCCACGCGGCGTCTCAAGGCATCGGCGGCGGCATCGAAAGCGGGATCTCCGGAGGAGCGGAGCTTTGTATCCATGGGAGCTGGTCGGCGGACAGGAAGGGTGGAATCTGGACAGCGGTGACTTGCAGTAGCAGGCGACGGGACGCACTAGAGGCGACGAGATCGGGGCTGGAGAGACGGGATCGGGGCTTGCGGAGGTTGGATCGGCGCTGGAGATGTGGGATCGGTGCTTGAGAGGCGGAATCGGGGCTTGCGGAGATCGGATGGGCGCTGGAGAGGCGGGATCGGGGCTTGCGGAGATCGGATGGGCGCTGGAGAGGCGGGATCAGGTCACACGCAGACGATCAAAGACGGATCCCGTAGCAGGAGGCGGAAATCGGTCAAAATGCAATCGAAAATGGGTAATCGGACTGGATCCCGACACTGGAGGTGCATGGCTTGTTGTTGTCGACGGAAACTGAGGGCAACCGAGCGTTGGCTGGATCGGATCAGACGGGATTCGGACAGAACTGTTGCAGGAGAACACCGGCGGCCGCAGGGCGGGCGGTGAGGCAGGTCGGACCAAATATTACGATACCGGGGAGGAAACCGGCGAGGGGGAGGGCCAGCGGAGGAGAGGAGAGAAAGAGGAGAAGGGTTGAGAGAGAGATTAGGGAGCAACCCTAAAATGCATTCATCCAAAGATAATCCCAAAGGTTACAAGATCACCCCTTATAGGCGCGGGGTGCGGATAGCGAAAGCAATTAAAAATGACAGAATGTGAATAGCAATAAAATAATCAAGCCGTCGTCGCGTCTTCGGCCTCTCCTGCTCCAGACGGACCCGTCGTCGTCTTCCTTCGCGTGTAGACACGCCACGGCGTCTCGTCGACATGCACGTCCGTAACAGTGCCCCTCAAATTTTAATTACAATATCAGAATAACTTCCCTAGCTTTTATGGTTTCAAAACTACTTAGACAATGGATATTCCACCGAATAAAAGCTATCCTAACTTTCACAGTGATGGTATAGCAAAATATATTATCTAATACACGTAACACATTACTAAGCTTTTAGACTAATAGATGTACAGAGAGAAGTTCTACATAGTTGAAAGAAGACACAATACAACAAAACTAGCATGAATGGACTTTTTTGATAGACGTTAAATGCTAAGATGTATCTTACCATGGAGAATAAGAAATAATGTAGGCGGGTTTCCATTTGATGGATGTTGAGGAACAAATTCCTCAGGAACCTTGCTGCAATAGCAAAGAAATAAATAACACAGACAGTAAATTCATTATGCTTCATGGTATAACTTATTCATATGTGAGTATATATAACCTTAAAGCTTCAGCTCCTAAGATTTGCTCGCGAGGAATCCATCCATCGACATTTATCAGATCTAACCAATGGCTAATTACATCAAAGCAGATGTCCATATCCCAACGCCTAAATTTTCAGAATAAAAAATCAATGTAACACATTCTTTTTGAAGTATCACAGAAAATTACATGTGAATGTCAGCAGTAGAGAAATTAGATCAATGCTAAAATACTGACCAAATAAGCAACTGATGGAAACCTTCATCCCATAGGAAACCTCTTGGAAAATATGATCTGCTTGGAACAGCTGTATACAGTGCAGCCGGCCAGTATGAAATGAATTTTCTCCCATATATTTGCTGCAAAAGAAACTGTAACTTGTCAGTATACTAGCATCCACCATAATACCAATTTCTCTAGAAATTAAGGCTAATACTGCTTGTAGTGAATATTAATATAAAATTTAAAAAAGAGTGAATAAATGAATCAATCCAGTGAGGTGCAGTTGATTTTAGTTGTTAACTTTTATATTATTAGGTGAGGATACAAACTTGGGAATCATTTTCAAGAAATATCTCATAAACGAAGGCAATGGTCTTAGATAGACCATGACGGTTGGCGAATCTACAAGTGACCGAAGGCGAATACCCTAACACTAAATGCAATGCAAGCAACCACGCGATGAATGCAATAGACATATGACAAACCCTAAAATTAAGATGCAGGAGAATGCATGCATGTAGTTCAATGGAGTAATAATTGTAGATCATAAACCCTAACGCAATGCAACTCTTCAATCATGCAATTAAGTCCAACACATAGTCAATTTAATAAGAAATTTTTAAATCTCAAGCATTTCATCACAATTAATTGCAAAAATTCTAGTTAGGTTAACAAGAAGCAAATGAAACTAATTGAAAGTACTAAGAATTAGTGCGGGGAAATGAGAACACACACTTATGAGAAATAAAAGAGTCAAATTAATTAAGCGTGATAATGTTACGCCTCCGACCGCGCCTCGCTTCTCGGGGCGTTATTATGTTCGCAAGCGCAAGGAGAAGACAAGTGACGAAGGGGCTGAACCAACCGGTTCAGCCCCCACTCAGTAAACCGGCCGGCCAAGGGTTGAACCAACTGGTTCAGCCCTCTTTGGAGGGGCCGGCCGGCTCCCTCCTTGGCCCGGGTATTATACCCGGGGATGTGGTCATTTGGAGGCATGCATAATAACCCTAAGGTAATCTCCTCCTTCCTCTTCTAAACCCTAGCCTCCCTCCTTCTCTAGTTTTCTCCCCCTCTCTAGTAGCTTCATAACATTTGGTATCAAAGCAGTCATCCTCCGACGATGGTCACCACTCGCACGCAAGAAGAGATCACCCGCTTGGAAACCTTGGAGAACTATGGTGGACTGGCTGATTTGGTAACAGCCATCGAGCAGGAAATGCGCATGTCTACGCAACGCTTAGAGGAGCGTCTAGACGCACGCATGGACGAGCTCAGGGCCCTGTTGAGAGGGAAGGCCGTGAGTGAGGAAGAACCGATCGGCGGAAGACCCGATCGGTCTGCCGAAGCCTCGGGAACGCCCGATCCTGCGCGTCTCGGCATGGGAGCGTCGGGAGTGGGGGGAAACGGTGGTAGCGGCTTGCCCCGACCCTGGGGGACCACCGGCGAGGGGCAGGGTGCGGCGGCATGGTCGGCGGCTGCTGCTGGAGGCGTCGGCCCCAGCTTTACTGGGCCGGCCGACTGCGGACCGTCCAGACAGCCAGGCGGCCTCCCGACCTTTGCTAGGCCGGTCGATTGCGGCCAGCAGCCGTGGCTGCAGACTGTTGGAAGGCACGGGACTGCTGTGCGGGCTCCAAGAGGTGCGGCGGGCCTTCTTCCTCACCCGCGAGGCGGCGTTCCTCCCGGCGGCTATGGAGGTCGGGCTCCGTGGGCCGGACAGCACATTCCTCATCCGGGACAGCCACCTCAAGGCTACCCGGGGGCACACGACGGTCATATAGGCCCGGGACGTCATGCGTGGAACGGGCTGGGACAGAATGGGCATGGACAGGGCTGGCAAGGGCAGGTGGGGGCCCCGAGCGTACATGCCACCGAAGTTGACACGTATGAACTTCCCCAAGTTCAAAGGGGGGGATGCACTGGAGTGGGTTCAGAAGGCGGAGTTGTTCTTCAGTTACCAGGAGGTCCCAGAGGGACAATGGGTGCAACTAGCGTCGTTCCATCTGGAAGACGACGCGTTTCAGTGGACTCAGTGGTTCCTGAGAGATCGAGATTATGTGCCCTGGACTGATTTTGTGGAGGGATTCACTGCTCGATTTGGGCCCCTAGAGTACGAGGATTTTGAGGCGTTGCTGCAGAAGTTACGACAGAAAGGGACAGTGATGGAGTACCGGAAAGAGTTCGAGAAGTTGGCGAACCGAGTACACTGGGAAGAGAAGACGTTGCTGAGTTGTTTTGTGTCCGGTCTGAAGGAGCACTTGCGGGATGAGGTTCATGCTTATATGCCACGGAGTTTGAACCACGCCATCAGCCTAGCCCGCATTCAAGAGGAGCGCTTCAACCGTCAGCGGTCGCGGGCGACGGGGAGGTCTCCTGCCACACCCGCCGTTGCCAGGAGAGAGCCGCATGCGGTTGCTAGGCCTACGGTGGCTCGTTTGTCATGGGGCGAGCTACAGGCCCGCAAGGAGAAAGGCCTCTACTTCAACTGTGATGAGAAGTTTGTACCCGGGCATAAATGTCAGAAGATACAGGTTTTCATGCTGCATGAGGACGTGGGCGACGAGTCTCCTTCCGAGTTAGCAGTCGAGGAAGCGTTGTTGGAGGAGGACGTGGATGTGACGTTGTTTGGGGTTTCCATCCACGCCATGGAAGAGTGCAATCCGCCCCTCACGATGCGGGTTGCCGGAAGGGTTAGACGGGAGAAGGTGACGATATTGGTGGACAGTGGGAGCACCCAAACTTTATTCATCCGGCCGTTGCACATCGGGTGGGATATGAGATTGACAGAGGAGCTGCATTCCAGGTTATGGTGGCTGACGGCAGCAAGTTGCAGTGCGAAGACGTAATGAAGGGAGTGGAGTTACGGATCCAAGGATACATTGGGAGCACGGATGTCTATCATCTACCCATCCGGGGATCGAATATGGTACTCGGATTTCAGTGGCTGCAGCAGCTGAAGCGGGTCACTTTTGATTGGGACCTCATGACGATGGAGTTTGTGCACCATGGACGACAGTTCTGTTTGAAGGGTCTCACAGCCTCGCCAGTGAAGGAAGTCTCTCTTCGCAGCATGCAGCAGCTCGGAGAGGAAGGGAGCTTGATGACGGTCCTTTTGGGGGTGCGGTCCGAGGAGGCCGGGTCGTATGAGGTACCCATACAGATGCAGTCCTTGGTAGAGCAGTATTCTGACGTCTTTCAGGAGCCACGTACACTTCCTCCATCCAGGTTTCGGGATCACCAGATTGTACTCAAGGCCGGAGCGGAGCCTACCAATATCCGGCCTTACCGATATCCACACATGCAGAAGGCAGAGGTAGCGTCCGGGAGATGCTCGACGTCGGGATCATCCGACCCAGCACGAGCTCTTTTTCGGCCCCGATTATTCTCGTCAAGAAGAAGGATGGCTCATGACGATTCTGTGTGGACTATCGGGCTTTGAACAGCGTCACTTTGAAGGACAAGTTTCCCATTCCGCTGGTTGAAGAACTATTGGATGAGCTACACGGGGCGACCCGATTCACAAAGCTTGACCTACGGTCGGGTTACTACCAGATCCTCATGCGGGAAGACGACATCCACAAGACGGCCTTCAGGACTCACGACGGCCACTATGAGTTTCTAGTGATGGCCAATGGGTTGACTGGCGGGCAATCCACCTTCCAGGCCAATATGAACGAGATCTTTCGTCCACTACTTCGCCTCTTTGTGCTGATTTTCTTTGATGACATCCTTATATACAGTGCTAATTGGGAAGACCACTTGTGCCATGTTGAACAGGTCTTCTCTATTCTACGCAAGCATCGGCTCTATGCTAAGCGATCCAAGTGTTCTTTTGGGTAGGAGGAGGTCGAGTACTTGGGACACTTGGTTTCGGCTGAAGGGGTCAAAGCTGACCCTCGGAAGATTGAGAGCATGGTTTCTTGGCCGTGGCCCCAGACTGCTCGGGCTTTGCGGGGGTTCTAGGGCCTCACCGGTTACTACCGAAGATTCGTGCGGGACTACGGGAAGATTGCGAGACCACTGACCCAGCTAATGCAGAAGGATGCCTTCTCATGGCAGGATGATACTGAGGCGGCTTTTCAGGCTCTCAAACGGGCTGTGACGAGTGACGACCACCCCAGTCTTGGCTCTTCCGGATTTCACTAAGGAGTTCGTCGTGGAGACGGACGCCTCAGGGGTGGGGTTGGGTGCGGTATTGATGCAGGAGGGCCGACCACTGACCTTTTACAGCAAGGCGTTGGCGCCTAAGACGTTGGGACTGTCCACGTATGAGAAAGAATTGTTGGCGGTGGTTCATGCAGTGGCCCTTTGGCGGCCATATCTTTTGGGACGCCATTTCAAGATTCGTACGGATCACCAAAGTTTGAAGCACTTTTTGGACCAGCGAGTCTCCTCTCCTCTTCAGCAAAAGTGGGTTACCAAACTTTTGGGTTACGATTACGAGATCGTTTACCGTCAGGGCAAGGAGAATGTGGTGGCGGACGCCTTGTCTCGTCTACCGGATGGTGCACTCATCCAGATTTCGGGACCGGTCCTCGACTCGTTCGATAACATACACGAGGAGGTCTTGCGGGATCCTTCACTACGTGCCCTGGTGGAGGCCCTCCAGCGTGGGAAGACTGTGACGCCGGGTTATCATCTACAGAATGGGCGGCTCTATTACCACGGCAGGGTCGTCATACCTCCAGGTTCAGCATGGAAGACAGTTATGCTTCACAAGTTTCATTCCTCTCCAGTGGGGGGTCATGCAGGAGTGCTCTGCACCCTCCAGCGGGCGAGAGCAAATGTATTTTGGCCCGGTATACGCCGGGATGTGCAGCAGTTTGTGCGGCAATGTGAGACTTGTCAGCGACAAAAGTATAAGACCACCACACTTGTCGGGTTGCTCCAACCACTAGAGATTCCGCATCACATTTGGGATACTGTGTCGATGGATTTTATTGATGGATTGCCCAAGTCTCAGGGCAAGTCGGTCATTTTGGTGGTAGTCGACAAGCTCTCCAAGTATGGTCACTTCCTCGCCCTCAGTCATCCTTATACGGCGGAGTCGGTCGCCGAACTCTTTACTAGGGAAGTCATCCTCTTGCACGGCCTTCCTCGCGCCATCATTTCTGATCGTGATCCCACGTTTGTGAGCCAGTTCTGGAGAGAGCTTTTCCGTCTCCAAGGAACTTGTTTACGTTTCAGCACCGCAAATCACCCTCAGACCGACGGCCAGTCCGAGGTTCTTAATCGTAGCGTGGAGACATACCTCCGATGTTTCGTCATGGACGAGCCTCGGACTTGGACCAGCTGGCTGCATTTGGCTGAATATTGTTATAACACCGCTTACCACTCTGCCAGCAAAATGACGTCGTTTGAGGTGGTCTACGGCCGCCCACCCCCCTCTTTGAGCAATTATGAGCCGGGCAGCAAGGCGTTACCGGCAGTTCATCGGGCTCTTCGCGACCGCGACCGCACCTTAGTGACATTGTGGGCGAATCTTCGCCTTGCCCAAGATCGCATGAAGGCCCAGGCGGACAAGCGTCGCAAGGAGAGGGAGTTTGTTGTGGGTGATGAAGTGTTCCTTAAGCTCCAACCCTACCGACAGCTATCAGTGGCCCGCCGTACAAATCAGAAGTTGGCTCCTCGCTATTATGGCCCCTTTCGGGTTCTCAAACGGGTGGGGCCGGTCGCTTACACATTGGCGCTTCCCGCGGGCTCCTGCATCCAGCCGACATTTCATGTGTCTTTGCTTAAGAAGAAGATTGGTGACAGTGCCCAACCGAGCCCTTTCTTGCCGGAAGCTACCGTGGCGGGTGAACTTCGGTCGATGTCGGAGAATGTTCTATTACTCAGGTGGAAGCAGCGGGGCACATAATTTGGGGGCTGAACTTTTGGTCAAGTGGAAGCACTTGTCGGAAGCACATAACTCATGGGTTGATCTATTGGACTTCAAGGAGTTGTACCCGGATTTCCATCTTGAGGACAAGTTGGGTCTTGATGGGGAGGGGAATGTTACGGCTCCGACTCAGTAAACCGGTTCAGCCCCCACTCAGTAAACCGGCCGGCCAAGGGCTGAACCAACTGGTTCAACCCTCTTTGGAGGGGCCGGCCGGCTCCCTCCTTGGCCCGGGTATTTATACCCGGGGATGTGGTCATTTGGAGGCATGCATAATAACCCTAAGGTAATCTCCTCCTTCCTTTTCTAAACCCTAGCCTCCCACATTCTTCTATAGTTTTCTCCCCCTCTCTAGTAGCTTCATAACAAATAATACTAGAAATAAAAGAGTATCCGTACAAATGTAAAATACATGAAAATATATGCAGGTCTCACCAAGGGGACGATGGTGGAGGAGAAAATCGGGTGGCAGCCGTAACTGCCCAGAGGGGAAAGTGTTGTTGTGGAGACTGTTGGATTCGGGCAGGATTGGGGAAGGGCAGGTGGTTGTATAGAGGAGTTGGAATGGGAGACTTCAAAGGTGCGGGTGGTCCGCGGGGTGCTGGGACAGGGAGAAGGGAAGCTGGTCGGGTCTGTGTAAGGCTGGTCGATGTTGGGTGGGGAGTCTGGGGGTGTCGAAGAGGTTGCGGGTCTGGTGGAGAATGTAGGAGGCATGAGGGCAAAAGGGCGGCGACAAGATCTTTTGTGGAGGGCGGCAAAGGTTGGGAAATGCACCACATCGGAACTAGAGGAGGAGGTGACTGGCGATGTCGAAACTAGAGGAGGTAGCTGACGATGTTGGGATTGGAGGATGAGGTGGCTGATGTGTAACGGCCCGTCTGGACCACCACAATTAAAAGCATTTAACTTCTTTAATGGCAGAGATTAGCATATTTTTTTAAAACTAGTCTAAATAAAATGGTGCGCAATAGGAATATAAATGTCTATATCTAGCACAAGGGACCGAGGACTATAGGATATAAAGAAACATAAACTAGCATTAATAAAATAGTTCTAGATACAACATCATTATAAACATCTACACATATATGCCCTTAAGTACAAAATACAAAAGTAGGGCATCACATCATAGTCACTACATCTAGATCAAACTAAACTAGACTAATTAGACTTCACTTCGCACTCCCAGACTTTACGACACTAGACAATGAACCCTAAACCTATCACTAAGGGTCATCTTTCCCTTTGTCGTGCTTGTTCATCTTCTCCAGTACTCCTGTGATGACCTAGACCCAAAGTCAATATTTTTCCTGTCATTTGTCATCATCCTTCTTCTGACAATTTACTGGTAATTTCTTCATCTACCTTTTTCTAATCCTAAAAATGTTGAAATATAATGAATTACTCATAAAATGACTAAGTGGGATCTTATCTTTAATTCGTTGCAAAATGAAAGAAATGTTAGCATTAAATAGCAGGAGGTGTATAGCAAGTAAAAAGAGTGTAAGAAAATTTCATTAAGTACTAGTAAAAAGGGAACATGATATTAAAAGCATAAGAATCATTACACTCGTCGATCTATATTTCTTATTACATGTCTTTCTTCTAGTTTTTTAACTTAATTTTTCTTTCTGTCTTTCTGATTCTTCTTTTTGTCTTTCTCTATCTCATTCCTTATCTCTTTATATCTTTCTCATTCATATGACAAATTTAAGGGTAACTTGCTCTTTAATCATCTTAACATGTGCACATTTTTTTGGTTCAGGGCTATCACAAGTATGGAGTCCTTATGGAACACCTGAATCTACAACTCATCACTATCTCGATTCAGGGCTATCAACAAGCATGGAGTCTCTTATGAGACACCTGAACCGATCTTTTCCTTGCAGGCAATTTACACCTCCTTGCAAGGGTTAACCCTTAACATTGTCATGTTCTTACGCATCAATGCAAATTTTTTTTCCATTTTCATTTACCTTTTTTTATTAGTATTAATGGTATAGGTTGTATTTTTATATGCTCCCTTCAGAATTCATGTATTTCACAATATTTGAGTCACCTACCGTTGACTTATGTTGACAAGGCATATTGAATATATTTAATTGGGTCATTTGTAGCATTTAGAAAATCTCTTATCATAAATAAATATATATATATATACATCCAAATATTCATGCTAATATATAGTGTGCAAGCATAAATATACATATACATTTGTGTACGACAAGGATGAAGTGAATAAAGCGCATTAGGGTATTACATGGCGCGATAGCATAATTTAAGTTTTATGTGTAATTTATGGCAGATCTTAGACTTGACGAGGTTGTACAACTCGTATTCGTCGAGGGTACGCCAACCTAGTTATAGGCCTACCATAGCAAGAAGGTTGACCATTGACCAAGGAAGACATCGTCCAGGATATACAGAAAGCAACCGAGTGATAAGGCAATCAGTCTGCCCAGGTCGCCTATAGGCAAGGTGATGCAGGACAAGCGTCACACCTGGCTGCCACCCTGGAGTCCCACCCTGAAATCCACCAGGGCGGCTTTGTCAGGGCTGCAGCCCATGCACCCCAACCAGCTCTCCGCCTGGAATCCACCAGGAAACGGTAAGTTGTTGAGGCTGGGGTCGAACGCCCGACCTCCTAGATAAAGAGTTCTCAATTGAACTCCCGTCACCAATTGAGTTGCAACTCAGTTGGTGATGAGAGTTCAATTGAGAACTCTTTATCTAGGAGGTCGGGTGTTCGATCCCCTCAACAACCTTCCTGGTGAATTCCAGGGGGAGAGCTGGTTGGGGTGCATGGATTACAGCCCTGATAAAGCTCTCTGGAGCAGGTTGGGGTGCATGGGTGGCAGGTAGGTGTGACGCCTATCCTGCATCACAAGGTCTCTCTGGAGGTCGCCCATAGGTGAGGCCTCTCTGGAGGTCGCCCATAGGCGAGGCCTCTCTGGAGATCGCTCATAGGCGAGGCCTCTCTAGAGATCGCCCATAGGTGAGGCCTCTTTGAAGGTCGCCCATAGGTGAGGCCTCTCTGGAGGTCGCTAATGAGCTCGCACAGCCAGTATCGAACTCGCAAGGTCATCCCGAGTTACCTCAATCATCTCGCCAAAAGTCCAACATGACGGATCAAGTAATTTGCGGGAGCGTATATTCACAGACCCCCCCCCCCCCCCCAATTTAGAGTGTCAATAAATAGGACCTCAGGGCACACGAAAAAGGCACGCTGGACCCCCCCCCCCCCCCCCCCCCCCGGTTCCTCATTTGACGAGTTTGTGCTTTTGTTATGCCTAACGCAGTCTTGGTTTAGGAGGGGAAGTTTCTATATACTTCCGGGTGTGTGGTGGGGCCTCCTCGCTGCAGCTCGTGAGTCTTGTTTATAAGCAGTCCGACTTTCAGCTCTTGATGATCGTTTCTTCCTTTTCATCAGATCCGTGTTAGACTGCAGGGTCAGTAACCTCAGGCTACTCTTTCGGTCCGAACTTTGTGAATCAGTTTCTTGGTTTCAACAGAGACGAGGTTGCAAGCGCTGGGAGCCAGAGATGACGGCAGTGGCTAGAAATGGTGGGTCCAGTATAGTCAGCACCATCGTAGGGAGGCGCGGCCACTTGCATTGGCATCGGCGGGGGTCTTTGGCTTCACATCACGGAACAACGACCGAGCGGCTTTATTTTTGAAGCCAAATTTCTTGGTACCCTGTGAAAAAACACTAACAGGGATATATATAAAGGAGGGGAGGGGGATTTAGTTTAAGTGAATATAACGGCCCTAATCACCCGATCGAATAACATAACCTAACTCCCAAAGTAAAGCTCAGAATAATAAAAGAAAACACATCAAAAAATAGGAAATTCGAGCCGGTTGCAATCTCGGGCTCTGATCGTCCGTCCGACAATTCAAATATGCTAATAATGTTAAATTGCCCAATGTGGCGCGATCAATCTCCATCACCATGTAATCAAATGGGTGGAGCCTGCGCACATCAAGTGTCGCCGTGGAAGGGAATAAAATATGTTACTAATGGAAAATGGTTTACTACCAGGGAGATAGACACATTTCCCAAACAGTATGGGTGCATGCCAAAGTCTAAACTCAAATCAATGGCAAAGTGCGAAGCTCCACATGCTTAGAAGGGTTCAACGAATAATAATGTGGCAGAATAGGGGCTGATCCCAACACTGTCAGTAATATGTAAAATGTTCCTTGGAGGAAACTCATTGAGAGATGCTCCTTAGAGGAGGCAATTCTTTCTAGAACAGATAGCATAACACATCAGGAGTTTGTTAATTTCAGGAAATATATTATGGGCATTGTCAGAGATTTGTAAGGAGTAATGAACACATAATATGTTTCCCTGGCATCACTAGATTTTTCCACAAGAATGACACTAACCATTCATACCATCAAGTTCTTCTAACTAATCATCATCACCAATGGGGACTATCTGGAGACTCTTACGGCAGAAACCAGCATAGGAATCAATTTCAACATAAGTGTGAGTGATGAAAATTTGGAGTAGAAGCCCCGACAACAGAACATTTCTTTCAGATCAATGGATCCTAAAAGAGTAGGTTGGGCTTAGATAATGGTCACTTCTAGATGTGGAAATTTTCATGGGAAAGTAGTTTGACACAATGCTCCGGTAGGGCTCGTTGGATGTTTCCTCATGGGAGTAATCGCATAAGCAAGCATTTCTTCACGTATGCTGGAACTCGGTTCAGGATGGAATCTAGAGACAATAGCCCTTGGGTCTTCTACCATAACATACTCAGTCAGTACTTCATCAAAAGGATCATGTAACCTACTATAGTTAGTAAGCTTTATCTTAAGGTGGTTAGTTCGTCCAAAAGTTGTTTGTGGATGTTATGTTTTCAGAATTTCCTCAAAATGACAAGGGGGTCACTTTTGAAAAACGTTAAGGTATATACCATAAAACCGATCCATAGCTCTCTTAGGCTATCAAGGATGCAGGTAATGAATCTCCGCCTGATCAAGATAATCATCGTTAGGGAAACGGACAACTCTTCTTAGTATGAGGTTCATTACAAATCTTTCGAACCCTATAAGTACTTCATCTAATTGGTAATCATCTAATTGTCTTAGATACAAGCGATCACTCTGGGTTGTCATGATTATGAAGTGGAGAAAGGAAATGAGGCCATAAATGGGAAAAAAAGAAACTAGAAATGTCCAAGAGAAAAGACTGAAGATGAAAATTAAACTGTGGTAAACAACGCACTAAATCTTTAACAGATGCAAGATTCACTCTCCGCTACTAAAATGATGCAAAATGGAATTAACTACGAAATCTTACCCATGATAAATGATTCTAGATCTCAACTGGTCATTCGAATCAACTTTCAATAAGCTATTAAGTATTACAATTGATTGAAACAATTAAGAATTTTGTAAATTTTAAGAGTATAACTTCTAATTTATTCGATAATAAAAATAGACAAACGTTATAAACTGCACAGATTGTCAGGAAGTTAAACATAAAGCATATAAATGAGTTATTTTATGTGGAAAACATAACTGGCGCCTAAACTAGCAATCATAACATTGTCGAGTTCATTAAGTCGTTCTAAGTAATCTCCAGAACCCCGGTTGAACCATCCCGCATCAGTTTGGTATTAGAGCCTCAAGTTCAGATTTAGTCTAGAATATGCAGGAGTATAGTCTATAGATCATCCAACTCATTATCGCTCTGCATTTAATCATATTCTATTAACCAAACTAGTTTGAGAAAGTATAGTTTTTCCCACCCCATTTAGTAGGTTAATTAATGCAAAGCCTTCCTTACTAGAGTGACAAAGAGTTACCGTTTTACAGAATTTGTTCAAACATCAAGCAAATTCACAAGGTTGAAAGTTTCCAACTTTAAACATGCATTGTTTTAAAAGGTGTCAAAATATTTTTAATAAATTAAAGTCTATAAGTTTCATATATAGCCTATAAGTTTCATATATAGCCTCACTGCAAA
The DNA here is from genome assembly GCA_033032865.1 of Dactylorhiza incarnata. Classification (NCBI taxonomy): domain Eukaryota; kingdom Viridiplantae; phylum Streptophyta; class Magnoliopsida; order Asparagales; family Orchidaceae; genus Dactylorhiza; species Dactylorhiza incarnata. The sequence continues at coordinate 2,864,761 of JAWHQI010000169.1, forward strand.
GGCATGAAGAAATATATAGCCTATAAGTTCCAGAAGAAAAAAGTAATGATCAGATCTGTCCTAATCACTTCTCCATCATCATTTTTCTCATCTTCTTGCACGTTGAATTAAGATAAAATCAGGATATAAGTTAGAACTCCTCTAAAGGATTGAACAAGCAATCCCCATATAAACAAAGAGATTACACAAAGTTAAGGTTTCTTCAAGCCTTGAAACAAAATATTCACACTTCCAATCATCACGTGGATCATATTCATAGATAACATAAGGAAGTCTCAGCCCAAAACATATTTTAAGCATCAATTGAGACATGCGAGCCATGGATCCTTACAAATCCTGAAATTCATATGCCAAAAGAATACGTGATGATCGAATTGAGAGAATAAGAGGCCTGTCAGGGGTGAACACTGACTTACAGAAAAATCTTTGGGAATCATGATTCTGGATTGGCCATAGAAGTAGCCAATTCCCCCCAACAGATTTGCAATTGCTGTCTTACCAACATACGTTGACTCTAAATCAACCTGAGCCGAAGAAATAGTTCAGAATAAATATTCTTAGCGACAGAATATGCATTGATGATTTTAAAAAATATGTTGACTGATTGCTTGAATGCAAGAAAATCATTATATCCTGACAAAACAACACCCCTCTGTCTGTACTGGGACTTGATTCTTATAAGCACATTACAAGATAGGCTTTCAAAAATAAACTAACTCATGCAAATATAGCGTCAGCTAAAAAGATTCACATAGGGGTTGTTGCAAACTGTCGGCACCCCATTGCAAACTATATCATACATATTTAAGGAAAAACATAGGCTCCAGTCAGTGGGATAGAATTGGAATTAGAAGCAAGAATTAAGTTCAATTCCAATTCCTATCATGACTGAAAATGTTCTAAATTTCCATTCTTATGTTCATCTTGACAATAGAAATGAAACTAGTCAGTTTGTTGTTCGGTTATAAAAACATTACTAGTTCTGATAATTACTAAAATAAATTAGTAGCAAGAGTTACTCATAATAAATTTTATAACATCGCCTTTATGATTAGGCAGCTTTCGTTAAAATCGTTACAAAATCTATACTACACATGTCCATCTAATATTCTTTACTTTTACCTCACTAGAATTCTCTCTCTAGAAATTTCTTTTTCTAAAAAGTCACTAGGATTTCACTCTCGAGAATTCTATCTAACTAGGATTCTCCTACTTAAATTATTTTCTAGAAATCTCATGAAAATTTTTTCTAGAAATCTATTACTTAATGGCTCTATCTCACTGGGATTGTTTCCTAGTTTCCATATAGAAAATTTCTCTAGAAAACTCACTAGATTTTTCTCTTAAGAAGTCATTCTAACAAGGATTCTCTTATCTAACTCAAAAGATTCTCACTCTACAAATTCTCTCCAAAAAATATTCTTTAGAAATCTTATTAGAAATCTCTCTACATCCATTTCTCAAAATTCTATATTATTATGTTTCTCACATTCAAATACTTTCTCTCAAAATTTTTTTTTATTAACTCACTTTCTAAATATAGAAGGGGAGCCTAGGCGCACCGGTCAAGGTGTTGTTGTGTGACCTTGAGGTCACAGGTTCGAGTCCTGGAAGCAGCCTTTTGCAAAAATGCAGGGTAAGGTTTGCCTACATTTCACCCTTGTGGTGGGACCCTTCCCTGGACCCTCGCTGCGCAGGGATGCACTGGGCTGCCCCCTTTTTTAACTCTCTTTCAAAACATCTCACTATGTTTATCTCTACAAATTTATTCTTTATTAACTCGAAAGTACTTATCCTTAGTTCGATTGTGCGAGAGGCGTCACATTCTACATATTTTATGCTTGGTGATCACATTCACACCCAATATTGCAACCCACTGTCCATTGACTATAAACAAGCACGACAAGTTTCATTGTCATATTACCGATACGTTTAGGAAAATTCGTGTTAGGAGGATGGAGAGTACCCTGGGACTTTCACTCTTCATAAGGACATGCGTTTTAAAGGATTTTTTGAAAAGTTTAAAACGGTAGAATTGACGTCATATTTAAATTTCGTGGTGCTCGTCAGCCACTATCAGGAAGGAAAATTGAGATTGTTAATTTAAGTTTAGTAGACGCACCTACATGTCGAGTAAGAGAACATTTGAACATGCATGATTTGAGGATTTCATCAGTCGAGCCCGATTACCCTTCACCTGATCTCTAAGATCACCACTCTCTTCCAGTTTGTGAAGCCATTTCATATGATGCTCTCATTTTTATCTATCATTGAAATATTATGCATAAAATTATGACTAACAACCTGCAAGTATCTTTTGAAAGAAAAGATTGTTTACAAGCCATCACTTGTAGCGAAAGATATGTCTTTTGTCAGTCCACCTACCACAGCACAGAGTTTTCATACCCAGCATATTTGTAACGCCCCGGTCTACTGTGGGTGCGCTACAGGTCTGCAAATCAGTGACCTCAACCCCTCTCCACGAATCTGATTGACCGCAACCGCTAATTCCAATGGCGGGTTGTTAGGTTGGGGCTTGAACCCCAAACATCCTAGATAAGGGAGATCTAAACTCGTCCTCATCACCAACTGCGGGTACGCTATAGGTCTACAGACCAGTGACCCAAACCCATCTTCACGGATCTGTTGTCCGCAACTGCTAATTCCAATGGCAGGTTGTTGAGGTTGAGGCTTGAACCCCAGACCTCCTAGATAAGGGGCGTTACATAAAAAGTGAGCTCAATTGGTGATGAGGACCAGTTTAAAGCTCTCTTATCTAGGAGGTCTGGGGTTTAAGCCTCAGCCTCAGCCTCAACAACCCACCATTGGAATTAGCGGTTGCGGCCAAACAGATCCGTGGAGATGGGTTGGGGTCACTGGTCTGCAAACCTGTAGCACACCCACAGTAGACCAGGGCGTTACAATATCACTACCTTTTGAACATATTTTGGAAGATATTGCTTAGGTAATGGTTGTTCAACAACACAGGGATAGCAACACATTTTAAGTTCGAGTATCGGTCGTCAACTCAGCATCCAAACACCCTAGTAGCATGTTAGATCACATTCTCGATGGGTTCGAGCTCTTTCAACTCCAGAGAAATTGATGCAACCTATGCACATCATTTTATTTGCACTTTTATGTTTTTATCGCATCGTATGTATGGCATTTCTTGCGCATGTCATATTATATGCTCGCGCTTGCTATTCATGTCATTGTATTTTGTGTCACGCACGGACGTTCATATGGCTTAATGGTGTGACTGACCAATAAGACTCTGAATAAAATAGTTTATCAAATTATGTTAATTGATAATTATGGCAACAAAAAATTCAAAACAAAACTTAAATATTTTATTACTAAATTTTTATTAAATATTATGAAATAAAATAATTAAATACGCCATTTAATTTTAATTTTGGAATTATGTATTAACGAAGAATACCAAGAGAAGCGCGCCTTTAAAATTCAAACTTTTTTCCTTTGAAATTCTCATCCCATTAAAAACTCATTAAGGCTAAATTCTAACAAGACTCCTTTCATAACCGGTCGCCTTGGAAAGAGCATCCTGCATGAAATTTTTGAAACAGAGACCTATTCTCTAATTCAAAAAAGGTTCCAGCACAGCAAACCGCCCGATCTGCCAGTAGCACCCTCTGTTGTTACTCACTAATGCCCAACACTGACCGACTGTCCTCTCCTCCACCTTTAGTATCCCTCCTACCTACGGCGACAACTCCAGTGATTCCACATGTCGGGGACCTCTTCAGGCTGCCCAGATCCACTTGACAATCCACCATCCTCTAGACCTCAGTTTGATTTCCAACCTCCTCTCCCACCTCCGTTGGGCATTTCCTCACCATCCAACCATAAGATACTCTTCTGGCCAACTCCTAACCATCCCCCATTCCCTCAGTCCCCAACCCGAGCCCAACCATAGTCCTCAGACCTCCCACTCCACAACCACCGTTACGATCCCTAAGGGTTTTATTATTCTAACCAAATCTCCCTCCCCAAAGATCTAACCTAGCCCAAAACTCCTAATTAAACCCAACCCGCCCTTAAAAATCCAGAGATCGACCTTGCTTACGGACTCGTCGCCGCACTTATGATCCTATGGTATTCTTCATACCTCTAGAGGCCTTGCTCATTACGGACACTGTATAGATTAGGGGATACTCACGCCATCATAAGCGCTATTCCAACAGCTTCCTTCTACGCATGTAACCCGTTGGTTAGCAAAATCTGAGGTCAGAGGCTGGTATTGAATCCAGGCATCGACGAGAGTCCTGTACCGTGCCACAAACGATGTCAGGTCACTATCTAAACCTGGTTTGATGATTTGGAGGTTCCTATAAAGATCGAACAGATGTTGAAGGTTATCCTTCCCAGACTATAGAGACTGAAGTTCGTCTCACATGGCTTTGACAGTCTCGTGGTGCATAGTCATACGATATAGCTCACACTCCATGGGATTCAGAATCCAGGACTGAACTTGGCCATCATCACGAATTCATTGCCCGGTAGGCTCAACAGGCGTGTCGTGAGTCAGATGATGAAGTAGACCCTTAGTTTGGAGGACTTGCGGTACCGAGTGGACCCACACACAAAAAATCTTTACAGTGAGAGAGATAGTAGTAATTCGCAGGTCATCACAGACTTCATAGGTGGAAGCCAGAGCGAAAGTGGTCCGAATAGTGGAAGAGGCGGACGCAACATTCATCCTCGTGTGATCAGTGAGCGATGGGAGGAAGGAGTACTTGAGTTCAAGTAGCGGATAAGTGCAAGTCGGGAGGTCGGCGAGTGCCAAAAGAATGGTCCAGCGATTTTGGGGCTTAGGGGTCTGCGGGTCTGGAAGTTAGTATCGGCGAGGTCCTGCAAGAAGCAAAAGGAAGAAGACAAAAATAAATCAGCGAGCTCTAGAAACAGGTGCTCGGGGAGCTCGGGCCATAAGGCTCCAGTGAGCTTTGGAAGCAAGAGCCGACAAGAGCTGGAGGTAGGGAGCAGCGAGCTATATATGCAGGGATTCAGCAAGCTCAAGCAGTAGGAAAACTCAAGTCGATAGGTTTTCGAGCACTGGAATGAGGCAAGTCGCAAGTACTGGAAGCAGGGAAACATTGAACTCTGAAAGCAAGTATGTCAGCGAGCTATTGAAGCACAAGCGCCTGCTAACATTGGGAGACGGAAGTCGCCGACTCTGGAAGACGGAAGTCACCGAGCTCTGGAAGACGAAAATCGGCAGGCCCAACGAGCCTGGAAGGATGGAACGACGGCGAGTTTAGCACCAGACGACGACATGTAAGCAAGTTCTGCACCAGGCGGGAGGTCTATACAATGTGGTAAGGGTCTAATTTATTTTTGGACCAAGCCGACGGATGAAAAATGGCGGCGAGACCTGCAGAGAAGCTGGTGAAACTTACAGGAAGCAAGAAATGAGTTAAATTAGCGAGCGGGAGCTCAATTGTCGAGAGAATTACGGCAGGAATCGTGTAGCTCTAATACCATGTAAAGAAAGTGCAATACGAAGCAGAATAAATTTTACTACTTCATATATCATCCCTAAATACAAGTATTTGTACACAAATATAAGAGGGTGCAGTGATATCTAAACTTCAAACCAAGATGTTAGACTACTCTATACATGAGAGAAATCTCTAATCGGCCAAGAAAATGGGCCTTTACATTGGACTTATTTATAGTTCTTTTACAACACCATTTATTAACTTCACTCCAAATAGTAGGCTAAAGCATCCACATTTAGATTAAAACGTAAAAGTAAAATATGAATTCATCATGATACTAACATAAGAATATGGCAATAAGACGAACCACATGGCTAAGAATAAACACACCACCAAACTTTTTGTAGAACAATCTTACCTTATTCATTGTGCTAAAGCATTTATTATATTTGTCTTCAAAAAATTTGTGCTTCACATTTAGTTGGTTTGTAAGCAGGGCGCCTGGAATAGGTTGAAATAAAGTTAAAAAAATGCAAATTATAAGTGAACTTTTATTTTGTTTAAAAAGGATTACTGGGTTAACTTCTTTTAGTGAACAATCTAAACCATCGTTCAATTATACTAGGTCCCACTACCATAACACAGATACTGAATCATACATTTCAATCATAGTTATGGTCAAAGTAATCATAGTTTAGTACCCAACTTCCTAGATTGAGAAAATGTCCATGATGAATGTCAAACATTGCATATTCAGAAGAAAAATATAATAAACAAAGTGTCGAGAGAAAAAGTAATGAACAAAAACTTTCTTTAATGAACTGTTGATCTAGAATCGATCTCATACTACAAAAAGTACTATGATATCAATTGATTCTGAAATTTTGATGGGGAATTGATGCAGCACAGGCGTCACACGTGCCTGCCACCCTGGAGACCCACCATGGGGCCCACCTTGGCGTCTCACCAAAGCGGCTTTATCAGGGCTACAGACCGTACACCCCAACCAGCTCTCTGATTCTCATCATCAGGAAACGGTAGGTTGTTGAGGCCCGGGATCACACCCGACCTCCTAGATAAGAAGCCATCACCAACGTTCTCATCACCAACTGAGAATGTCGGTGATCTAGGAGGTTGGATGTTCGATCCTGGGCCCCAACAACTACCATTTCCTAGTAATGGGAATCAGAGAGTTGGTTGGGGTGTACGGGATGCAGCCCTGATAAAACCGCCTTGGTGAGATGCCAAGGTGGGCCCCCTGGTGGGACTCCAGGGTGGCAGGCAAGTGTGACGTCTGTGCTGCATCAGGAATCCAACAGAATCAGTTGGATTTGCATGGATGTTCACGAAGTTTTGTAATTCTAAGAGCTAAGAAGCATGCAAGATAATATCATGATAGACAAGATAATCACCATTACCATGCAAGATAACTTACTTGAACCATTCTATTACCTTCCTTTGTATTGATGGTTGATGGCTTGGAAGAGAAAACATCAAAATTGAAAGAGAGGGAAAGTGAAGGATCGAATTTTCATACAGTAATCTGAACCAAAGGACAACACGTGACATCCACTTACATTGGAAGCCATGATAATCTCCTTAAGGGTCTGATTTGAGAGGAAATAAGAGGAAGGTATCAGATATCCTAGGCAGAGCAGAAACTAGAAAAGAGAGAGAGATAGAGAAGAGTAAAACTGCTATGCAGAAACTAGGAAAGAGAGAGAGACGGAGAAGACTAAAACTGCTATGCAGAGAGATATTGTCAATTGAATTGATTGTATGTAATTTGGTTACAAAGCTTAGATACACGCTACATTAATAGGAAAATATGATAACAAAGACAATAAAGATGCAAGTTATCCAATAAGACGTCTTTGATAGTATATTTACATTATTGGATAGCAAGCCAAATAAACATGCATAAATTATCACGAAATTCATGATTAATGAATACCAATTCCAAACCTTTGTCTTGAAAGGTGGCCGAAATTCCTTAAGGCTCCGTTCGTTTGGTCGGAATTGGGGGTTTGGAATTGGCATTCATTTGCCAATTCCAATTTCTCTTGTTCGGCAAGCTAAAAAAAATGGCGGAATCGGCATTGGATCCAATTCCGGTGGGAAAGCGATATAGGGCATTTTCTCGATCGTCATTTCCGACCTCCCGACCTATCTTTTGACGATTCCGCTCGTCGCCTCTTTCGTCCTCGCACGCCCGCGATTCCCCCTGCCATTCTCTTGCTCCCTCGCACAGCCGCGTTTCCCCCTGCCATTCTCTTGCTCGCTCACGACTCCGGACGCGCCTTCATCTTCTCCGGCGAGCCCCCCCAGACGCCGCTTCCTTCTTCTTTTCCTCCCCCAGCCGAAGAGCGACGTTCCCCAGCCGATATTTTTCGTCGCCGTTCATCCTCGCCCGCACCAGGTAATCCCCTAGGTTTTCTGATTTCTTCTTTGAGCCATTGAAATCTGCTTGTCATTTCTTCCGTTGGTGTGTGTCATTGAAATCTGCTTGCCATTTCTTCCGTTGGTTTGTTGATTTCTTAAAATCTGCTTGCCATTTCTTCCGTTGGTTTGGTGATTTCTGCCATTGAAATCTGCTTGCATTGTGTATTTGTGGGTATAAATGTGTATGTGTGGTGTATTTTTTTTGTGTGTGGTGTGGTGTGTGTATGATTGTGTATGTGTGTGGTGTGTTTTTTTTTTAATTTGTGGTGTGTGGGTAGTGGCCTGAGAGGTGTGGTGTATGTGTGGTGTGTGTGTGTATGATTGCGTATTTGTGTGGTGTGTGTATTTTTTTTTGTGGTGTGGTGTGTGTATGAATGTGTATGTGTGTGTATGTGTGTATTTGTGGGTATAAATGTGTATGTGTGGTGTATTTTTTTTGTGTGTGGTGTGGTGTGTGTATGATTGCGTATGTGTGTGGTGTGTTTTTTTTTTTAATTGTGTTGTGTGTGTAGTGTCCTGAGAGGTGTGGTGTATGTGTGGTGTGTGTGTGTGTATGATTGTGTATGTGTGTGGTGTGTGTATTTTTTTTGTGTGTTGTTGTGTGTGTGTATTAATGTGTATGTGTGTGTATGTGTGTGTATGTGTGTATTTGTGGGTATAAATGTGTATGTGTGGGGTATAAATGTGTATGATTGTTATTGCATATTTGTTTATATGTAGATGGATGAACTAAAGAAGCGTCGTAGACGTAGAAGAGGAGCAGTGACAGCGGCTCTTGCTGCGGCCACTGTAGTTTTGATGAAACCCAGGATTGCAAGAGATCTTAGTATAGAGGCCGATGCTAAGACTGTTTTAAGGAGGACATTGTATGCTCGATTATATAGTGGAACAGATGTCAACTGTTTTAACCAACTTCGTATGAATAAAAGCTCTTTTGAAACTTTATGTAACATTCTAATCGGTCGTAGATTATTAAGAGACACCCAGAATGTTGCAGTTAGAGAGTCAGTTAGTATCTTCTTATATGTCTTAGCTCACAATAAGAAATTCCGGGTTGTCGGTGGAACATATCTTCGTTCAATTGATACGATCAGCCGTCATTTCAACAAGGTGTTGTGGGCTATTCTAAAGCTAGGCCCCGAGTTTATAAAGCTCTCTAATGCATCAACAACACAACGATGGCGTCATTTTCCCGTAAGCATTTTTATTATCTACCCTGATCTTTACTGTAAAGTGCTCGATTGCAACGTCGAAATAAGTAAGGAGAAGATAATGGCTCGAATAAAAACATGGAATAAGTACTACCAAGAGATATCAGCAATGCTAGATACTAGTGGATTTGGCTGGGATTGGGAGCGCAATGTGGTGAAGGTAGACAGTGAAGATGTCTGGGCCAACTATGTTCAGGTAATATTTTAATTTGACAATTACTTGCATTTTTAGAAGTTTTGAAAATTTACGAGTCTAATTTAAACTAAACTTGTAGGCACACCCGACAGTAAAACATTATCGGGGCAAAGTGATCGTGAATTGGGGCGACTTAGCTATGATATGTGGGGTTGATAGAGCTACTGGAGCTCATGCTGCTACTGCATCGGAGTCAATGAACGAGATCCACATTGATGATTCGGTGGAAGACAATGTGGTTGAGGAGGTCGAGCCACATCCCCAGAAGAAGAAGAAAACATCTGCGGTAGATGTTATTGCGGATGCTGTTACTGCTATAGCGAGGAACATGGAGCATGAAAACAGTTTGCCTTCTCAGCCACCGCCTCCGATCTCAAAGGCAGACAGGATATATGCGGCCATTGCAGCTATTGCAGATCTGACTGAGGCTGAGGTCATACAGGATATCGCTATGCTGAGTGTTGACGACATGAAGAGCGACGTGTTCATCGCTTTACCGGTGCCAATTAGGAGGACCTGGCTCCGCTTACATTTACTCGATTGATTATATATGAACTTATGTTTTGTATGCTGCGGACTTTTTTTATGCTGTGGACTTATGTTTTGTATGATGTTAATGCGGACTTCTATTTTAATTCTGATATTTTAATCTTGTTTAAAATTTAATTTTAATTTTATAAATTTTAAATTTCAATTCCGTCCATTGAATTCTGACATACAGTCGAACAGCGGAATTACCAATTCCAATTCTGATGACAGAATTCCTGCAGTTAGCCGAACAGCAGAATTAGAATTGAAGTCAATTCCAATTCCTGCGGGAATCAGAATTGACTTCAATTCCAATTCTTGCATCTCATTTCCTGCGAAACGAACGGGCCCTAATGGATTTTGATTTTAAAGCTAGGGTTTGACCCGTTCAAGAATAATTTTTGGAGGTCTCTCTCTCCCCTAGTGCAAGTGCTCACACCTCTTATTTACGAAATTTAGGTTCAATCTAACACTTAAGTTTGCTCACAATGTGAGCTTGGTCTTGATGAAGCGAACCCTAGGTTTAATAGTTTTGGGGGAAGGACACCATGGATTAGGGCACCGACCCAGTAACATTAAAAGCTCACGACAATAACCACACGTAAGAAAGCAAATGAAATTTGCAGTCCAACCACCTTTGACAATGAAGTAACCCAAGAGAATGTTGTAGTCACATCTGTCAATCAACTTTTACGGGCTAACCCGTAGATTGTCGGTAACTCGTTGGAGGAGCGGGCGGAGGTAGGAATGACGGAGAAGGAGAATACTATCGAGCCTAAGCAATGTGTGCTCGAGGAAGAGAGCGAGCTATCAAAATCTCATACAAGAGGCAAGGGGAATAGATTAATTCTTGCATATCTCCTTTATGACACAAAGGATCCCTTAAATAGAAATATATAATGGCGTAGAGTAATAAGTCTCAACACTTGAACCTATTACCAAACTACTAACGACTAAGAACTCAAAGTAACTAATCATGACTGTGACGACTCATGACCTCATTCAAGTCACAGACATAATACTATATACTAATTAAAAAGGGCGACTAGCCTATGCCCATAACACATCATATAACAAGTTTCGATTGACTCATGCATAATAAGATAACTCGGGTCGATGCCCATAACACCAACCCAAGTAATATAGCTAGAAAATTTGATTAAAAATACAAGATTTAGTAGTAAATCTTGGTCTTGCAAATAACCTGTTGATAGTAGTAGTAATTCATGTTGATGAAATCAGTTTAATTACTTTGAGTACCCATCCCTATGGAAAGATTGGCCCATCTTATATGCCCAATGAGGGTAGGTCAGCCCAACTTAGAGCTGAGGCAGAACATATCTGATATGGCTCAACAATGTCATTATGTGTGCACGTTTCAAGAACAGATCGGGATCAATTTACCCTCTCTTTGACTTTAGGATCGTCATTTGGATGCTCGGAGACCGTTGATGCAATTGGCTCATTTATTAATATTTTTTATTTACGTTATTTTGTATTTTAAAGTGGTATTTGAGTATTAAGAATAATGATCCGATCGAGTGATATGGGCATTCGGAGTTTGAGAAGAGAGCTAGAAACCACAACGAGCGCATTAGATTACGTCGAGGATAACTAGAGATTTAAAATACAATTAAATGATTAAAAAATAATTGTGTTGTATATAAAGGGGAGATATATGGTTGGTTAACTTTTGAATCAAGATAATACTTAGAAGTTATGACAGTATTTCAGTCAATCGGTCCCTAAATGTAGGAATAGGTTAATTTTTCTTACCTTCGAGCATGGATATGCATCATCTTCCCCTTGGATTTGATTGAATCTTGAGTTCAATTGATAACATGGTGCTGAAAGAGCGATGCACCAATAGTTTCTAAGGTAACTATTACTAAAAGGAAAATGTGTTGAACTTCGCAGTTCGCCTTACTAAGTCGTATTGTCATTTTCTTTGTGCTTTAAGTGTAAAGCAACACAAACGATACGACCAAGTTATTAAATCTATATATCATACAAATAGAAATTTAAGTGTTGTTGTTATGTATGGTAGCATTTATATGCATATCAAAATATGGTAGCATTTATATGCATATCAAAATATGGTAGCATTATATGCATATCAAAATATGGTAGCATTTACATACAAATCAAAAAAAGTATCAGCATTCTTGGCCAAAAGGAAGTGTACCTGTGAGACCATTGATACGTTCTTTGGACCTTGAGCTCAGGGAATTAGCTCCAGACACAAAAGCTAAATCTAAAACTGAAGGAAGCTTCACAGTAAACTGTCAATAAATGCCAACAAATACAAAGTTTGAATGCCATAGTCAGGAAAAGATAAAGTTATTACAGAATTATTAAGAGAAAAAGTTAAATATTAAAGATACAGCTACAGTGCATGTTCATGGTATCTTATACAAGCGAGCAATAACCTGAAGGTTCCCAAAATAATATGAGTGAAAATAATAATTATTACAACTTTACTGAATTTAGAGAGAGAAAAGTACAGTTATAACTTATAACTTGATTATTTAATCATAGAAACTGAGCGCAACAAAAAAAATGCATCTTCAATTAGAACCTGAAAAACAATGATGTTGGGAGAATGTTCTAAAGTATCTGGTAAAGCGAGATGCCCAGTACTTCTTGCCTGTAAAATGACTTGGTGAGCAACAACTTGGAAAGCTATAAATAGATGTAGAATTTATGGGGAATCAGTTACAATTTTTCAGCATACATTGTAAGCAAGAGTACCCTCAACCAGCTCAGTTAAGTTGTGCATGTGTGGAGTCTTGAATCCTGCATAGTGGATTTCGATTTTATCCTGACAAGAAAAAGGAAATATATAGTTTTTAATTTCAGCAAAGCAAAACTTTTAAATAAGTCACATTAGGTGAAAATAAGTGGTTGAACTTAAAATCTATATATCTTCCATGACCAATGGGCTGGTATCAGAAGGACCTTATAAATAGTTCAACTTGATTTATAAAACTCCACAACTGTTTCAAGCACAACAGAACTTTGGTTCATTTTATGGACAGTCAAATATCTGAATGGTATCTACAGCTATAGTTCAGAGGTTTAGGATTATGAATTGTGATTTGGAGTAATTCCAAATGAAATAAATTGTTTCACTCTTCAAAGAAGAAAATGATTTATTTCATATTATATAGATAAATAGACAGGACGAATCTACAAATGACGGAGATGTGATGCCCTAAACCTAGATGAACAAACAAACACATGACAATGCAAAGGAAATTACGGGATGACTGATTACAGATGTGAATGAATGCATCCACGCAATCCAGTGAACAGGATAACACAACATAATATCTAATCCTAATGCAATGCAAGTACAAATAATTCTATCGCACAGTTGCCCCAACACACGATTAATAAAATAGCAAAACATAACAATTCATGTATTTGATCACCACATCACAAGCATTCAAATCAATAAACAAGGGTAATAGCAAGTTAATTGAGAGTGCATGGAAATTAAATAGCATTGTGAATAGGTAATACACGTAATTGCAAGAAAATATAGCAAACATTAATTAAGCAAAAATAAGACTAGAAATATAATGGTATATCGATACAAATTTAGATAAACTTGAAAATAAATACGGAACTCACCTAGTAAAGGGGTCATTGGCGTTGGAATTGAGATTCAGTGGTCATAGATGCAATGGGGGCTGTCAATAGGGAGAAGACCAATGTAGGTTGCTGTCCAAAACTGGTGGGAGATGTTTGGGGCAGATTCGGTAGGAGAGGGGTTGTGGGTCTCAGCCTGAGATGTATGGAGGCCTAGTCGATCAAATGAAGGGTAAAGCAGCTAAAAGCACAAGAAGGGGTGGTTGGAAGCTTGGTCGGCGGCGACAGGGTGCTGGGGAGGTGAGAGAGGGTTGTGGAAGCGGAAGCCGGGTTGTCGAAGGTAGGAGAGGGATGTGAAGGTGTCGGAGATCGGAGAGGACGGAAGAAGACAATTGGAGGTCATTTCGTGGAGGGATCATCAGTTAGATGTCGTCTCGAGGAGGAATCGGAGGTTGGAGGTCGGGGAAGGCACGTCAGAGGGGAGAGAGGCAGTGGATGGGGGTGTCGACACCCAGAGGCAGGATCCAGCGATTTCGGCATCGCGCGAGATGGTCGGCTTCGCACCGAGCAGAAGATCGAGCGATGTCGTGGAAGCCCTAAACTCTCTATCTCCTTGACCTAACATCTCATATGATAAATATAGGAGGGCAATTCAGAGAAGTGAATCTAACGGCTCAAGTTGTTTGCTTGGATAGTTTTCCCTGACTTTCAAAATATAAGTCTAAAAAATACATGAAAATATGAAAATCGGGAAGAGTGCGGCGGCATTCTCTGATCGTCAATCTGATGATTCAAATGTCATCGATCTTATAAATCACTCAAATGATGCACAATTGATCTTCATCAATCTCCCCAACTCAGAAACATTCATCTTCGAAGAATAGAGATTGTCATGCTCCTGGTGCTGGCCAGGCATGAATGAAAATAGTTGCATGAATATTGACGTCTCGATCTCGTAGCTCATGGTATATGTAGTGTCCACAGAAAGACATTGTCCATCGAAGCTGTCAAGGGTCCCACACACTAAGTATGTTGTCGTATAGGTGGAGGTAGGGAAGCAATGGAGGCTGGAGGTATAGGCGAGGCTATAGTAAAGGTGTTGAAGCTGAAAGTAAAGACTAAAAAGTCCTAAGAACTAGATGGCTTCACATCTAGAATCAAATCTGTTGCATTAGATACAGGATAACTACTAATATTCCTAAAAACATCAAGCTTAAAGAAATCTGACTCAACCTCTCTCATGAGAGCGTATGGACATATTTGTATAGCACTCAGATTCTTAGTTGTCCATAATGGAACCTCTCACGTAATGTGTTAATCATCACCCAATCACCTTCTTTAAACATTTGCTCTCTCAAATTATTCACGCAAGTGTTATGTGTTCTGGCCCTCCTGTTATGTTGTTATGTGTTATGCTCCTCCTGTTATGCGTTATGGTCCTCCGTCAGTTACGTCAGTTATCTTATTATCTTGTCGTGTGGATTGAGTCATCGTTATTAGACTCGTAGTTATGTTTTAGCGTTTTAATATTTTATGCATCTTATGTAATTACGGGTATGCCACCCGGGGTCTTATAAATAGACCATTCTCATGTATTTGGGGATTATGAAATTTCCTCCCTCTCTCTCTAATTCCTCTCTCTCTAAGCTCTTCTCTCCTTCCTCCACCCTCTAGAGTTTCTTCCTCTCTCTTCTCCGCCTCCACCGTTCTAGGGCTTGACCCTTTGTATCTCCGCTGCCAACAATCCGCAACGAACCAAGTCCATAACAACTTGGTATCAGAGCTAAAACCGCCGCCGTTTTCCTCCGCTACCGCTGCTTCGCCAAATGACGTCATTCATCTGCTAAAGTCCCCTCCTGTTCCCTTCCTCCTTACTACACGCAGCAGGAGGCCACTGTCTCTTCAACATCTGTTCGGCTTCCTCGCCGACAAAAGTTGCACGCCCGCAAGCATCTTCCTCCACACCGAATACAATCGGCTTCCTCCAGTCGCACTCGATGCTTGACAGTAACGACAAGGGCCACCCACGCTTCCATCGTTAGCTGAAGCCGTAGCACCCTAACCGACGACCGCTTCACACTCCTCCGCTCGACGCCGACCCATGACGGGTTTTCATCTGCGCTCATCGCCTTCTATCTGTCTCCACCAAATCGAGCCACATCCGCCTCTCTTGCTTCCGCCATATCCGTTGCTATCGAGCCGCCCTAGTCCCATCCGCCTGCAGTCCTTTCTTCCTCGAGCCCCTCCGCTTATTTTTTTATTTTCTTTTCTTCCCCCGCTAACTCATTTCTTTTTATTTTTCTGATTCACGCATCCCAACCACATGTGCCTTGTCTTCTTTTTTTGTCTTTTCTAAAGTTATTTCCCCTCCAGCACGCCCCTCTTTTTAATTCTGCCAACCTTTCTATATTTCCCTATTAAAAAATTTTCTTCATCAAATCCCTCAACCCTCCTTTTCTTTTATTTTTGTTTCATTTCCTTGTCTCTTCCTAACCGCACCCCTTTCTTTTGCTTAAAATTTCTTTATTCGTCCACGTCATACTATTTTTAATTACTCCTGCTCCCGCGTCTCCACTCTCCTATTTCATTTGATGAACATTCATCTTAGTGCCGCAGATGCGGGCGTCCTCCACTCGATGTTGTTGAAGTGGTCGACAACATTTCAAGCCTCCATGTCTCGCTTCGAGGCCAAGCTTTTGATCAATTGGAGCACTCGGGCTACCTTGTCGTTCCACCATCGGCTGTTCCGCCTCCTCCACCACTGGCCCCAGCCTTGCCGGTCCCACTCTCCAAGCCCGCGCAGCTTGTGCTGGCTACGCCATCCTCACCGCCGCCATTGTCGTCGTCGCCGCCGCTGTCGCCGCATACGCCGTCACAGCCACCGCCGTCACTGCCTTCTTCTTCTCTTGCTCTGTCGGCCCCTGCCTTGACGGTCCCTCTAGCCTCATGGCTTTCTGCTCTGCTGGCCACCTCACCGTCGGTTTCTGCTCTGCCGCCTCCAACCACGCCGCTGACTCTGTTGTCGGCCACTACTTTGTCGGCCGCCTTGCCGTTGCTGCCTCGCACTGCACCGTCATTTCCGCCGGACCTGTTCCTTATGTCGACCATGGGTTCTCCGGCTACCTTCCAGCCGTGGCTCGCCGCCGCATCGCCGGTCCCGCCGGACCCCTTCATACTGCCGACCGCTATTTCGTCGGTCATCCTGCCAGTTCGGCCTCCTGCTGCTCCGCCGGACCAGTCCGACCCATTGCTTCAGCCGCTTGTCCTTTTGACTGCGACGACGCTACTCCTCGGGGTCCACGCCACCGCGTCACGTTATCGGGCGCTATTTTGGCGCGAGATCAAGGAGCCAGAGAAGTCGACCATCCTACTGGCGTTTGAGCTTGAGGAAAAGCTCAAAATGAAGGAAGGGTGGAGTGTTATGTGTTCTGGCCCTCCTGTTATGTTGTTATGTTGTTATGTGTTATGCTCCTCCTGTTATGTGTTATGGTCCTCCGTCAGTTACGTCAGTTATCTTATTATCTTGTCGTGTGGATTGAGTCATCGTTATTAAACTCGTAGTTATGTTTTAGCGTTTTAATATTTTATGCATCTTATGTAATTACGGGTATGCCACCTGGGGTCTTATAAATAGACCATTCTCATGTATTTGAGGATTAGGAAATGAATTATGAAATTTCCTCCCTCTCTCTCTCTAATTCCTCTCTCTCTCTCTCTCTCTCTCTCTCTCTCTCTCTAAGTTCTTCTCTCCTTCCTCCACCCTCTAGGGTTTCTTCCTCTCTCTTCTCCGTCTCCACTGTTCTGGGCTTGACCCTTTGTATCTCCGCTGCCAACAATCCACAACCAAGTACACCCTCTAGGGTTTCTTCCTCTATGGACTTGGTTCGTTGCGGATTGTTGGCAGCGGAGGTACAAAGGGTCAAGCCCTAGAACGGTGGAGGCGGAGAAGAGAGAGGAAGAAACCCTAGAGGGTGGAGGAAGGAGAGAAGAGCTTAGAGAGAGAGAGAGAAATTATAGAGAGAGGGAGGAAATTTCATAATTCATTTCATAATCCTCAAATACATGAGAATGGTCAATTTATAAGACCTCGGGTGGCATACCCGTAATTACATAAGATGCATAAAATATTAAAACGCTAAAACATAACTACGAGTCTAATAACGATGACTCAATCCACACGACAAGGTAATAAGATAACTGACGTAACTGACGGAGGACCATAACACATAACAGGAGGAGCATAACACATAACAGGAGGGCCAGAACACATAACAACAAGTTTTATAATTTGTATTATTTAATATATCTTTGCATTTAAGTATGAAATACAAATCATACAACAAATATAAATGATAAATAACTGACCTGATGGACTAACTAAGCGCAGACTCAGCATGTCGATGTAAATCTCTGGAGATGGGTGGTTTATCCAATGATTTTAATGGTGGGGTGTAGAAATACTTGTTGAGTGTGCGACGAACACCCAAATGAATGCAAGAGATAGCAATGTTGGGTTTCGAGAGCATCAAATGCGCAGCGGAAATACATGAAACCCCCACAAGATAAATGCGAAACAAACTAATCAAGATATTTAAGGTATACTTGCAACGAAACGGTAAATCTGGTGGTATCATTTCAGAAGAATTTGTCGAAGACCAAACACGGAAACCTATATTGATATCCACATGAATGCAAGGAACTTTGGCACAGCCTATCTAATGGCCTCGTGGAAAGAAGAAGATGGTTCATCTCTGATACGAAGTACTAGATTCATCTCTTCGGAGAACGTCTCTATTTTCTTTTATCTTCTCTTTAAGCGCACGTAAAGCGTAACTCTTAGTTTCGGAAACTACAATGATTTTATATCCACAAAGAGAGTATTTCGAAACATTAAATGATGAGTAATGGACATGTGGAATATGCTCATTCGATTTCAAAACCGAATTAATAATTCCAACAATTAATTTTAAATTAATTATTGCACATTAATACATTTCAGGTCTTTGGTTAAATTCAAGTCTGACTTATATTAAACATAATCCGATCATTCTTCCTATTTCAGCACATTCTTAATGTGCAACCTCATAGGTTTATATTACGTTGGCAGTAATATTAATACCTCAATTGCTCCTAGGTCACAAACTCCACCATTCAGTATTATGATACTAGCTCATAGCTTGTCAAATGTCTCACAAGGGACGTGACTCGTTAGGAGGCTCACCTGATGGTGTATAGACAGACAAATGTGTTGCCAATACAACGATCGCCTGAAGGAATGTCTGAGACGTTGACAAAAAGTGCAACTCTGGGTGTGTCGACTATCTCCAAAAAGAGAAAGCTCGCCAAGTTGCTCTCCAAGAGGTATATACGAAAATTCATCACGATTGCGACGATCGCTCAAACGAACATCCAAGACATTCGTACTAGGGCAAATGTTTCCTGGAGTTAAAGAAACGTCAGGTGGTTCACCCAAGGATTCAATGGGGGCACATCATTGAATTCATCAATAGCGGAATGATCCTTAAGATGAGTAACATCGATAACAGTAATATCCTCGGAAACAGATGAGATAACGACTACAAAATCAATATTATGTTGTTGACTCTCACTCAGGACGTGACTCGCCACTACAATGTCCTTTGGAATAGATGAGATAACCAGTACTCAAAGGTGAGTCTACGATTGAGGCAGTAACTAAGTCATCGCAGGGTGTAGGGGTAGGGGTAGGGGTAGGACACATCACTATAAGATCACCAGGTAGCTCATACTCACTCTATTTCAAGGACTTAGGGTATGAGTCAGACTCAAGTGGAAGATAACTCATCGGACAATGTGCCCCACTGGCACGATCAAGGTGCGAGTCTACTCGACTGACTCTAGCGAATCTCATGAGTCGGTCGTAACAAAGGGCGAGGTAAAATATCTGCTCGACAGAATCTAACCGATGGCCGCTCAACAGGTGCGGCTATAGAGGGGGGCAAGTCGGGGTCCCCCCCCCCCCCACACACACACAAGATTTTGCAAAATGGATGATGTATTTGAATTTCTCTCGTCGAGGCAATGAAATTTGAGTAGTTATACGTCAAAGACGGTGGTTGGATGAGGGAGAAACAACTCCGACAAGGTGGAGGCGTTCATATTTACTTTTGACTAGAGGAAGACAGTGACGTGATAGCTAGCTCGTTTAATTGAAATGGCTGCAATCATGATGTTGACTGGACGATCACTAAATAAGGTCAAAAAATCGGAATAAAAAATCTGATTTAAATCAAAGGTGTCAAGTTATTTGCTACTTGACATTTATCAACTTTATTTTATTTTTATTTGTTGCTTCGCCTTTTGTCTAGCCCCCTTGTTTAAATTCTTGGATTTGCCCCTGCCGCTTAATGCTACGTAGATCGCAGACCAAAGTCTGAAACAAAATCTAGAAGTGGTGGTCTCATCTTGAATATCGCTCATCACCATAAACTCGTCAAAACACTCGTTATACTCTGCAATAAACATGGATCCGTGTCAAAGGATAAATATTTGCTCCAGGGTGCGACTTTTATATGACATCGACAGATATCTGTGACACGATCTCCACTTTAACGATATTCAATTGGTGATGGAGCGAAGACGATCTTGTATAAGGGTAGTGTCAATGTGTTAGGGTCCCACATCATTAGTTATCTATTAGCGGTTCTTTTACATATACTTTTATTATGCGTTAACGATGTATCGAGTTTGAGTTGTACGAGTCAAGTCAAGTCTTTGAAATCTAAATGTTTTTGGAGTTATCTTTTATTTAATATTTTAGGGTTAATGTCTTGGGTCTATAAATAGACCCCTAAGGTCAATGTATGAGGCATGAATGAAAGTAATCAAATTTTTATTTCTCTATTGAGTTCTTTTATCCTCCCTCAATTTGTAAGGTTAGGGTTGAGCGCGGCTCCCCTTCTTCCTCTCCCCTCACATTCTCTGCAGGTAGAGCTCAACTCCTTTGTATCACCGCATCCACCGACACCTCCGGCGAAGCCCCGAAGTAGGCTCACAATATCTTGGTATCAGAGTTATCCTTCCCTTCATTTCTTGTGGTACCACGACAACCATTCCCTCAATTCGCCGTATATTGTAGCTACAGAAACCGCAAGGGCACGATCCCTTAGTTCGGACCCAGTCACCGTCAAGCAGACGCACATGAGCCTTTGCGACGATCTACAGGAAACCAACGTGCATCCTCCTGCGCGAGCAGTTGCCCTGGAGTCGCTCTTCCGTGTCACCTTGTTAGGGACCGACTCGGAGGTCGCCGGAAGAGTAGCCTTGACCGCGGCTGCCTATGCGGGGCGTGCGAGAGAGAGAGAGAGAGAGAGAGAGAGAGAGAGAGAGAGGGGGAGAGCTTCCAAGATCTCTTTTAGGGTTTGGGAAAATAGACTTCTTTATTCATACCAATACAAGACTCACAAGGTCCTTTAAATAGGACTTACAATCGACACAAACAAGAAAAAAGCTACAAAGAAATAACGCTAAAGGAAATAAGACAAACTCGGACACCATATAAAAACACGACATAAATAACGACACCCAATAAGGACGCGACTCTATGACAAAATAAAAGCATATTAAGAAATAATTAATAACACCATAAAAGGACCCGTAACATCTCTCCCGCCTTGCAAAACGAGCTTGTCCTCAAGCTTGAGGGAGATAAATGGTGTTCGCGTCAGCAAACACCATCATCATCAGAGTCCTCAATGTGCAGATAGAAAAGTCGTTTGCACATGTGGTCGCGAGTGTATTGTTCGTCGCAGTTGAAACATAAGCCCTTGGCGCGCAGTTCCATCATCTCGTCCCGAGATAGTTTCCGGACTGGTGGTGATGGATGTCCCTCTGAATGACCTGGCTGAATGCCCATGTCGGTGGGCAAATAGTCCTCATGTGCCAATTGGAGGCGATGGTCACATATCCTAGCCAGACTCATAGCAGTCACTAAGTCTGGAGGAGCCTCAAATTCGACATCAAGTCGCAGGCGATCGCAAAGTCCGGCATTGAAGATGTCGACCTGCATCTCTGGGGAAAGCGTGACGTGTGCCAGAAGAAGTTGAAACTGGTCTAGATAGTCGTCCACGGAGACTGTCTGGAGTAGTGTTGTGAGAGCACCAAGGGGGTTGTTGTGGATGGGAGGGCCGAAACGCAGGTTGCAAAATCGCTTGAAGTCGTCCCACGTTAGGCCCGACTGATCAATGAGGAGACGAGTGGCCCAAAGCAAGGCCGAGTCTAGAAGGTGGAAGGAGGCCAGAGGGAGTCATTCAGCTGCCGAAGTTTGTTGATAGACAAAGAATTGTTCGCACCTGGTGAGCCAGCCCAATGGATCAGTTTTC
Source organism: Dactylorhiza incarnata (assembly GCA_033032865.1). Lineage (NCBI taxonomy): Eukaryota > Viridiplantae > Streptophyta > Magnoliopsida > Asparagales > Orchidaceae > Dactylorhiza > Dactylorhiza incarnata. The sequence continues at coordinate 2,886,554 of JAWHQI010000169.1, forward strand.
CCATCGTAGGTGGGGAATTCCAACTGGGTATAACGCGGCAGAATAGCAGCTTCAGGGCGTAAACGGGTCTGCGGTGGCGGCTCATGGCGAATGAGCGACGGTAGCGGAACTTGACTGTTGTTGGCGTGATCCGTGGGTCGGGTGGTAACCACGGGAGGTGTTATTGTTAGTCCATTAAGTTTGGTGGTGAGGGTCCCCATGTCGTCCTGATGACGTGCGTAGGCGTCCCGAAAGCGTGCTTCGACATCTTAAAAGCGTGCACCCATGGCAGATATAACTGTGTGTAGCCGGTTCATAGCATCCAAGAAGTCGGCCGAGTCTCCCATATTGTGGATGGAGGTAGCACGGGATAAGGAGCGGGTGACGGGATGACTAGATTGCTCGGAGGCGGCTGTTTGGGAGTTGTTGCGCGATCTGCGGCGTCTCCCAATGGTGGCACGCTTGTTGTGGATTATGGCTGGTTTGAATTAATTCCCAGAGCCAGTCGGTGCGAAATAATTTATTTCTGCGTGATTGACGGGCTCGATCCGAAAGGAGAGGACGAGTGGCAGCGAGCGAATAGAGGGAGCAGCGTTGGAAGTTTCAAAGGTCGATGTTAGAGGCGTCGATCGTGTGCGTAGATCCTATCGTCAAGGGCTCGTGCGACTGCTTGTCGTGGAGGCCGCAGATGGAGGAGTTGCAGATGGCGATGATGGAGGCGTCGATCGCTTGCGTCGATTCCGTCGGTGAGGGCTCGTGCGATTGCTTGCGTGGGTCGATCGGAGAAGTTGCTTCCACGATAACTTGCGCAAGATGATTGATCGTCGGAGTAGGGAGTTGATGAGGCGTGCAACAGCGTAATGGAGGAAGAAGCCCAAGGGTGCGGTCGATTGCAGCTGCGGTTTTGAGGTTGCGGTTTTTTTTTCAGACGCCACACTGTGCGGCTCAGCGGTTGTGCGAGAAGTAGAGATAGTCGGCGCTTGCGCGAGGCATGATTAGCTCTAATACTAAGTTGTTAGGAACCGACTCGGAGGTCGCCGGAAGAGTAGCCAGAGGTGGAGATGACGGAGGCGGAGATACTACGGAGCCTTGACCGCGGCTTCCTATGCGGGGCATGATCGAGAGAGAGCTTCCAAGATCTCTTTTAGGGTTTGGGAAAATAGACTTCTTTATTCATACCAATATAAGACTCACTAGGTCCTTTAAATAGGACTTACAATCGACACAAACAAGGAAAGAGCTACAAGGAAATAACGCTAAATGAAATAAGACAAACTTGAACACCATATAAAAACACGACATAAATAACGATGTCCAATAAGTACGCGACTCTAAGACAAAATAAAAGCATATTAAGAAATAATTAATAACGTCGTAAAAGGACCCGTAACACACCTCTCCCAGGATCACGTCCCTCCACGCCGACATCGTCTCGATCCAGTATTGTCGATCCCGCCTTTTTTCGATTCCACTGCGATCGAGGAAGCCTAATGTCTACACCATTGTCTCGATCTCCTTCAAGAAGACGCGATCTCGACTCTGTTTCCGGCGGACTCGGTCGACCTCGCCCCTAAAGTCCTCGTCGCCATCTTCCACCTTCACTGATAGCAGCTTTCACCCGTCCCGAGCTTCCCCGGATCGGCATCACCCTTCCACGATGCTCCAGCCAGGCTCGCCACGACGCTCTTACCTGTTCTCAAGCAGCACACTGCACACCTCCTCATCAAGCCAACCTTATCTTCCTCGAGCACAACAATCAGCCGCAGACCAACCCATTTTACACGTTTAATTAATTATTCTGCCTTGATGTTGACCACCTGTGAGCCACTCACCGTCCGTTCAATGCTTCAAAAGTTCTTAAAGATGTCAACATCATATAATGTTGCACTGGCGCGACTCACCACCAACATTGATCGATGATTTGGAGGTCCAATTCCACCGGTGTCGTCACTGATCCCACTATCGCGGCCATCGATCCCACCTGCGCTCGAAGTAACCCCTCTGACAGCCGCAGTTATGTTCGCTCCACCATCGCCTCTGGTTGTTCCCTTCCCGCAATTCCCACAACCAGTATCGTCGTCGCCAAGCCCCGAGGTGGTGCCGTCTCATATTGCGTCAACATCCGTCCCCACGGTCTCCACTCCGCGGCCTTCGCTCCAGTCACTTGTTCTAGTGGTCCCTCTCGATCCATTCCTTCAAACGAGCGTAGACGGTTCTTATCACCGCAACTCATATTCAGTACAGTCCTCTGTCACCCTCGACTGTCTTCATTTCACGGGCACACTCGCCCCAGCCCCGGAGATTCTGTTTGACGGTCTTCCTTCCGCAAGCGCCTCTCTCATGCCAGAACCTTGCAGTCTCTCGTACCCTCTATGAGTAGCATGACAACCCGCCACTTGATGCAGTCGCTACCACATCGACGCGCTACCGGGAGCTGTTCTGGCGTGAAATCAAAGAGTCGGATGATTAAGTCATGCAAGCTTCATTCGAGCTTGAGGACGAGCTCGATTTGAAGGGCGTGTAGGATGTTAAGGTCCCACATCGTCAGTTATCTATTAGAGGTTCCTTTACGCATAATTTTATTATGCGTCTTTATGTATCGAGTTTGAGTTGTACGAGTTAAATTGAGTTGAGTCTTTAGAATCTAAATGTTTTAGTGTTATCTTTTATTTAATGTTTTAGGGTTAATATCTTGGATCAATAAATAGATCCCTTGGATCAATGCATGAGGCATGAATGAAAGTAAACAATTTTTTATTTCTCTTTTGAGTTCTTTTCTCCTCCCTCAATTTCTAGGGTTAGGGTTGAACACGACTCCCCTTCTTCCTCTCCCCTCGCATTCTCCGCGGGTAGAGCTCAACTCCCCTTGTATCTCCGCCTCCACCGCTAACTCCGACGAAGCCCCGAAGTAGGCTCGTAACATAATGTTATCCCAATACTCTCTTGTCTGACCTAGTAGTCTAAGTTTCACGAAACTGACGCGACGCTTACCAAATAGCTCAAACTAATCTAGATAGTATTCAATGTCCACAATCGAATAACTAAAGTACTCAAGACTCGACAAATCACCAAACGGTAGGCAAAATATGAAACATATGCTCGGAATCTCCCCCAAAATGATCATAATAGCCAATGTCCCTAGAATAGTCGAGTCATGTTGAAGGGTCAACACGATCTCTACGAGCGAGGAGCTGGGGATGAGGATGGTCACCGTAATAGTACGACGATTTCCCAAGAGAGACTCTATGTGATCGAGTATGAACGGACTCTGGATCTTCAAATAGAGGAGAGAGATGACGGCGATAACTTGACATAACTTATATACTCTATTACAGCATATCAAAATAAAACCTGAACATGGAGCTCTGATACCAAGTTTATGCGGGACGAATTTACATGTGACGGACACGCGATGCTCTAACCCCAGATGAATGCAAACAAGTGCGTGACAATGCAAATGGAATTGCGGGTTGACTGGATAAAAATGCAAACGAATGCATTCACGAAATCCAATGAACAAACTATCACAATATAAACTCTAACCCAATTGCAATGAAGTGCACATAATTCAATCATCCATTTGTTCCTACGCAAGATTAATTAAATAGCAAAACATATTGATTCATGTATTTGATCACAAGTATTCAAACCAAATAATAAGGGGTAATTGCTAGTTAATTGAGAGTGCATAGGAATTAAATAACATGGTGAATGTGTAATTCACGCCTAATAGAAAGAAAATCTAGCCAACATTATAAGCAAAATACGACAGGAAATATAATGGTGCATTCGTACAAATGTAGATAAATTTGAAAATAAAAATGAAACGCGCCTAGCAGAGGGGCGGTCAGAGTTTGATTGGAGATTTGGTGGTCATAGATACATTGGAAGTACGAAGGCAGAAGACTGTTGTAGGTTGTTATTTGGGATTGGTGGGGAATGTTGATTAAGTAGAAGTGGAGTTGTGAGACTAAGCCTGAGATGTACAGAGGGTTGGGGGATCAGGTGAAGGGTTGTAGAGGTGGATGGAAGCACAAGGAGGAGGTGGATGGAGGCTTGGTTGGCGACAACAGGGTGTTGGGGAGAAGGGAGAGGGTTGTGGAGACGGAGGCGGAGCTGTCAGAGAGGGCTGTGAAGGTGGAGGCGGGGCTGCCATAAGTCGGCAAGAGAAGAAGACGACGGTTGGAGGTCATTTCATTGAGGGATCGGCGTCTGGAGATCATTTCATTGAGGGATCGACGGTTGGAGGTCATTTCATTGAGGGATCGACAGTTGGAGGTCATTTCATTGAGGGATCGGCGGTTGGAGGTCATCTTGAGGAGGAATGGGAGGCTAGAGGTCATCTCGAGGAAGGCACATCAAATGGAAGAGAGGCAGTGGATGGGGGAGTCGGCACCCACGGAGGCAGGAACCAGCAGCTTCAATACCGAGCGGGATGGTCGGCGTCGCACTGGGTGGAAGATCAAACGACTCCCTGTTGTGGAAGCTCCAAAACTCTCGATCCCCATGATCTGACATCACATATATAGGAGAGGAACTAGGGAAAGTGAATCTGACGGCTCAAGTCTGATCGGATCATTTACCCTTGTTTTCAAAATATAAGTCAGAAAAAATACATAGAAGTATCAAGTATGAAGAACACGATGGCGGTCTCCGATCATCAATCCGACGATCCAAATATCATCGATCTTTCAAATCGCTCGAATGAGTCGCGATCGATCTCCATCAGTATCTATTTGAATGGTCGTAATTACTTGATTGTTGTGAAATATACTCCTGAGAAAATTTTAATGTAATCTTTGTTGTTGTTACAGAGTCTCCAGAAGCATGAGGAACCTTGCATTAGTGGATTAGTTACTTATGAAAATAATTTGCAAATCTCCTAGTATGACGAGATTTTACTGGATTGATTCTCATGAGAATAATTTACACATCTGATTCAACAAACTTGTTAGAGCTTCATACACAAAGGAATGTCTCAATAGGTGTTCAGCACAATAGAAAAAGATTAATTTGGGTCTCATGGACAAAGGAATGTCTAATGTGTAAACCTGGTCAAATAATTCAAACAATAATCTAGGTAAAGCTAATATTTCACTGTTCATACAGGAGATTATACACATGTTTTGGTTCGAATAACCAAGGTGGCAATTAAATTTCTTTCACATAAGCAAACGTGAACCATATCAATCTATGTAAACTAAATCCTGATCCAGTACCATCGCCCACTGCCTCTAAACCAAGCCACTTCATACAGCATGTAAGCTAACAGAAGCTTCTATATTGTTGTAACTTTATATTAATGAAACAAAATATTGATTAAATGTCACGGTTTGCACAAAAGAAATTATAGATATAAGAAATCAAAAGAATTACTTCGGAAACAGAAGAGCCAAAGATGAAAGTCAAGATAGGCTTTGGGGATGGAAGATTGGGAGGAAAAAAATTAAACACGAGGTTTAAGTAGATATTTCTAGGATCTACGTTTTAGAAAAAGGGACTGCAGCGGATACTCTGCATGAATGAAAATTACAGATTACATGAGTTATTGACGTAGGGTATGGTGTGGGGTGCGAGATTACAATGAAATCCTAATGGGTGGTGGAATATTGTCTTACGAGCTTAATACTAAATGAGATGTGATAATGCAAAGAATAGAGACAATAATCAAAATTGAGCAATAAACATTAAACTCACGCAAGTATAAAGAAACAAGCGAAAAAAGCAATATTCTTTTGGTCCAGCAAGCAAAGGCTTCCTCCGCGTGGAAGGCCGAAGCAAAGCGCGCGGAGAATGATTCCTTCCTGCAAATCACAAGCACATATGACGAAGGACGAATCTATAGGCGGCGGATAAACCGTGACCTAACCTTACATGCTATGCAAAGTCTGACGGGTTAAATCACAATTAAATAATAAACAATGACATCCCACGTAGTTAATTCACAGCAAGGCAGAATAATTTATTAGGGCAAAACAAGCTTAGGCTTTCCTCCGCGTGGAGGGCCAAAGCACGAGGGCGCAGCGAATAAACCATGCAAATCACAATAATAATCTAACAAACAACTACCATGCAAGATATTCAAACAGGTACAAGATCCAATCCAATATAAATATGCTGAAAATAATAATCCAATACAACGAGGACTCACCATGTAGTGGGCTGACCAAGACACTGAAGAATTCGGAGTCGTAGATGCATGTACGACGATCCGAGGTGGAACCGGAGGCCTGGAAAATGATGTAGGTGGCTGTCCTCGGCGGTGGAAGGTGGAATCGGACCGGAAATGGATGGATCCGGCCACATATGGATAGATCCGGGCGGGGAAGGGCTGAAATTTCTAGATCTGGACTGGTCCGGAAGGGGGGGGAAACGATGGGAGTAGGTTCCACGAGAGGAGGGGGAGGCGGCAAGGAGATATAAGATTGAGAGGGGGGAAGCGTTCACGGGAGGGAAATTATAAGGAAAGAACAGTGAATTTTATCAAACAGTGAAATTCAAGGAAAACAGGAATTCTGGACAGCACCTGACGACTGCGTTTGGGAGGAGTTGGGTGGCTGTGGGAGAGGGTTTGGAAGGGGGAAAAGAGGCTTAGGGTTAGGGCAAACCTTGGGGGGGGGAGATACAAGTCTACAAGTCGTCACCTAGGGTTCCACAGAGTCGACACCGTGGGATGATCGCGGAAATCCGGGAATAGCTTTCTCCAAATTCTGCAATGGCCACCATCAGCCCACTACCTATCTATTTATAATAAAATAAAGGCTAGGGCATCCCACCATCGACGACTATGATTGGCCGGAGGTGGGGCCACCCAAATACATCAAAACAAATGCAAACATAATAAACTAATATATCAAATTGATTCGCAACGCGAATCCGAACACATCTGCGAAGTTCGATCGTCGATCCGGGCACGCCATATATGGAAAGTTGCCAAATAAGCCCCCGAATGGGCCCAAAACTCGTCATCCACTGCAAGTCCTCGTCTATGCTCCGCATCAACATATAGAGCAAAATTTCACAGTACTAAATATTCAAGCAAAGAGTTCATAACACCATATTTAATTTAGAAAAAAAAAACAAGATTCATACAATAAATAACAACTCACAAAGCATGGGGTTGTCGTAAGAGGGTAGATCAGGTGACGTACGTCGTGAGGGTGAATGAAATCTGAAGACGGCGGCCAGTGGACTGGATCTGAGTGGAGGGGCAGGATCTGAGAAGTTGGGGGGCTTGGAGGGGTTTCGGCGGCTGTAAGTAGAGGTCGGTTGTAGGTTTCTAGGTAAGGATTCTCGGTAATAGCAGGGGCGGCTGGGGAAGGGGAGTAGAGGTTGGAGGATTGATCAGGAACGGTTGGAAGGGGAAAACAGTGGGTTAGTGGCTGCTGCAGAGGAAGGTTGGGCGGGAGGTTGGTGCAGGGGTGGTTTGGACCTGTTTTGCTGGAGGGAGGGAAGCAAGGAATCAAAAATTGGGAGGGATGGGGGTGGTTGTTGTTGGATTGGGCGGCTAGGGTTTATAAGTAAGTGAGGGGCTGGTTGAGGCTTGGGAGGGGGCAGAAGGAGACAATGGATAGGAGATACCTTTGGGAGGCGGGAGCCCACCTAGAAGTCGTCACATAGGGTCTCACAGAATCATCAATATGAGGGAATCACCGGATTCCGGGAATACTTTCTCCAAAATCTGAAAAACCCCATGGCAGCCCCCATACACTCTATTTATAATAAAACAAAGCTAGGGCACCCGACCTCGACAACTATGATTGGTCGGAGATGCAGCGGGCCCGATTACATGAAATAAAACTGAAGCATAACAATACAATATATAAAAAAATATGAAAACGACGAGTCGGGCGCATCCGTGGAGTCGGATCGTCGATTCAATCAAGTCCTCTTGCACGAATATACGAACGTGGGTCCCGCCTTGCGGCGAGCTAACTCTAATGGATCCCCATCAGTTATCTTCCCAGGTTTTACAAGAGTTTTATTACAGATTGAACATAAGAGGCAGGCTTGAAATTTGCTTGACTTGAATCAGCTCGATATTAGGCCACAGCTCAAACTTGAGCTTACCTTCTTTTTATATATATATTTTAATTATTTTATAAGCAGAGATAACACATTTATTCAAAAAGCGCACCCAAATAGATGGGACAAGAATATATAAGTACATGCATATATAAGGAACAATATACATGCATATATATATATACACATTTATGATGCTTATATAAGTACATGTACCTATATACGCATTTATGATATTTGCCTCATGGATTGGCTCAGTTGGTTTTGATTCAAACTTGATCCAAGAGAAAATTGATGAACTTTCAAGTAATTTTTGAGTGATCTTCAAGGATCGTTTAACCCTAAAAAAGGATATAAGAATAGCATACAGCACAAAATTGAAGGCTAAATGTGATCAAGATCTTGAATTCCTTCTGAATCATATTGACGGCGGTATGCAACTTGCTGTGTTGATATGCAATTTGAATCAAACAATCAATCAGATTGATTGACTATATCATCTTTCAACTTCTCAAATCTTTAAACTTGAGGAGAAAAATGAGATCAAACTATTTTCCAGATTAAGTTGTGAAATCTAGTCTAAGATTTGACCACTTTTCTTGTTTGTTTCCCATCAACCTCAACACTAGGTTATAGCCACCACGTGCAGTTAGAGATGCCACTTAGAACAAGGAACCGTAAATCGAACTGAACCCGAACTGAACAGCATAAAACAAAACCGAACCGCTAGTGAATTATTTTGGTCCGATATGAATTTTGGAATCGTCAAAAAAATTAGTTCGGGTCCGGTTCCAGTTTTATATTATTACAAGGACCGGAACTGAAACTACAACCAACAAGTTTCAAATGGTTCCAAAAATTTTAGACCCGATCCGAACAGAACCAAATTAGAACCGAACCATTGAACTGCAACTCATTTTATATTAATGTATGTATTATACTATTTATAAACAAAAGTAAAAGAAAGACAATTTAATTTAATATTTGTACTATCCCATTTTAATTTAGGCCTCATGTGAGTGATCTTTTTTTGCTCCATTTTGATGTGAGGAAAGTGAAGTTATAAAGTTTTTAGTGCTTGATAACGCAACAAAGATAAAACTTCATTTATTAAAAAAGCCATTTTTAGTCTTTCAGGTTATTTCGCATCGGAGCTAGGAGTTCCGATTTCATGAAAACAACACAACACGCTTCTCATATCATCTCCAGATTGAGCCTCTTTCGCTTTCCATTCTCCATTTGAAAGACCTCGATCTCAGACTGTCACGGATTTTCTTCCTCCCCAGCGCCTCATCTCTGTTTCGACTTCCCCTTTCGATTAATCTTCACATATCATTAAGCATGCTCTCCTCTCATTTTTAGGTATCGTGAAATCCTCGCCGATGACATCTTTCCTCCCAGCGAGATCGAGCATCTTCTGCTTTCCAGACTCAAGTTGAAAGACCTCAATCATAGACTGTTATGTGTCTTCTTCCTCCCCCCGACATCTCGTCCTTGTTTTGGTGATCTTCCCCAACGGCAAGGATCATATTCCTCTTCATTCTAGTTCCCAGAGGAACCTTGTGGTAATCTTCCCTGCCCACGTCTTCCTCTCTTGATTAATCATCGCAATTATACTCTCCTCTTCTGCATCCGATTTGATGTATTGTGTTGTTATTATCTACAAAATGAACATGGATTGATTTCTATTTTTATTATTGTATGTTTTAACAATATTAAACATGTTCGTTTTTTCTTTTACATTGATAATCTTATTTCTTAATGTGGTGTTCTAGATGACTAATATATTGTAGAAGACCCAAGTTGGTATGTGATCTAACCATGCCTCTATTAATGTTGATTCATTAGGAATATGAACTGAATCGGGCCGAACTGGAATCGTATAAAATCGGATCAAACCAAATAATTACTGAACCGGAACCAAAACCGTAGATAAGATGGTTCCAAGAAATTACGTTGGAACCGGAACCCGGTCAAACCAAATAAAATTCCAATTCAAATTTGAAGAACTATTACCTTGACGGTTCGGTTCTTGGTTTTAATGGAATCGGAACCGAACCGAAATCATGGCAGCTTTATATGTTGTACTACATCTACATTTGGGTTTTTTATACTCGGGTCATTTACTACAGTACTATGACTACTCCACAGTACCTTATAATAATTGCACTTCAAACTCAGCACATGTAATCCTACAATGTATACAAGGAAATTAAATAGAAACAAAAATGTGCATCAAACACACTAACCTGTGCGTTGACACGTGCATACAAAGAGTTCATTACTCGAAGAAACCAAATAGTGCCCGGAAAAGATAAGATAATCCTATTATCCACACCTTTGATTTCAATTGAACTTGCCAACCTCCAACATCCTCACGCGAACCAGACGCCAAAAGAAAGCCATCATGATATGCAAAATCCTCTCTTCCAAGAGCAAGAGAATTTTCTGCTTCATCAGATATATAAAAGAAAAGATGTGTGGTACTCCATTTCTCTTCCTGCGAAATTGATCTGATAATAGATAGGTCGTTAGATATATTAAACAGAATTTATAGCTCATGGCAGCTTGTCTCTGCAGATCATCTAATCAGTTTAACAGGACTTGAAGAAGAAAATTAAATAAAATAATGGATTCATTTTAATTTTTCAGTTCTCAGACACGCCACTGGCTTAATTCTCGTGCATTATCTTGCATATATCATTGGTTGTTCAGCTCATAATGTGTAGTAAGAAAATGGCGATGTGTGAAAAAATCAAAATTTAATGATCTGTGAGACAATAGCCACAACACGCCTTCTTTTTACACATGAGCATTCATTTATGTGATATTTAAGGGGGAATCACTCTGCTTCATGAATTTCTACCTTTATACGTTTGGGTTTTATCTATTTTTTGCAAGAAAACGGCAAAAGCTTTAGTAACATACTAAGGCCCCGTTTGGAAGGGCTTTTTAGCTCTAGTGTGGTAGTTGGAAACGCAACCGCTCTCATAGATCCATTTGGGAGGGCTTCCGGTGGCTACCGCATCCGACCAAAATGATAAAATAGGTGCTTTTAGAAAAGTCAGGAGAGGGCTCTAGTCTACCTTTTCCAAAAGCACGCGTTCGGCTTTTTCTCCTCCCACGCCTCCCACAAACCTAGCTCGACAGCGCGCGTGAGAGAGGAGTTCCCGATCCCGAGCGTTACTTCTTCCTCCCCCACGACTCCTTCCCTGCCAAAAACAGAGGACAAACTGTGCCGGAAAATGAGGTGTCGTAGGACACGCGAGAAGCCCAAGATGAGCTACAGGAAGGGCCTCTGGTCGCTGAAAGAAGACTCTGCTCAAGAACTACATCCTTCAGTGCAGCCACGACCGAGGGAGACGAGGTCGATTGGGGACCAGCAATGGCGGCATTGAAGGCAAGTAGGCGGAGCCTGGAACTGGGTGGCGAGGACGAGTGCGAGAAAGAGGAAGAAGAACTGGAAGAGACGCCACATCTCCTTCTTCTATGCGTCAACAACCCTTTTCTTCTCGAGCATCTTCTCAAAGTGGAGTTGTTAGATATTTGTTTTATGATTTGTTTTTTTGGGTTCATTTTTTCGTTGGATTCATTTTTTTCAAGATTTTTTTCTGGATTCACCGCGCCAAACAGTTTACAATGTGCTTTTCTGTTCTGAAAAACTCTGCAAACAAAGTTCATCCAAACAAATCTCCATTAACAACAGATTTTTTCCAACAACTCCATTTACAACCCTCCTTTTGCTACCACTCTTTTTCCTGCCGCCACCGCTCTCCCAAACAGACCCTAAGATATTCCAATCCTGTCATTTCAGTACTGACGAGCTCTACAAATTCAATATTCAAATACCATATTTCATGCTTGCAGTAAAAGCAAACCCAAAGATCATGCAGACACTAATTTGGTATAAGAACCTGGATTCTCTAGCCACTGCTCGCCTAGATGAATTCTTCCCTCTAGCTACAAAGCGCCGCTGCATTCTCCTTTCCTCAAATAGTAAATTCCTAGCAGTCATTTGCCCCGACCTCGATGCCTCCATCCCATGAATTGTAAAGTTTTGTCTTTGTCTGCTCCAAACCTGTTACCTTCTCCTTTGAACCACAAAGTTTTGTCTCCGTCTACCCCAATTGTCGTCTGGTTGAATAAAATTTCTTGTCTCCCTCTCTTCTCTCTTTGTTACGTCTCCTAATTTTTTGCCCTCACTGTCCCCATCTTCTCACTACCACTCTATGAGAATGATTCGTATTCTCTATTGTATGTTTTATAAACTCCCAGCATTAAAGGTTTCATTCTTAGTTTGACCCAGCTTTTCAACGTTGTTTCATTCTTAGTTTTACAATCACTCGATTCTGGGAATAACAAACACTCTCAAGTATATTTAGTAGCAAAATATACATTAGAACATTGTTTCAGTACTACACAAATTTTAATAAGTTGTATGAATTAAGAATTGTACTTATTATGGCAGCTGATGTGTAGAAGATGAAGCAACAAAGGAAATTGTTTAGATATATTTTGTATGGCATGTTGAAGGAGTTTAATGTGACAAAGTACTATGTAATATGGGGACCAACAGTAGACTCAATATAGGAAGACCATAGATGCCAAATCCCAGACCCGTAGCCAGTACAACCAACTAGTCTTCGGGCTATAAGGTATCTAGGGCGAGAGCTTGCTAAGCTACTAAGGTCAGCCTTAAGCCTACCACTGTTCTTTCCCTTCGTTTTACATGTGGAGATTGACTATCATTTCCATGTCGCTGCCTTTCACTCAATGGGCGGGAAGGTTCAATCATCTAATATGTTAAGTGTAGGGGAGACGATCCACTATAGACTGTCATGGACTCGCAACCCTTGTCCACGGTCATGGAAATTCTCTTAGAAAGAGGTTTCGTTTCATAGCAGCATTCTAATCATGATGCTTCATCTTGCTCCCTTTTGCTATCCCCGCATACAAGGATTCATCTTTCAATAGCATTTCCAATTTTAGCGTTTTCGACTTCTCATTCGAAGACCAACACGTCTCAGAATAATCCAAGAATGATTTATCATCTGACTTCTCTAGCTCTGGCTACTTTGACTAACCGACCTCACCTCTCCTTCTGATTGGCTCGATGCGGTTCAATCCAACCTTGATTTGGCACATCAATGGTTGGCGGCTTCAATTCGCTGGAGAGAGGGTTGGTCTACGGTAAAGAGCACTTGACCTAAAGGCAAGGTACTCACAATGATCTAGTTGGGATTTTAGGCCCCACTCACTCCCTTTTCTCATGATGACCTATCTAACTGTCTTTCATGCAGGCACATATTAATAAGAGAGGCTATCTCGGGCCTCCATCCCTTTATCATAGAAATGTTCTTGCATAATATGTTATCGGCTAAACCTATTCAAGAAGGCTCAGTGAGAGGTATGTGTTAGTTGTACAGTAAATGGGGTAAGGTGCTTTTAGTAGAAGACGTGAGGAAAATTCATAAGTAGTAGTGGTAGCTAACCTAGAGATAGGGTGGAGGGTAATTTGGTAATTGAGGTACTTCCAGTGATTCGTTCAGAGTTATGGAGATAAGTTGGTGTGTTACTATTGTAATGAGACGGGGTTTATCAAGCACCATCATATGACTAGGTTGTCAGTAGTTTTTTAGTTCATTTTGACATTTGGGGCTCAAGTCAGGTTGAGACTAAACTTGATTTTCAGTATCTTATTGCTTTCTTAATGATTATACATGTGTGATATGGATTAATCTGATGAGATATCATTCTAAGAACATCTTGATCTTTATAAAATTTTTATGTCGTGGTTAAGAACCAATTTGGTGACTATAATAAACTTTACAGTGATAATGCAAAAGAATACTTCAGTTCATTGTTTCAAGAATTTATATCATATTTTGGTTTTTTTCGTTAATCTTCATGCAGGTTTACACCACAAAAAAATGGTACATTTAAGCATAAGAATAAACATATGTTAGAAAGAATGTAAGTTGATTCATAAATCGGACCTCAAACAATTGGGGCAAGACTATAGATGGCGAACTAATTGCATAAGTAGACAGAATATGAATCCAATATTTAGTATAAATTCCCAAGTACTGAGCATAATAAGATAAACTCATGGTAGCCGGCTGAAAATACTTTTTCAGCAGGGTCATTTCAATTAAATGAATATGCAACAGAGTGGTTGATCGTACTTCACATTCTGCGCTTCTAATCTTACAGCCCAGTCACCTCCATAGCCACTGCCATTTACTCTCTCCTTCAAGAAGCTAGTGGTTAAAGATAAATCCTGATCCACCAACACCTGACGACCATAATCTCGGCCATTATGTTCGATCCACCCATATGTACTAAGTCCATCAGAATCCTGGCATACATGTCGGAGAAAATACTGATCATCCTTAATGCCAATCCACATTAGTCCAGCAATCAATGACTGCGGTGTTCTGAAAAAAAAAAATTACAAAAAACAGAGATCAGGAATGAATCTCATGACCAGTAACCAGGTCAACTAAATATGAATAGAGCAAAAATTGTAATTGATGAACAATATTGGTAAAAAAGGTCTCAATTTGAAGATGTGTAGTACAACATCAGCTCAAACTGCAGCAAGCATAATAAAAGGATTCAGCTAACAGGCCAAAAATAAATCTTCCCAGTTTCTTTACTAATCTAAAATTACCTTGCACGGATCCCAAAATAGACATGAGGCCTGTAAGTACCCCAATACAGGCTTTCCTTGTGTTCTCCCTGGAACTGAATGTCAACGTGTACATAAAAAGCACAAAAGCAAACGTTTGTATTACTTGGCATCAAACTTCTACCGGTGGAGTAAGAGAGAACCAATAAAATCTTAATTTTCCTCTAAATTTCCGTTCAAATGCTCTCACCTGAGGCAGATCCAACATCTTGAGGGCGGGCAATGGTGTAACAACTCTCATCAGTTTCTGAACCTCCGTATCCTCGTCGGATGTCCATTTCCGATTGTAGAAGAAGAATGATGCAAGCAGGAGAGAAAGAAAGAGAAGACCTATCCCTAGAAGCGTCCTCACCCTCACGTTCATGAGTTTGAGGAGTCCATGATCGCCGTTTTTTCCCCTTCGTCTCGGGGCTGTGGCTCTCTGATTACCAGCTAACGAATCGACATCGCCGTCTCCAGCCGGGAGCTTTGGACGGATACGAGCTACTCTTCGGCTTCCTTCTCTCATAGCTTTGAAAGGGTGGAAGAGATAGTTACGACATTTACTATGAATACTGGAGCGGCTGTTAGTTTAAGGGGGCTTATAATTGGAGGTCTAAAATGGATAGTTCCGGCCCTTAAAATAATCCTAACTATTACAATATAATCTTTTTAAAAGTAGCCGCTTTCGTTACTCCCGTCTCCCAGTATTCACGATCCCTCCGCCCCATTTCTCGCGCTCATCTGCCCGCGACAGTCGTCCGCCTCCATTCACCGGTCATCGCCGCCATTTCGCCGGTTATCGGCGTTCCGGCTTCTGCCAGTTTCGCTGGTCCATTCTCCGACATTCCTGTGTCGGCAACCTCCAGAAAACAGGTGTTCCTGTGCCGGCGATTTTGCCTGTTTTGCAAGCATTTTTTCGTTTTCCTGTGTCGGCGACCTCCAGAAAACAAGCATTCGCCCCCTATTTCGCCGGTCATCGCCTATTTCATCAAAATCTGAACGGGATTTCTCTCATTTCTCCAGAAAACAGCTCTTCGCTATTATCCACAATGTGAGTATTCTTTATGCTAAGATTTAGGGTTTTCATTCCATTTTCTCATAAGCTAATACGGATTTGATTTATGATATTGTCTTGATTTGTGGATGCATTGCAGATGTTTTTTAGTGTTAATGTAGGTTTTCATTGTTAGGGTTTTATAGCATTGTTATTATATGTTAGAATGATGGTTTTTATTGTTAATAAATTTGCCCAATAATCATACTTATTTTAAATTTTACTTTTGTTTTCTCTAGATTGAAATGAGTGGTGAAGAGCAAAAGTTATTAACATATGGAAATTTTTCTCATGATACGATGGTAGATGTTGGTTCACATTTTGTTACACGTTTGAGTTTTCCTAGCAAAGAAGCATTGATAGAATGGGCAAGAAATATTGGTAAAGGCTTGGGATTTGTTGTCATCGTTTTAAGGGCCGACAAACTTGAAAAATGAGCGAAACCTAGAGTAACTCTTGGTTGTGATAAATATGGAATTGCACGGAAGAGTCCAAATCCTAGAAAATTCATCAAGAATAATGTAAGGAAATCAAGTTCTAAGAGGTGTGATTGCAAATTTTCCTTAAGAGGGCATAGAGAAGACTTAAATGAATGGAAACTTGAGGTAATATGCGGGGTTCATAATCATGTGATGGTTCACTTAGAAGCACGTCCATATGCCGGAAGATTAAACATAAGTGAGCAGAAGATAGTTGAAGATATGCGTAGTGCAGGAGTTAAACCTCGTAAAATACTTACAACACTAAAAGGGAGAAATCCATCAAATACTACAAGTATGAGGACTATTTACAATGTAAAAGCAAAAAAAAATTAGAGCTGAATTGGTCGGAAGCACTCCAATTCAATTTTTGTACAAATGTATTGATGAATATGGATATACAAGTTTCAATGTAGTGAGTGAAAGTACTAATCAACTAAAGAGTTTGTATTTTGCTCACCCAACATCAGTTATATTAAGCAATATATTCGCAAACACTTTTTTGATGGATTGTACGTACAAGACAAACCGTTTTCGACTACCATTGTTTTGCATTGTTGGTATTACCTCTACACATCAGACATTTTTCTCTAGTTTTGCATTCTTGTCAGATGAAACAGATGCGAGTTATAGATGGGCATTGGACTGCTTTAAGAGTTTATTTAATGAAAATGTATTGTCAAATTATTTTGTTACCGATCGGAAGTTAGCATTAATGAACGTCATCAAGATTGTTTTCCCTCAAGCAAAAAATCAATTATGTCGCGTGCATATGAGTAGAAATATTTTGTCTCATTGCAAGAAATATTTCACTGCCGAAAAAAGATTGCGACAATTTTTTGGGATTATGGCAACATCTAGTTGAAGCAAAAAACCAAAAATGAGTACAACATGCGCTTCAATGAGATGATAAGTCATTATGCATTAAAATATCCAAATGTGATCACCTATGTCACCACAATATGGCTAGAGCCTTTCAAAGAATATTTCATTTCAACATGGATTGATAAAATATTTGCATTTGGGTAATACTTCTACAAACCGTGTAGAGGGTGGGCACAGTCAGCTAAAAAAATTCCTAGACTATTGGTAATTTTACAATTGTATGGAAGACATTTGGTCAGTTACTCACTTTGCAACATACAGAAATTAAGAAAATGTTTGGGCAGAGCAAACTTCATGTTAGCACGGGTTTTAAAAACTATGTTGCACTCAGAGTTGGTTGGTAATATTTCTATTTCTGCTTTAGAGATTATTAAGAAAGAAGAACTTTCTATCAAAACATGTTATGTGAAACCTGAAAATTGCATGCATACAATAAGATATACTCTTGGGTTACCTTGCGCACATGAGTTGTTCTCATATATCAATGTGTGTAATGCATTTCCACTATGGATGATACACAAACATTGAAGGCAATTAACATTGAAGGAAACTCAACATACTCCATCAGTTAAAGTGGAAGATATAGAGAAAAAATGATTTTGATAACGATATTGAAGGATTGCTAGAAAGGTATAACAAATGTAGTGATCTGCAAAAAAAGGAATTGAAAAGAAAGCTCTGAAATAGTGAATTTAACATTAAGTCAAACTCAAAAACCTAAAATGCAAAGGAAATTGATTGGACGGCCTAAAGGGAGTTTGAAAAAAAATGATGGATGATTACGAATCAACAAAAAGAGAGTTATCTCATTTTGAACATGTCTTAATGTTAAACCACATTCCTACAAAAAGAGAACCTTTGAAGATAAATATTAAGAAAGTTACACGAGGGTGGTGGGCACTAGAAATAATTTGCTTGAATGAGTGCGATCTCAAATGCCGACAAACATCTCAACACATATTATTGATGTCATTGACGTGATGGGTGATGAACATTGCGGGTATAAAGTTATTAGCATTGTGTAAAATTTTTGTAAGATATTCATTGATTTGTATATCTAACTATAATTATGATTGAAAGAAAATCAATTTCACACAACTAATTTTAGTCTTTGTTCATTATTTCACGTAGATTGGTGATCATTTTGGGACAATGAATCATCAATTTTATTTATTACTCTTTACTTTTTGGACATTAGCTCAATGTTGGCTTTAAAATTTAATTTACTAGTCTAATGTCAACTGACTTTCTAAGTGCAAGGAAAAAAAATATAAAATTTTATTTTTTTTAAGTGGGTTGCAAGTATCATGTTGGAGTGCAAATATCGATATAAGGGTTGCAATTATCATGGGGCTGCAAATATCAGTTTGGGGCCTGCAAATATAATTTCCCTAGTTTAATAGCAATGTTATAAGCAGTTTGATTTTGGATATTCAGTCCATTGATATCTGATTTTGGATATTCGCAGTCGAGTTTCAAGAAATAGTAAATGGTCTGATCAACACACAAATGTATAACTCCCTGGGAATCTCAATTACGCCTATCGTTGTGTTGAAATGTTCATGGATGGAATGTTGTAAATAATATATAGTGAAATGTTACTTAATATGCTTTAATACATAGTAGTGTTCTTTCCCAATACTTAGATAAATACTATTTTTTACTTATTTATTGTTACATCTGGTTTAGGGCCCCTGCTTGTAGGCCTGAGATGAAGACTTGGACTCTATTGTGACTTTTGTAGTTGAATTATTTGCAGACTTTAGTTATAATACTGTTATAATACTTAGATTAATCTAACAATGCTTGCAAGTCGGTTATGGGTTATAGTAGGATAGTGCATGATTTAAAAGGAGGTGTTTCTTCTTTTCTTTGCACTACTCGTGTCATCGTAGTTAAGTTAGGTGCGTTGGGCATAATTATTCCCAATTTGATCTAACATCTCGAATAAGAGAGCCTTGCAAGTGAGCATTTGAGCATAGTTCGATCACTGCAGCAAAAAAAATTCATTTTGTCACGCTAAACCAATTAATTTCGTTATAGATTTGAGGACGAATCTTATTGGAAGTTGGTCAACCAGAAGAGAGTAAAAGATAGAAATACACGAATAAATATTGTTTTTAATTCTTTTAAAATGTAGAAAATATAGACACGCACTGTAGAAATTATCATATAGATACTCATGCATGCACATATTGGATCTTGTACACCCACCAACAGTCCTCAAACACACATAACTTGAGAGCGACAGTAGCGGCCCAGCAGCCTGTTCAGGCCCCCGCTCCAGCTGTTAACCGAAATGAGTCAAAATCGCTACCGACAGTAGCGACGTATATAGATGACTAGTTGGGCCGCATAAAGGAGCTTCTCGTTGGGATGTGATGATCGCCAAAATGACCGTTCACTTTGCGTTGACAATCTTCGAGAGAGGCATGACATTGATGGAGATCCATGCACTTGTTTTTGTCGGACTGTTGGTTTGAGCTGTGTTGACCAGGTCAATAGTTTTATATATGTTTTTATATGTATTTTGTATTAATTATTAGGAGAGAGAAGAAGTTGGCATTTATTGTGGAGAGAGAGGGTTTATTTTTTGTTGCCTATAAATAGGCGTGTTCTCATTGTAAACTTGGCGTAATGAATAGTTAGAGAGAGAGAGAGGGAAGTGAGAGAGAGAAAGGCATTATTCCTGCAGGAATAATTAAGCCTCTCGGGAATAGTTCTCGTCAACCTCACATCAGCCCCCCCCCCATCTCGCCTGAAGTTTTCTCGCGCCGCCAGCTCGCCGGCACGGCACCTCTCGCGGAGGAGTTCTCGCACTGGAGCTCTCACCACCTTAGCTCGCCGGAGTAGAAGTTCTGCTCGCCTGAAGGAGAGGAGGTTGGAGAGCTCGCAGGGTGTTGGATCTTGCGTGAGTTGAAGCTCTCGCGTGAGTTGAAGTATTCGCAGGGAAGGAGTGGTGGAGTTTCGCGCCAAGGAGTCTTGTAGAGGGTGCATCTCGCCAAGCTCGATCTCGCCATTAACCTCTCGCGTGGAGGAGCTCGCCATCAGCAGCCCGCTGGTTCCCTTAGTTGATCTCGCTGAAGTGTTGCTCGGCGGAGTTAGAGGGAAGTTTTGCGAGTTGTGTGTTTCGCCGTGGAGTGTACTCGCCGTGAAGAGTTCGCGGGTGTGGAGGTGTTTGTCGGTGAAGGAGGAGTGTTCGCCGTGGTAGGTGTTCGCGTGAGAGTGCTCGTGTGAGAGTGCTCGCTGAAGTGGAGTGGTGTTTCGTCAAGGAGAGGTGCTCCCAAGGGTGGTGACGAGGAAGTGAAGCCGCGTGCCCGCATCACGTTTCCAACAAGTGGTATCAGAGCGAGGTTTTGAACCTTTGCAGGTGACTCGGAAGGTTTGAGGAGTAGAAGCAATGGAGACGAGCGGAGCTATGCCGGGGCAAGTCCACAAGCTGACGAAGACCAATTATGGGAATTGGAGTATACAGATGCGAGTGTTACTTGCCTCCAAGGAGTTGTGGGATGTAGTGGAGAATGGGTATGAGGAGCGCACTGCTGCAGTAGAGGCGACGTTGACTAATGCCCAGAAGACAACACTTAGAGAGGCAAGGAAGGCGGATAAGAAAGCTTTGTTCTTGTTATACCAAGGGGTTGACGAGGCGACCTTCGAGAAGATCTCAGATGAGAGGACCTCTAAGGAGGCATGGGAGGTGTTGCAACGCTCCATGCAGGGGGTTGAGAAGGCAAAGAAGGTGAAGATACAGTCCCTCCGTGCGGAGTATGAAGTGACAAAGATGCAGAGCACCGAGAAGGTCGGTGACTATGTGACCCGTCTGCGGACGCTCACAAACGAGATGAAGAGAAATGGGGAGGCGATCGAAGATGTGAGCTTCATGGAGAAGTTGCTGAGATCTATGGCCAAGAAGTTCCGCCATATAGTGGTGGCGATCGAAGAATCAAAGGACCTCAGCGTGATGGCCGTTGACGAGCTTGTAGGCTCTTTGCAAGCTCATGAGTACAGGATGCTGCAGGATGATGAAGAAGCGAGTGGCTTGGGAAAAGCACTCCAGACCCAGTTGAACTTTGGGGAAAGTTCAGGAAGAGGAGGCGGCCAGCGTGACCGAGGTCATCAAGGAAGAGGTAGAGGAAGAAGAGGAGGTAGAAACCAAAATTTCCAAAAGGAGGCGGAGCGACCTCAAGGAGGTTGGCAAGACGAAAGAGGAAGAGGAAGAGGCCGTGGAAGAGGCCGAGGAGATATGTCCCAGATATAATGTTACAACTGTAACAAGTATGGGCATATGAGCTACGACTGCTGGAGTCCGAGGAAGAGAGAAGAAGCTAACCACTATGCGGAGGCTAGGAATAATGAAAATAATGCTGGGGGTGGAAACCCGATGATGTTCCTAACCTACCGAGGTGCGAAAGAAGGGAGAAGTGAAGTGTGGTACCTGGACACAGGGGCGAGCAACCACATGTGTGGGAATAGAGAGATGTTCACAAACCTTGAACCCATTGGGGGTGAGGTTAGCTTCGGGGATGCGTCAAAGATCTCCTTGGAAGGAAAGGGTTTGGTGGAGATGAAGCTGAATGGGGAGAGAGTGCACCTGAACGACGTGTACTATGTGCCAGGGTTGAAGACCAACATCTTGAGCATTGGGCAGTTAGTGGAGAGAGGCTACTGCGTCTAGATGAAGGATGGGTCTCTGGCAATGAAGAATGGTCAAGGGAAGGAAGTAGTGAAGGTGGAGATGACGGCGAACCGTCTCTTCACGCTGAAGATGGATGCTCGAGAGATAGCTTGTCTCGCGAGAACGGAGGAAGAGGAAGAAGCATGGCTATGGCACCATAGGATGGGCCATTTGGGTTTCACGAGGTTGAAGCTGCTATCTCACTCAAGGATGGTGACAGATCTGCCAATGATCTCACCACCCCAGAAGGTGTGTGAAGCATGCACGAAGGGGAAGCAGAAGAGGCAGAGTTTTGAAGGAGGAAAGTCCTGAAGAGCAAGGAGGCAGCTTGAACTGCACTCGGACATTGCGGGTCCGTTTGAGACCACCTCAGTGGGCGAAAGCAGATACTATATCACCTTCACGGATGACTTCAGTCGGAAGTGTTGGGTGTATTTCTTGAAGGAGAAGGCTGAGGCCCTTGACAAGTTCAAGGAGTTCAAGGCGATGGCTGAGAAGGAGAGTGGTCAACCACTGAAGGTGCTGAGGACAGATCGAGGTGGGGAGTACACCTCGAGGCTATTTGATACTTTCTGCAAGGAGAATGAGATCTCACACCAGCTGACGGCGGCATACTCACCGCAACAGAACGGAGTGGCAGAGAGGAAGAACCTCACCATCATGAACATGGCGAGGAGCATGGTGAAGGAGAAGGGGCTACCGAAGAGTTTCTGGGCGGAAGGAGTACAATGTACGGTGTATCTACTGAACAGATGCCCCACAAAGAACGTGAAGTTCATGACGCCGTTTGAAGCATGGAGTGGCTGGAAGCCAAGCGTTAAGCACCTAAGGGTCTTCGGGTGTGTAGCTCATGCTCATATCCCGGAACAAAGAAGGAAGAAGCTCGACGATAGGAGCGAGAAGTGTATCTTTGTTGGCTACGCTCAGGAGAGCAAGGCTTACAAGCTTTACAACCCGGTGACAGAGAAGACCATAGTCTCGAGAGACGTGGTGTTTGAAGAAGGAAGCAGCTGGAGCTGGGATGAGAAGACGAGGAGCATGAAGGGCATGTTCTTCGAGGATGATGATGAAGAAGGTCATGAGGCTGGAGCCGAGGATGGTGGAGTGGAGCCACCATCACCACCGAGTGGAGGTTCAGGGGGAGCTCGCACTCCCAACTCAAGTGGAGGAAGTTCTAGTGGAGCAAGCACTAGTGGAAGCAAGGATGATCGTCCTCAACCTAGGATGAGGAGGATGGAGGAGATCTATGAGGAGACGGCGCCGACACTTAACAATTTCTCTTTATATTGTTTGTTGGCAGATTGCGAGCCGCACTCCTACGACGAAGCTGCCCAGGAGAAATCTTGGAGGACGGCGATGGATGCCGAGATGGCCTCTATCAAGAAGAACGATACCTGGAGGCTAGTGGATCCACCGGCAGGCCACAAACCCCTCGGGGTGAAGTGGGTCTATAAGGTGAAGAAGAACAAAGATGGAGCTGTGGAGAAGCACAAGGCTAGGCTCGTCGTGAAGGGCTAAAGGCAAGTCCAAGGAGTGGACTATGACGAGGTCTATGCCCCAGTGGCGAGGATTGACACCATTCGGTTGATCATCGCACTGGCAGCTCATTATGGGTGGACAATCTTGCAAATGGATGCTGTGGCGGCGTACTTGAATGGGTACCTGGAGGAGGATGTGTACATCGAGCAACCTCCAGGGTATGTGGTAAAGGGTCAAGAGAGAAAAGTCTGCAAGCTAGACAGAGCCTTGTACGGGCTGAAGCAAGGAGCAAGGGCGTGGAATGGAAGGATAGATGCCTTCCTCCAGAAGCATGGATATGTGAAGTGCCCGTACGAGTATGCCCTGTATGTGAAGATAGAGGAGAACGGGAATATCATGGTCTTGTGTCTATACGTGGACGACATGATATTCACCGGGAACAACTCAACCATGCTTGAGGAGTTCAAGAGGCTTATGAAGAAGGAGTTCGAAATGACAGACTTGGGAGAGCTGAGTTATTTCCTGGGGGTTGAGGTGAAGCAGGAGGAAGACGGGATCTTCATATCCCAGAAGAAGTATGCTGAAGAAATTCTGAAGAAGTTCAGGATGGAGGGTAGCAAGGCTATCTCCACTCCAACGGACCCAGGGACAAAGTTGAGGAAGGACTCTGAGGAGGAAGGTGTGGACCCGACGATGTTCAAGAGCCTAGTCGGAAGTCTAAGGTACTTGACCTTCACTAGGCCGGACATCATGTATGCGGTCGGGGTAGTAAGCAGGCACATGGAGGAGCCCAAGCAGGATCACTTCACCGCAGCGAAGCGAATCCTAAGATATGTGAATGGAACAAGGGACCATGGCCTGAAGTACTCATCAGGAGGAGAGTTGAAGCTAGTCGGCTACTCGGATAGCGACTATGGTGGAGATGTCAATGATCGGAAGAGCACTTCCGGATACTGTTTTCACATGGGGACGGCGACGTTCTCATGGAGCTCGAAGAAGCAGGCTACTATAGCCTTGTCATCATGCGAAGCGGAGTATATAGCGGCGGCGGCATGCGCCTGCCAAGCCATCTGGCTCAGGAAGTTATTGGATGAGTTGCATCATGGACAGGAAGGGCCAACGACAGTGTTAGTGGATAACATGTCGGCCATCCAGCTCGCGAAGAACCCAGTGCTGCATGGGAGGAGCAAGCACATCGAGACGAGGTATCATTTCCTTCGTGAGCAAGTGGAGCAGAAGACCGTGGAGGTCGTGTATTGCCCCACCGGAGAGCAGGTCGCGGACATATTCACCAAGGCATTGAAGACAGAGATGTTTGTGAAGCTCAAAGGCAAGCTCGGCATGTGCGGCCAAGCTTGAGGGGGAGTTTGTTGGTTTGAGCTGTGTTGACCAGGTCAACAGTTTTATATATGTTTTTATATGTATTTTGTATTAATTATTAGGAGAGAGAAGATGTTGGCATTTATTGTGGAGAGAGAGGGTTTATTTTTTGTTGCCTATAAATAGGCGTGTTCTCATTGTAAAGTTGGCGTAATGAATAGTTGAGAAAACTTTTAAAGTTTCGGCAGAATAGTTAGAGAGAGAGAGAGTGAAGTGAGAGAGAGAAAGGCATTATTCCTGCAGGAATAATTAAGCCTCTCGGGAATAGTTCTCGTCAACCTCACATCAGCCCCCCCCCCCCCCATCTCGCCTGAAGTTTTCTCGCGCCGCCAGCTCGCCGGCACGGCACCTCTCGCGGAGGAGTTCTCGCACTGGAGCTCTCACCACCTTAGCTCGCCGGAGTAGAAGTTCTGCTCGCCTGAAGGAGAGGAGGTTGGAGAGCTCGCAGGGTGTTGGATCTTGCGTGAGTTGAAGCTCTCGCGTGAGTTGAAGTATTCGCAGGGAAGGAGTGGTGGAGTTTCGCGCCAAGGAGTCTTGTAGAGAGTGCATCTCGCCAAGCTCGATCTCGCCATTAACCTCTCGCGTGGAGGAGCTCGCCATCAGCAGCCCGCTGGTTCCCTTAGTTGATCTCGCCGGAGTGTTGCTCGGCGGAGTTAGAGGGAAGTTTTGCGAGTTGTGTGTTTCGCCGTGGAGTGTACTCGCCGTGAAGAGTTCGGGGGTGTGGAGGTGTTTGTCGGTGAAGGAGGAGTGTTCGCCGTGGTAGGTGTTTGCGTGAGAGTGCTCGTGTGAGAGTGCTCGCTGAAGTGGAGTGGTGTTTCGTCAAGGAGAGGTGCTCCCAAGGGTGGTGATGAGGAAGTGAAGCCGCGTGCCCGCATCACGTTTCCAACAAGGACATCATCCAACAGATATTGGATGAGATGAGTACGCTGACAAAATCATGAAGTTTTTTCTGATACACATCAGAGGAGCTTCAATAATCGCTTCCTCTAACTTCGATAGGGTGAATGTGCCATTCAAGACTACAAGCGAGCGTGTAACACCCTGTTCTTTCTCGATTAGACTATGTGATGTTGATAGGGGCTCATGACAGAGGCTTGTATTTATAAGATAACTTGACAGAAATTATTTCCAAAGACAACAAATATTTCCAAAGGTGGAGTTTATTTCCAAAATCACTCCCCCACCGATCTGGCGGGAAAAATAGGCGCACGAAACCGCGACAAGCGCAAAGGTGGCGCCACCTCCCCTCGCGGGAGAGATCCCCGCAACCGCGCCCCGCAAGGGGCGCAACCGAGCCGCGCGCCCCGAAGCACGGCCAGGCCGCGCCCCTTTGGGGTGCGGCCAAGCCGCCCCCCAAGCGGGGTGCGGCCGGGCCGCACCCCCTCGGGGTACGGCCGTGCCACATCCCGCACAGGGTCCGGCCGCGCCGCACCCCCTCGGGATACGGCCGCGTCGCCCTTCCCACCCAGTGCAGGGTGTGGCCGCCTCCCCCTCTTTCTTTCTCGGCAGGGGGGCTTGCGAGGATCCCTTCTAGGCGTACTCTTCGTCTGGAGCGTAGGGTCCTATTTTCTCCTTAAGGCACAGCTTCCCGTTCCGTCAATCACCCGGAGCGCTTCGCAACACGACCGGGACGCCTCCGCGATTCATTGCACGCTCAGAACCCTTTAGCGCTCGCGCGCGCTCAGAACGCTTCCGAACACGTTCGGAAGCGTTCTCACCTTTCCGACTCGGCTTTCTCACTTTTTGTCTTTCTGACTTTCTCACTTTTTGTCTTTCCAGCGTGCTCACTTTTTGTCTTTCCAGCTTCTCAGATTTCAAAAACAACCAGTCGCCTTTTTCGCCTCCAACAGAACTGCCCGAACTGCCCGAACTACCCGAACTGCCCGAAGGGTAAGATGGTCATTTACGAAAAACGGCGATCCGTGTGTCCCGAACCAGAAAATATGATTCGTCCGCCGAGCATTTATGGAAACTGCAAACGGTGAAATTACCGGACTGCCCTCGGCCAAAGCTATAAAAGGAGCCCCAATGCTTCATTTGAGGGGACGTTGACTTCAGAACCTGGGGAAGCTCCTTGCAGACTTTTGCGGAATTCTCCTTCAGCGCTGGAAGATCTCCTTCGGGGACTTGAAGATTTTCTTCATCCCGAAAGGCGACACGCCTTCTCACTTTTGTTCCCCGGAGGCTTCTCACTTTTGTTCTCCGGGCCTTCTCACTTTTGTTCCCCAGAATTTCCAGAAGGAAAAAGACTTAGTTTTTCCGAGAGGTGGCCTGTCACCCCCGGAGCTCTTTCTCCCTCTCTATAATTGTACCGAGCAGCAGCCTGTCGCGCTCAAGTTCTAACTACCAAATTGTAACCCCCAGAAGATAGTGAAGTTTGGTCGGCACAGCTCCGGCCGCGTGGTTTTTTACCCTTTCCGGGTTTTCCACGTTAAAAAGTCTCAGTGTACTCAGCGAATCTCGAATTGTCTATTTGCGCGCTTAGTTCGCTCACGAGCTAAGGTGGTTCAATTGGACCGGTCTACCAAGAGCCCTAAGCGTTCCGCAATAGTTTGACGCCGTCTGTGGGAATGGATTCCCAACTACCGAATAAAGGATTTCCGAACGCAATGCCCGCTTCGCCGGAGTTCACGGAACCAGCAAGGGTGGACACCTCTCCCGAATTATCCGACGCATGTAGTTCCTCAATCCCTGAAGGCCCGACGAAAAGAGCGCTCATCGCTGCACCAATCCAGCCCCAGTGGGACGGACCGACTAGCAAGCCGTCCCCTCTCACAGCAGGGCAGGATCCGAACGATATCGTGCATCAGCAAAGGCGATCTCCCCTGTCAGAGTCAATTCTGGCATACCCAGTCCCGTCATGGCTAAAGCTCCCGCACATCAAAGAGTTCCACGGAGCAGAAGACTCGTACGTGCACGTTAATCACTTCTTGATGACGGTACGGACGTTCGGACTTTCCGACCAAGTCAGCTGCAAAATCTTCGCCAAGACACTGCGCGAGAACGCCCTCCGCTGGTATCAATCCCTGCCAGACGGAGCGATTCACAACTTCACCGAGTTATCCCAGCTGTTCGTCAAATGGCACGAAACGCGCGCACTGAGGATCCAAGAAGAGCAAGAGAAGCCCGGAACGGGAGAACCGCCTCGCCTAAGGGAGGCGGAGTGGAGCACGCAACAACAGAAGATTCACACAAATTTTCACCAAGAGCGTCCCTGCGCATGAATGGACTTCGCCTTAGACGCGAGCATCGACAGTCCACCCTGTGAGCTAAGGAGGGCGTTGGTAACTCACCGCATCTCATTCAACATCCTATTCCTGGCTGCCGTAGCACGACTCAAACTCTTAAGCGGGAACCTTAAGCTCAGGGACAGCGACGTGGAGCTCCCAGACGGAACTACGGTACCCACCGTAGGAGTCATCACCCTCCTTGTCCAAGTAGGGATGCACGCAGAACCAGTCCAGTACGACGTTCAGTTCGTCGTCGCCGAGGCGGACTCCCCCTACGACGCAATATTTGGGAGTCTCTTACTGGACGCCCTGGACCACGACGTTTCCATGTCCGGGCGCATGGCCAACAAAGGGAATATCCTCAGGAACGCGATTCACGGTTTCGACACACCCACCTCCAAGCTCCCTTGGATCAACAACGACCTGTCGCCAAAACCAAACTTGGAGAAGCAAAGCGTGCGAGAGTGCCACGCAACTCCCGCATTGGTAGAAAGAGCTAATCTTTCGGCACCGGCAAACCCGCTGCAACTTGGGGATACGTGTCGCAAGAGAAAGGGACAGCATCAACAGTTCGAGAAGGCTGTACCGCCCATACAGAACCAAGCAGACCACTCCCGAGGGCTAGCAAATCAAAGCTCCCGGATCTACACCCCGTTAAATGCCCCCCACGAGCATATACTGTCTATAATCTACAACAGCAAAATCATCAACTGGCCCAGAGCACTCTCCCAGCGTAGCGGAGATCAATCTCAGTTTTGCAATTTCCACAAAGGCCGAGGGCACCGAACGGAGCACTGTACAAGACTGAAAGAAGAAATCGAGCGCTTCATCCAGTTAGGGCTCCTGGAGGCTTTCCGTGAAGAGGCACAGAAGGATGTCACCAAAGATCAGTCACCGGGCCACCGCCGCCCACCAAGCTGAACGACCGAAAAGGCTCGAGCAAGCATAGCGCAAAGAGATCTCAAAGATTATCTTCTCTATAGGCAAAACTTGTATCAGAAACTTACCGACTCGGGAATCGCAAAATTGCACTTGCGCATGTATCAGTATTCATTTTCTAATTAAATTCTACCTGCTCTAAACTGTTCTACTGCAGGAACCGCTTCGGGGCCCTGCCCCGGGGACTTTGCACCGTCGTCGATTGAAGATTCGCCCTTCTCCTCCGCCGTCGAGTCCCGGTATCGTGGAGGCCTGCCCCCCCCCCCCATACGATCACCCCCGGTTTGAATACACCCGCTATTCACCGGCCAAGCCGCGAGCACAGACTCGTGCACCAAAGCCGCGATCACAGAATCGTGCACCAAAGCCGCGAGCACAGACTCGTGCACCAAAGCCGCGAGCACAGACTCGTGCACCAAAGCCGCGAGCACAGACTCGTGCAAAAAAGCCGCAAGCACAGACTTGCGCAAGCTAATTTTTTATATAATTTGAAAGCCGCGGGCTCAGTCCCGCGCAAAACTCATCTTGAAAACAATCAAACCATGCAGATGCTAACAACCGGATTAACAGGATCGCACAAAGAAGTAAATACGATAAACACAATAAGAGAGTACAACCACATCAGCTCAACGCTGCGCACAAGTCAAATGATAATACGAAAAGCAGAAAGACAGAATACAATCCAGCTCAGTGCGACGCCCAAGCAAACAATAGTACGGAAAGCGGGAAAACGAAAGATAGTCAACATCAGTCTTCGGCCACGTCCGAGCATTCATCCTCTGAAAGATCCCCGGCTCCGAGACCAGCGGTGTCACATCCAAACTTCTTCCCCATCATGCGAAGAGTCTTCTGAATACCACGCTGGAAGGCAACTTCGCGCTCATCCTCTATCAGAGGCCCAACCTCCTTCGTCATGATCTCGGCACGAATCTTGTTGAAATTGTTGAAGTGGAAGTTTGGAGGCTTTTGTACCTGGGCGGTCTGGGCAGAGGTCGGGCGGTCTGGCGTGACCGCACGACTTGGCGGTCTGCCTATGCGGTCTGGCTGGTAGTAGCCTAGCTGCAGTCTCCTGGCTTGATCGCTGGTATAGGTCCAAGTCGGCTGGAGGTGAGGCCGCGCGGTCTGTCTCTGACCGCGTGGCGGGTTGATCATCTTCAGGTTTCTTCCAGGTTCTCTCCGGAATGCGGTCTGGTAGCTGACCAGGCTTTCTGGGAGTATTCGCGGACTAAGGGACTTAGTCGCGCGGTCACAGTTCGCGGTCTCAGAAGGAGACTGGTATGCGAGCTGGTTGCTGTTCATGGTCTCAGGAGGAGATCGGCATGTGGACAGGAGTTCGCGGTCTGATGGCGAACTGGCTGTGTTCGTGGTCTCGAACGAACACAGGTGGTGAAGAGCTTCGGGCGGTCTGGCGATCTCTTTGGAGAGTCGCGGTCTGCTGTGAGAGTGGCGGTCTCTCATAGCGACATTGAAGCTGGCGGGTTCACCAAAATGAAGCAGAAGTAATATTGCTGATCGCGCGGAGTGACCGATCAGGTCGCGCGGTCTGGGGGTGGTGATCCTATCTCATAGGGCGGTGACTGGATCAGGTCCCGCGCCTATAAATAGGAGGCCACTGTAGCAGCAAACAAAAAAACACACCAAGCGTAAGCTAAACTTTCTCCTTCCTGCGGTCTGTGTTTATGTAACCGGGCGGTCTCCTGATTGAACTTCTATTGTGCAGCTTCTGCGGATAGTGCGGGCAGCAGCGATCACCTCTTCCTCTGAAAGTGTTCGAGCGGTCTGCGGCTTGGAGCTGTGGTGCTGGAGTTCGGGAGAATCAGGCGGTCTGGAGAAGTAAGCGGCTTGGAGCAGGTTGTGTTCTGTGATCGTCGAGTAGCAACGGTCTGGCAGCTATTGAGATCGCAGGGAGGTCGCGCGGTCTGAGCGGTCTTAAGTTATCTTCAACTTGTATCTTTCCTTTGTGTTTGTGCTGACGAAATCATGTCTCGTCAAGCATGCCTCGCCTTGTAATTTTGAAGTGCTGCTATCAATAAAGATCAGTTGTTTGCCTTCATTTGTTTCTGGTTGTTTTGGCTTTGATCTCTAAGTTGACTAGCTCCTGCTTGCTCCATAAAGATTCGAAAAAATTTCACATGGTATCAAAGCCAGGTTGGAGTGGTTGAGCAGTGAGTAACTTAGAGTAGCCATCGCCTTTGTGAAGAAAGGAACCAGTGGAAGAACAATGGAAGGTGGATTTGCAAAGGGTCTTGGGATTGAGGTGCTTACATCGACCAACTTCAAGAAGTGGAAGTCGTGTATGCAAAGCTATCTTGTAGGTGAGGACCTCTGGGAAGTTGTTGGAGGAGATCAGACGCAGGAAGTTGTCCCGGAAGGGGATAATGGGGCTGAGGTGAGAACTTGGAGGAGGACGAATGCGAAGGCAGAGTTCACTTTGAAGAGGGCAATCTCACCTGACCTGTTTGATCACATCTTGGGGTGTGGTTCTGCTGCGGAGATCTGGAGAGCCCTGGATGGGTTGTTTAACAAGAAGAATGTGGCGAGGCTGCAGTTCTTGGAGAATGAGCTGGCAAGGTCGGCTCAGGGTGATCTTTCTATCTCCACCTTCTTTCTGAAGTTGAAGAACTTGTGTGCTGAAATCTCAGCATTGGACCCTGATGAGCCTATCTCTGAGGCGAAGCTGAAGAGGCACATCATCCGCGGCCTGCGGAAGGAATATGTTGCCTTTGTGACGTCGGTGCAGGGATGGGCAAATCAGCCGTCTCTGTTGGAGCTGGAGAACTTGCTTGCATCGCAAGAAAGTTTGGCAAGGCAGATGGCGGGGGTGTCGGTGGCTGGGGGAGTTGGCGAAGTTCTCTTCTCAGGGAAGAAGAAGAAGTGGGACAAGAAGAAGAAGACCGCTGGAAGTGGCTATGGGCCTTCAACTTCTGGGCAGCAGGAAAGGGGGTATGCTCCCAAGGCTGACGGGAAGAAGAAGGGTGAAGGTCCGAAGTGCTACAAGTGTGGCAAGTTTGGCCACATCAGGAAGGATTGCAAGGTGGTCACCCAAGCTGGGCATGCTGCGGAGAAGGAGGAAGCTGAGGCCAGGCACATTCAAGGAGGTTGGGGAGGAGCCTTTTCGGCTTCTGTTGGAGTTTCTGCTCCTATCAACTATCTGGAGGATTGGATCGTGGACTCGGGGTGTGGTCATCATCTCACCGGAGACGGGACCAAGCTTTCTTCTGCACAGCCCTATACAGGTAACAATGCAATCATTACTGCTGATAATACTGTACATCCAGTGGAGAAGGTGGGGGTTGTTTCCTTGGGCAGTGATAGAGGGCCACTTACTTTGAAAAGTGTCTATCACGTGCCTGGTATGAAGAAAAATCTCTTCTCCGTGACCAATGCTGTAGACGCCGGGTATCACGTTCTGTTCGGCCCAACAGAAGTGAAGTTTCTACGCAATGTTGAGGCCGTAAAGGCCGAGGTCGTCCATGTCGGGAGACGGGCAAAGGACTTGTTTGTTTTATCAACAAGTTCCTACGTCGACAAGATGAAGACGAATGATGGTGCCGTTATATGGCATGAGAGGTTGGGGCACGTGGGGATGGACAAGCTGAAAGCTATGGCGGTGAGAGGTCTGGTCAAGGGCCTGCCAAGTCTATCCTCCTACGGTGAAGGTCATGTTTGTGAGGGATGTCAGTTCGGCAAGTCTCATCGACTACCGTTTGACAAGTCGCAAACAAGGTGTAGTGTGCCGTTGGAGTGCATTCACGGTGACTTGATGGGACCTACTGCTACCCCAAGCCTCGGAGGCAGCAGATATATGCTGGTGTTGATCGATGATTACTCCAGATATGTCTGGGTATATTTCCTGAAGGAGAAGGCGGAGGCGTTTGCCAAGTTTGTGGAGTTCAAGGAGCTCGTGGAAGGTCGGCTGGGACTGCGGGTGAAGAAGCTGAGGACTGACAACGGAGGGGAGTTCACCTCCAGTGAGTTCTCTACTTTTTGCAGGAAGGCGGACATCCGGAGAGAGCTCACTTGTGCTCATACTCCACAACAGAACGGAGTTGCAGAACGGAAGATCCGTCATCTGACGGAGACCTGCAAGTGTTGGCTGCATGCCAAGAGTATCCCAAAGTCCTTCTGGGCGGAGGGAATGTCTTGTGCTGCCTACGTCATCAACAGGATGCCTCTGAGCCCCATCAACATGCTGACTCCACATGAGATGATGTTCAAGGAGAGGCCAAGTGTGGCACACCTTAGGGTGTTTGGTTCCACCTGCTACGTGCATGTTCCAGATGCTCTTCGAACGAAGCTAGATGCGGAAGCAAGGAAGCTAGTCTTCGTGGGATACGATGAGCGGAAGAAAGGGTGGAAGTGCATGGACCCGGAGACGCGGAGATTTGTTGTATCTCGCGACGTCGTGTTCGATGAGGTGACATCTTACAAGGGGTCTTCTGATGTGGAGTTACCAGAGAGCAGGGTGGAGATGCCAGAGAAAGCTGTGGAGAATCTTCAGGTGGAGCTACCTGTGTCACCAGGTGGTCCATCTCCTTCTAGTTCCGAGACGGGGGCTTCTGGTTCAGGGAGCAGGGGGAGCGATGCTCCTAGCACGTCTGGAAGGGGAACTAGGGAAGAAGCAGCGGATGACATTGCAGTTCAAGGGAAGGAGCTGAGGAGGTCGAAGCGAGCGATCATCGCCCCTGATCGCTATACAGGAGGAAACGCAGTGAGCTTCGTCTCATGTTTCTTCGCTGGTCCCTTGGATGAGAGGGAGCCGTCGAGCTTTGAGAAGGCCCAAGGCGTGAAGGAGTGGGACGTTGCGATGCAAGAAGAGATGGCAGCTCTTGAGAAGAACGAAACCTGGTCTCTTGTGCCCAAGCCCAAGGGCATCACTCCTGTGACATGCAAGTGGGTCTACAAGCTTAAGAAGAAAGCTGACGGCAGTATCGAGCGGTACAAAGCTCGTCTTGTAGCTCGGGGGTTCTCGCAGCAATACGGTGAAGACTATGATGAGACATTCAGTCCGGTGGCAAAAATGACTTCAGTTCGGTTCATCATTGCCTTGGCGGCGTTCAGTGGATGGGAGATTTGGCAGCTCGACGTCAAGAACGCTTTCTTGTACGGCGAGATTGACAAGGACATCTTCATGGTCCAGCCACCAGGTTTTGTGTCTGAAGATCTTCCGGAGCATGTCTGCAAGCTGAAGAAGGCCCTGTATGGGTTGAAGCAAGCGCCGAGGGCGTGGTACGGGAAGATCGCAGAATATCTCCTATTATGTGGATTTGTTGCTTCAGACTCAGACTCGAGCTTGTTCGTCAAGAAGAGCGGGGAGCTTCAGGTCATCGTGCTGCTATACGTTGACGATATGATCGTGACGGGGAACTCGAAGGAGGAGGTAGCACAGCTTCGGGCTGAACTATCTATCAGGTTCGAGATGAAGGATCTTGGTGAGCTTCACCATTTTCTTGGACTTGAGGTGCAGAGGAAGGAAGGTGGAGTGCTGGTGACCCAAGCCGGATATGCGGAGCGGATCGTGGAGCGATTCGGCATGAAGGAAGGGAAGTGCACTTCCACACCTCTGGAGAAGGCTATGAAGCTTCGGAAGGATGAGGGAAGGATCATGCAAGATCCGTTGGTGTTCCGAGCTCTGGTTGGGAGCTTGATTTATCTGACGATCACAAGGCCGGATATTGCATATGCAGTAGGCAGGGTGAGTCGGTTTATGGCGGAACCACGAGTACCTCATCTGCTAGCGGCCAAGAACATTCTGAAGTATGTCAAGGCGACCTCGGACATGGGTCTCCTATACAGGAGGGATGCGGGCTTCGAGGTGCATGGATACATGGATGCTGATTACGGGGGAGATTCGGATGATCGGAAGTCGACATCTGGATTCGTCTTCATGGCGGGCCCTACGGCTATATCATGGTGCAGCAAGAAGCAGGATTCCGTATCGGTCTCTACCACGGAAGCGGAATACAAGGCTTCGGCCTTGGCAGCTCAGGAAGCCATCTGGCTTAGGAGGTTGGTTGGAGACGTCCACAAGGAGGTTCGGGAGCCGACTCTGCTACGCGGTGGCAACGAGAGTGCTCTCAAACTGGTGACCAATCCAGTTTGTCACGCGAGGACGAAGCATATTGAGATCGAGCATCACTTCATACGGGAGAAGGTGCTGGAGGGATCTCTTTCGGTCGAGCATGTGCGGAGTGCGGACAATGTCGCAGACATCTTCACAAAGGCGCTGGCAAAGGGGCCGTTCACACGGTTAAGGAGCCTATTGGGGCTGGTTTCAACTTCCCACTTCAAGGGGGAGTGTTGAAATTGTTGAAGTGGAAGTTTGGAGGCTTTTGTACCTGGGCGGTCTGGGCAGAGGTCGGGCGGTCTGGCGTGACCGCACGACTTGGCGGTCTGCCTCTGCGGTCTGGCTGGTAGTAGCCTAGCTGCAGTCTCCTGGCTTGATCGCTGGTATAGGTCCAAGTCGGCTGGAGGTGAGGCCGCGCGGTCTGTCTCTGACCGCGTGGCGGGTTGATCATCTTCAGGTTTCTTCCAGGTTCTCTCCGGAATGCGGTCTGGTAGCTGACCAGGCTTTCTGGGAGTATTCGCGGACTAAGGGACTTAGTCGCGCGGTCACAGTTCGCGGTCTCAGAAGGAGACTGGTATGCGAGCTGGTTGCTGTTCATGGTCTCAGGAGGAGATCGGCATGTGGACAGGAGTTCGCGGTCTGATGGCGAACTGGCTGTGTTCGTGGTCTCGAACGAACACAGGTGGTGAAGGGCTTCGGGCGGTCTGGCGATCTCTTTGGAGAGTCGCGGTCTGCTGTGAGAGTGGCGGTCTCTCATAGCGACATTGAAGCTGGCGGGTTCACCAAAATGAAGCAGAAGTAATATTGCTGATCGCGCGGAGTGACCGATCAGGTCGCGCGGTCTGGGGGTGGTGATCCTATCTCATAGGGCGGTGACTGGATCAGGTCCCGCGCCTATAAATAGGAGGCCACTGTAGCAGCAAACAAAAAAACACACCAAGCGTAAGCTAAACTTTCTCCTTCCTGCGGTCTGTGTTTATGTAACCGGGCGGTCTCCTGATTGAACTTCTACTGTGCAGCTTCTGCGGATAGTGCGGGCAGCAGCGATCACCTCTTCCACTGAAAGTGTTCGAGCGGTCTGCGGCTTGGAGCTGTGGTGCTGGAGTTCGGGAGAATCAGGCGGTCTGGAGAAGTAAGCGGCTTGGAGCAGGTTGTGTTCTGTGATCGTCGAGTAGCAGCGGTCTGGCAGCTATCGAGATCGTAGGGAGGTCGCGCGGTCTGAGCGGTCTTAAGTTATCTTCAACTTGTATCTTTCCTTTGTGTTTGTGCTGACGAAATCATGTCTCGTCAAGCATGCCTCGCCTTGTAATTTTGAAGTGTTGCTATCAATAAAGATCAGTTGTTTGCCTTCATTTGTTTCTGGTTGTTTTGGCTTTGATCTCTAAGTTGACTAGCTCTTGCTTGCTCCATAAAGATTCGAAAAAATTTCACAAATCTCCTCCGCCATCTGAAACCGCTCCTCAACGAAGGCAAGAGAGTCTTTGTACTCGGTCACTCCGGCCGCCTTGGCCTCCTCGAGACTGCGCTCTACCGATGACAACTGGTCTACCTCGCTCCTCAGAAAGCCCAGCTCCCCCTCCACGCGAAACATCTCCCCCTGAGCCTCCGACAGCTGACAAAGCGCATCCTGAGCAAGCGCTTTGTCTCCACCGTACTCCTCACGCAGCTTCTCAACCTCAGATCGGGAAGAAGAAATGTCGGCCTCCAGCTGCTTGATGCGGGATAAATCCCGATCCCTCTTCCCCTACAAAACAGACATATCGCTCCTCGCCACGCGCAGCTCCTCCTGAAGAGAGAAATATCTGTCTTTGAGGCCCACGTAGTAATCGTTCCACGTAAGAGTGACATTAGTCAGAACGTTCGCCTGCAAACACAAAGGGAATAGACGAGAGGCATAAGCATTGATAGCAAAGACAAACCAACACCCAGAGAGAAAAACTTCACTTACCGCAGAGGTCATCGCCTGAAGAGAAGAAGAAACTCGCCTCGGCGGCGGGAAGGGGGGAGGCGGCGACAGGTCTCCCTGTGTAACCCGATCGGCAAGGGGGATGCCAGAATCTCGACCTCCGGATCGGACGAAATCGGCTCCCCCCGACGGCGGCTCGGGCCGGCCTCATGATCGTGGCTCCTAGGCCCTGGTGGAGCAGAACCCGAGCCAGAATCCCCGTTCTTAAAAACAACCTTCCTCTTTTTCCCGCGCTCTAAGGGAACGGCGGCCTCTCGCTCGGCATCCCAAGAAAGCCCCACCGAGAGCAGACGACTCTCCTCCACACAGTTGTGAACGCTGAACAAAGCCTTCGACAGCCCTTCCCGGCCAGGAAAACCAGGGATAGGAAGGAGCTCGTCTTCCTGTCCGGTCAGCCGGCGACAACGTCCAGGGAGCGTTCTCCAAAGCTCCGGCAGCTCCCAACGATTCCGGACGTACCCATAGAGGGTGTTCCCTTGGCGATAATCCGTTTTCCTCGCCAAAGTAAAACCAGCTCTTGTTGCTCCGAACCTCAATCCGACCGCCTGAGTCAGTGGTGACCTTGCACCAGTCCTTGAAGAGCTCAAGTGAGAAGCGCGCACTGTGCTCCCGAAAGAACACCACCAGCCCCATAATGTTCGACATCCCGGCAGGCGTAACCTGGGAAATTGGGACGCCGCAGAACCGGAATATTTCAATAGCTTCCTCAGATGGGGGAATGCGAAACCCAGACTTCAGGCAACTCTCAGAAAGCGTCATGAAACCCGTGGGTGGATTCTGAACGCGCTCCTCCACCCCCGGGATTTTCACCTCGACATTCGGAGGCAATTCGAACCGCTTGCGCCACATCTCGATTCGCGCGCCATCAAGCAAAGAACGCAGGCGCATCGGCCTCGACTGGCCGCCCCGTTTCGAAGCCTGAAAGAAAAATAAGCGTACATGAGCGCGAGCGTTTAAAAATAATAACATCAGAAAATCCGAAGTAGCGCAAGCCAAGGGCAAGCCGCCTTTCCGTGCACAAAGCGCACGAGCGCCAGATGCGCACGGACGCCAACCACCGACCATGCGCAGACAGCACCCGGGCGCGGGGCACGAAGGCACCGGCCCGCGCACGAGAGCGGGCGGGCACAGATCGCGCGCGGGAGCGCGCGGACACCGGCCGCGCGCAGGGTGCGCGGGCTGCCCGGGCCATCCGCCCCTCCAGGCCGCGTACGGGCACCGGACCGCGCGCGGGCGCGCGGGGACGGCGGGCGCGCGCGTGGGGTCGCGCAGGTGCCGGCCTCCTACGCCCCCCGCCCCTCTTGGCCGCGCGCGGGGGCCCGCACGCACCGGACCATGCGCGGGCGCGCGGGGGTGGCAGGCGCACGCAGGGGCGCGCAGGTGCCCACCACCTGCGCCCGCTGCCTCCCTCGGCCGCGCACGGAGGCCCGCGCGCGCCAGCCGGGCGCCCTTCCGCCGGCCCAGGCCGCGCACAAGTGCGCCCGGGCGTCGGCCGCCCGGGTGCCGGTCGCCCAAGCACCGGACGCCCGAGCAACGGCCGCCCGAGCACCTCCTTGTCACCCGCTCTCCCGTCCGCCGCCGGCCGTTTTTTCCCTCCACCTCTTTTTTCAAAAATAAAGCGACTTACCTCAGTCATCGTTCGGCACGCCGCACGGAGATGACGACCAGATCCGCTACCAACTGTTCAAAAACCTTCGCACTCCCTCACAAGGTTTGGAATACGAAGGTTTGGGGGGCTTATGATAGGGGCTCATGACAGAGGCTTGTATTTATAAGATAACTTGACAGAAATTATTTCCAAAGACAACAAATATTTCCAAAGGTGAAGTTTATTTCCAAAATCACTCCCCCACCGATCCGGCGGGAAAAATAGGCGCACGAAACTGCGACAAGCGCAAAGGTGGCGCCACCTCCCCTCGCGGGAGCGATCCTCGCAACCCCGCCCTGCAAGGGGCGCAACCGAGCCGCGTACCCCGAAGCACGGCCAGGCCGCGCCCCTTTGGGGTGCGGCCAAGCCGCCCCCCAAGCGGGGTGCGGCCGGGCCGCACCCCCGAGGGGTGCGTCCGTGGCCGCGCCCCCTTGGGGTGCGGCCAAGCCGCACCCCGCGTGGGGTGCGGCCGGGCCGCACCCCCTCGGGGTACAGCCGTGCCACACCCCGCACAGGGTCCGGCCGCACCGCACCCCCTCAGGATATGGTCGCGTCGCCCTTCCCACCCCGTGCAGGGTGTGGCCGCCTCCCCCTCTTTCTTTCTCGGCAGGGGGGCTTGCGAGGAGCCTTTCTAGGCGTACTCTTCGTCTGGAGCGTCGGGTCCTGTTTTCTCCTTAAGGCACAGCTTCCCGTTCCGCCATTCACCCGGAGCGCTTCGCAACACGACCGGGACGCCTCCGCGATTCGTTGCACGCTCAGAACCCTTTAGCGCTCGCGCGCGTTCAGAACGCTTCTGAACACGTTCGGAAGCGTTCTCACCTTTCCGACTCGGCTTTCTCACTTTTTGTCTTTCTGACTTTCTCACTTTTTGTCTTTCCAGCGTGCTCACTTTTTGTCTTTCCAGCTTCTCAGATTTCAGGAACAACCTGTCGCCTTTTTCGCCTCCAACAGAACTGCCCGAACTACCCGAACTGCTCGAAGGGTAAGGTGGTCATTTACGAAAAACGGCGATCCGTGTGTCCCGAACCAGAAAATATGATTCGTCCGCCGAGCATTTATGGAAACTGCAAACGGTGAAATTACCGGACTGCCCTCGGCCAAAGCTATAAAAGGAGCCCCAATGCTTCATTTGAGGGGACGTTGACTTCAGAACCTGGGGAAGCTCCTTGCAGACTTTTGCGGAATTCACCTTCAGCGCTGGAAGATCTCCTTCGGGGACTTGAAGATTTTCTTCATCCCGAAAGGCGACACGCCTTCTCACTTTTGTTCCCCGGAGGCTTCTCACTTTTGTTCTCCGGGCCTTCTCACTTTTGTTCCCCAGAATTCCCAGAAGGAAAAAGACTTAGTTTTTCCGAGAGGTGGTCTGTCACCCCCGGAGCTCTTTCTCCCTCTCTATTATTGTACCGAGCAGCGGCCTGTCGCGCTCAAGTTCTAACTACCAAATTGTAACCCCCAGAAGATAGTGAAGTTTGGTCGGCACAGCTTCGGCCGCGTGGTTTTTTACCCTTTTCGGGTTTTCCACGTTAAAAAGTCTCTGTGTATTCAGCGAATCTCGAATTGACTGTTTGCGCGCTTAGTTCGCTCACGAGCTAAGGTGGTTCAATTGGACCGGTCTACCAAGAGCCCTAAGCGTTCCGCAACAGATTTATTTATGATGCCAGCTTGAATGCGGGTTTATGTGTGTACAGTCAGTTGTATAGTGGTTGGGGACCCATTTTGGGAGTTAACCCATCCTACCACGGCTTGGCACAGGACGTGTTGTAAGCCATGTGTTGAGAGTCGAGACATGTAGCATTCGATCATTCACTAATTTCTTAGTTGTAGACACGACCCTAAGAAAGGTACATGGTCAGTGGCACGCTCGTGTACATGGTTGTGTACTCACGCCCATTTATTCCAAAGCTGTGCAGGGCTTTGTACTCGCTCATGTTCAGGTGCACACCTAGGGATTGGTTGTGAGGGGTTTGCTCGAAGCATCCGGAGGAGGATCAAAGTGGAATCAACTCTCCGTTGCCCCTAGCGGGTATATATAGGGAAAACCCTATGAGTACCTACGGGGATGGGTATCCGTGTACCCAACTGACCCGTTATACTTTCGAACCCGTTATTTGACCAAATATACATTAACAATCTCCTCCTATATTTGTGATAAATAACGTATACGTTTCGAAGTACAGAAAGTAGTAAAAGCAAAAAAGGAGTTTTCGACTTAACATAAACAGAAGAGTTAGCACAATAAGTAACAACAAGATTTTACACAAAATATCCAGAATAAAGAGTGTTACTCAGCAAATAGTCTGAAAACAAAAATATGACAAAAATAAAATATATGATAATTCTACTCGTCTAGTAGATCATCAGCATCCATGTCAAATACTACTTTCTCTCCTTCATCTCCACCATAGCCTGCAAGGAATTTCATGAGTTAGAAAACTCTATGAATTCATGAACATATGCAGTAACGTAAAAAGAGAAATAGCTCTTACATAAGTGAGCTTAGAACCTGTAGCATTGGTGAAGTAACACTGTCAGCATCTCTATCTGGTTTAGCAGGGACCAGTCTAGTGTTGATTTTGTAAATCAACCGTTATCATATCCATTAGTGATCATTATGTGCTTCATCAACAAAGTTGAATGATATGACACAACAACGTTTGCAACATTATCAGGTGTGGAATAATGTGCTATGATCATCAATGTTAGATAACGGACTACAACGACTTTCTATTCCCAGTTGAATAATTTTTGAATCAACTTACAATGAGAAAGATGCTTAGTTATCAAATGTGGAATAACATGCATCTAACCATCTTGGGTTTCATCAAGAAATTATTTGGGGTTTTCAGTCTGTTATTTAGATGCTTGAATGTTGCGACTATAGGTTCACACTGTCAAAACATAAACTGAGGAGGAAAGTTTCATATTTCTATGAACTTTAGTCCCATCTCCCCCGATGTTTTTATTGTGAGAGCTCTATTCAAGCCTTTGGTCAAGGCGTCTGCAACATTATCTTTAGATCTCACATCAATCAGGGTCATAATCCCTTGACTTGTGAGTGAGGTCAACCAGGATTGTTTCAGCCTGAGATGCCTTCTTTTGCCATTGAACAAAGTGTCCGTAGCAATCATTTTCGTAGCCCGATTGTCACAGTAAACTGCAATAGAACTCATTTTCAGGCTCGACAAAAGAATGTCCATCACCAAATCTCTTATCCACTCTGCTTCTTCGCCTGCTGCAGCAAGAACGTAGAGTTCGGATTCCATAGAAGAGAGTGCAATACAAGATTGCCTCTTGGACTTCCAGGCTACAACTGCTCCTCCTAGTGTGAATACAAACCCACCAGTGGACTTGCTGTCGTTTAATTCCGAGCACCATGATGCATCAGAATAGCCTTCAAGAACTGAAGGATGACCAGTGTAAACTAAAGCATACTTTTGGGTGTGCTTTAAGTATCTCATTAGCCTATCTAAGGCGTTCCAATGGTCTTGGCCAGGATTACTAGTGAATCTGCACAACATGCCGATCATAAAGGCTATGTCAGGTCTAGTGCAGACTGTTGAAACCTGCAACAGGTCTCTTGAGTTCGGACCCACTGGGGGTATAGCCGATGCTTACTTCTCCCTCACTAGACTCTCTTGACGGTGGATGTGAGAATGTGAATAGACCCAATGCTGAAGCGAGGAGGTCCCGCCACACACCCGGAAGATCTTAGAGAGCTTCCCCTCCCAAACCAGAGCTCAACCGGGCACCTTGGAGGGCACTAGCAGCCGACCAAAAACTAGCCTGGAGGAGAGGATTCTCTAAAATCGGATCTCCTCCAAGGTGCCCTTAAGGGTCTATTTATAGATTTTTCTAGGCTGGTCTGCAAATAACATGAATCCGCCTTTTAATTTTACTAACAGCACCCCAAATTGGTCTGCTAACAGCCTAACTCCGCTGTTCCGAAGGGCTATATGCAGCCCACCAGGGGTATCAGGGTCATTTCCCCCTTAAATCATCCTGGGCGAGTGGTCCGTGAGGGCACCACTCGCTGGGCACCCGCCTAGCTGGGCGAGTGCCCCACGCCTCCGGGCGAGTGGTCCGTGAGAGCACCACTCGCCTAGCTCCTTCTCTTCTACACCTTACCCCCACCAAACCGGGCGTACTTCCACCACCTAGCCGGGGCGAATGATCGAGCTGACCCAGGTCTCGCCACTTGGCTTGAGGGGCCCACTTGGCGAATACGGGTTGTACACAATCCCCGCTCTTTGCGAGTGGTTACTACGCTCGGAAAGAACAGTCCAACCCTGTATTCGATGAGTGCATGCTGACTAGACTCACAAGATTCTGTGGGTCCCACCGTTGTCCTATATATATCTCTTCATGTCAGAACTTCCTGGAGCGTTGACAACCCTCGACTCGGAGCTTCTTCCCTCCCTTAGCCCTTCACTGAGATCAATGTCTTCGCGTCGAGCCAAGGCGATTCGACTGAATCGTCAGAGAGGCGAGACTGCCTCGGAATCCCCTGCGGGCACTCCCCCGGCGAGGACTCCGCCGGCGGATACTCTTCCGGCAAGGAATCCTCCGGACCTCGGGACGCAGGTATGAGGATTCCTCTCGTCCCTCTGTTTAGTTCCTCTCCTTACCCTGCCTTCGCTCTGACCATTCGCAGGGGATCTCGATGCCCGAGACCGGCCACGGGGCCGTCTCGAGCAGTGTCGTGGTGCCACCTCCCCCGGGCGAGAGGCCTCCAGATCGGGACCTTGCTCCTCCACCTCCTCCGGGCGAGACCTCATTTCAGTCCGGTAAGTTGTAACCCCTTTTGGATTCATCCTTCCTGCTGCTCGCTGCTGACCACTATTTTTTGTAGCCCTCGACCCCAACCTTTCGCTGCGGGTCTCTATTCCTCCGAGTTCCCCTGTTCGACCGAACCCCTCCGCGCTTGCGGATGAGCCGAGGGTGTCCCCCCAGAAGGGATCCGGTCAGCAGGGCCGCGTGAATGATCCTGCGGATGCTCCAGATCCTACCTCACAGCCTTACCATCCAGGAAAGGGAAAGGTCTTACCTCCCGCCTGGTTGTTTGGAACGCACCCCCATTCGTCTCGTCCTTCAGGTCACCAGGACCCCACCCCAGGTCAGTTCACTCACCCGCCCCTATCGTACTCGCATATTTTATCACTACTGACCTAGTTGTGATTCCGCAGGCTATCGGGA
The DNA here is from genome assembly GCA_033032865.1 of Dactylorhiza incarnata. Lineage (NCBI taxonomy): Eukaryota > Viridiplantae > Streptophyta > Magnoliopsida > Asparagales > Orchidaceae > Dactylorhiza > Dactylorhiza incarnata. Next base: position 2,930,226 of record JAWHQI010000169.1, read on the forward strand.
AGCCTCCCCCTTTGACTCCTACTACGAGGGGGAGAGGGGATGCTCTCGCCTCTCCCTTCCCCTGGGGATCTCGCTGACTTTCTGGGCGACCCCTCAGATCACGCGACCCTGAAGGATCGGATCTCGGAGGTCTTGGGGAAGCTCATCCACATCCAGCGAAACGTAGCCGGCCAAGTGGATGACGTGCGGCTGAGAGTCGCGCGTGAGTTAAAGGACCTCCATCGGGACTACTCGCGCATTCTCACAACGGTGGAGCGCCTGGGGGGCGAAGGAGGGGAGTTGTCTCCCGAAACACACGCCGCGCGAGCCCGGGACCAACTCCAATTGGCTTCCCATGAGATCACCAATATACTCGCATATTACCGCCCGCGAATGCCCATGGAAGCTGGGTCGCGAAAGCGAGGTCGGTGGGTCTGGGAGGAGTATTGAGCCAGTCTTCATTCGCCCTTCTTGTAATTTTTCTGCTTTCTGTAGCGCGGATGCTGGACTTTTATTTCCGTTCGTAATAATCTTATGTCCTGTGTTTTGCGAATGCTCTATTCTTTGTCTTTTATTTCCTATATCTTGCTTGGGTATTGCCGAATGTTTTATTATTGCTGAATGCTTTCTTAACCTCTTTCGCGTAGTCGATGAGCGAATAGCCACAGGGCATTTGTCATTACTGAGCGAGAGGGGTCGGCCCGGGTTCCGAGGCGTCGGGAAGGCGCGAATGCTATCTGCACACCCGTTACCTCGAAAGCCCAAACGTCGTTTAGCCCTTCTATAAATAGGCCTTTCAACCACCGTATTAAATACCTTACCATCCGCTCCTTCTCTTTCCTCGCGCTAGCACTCGCGCTTCTCTCTTCCCTGCTGCTTTCTTATCCTTCGTCATTCGCGTCATGGGTGGTGATGCGGAAGGCAGAGCCAGGTGTGCCAGCGCGTTCGTCAACCACACCTTCGATTCATGCGACCTCTCCGACGAGGCTTACCTGACTGCGGTCGCGGATTACATCCCGCCTGGGTTTGAGGCGCGAAAGCCCAGGCCGGACGAGCGCCTAAACTCCATCTCGTCCTGTGCTCTCGCGATCCCGCTAGAGCACTTCGAGGTGGGGTTTCGCCTGCCCATCTGGCCAGAACTCCGCCAGACCTTCAGATATTATGGAGTCGTGCCCGGCCAGCTCAACCCCAACTCCATCGCCATGCTGGTCGGGTACGCGAGCTATCTGCGAGAAGAGGGGATCGAGTTCTCGCTCCCCATCTTCCGCAAGCTCTACACCTTTCGCTGTACCAACGACATCTCGTTCTTCTCGGGTCTGAACCCGCTCAAGCATTACGGGCTCCCAAATAAGAATCACGACTGGGTTCGGCGCTTCCTTTTCGTCAGCGGGAACCTGGGGAATACACTTCTCGCCCCAGTGCAGGAGGAGGAGTCAACCTTCCGTCCCCGACCCTAGGGGGCACGAGGCCAAACTCCACCAATACATCTTGGAGCACGGGATGGACCTCGTCTATCTCCGGCGAAACGTCAACTCGCTCCCGCTCATTCCGCAGGGCGAGGGTAAGTTTTCGGAACTTCGTTCGTTTCGATCTTGTGACTCTTATACCATTCGCTAAATCACTCGCAATATTATGCAGGCGTGCGTAGCTTTCCCCTGCATCCGCCGTGTCCCGCTGGGGCTTCTGTGTCTTTTGCACAGGCTGCAGCGGATGCCTGTCGGGAAGAACCATCTTCCTCCAAGCCTAGCGGAAAGAAGCGGAAACCTGGGGCGCTGACCTCCTCTTCTTCCAAGAAATCAAAGAATCCCCCCTCCGCCAAGGGAAAGGGGGTCTTGGACGAGGCCCTAGGGGCGAGTGCTCAGACTCAGACCCCGGGGGCGGGTGCGCCAGGCGAGACCACCCTTCGCGCGGGATCGTCGTTGCCGCTGCCTCCATTGCCCAGGGACCACCGGAACTTCCCCAGCGGCGAGAAGTACGTGGACCCCTCAGGGGCTCCCTTGGTAAAGTGGGACAGGAGCGCCAACAGGGTCTCGCTCTCCACCCTTCATCCATCGTAGATAGAGAGCGACCTCGCGAGTGGTGAGGCCTATGCCATCGCGTATGCCCTCTACGGTCGGGAGGATGCTGAAGTCTATGATGCCGAGACGACTCAGGTCCTCGCCCATGAGACCGCCAGGGCCATGCTGCGGGCGCTCGAGCTCGCGCATATGTCTTCGCGCCGGAGCATCAAACTGGCGCGGAGCTTGGCGGAGGTTGAGGAGTCCAGGGCCGTCGTTTCTGCCGAGGCGCAGGAACTCAGGACGAAGCTGTCAGCTGCGGAAACCCTTCTCGCCCGCCGCCCCGTTGCGGAGGTATATATTTTCTTCCTCACCGCGAGTGGCCTGTTGCCGATTGATGTACTTTCTTCTTACCACTTTTATTATTATTCTTAGGACACCACCGTTGCCGAGATGCTTCGTGCTCGGGTGGCTGGCCTTGAAGACGAAGTTCGGCTGGCCAAGGCCGAGGCCCAGCGGTCGCGAGAAGCCGAGGTCTCGGCACTCGCCTTGGGGAGCGGGGGGCACTTCTACCCCCACCACGAGCTGGAGCAATTGATGCAGGAGAACGCCCAGAGCACCGTGAAGCATGCACTGCAGGTGTTGCGGCAGGCTGGGTACCTGAAGGAAGAGGCCGAATGCCTCTCTGCCCGACAGGTCGTCCCCGAGCTCTTCATCCCGATCCCCTTCCCGGAAGATGAGGATGGCGAGCCGCGAGAAGACGCCCTCCTACCAGATTCAGGCGAGAGCGATAGATCTTCTGGCGAGAAGCCTGCCGACCCCTGAGATGGGCCCTGTGTTTTTTTTGCCGTCTTTTACTTAAAATCTTTTGAATGTAATCATGAACGGGGCGAGTGCCCTTGAAAGATATGTATATTGATCACGATTTTTGTGCTCTCCATTTTTGTGCTATCTCCATTTTTTTCTCATTTGCTGTTATGTCTCGCTAGGCTCGCTAGGACGTTAATTCTTTCTCATTCGCCGCTATATCTCGCTAGGCTCGCTAGGACGTTAATTCTTTCTCATTCACCGCTATATCTCGCTAGGCTCATTAGGACGTTTAAACTGTAGTGTGACTGTCTCGTCCACCTAGCGAATGCTTGAGGGTGACCTGGGCGTGTCGCCCCCCCTTCGCTTCCCGCTGCCTGCCCCACTCGCACTTTCTTACCATTCGCCCAAACCGGGGTTTCGCTTAGGTAGTCATGAAAGTGAAGTGAGGTCATCTCTCCTGTGCGTGGTTAATGCGAGTGCTCTTGAGGTCACTCTTTGAGAATTTTGAACCTGACACCGAGTGAGCCTTCGGACCTGCCAGCTAGATGAGAGCCTGGACAGCGGGTCTGCTCGGGGCCTTTTCTTCTTTCACATAGAACCTGCCTCCGAGTGAGCCTTCAGACCTGCCAGCTTGATGAGAGCCTGGTCAGCGGGTCTGCTCGGGGTCACTTTCTCAACACCTTGGAACCTGCCACCGAGTGAGCCTTCGGACCTGCCAGCTAGACGAGAGCCTGGACAGCGGGTCTGCTCGGGGCCATCTTTTCTTTCACATAGAACCTGCCTCCGAGTGAGCCTTCGGACCTGCCAGCTAGATGAGAGCCTGGACAGCGGGTCTGCTCGGGGCCTTCTTTTCTTTCACATAGAACCTGCCTCCGAGTGAGCCTTCGGACCTGCCAGCTAGATGAGAGCCTGGACAGTGGGTCTGCTCGGGGCCTTTTCTTCTTTCACATAGAACCTGCCTCCGAGTGAGCCTTCGGACCTGCCAGCTTGATGAGAGTCTGGTCAGCGGGTCTGCTCGGGGCCATCTTTTCTTTCACATAGAACCTGCCTCCGAGTGAGCCTTCGGACCTGCCAGCTAGATGAGAGCCTGGACAGCGGGTCTGCTTGGGGCCTTCTTTTCTTTCACATAGAACCTGCCTCCGAGTGAGCCTTCGGACCTGCCAGCTTGATGAGAGCCTGGTCAGCGGGTCTGCTCGGGGCCTTCTTTTCTTTCACATAGAACCTGCCTCCGAGTGAGCCTTCGGACCTGCCAGCTAGATGAGAGCCTGGACAGCGGGTCTGCTCGGGGCCTTTTCTTCTTTCACATAGAACCTGCCTCCGAGTGAGCCTTCGGACCTGCCAGCTTGATGAGAGCCTGGTCAGCGGGTCTGCTCGGGGCCATCTTTTCTTTCACATAGAACTTGCCTCCGAGTGAGCCTTCGGACCTGCCAGCTAGATGAGAGCCTGGACAGCGGGTCTGCTCGGGGCCTTTTCTTCTTTCACATAGAACCTGCCTCCGAGTGAGCCTTCGGACCTGCCAGCTAGATGAGAGCCTGCCTGGACAGCGGGTCTGCTCGGGGCCATTTTGGGAGCTTTCGGAGTTTTTCCTACAAGCTGCAGTATCAATCTCAAACACACATGTTAAACAAAATATTCTTATTTCAAAAACATTTTCATTACATAATTTCAGGGATAGAAACGTTTAAGATCGTCACCACTCCATGTGTGGCTGATAGGTTGGCCCTCCACATTCTGAAGGCGATACCCCCAGACTTTAGTGCCTCCTCCACGACATAGGGGCCTTCCCAGTTGGGGTTAAGATTTCCCACTGCGGCGGACCTTCCAGCCGCGTCGACCTTCTTGAGCACCAGATCTCCCTTCTCGAACTGCTTGACCCTGACGTGCTTGTCGAAATACCTGGCCATCCGCCGCTTGACCTCTTCTTGGCGAATGGCTGCCAGGTCCCGAGCTTCCTCGATGAGGTCGAGGGAGAGCTGCAACTCCATCTCATTTTCGGCTCTCCAACTTTCCTCTCTGCTTGTGGCGACCTTTACCCTTGGTGTCATAACTTCGAACTCTATGGGGATGACGGCCTCGCAGCCGTGAGAGAGCTTGAAAGGGGTCTCTCCTGTGGCGGTGTTGGGGGTAGTTCTTAGGGCCCACAAGACCGATGGAAGCTGTTCTACCCAATTGCCCTTCAGATTTTCCACCTTTTTCTTGAGCAGGTTCACGATGACCTTGTTTGCCGCCTCCACTTGTCCGTTGCTCCTGGGATGATGAACGGATGCAAACCTGAGGTCTATCCCCAGCTGGCCACAGAAGTTGATGAATTCCTCGCTTGCGAACTGCGGACCATTATCCGTGACTATGGCTTGTGGAAGCCCATGTCGACAAATGATCTCCCCCCATACGAAGTTTCGGATTACCTGGGAGGTGACCTTAGCCAACGCCTTGACCTCTAACCATTTTGAGAAGTAGTCAATCATTACTAGGAGAAACCTCCTCTGCCCACTAGCCTGGGGGAAGGGTCCTACCAGATTCATTCCCCATATGGCGAATGGCCAGGGCGCCGTGATACTCCTTAGCCTCTGAGCTGACACGAGCTGAAGCGGGGCGAACATTTGGCACTTCTGGCACCTCTTGGCGAAGGTTGCCGCATCTTTACTCAGGGTTGGCCAGAAGTACCCCTGCCTCACTATTCTTGCCTCCAACATCCTGCTCCCCGAGTGGCTGCCGCACTCGCCGGAGTGGACTTCTTCCAAGATCTTTGGGACCTCCTCCTCTGAAACGCATCGGGCCAGGAGGCCCGAGAGGGTCTTCCGATACAAGTCCCCCTCGTGGAGCACGTAGTAGGCGGACTTATATCGGAAGCGCCTCTGGTCCGGGACCTCCTCTGGAAACTTTCCTGTTGCAAGGAAGGTGACGAAGGGATCCTTCCAGGAGGGCCGTTGCTCTACTTCCATGAGTTCTTCTTCAATCGAAGGGCGGAATAGGTCCGTCAGGGTTCCCCCGACCCGAGGACCGGATTTGGCCAACCGATCTGCCGGGGTGCTCTCCTCCCGCGGGACGTGCTGGATGGAGAAAGTTTTGAACGCTCCTACGAGACCTCTCACTTTGGCCAAGTACCTTATGAGCGCAGGCTCCCTCGTCTCGAACTCTCCCCTGATCTGAGAGGCTATTACCATGGAGTCGGTGAGGACCTCCACGTCATGGATACCGAGCTCTTGGGCCAACCGTAGACCGGCGATCACCGCCTCATACTCCGCCTGGTTGTTGGTGATTGGGAAGTGTATCACTAGTGTCTGCTCGATCTTTACCCCTTGGGGACTCTCCAGCACCACCCCTCCTCCGAGTGAATTCTTGCCCGAAGCCCCGTCCACCAGCAGCTTCCACGGAACGTGACGCGGGGCTCCATCTTCCTTCATCTCGGCCACATAGTCTGCCATGAAATCAGCCACCACCTGTGCCTTCATGGATAGTCGAGGGACGAAGACAATGTTGAATTCACTTAGCTCTATCGACCATTTCGCGAGCCTTCCCGAGTGTTCCACTCCTTCGAAGATCTGGCGGAGAGGGTGGTTTGTCACCACTTGAATTGAATGGGCCTGAAAGTATGGCCTGAGCTTCCTTGCTGCGACGACCAGAGTAAAGGCCAACTTCTCAAAAATCGGGTATCTGAGCTCTGCTTCCTTCAGGACCCTGCTCACGTAATAGACGGGCAACTGCTTCTTGCCTTCCTCCCGAACCAGGACGGAGCTTACGACTTCTGTCCCGACCCCGAGATATAGATATAGATCCTCCCCCTCTTTGGGACCTTGGAGCAGCGGAGCCTTGGTGAGTTGGCTCTTCAAGGCCTGGAAGGCCTCCTCGCATTCTTTTGTCCATTCAAACTTCTGGTTACCTCGTAATGTTTTGAAAAAGGGGGAGCATTTCTCCCCGGCTCGGGAGAGAAACCTGCTCAGCCCCGCGAGCCTTCCGGTCAAGCGCTGAACTTCCTTGGTGTTCCGCGGCGACCCCAGCTCCATTATGGCCTTCACCTTGTCCGGGTTAGGTTCTACCCCCCAAGGGGTGAGAAGATGCCCCAGGAATTTCCCTTTACTGGCCCCGAACACACACTTCAGGGGGTTCAGGCGCATCTTGTACTTGCGTAGGGTGGCGAAGGTCTCCTCGAGGTCCTGGATATGAGAGTTCACGCACTTGCTCTTCACCATAAGGTCATCCACGTAGACCTCCAGGTTCTTTCCCCTTTGCTCCCTAAATACGCGGTCCATCATCTTCTGGTAGGTTGCTCCTGCGTTTTTCAACCCGAAGGGAATCATCTTATAACAGTAGCATCCCTCCCTGGTGATGAACGAGACGTCTTTGACGTATGGGGGGTGCATCCTGATCTGGTGATAACCTGAAAAAGCATCCAAAAAACTCATCACAGAAAAACCGACGGCTGAGTCAACCAGCGCGTCGATCCGTGGCAAGGGGTAGCAATCCTTAGGGCAGGCCTTATTTAATAATGAAAAATCCACACACATGCGCCAGCGGCCATCGGCCTTTTTTACCATTACGACGTTGGAGACCCAGCCTGGGTACTGGATCTCCGATACAAAACCTGCTTCGAGGAGTTTTGCCACCTCCTCGCGGATGGGTCCTTCGAGCTTGCTGGCGAAGATCCTCCTCTTCTGCCGGATGGGACGGGCTTCCGGATCGAGGTTGAGACGATGGCAAGCCACGTCCGCCTCGATGCCTGGCATATCAGCTGCGCTCCATGCGAAGACATCCACGTTCCTCTGGATGCACTCCAGCATCTTCACCCTGTCCTCCGGGCCGAGACTCCCGCTGATCCGCACCTCTTTCACCCTCCCTTCCTGGGTGAGGACTTCCATCTCCACCACCTCTTCTGCCGCCTCGAGCCGGGCTGGCTATTCCCATTGGCCCTTTGCTTTTCGCCCTTCTACCCGGGCCTCTTCCTCTACGACTCCTTCCGTCTCCACCGGCTCGACCTCCTGCTCCTCCTGAGCGACCTCCAACAACTCGACCTCCTGCTCCTCACGAGCGACCTCCAACAACTCGACCTCCTGCTCCTCACGAGCGACCTCCATATTCTCCTCTCGGGCATCGCCCTCTCCCCCTACTTCTCTCTTCTCCACTTCTTCTCCTGGCCCCTCCGGCCTCGCCATCTCTTCATCCATCTTCTCGGCATCCGCCATCCATGAAATGGTGTTGACGGCAGTCACATAGCACTGCCTCGCCACCTTAGCATCGCCTCGGACGCGGACCTGGACTCCTCCACTATGGAGCTTTAAGCACTGATGGTACGATGAGAGCACGCACCGGAAGGCGCTGATGAGGGGTCGTCCGAAAATGGCGTTATAGCTGCTCGGAGCGTCCACAATGACGAACCGACAGTTTCTTGGGACTCCTCCTAGCGTCACCTGGAGACCAACACCTCCCTCGACCTCCTTCCGCTCTCCTGAGAAACCAAACAGCGGTCCGTCGGAGGCCTGCACCCTCTTCTTTTCCACCTCCATTGCGTCGAAGGCCTTCTTGAAGATCATGTTCACTGAGCTCCCGTTATCTACCAGGATCCGGGAGACCGTGAAATTTTCAATTGCTGTCTGAATCACCAGGGCGTTGCAGAATGGATCCTCATAATATGGCATGTCTTCCGAGGAGAAGGTGAGCTTCTCCGAGAGGGGTGGGGTCTGGGAAGTCGACGCGACGTCCCTTCGGAACATCGCCTGGAAGCTCCTCTTGCGAGAGGCCTCTATCCCAACCCCTCCATGAATCACCCCGATTCCCCCCTGGTTCCTGTATCCGCTCTGTCCTCGCATCGGTCTTCTTCCGCCTCCGGGAGCATTTCCTCGATCCTGGCCTGCTGCCGCCGTGGCTGACCTCTCTCTCTCATCTCCAAGAACTCTGGGCAGGTGGCGGTCGCGTGACCTTCTTCCTGATGAAAGTCACAATAAGGCAACGCCACCCTGCCCCCTCTCCCTGCTCTTCCTCTTCCTCCTCTTGCTCCTCTGGCCCCTCTTCCCGGGCCTACTGCCATAACTTACTCCCTTGGGGGGTGAGGGGGTCTGGGACCCTGCCTCCACCCCGGATTCATTCCTCCCGCTTCTCTTCCTTGGTATCCTTCTTCCTGACCTCTCGCCGGTCCTTCCTGGTGCCTCCAGCCTAACCTGTTGTTGGGCTCTTGATCCCTCCAATTCTAAGGCGGTCTTTCGAACCCCTGACCCCTGGGTTCATCTCGCCTTCTTCCTTCTTGCTGCCTCACCTCAGGCTCGCTCATCTTTGCCAACCTCCTGTAGAACTCCGGGTTGGCCGCCTCCCCTTCAATCTCTTCTGCTGCTCGCTCCATCAATTCTTCAAAGGATGAGGGAGGTCTTCTTTTCAGGTCCATCTTGAAGAACCCGTCTCGCAACCCTACGATGAACGCCATCTGGAGGGCGAATCCCGGCACCTCCTGCACGAGGTGTATCTCCTCCTGGAACCTATCCATGTAATGTGCCAGGGACTCTCCCTCCCTCTGCCTGATCTTGAAGAGAGCCTCCGCATCCTTCTTCCTCTTTTTTGACGTCGAGAAGCGCAGCCGAAAGCCTCGGCGCAGATCATCAAACGTGTAGATGGAACCCGCGGAAAGCTGGTGGAACCAGTCCCTTGCTTTCTCCTTTAGGGTGGTTGCGAAGAGTCGGCATTGAAAAGCATCCGTCATGGGAAGGATTGAGGTTATGTCCTCAAACCACTGCAGGTGCACGACTGGATCCTCCTTGCCGGTGTAGTCGGACATCTCCGGCCCACGAAACCCCTCTGGCACTGGGGCCGAGAGGATCATCTCGCAAAAGGGGCTCCCTTCCCCTGTTCGGCGAGTGGTCTTCTCGCGCGGACCCAGCTCGCACACCTCAGCACTCGCCGGACTGCTGAACAGCTGCCGCCCCGGGAGATCTCGCGCACTTCCTTCTGCTGGCACCTCCTTCCCCGGCCGCGGCCCTGGTGCGTTCTCGACGATCTGCAGGGGTGGAACCACGGGGACCGCCGGGGTCTCGCACTCGCTCCTTGCTGCGAGAACTGTCTGCAGGACCTCTCGCTTGAACTTCTCAAACATCTCCAGCCATTCCCCTGTCGCGGGTGGCTGCGAGTGGCCTGAGTCAGAACCATTCCCGCCATCTCCTGTCATCGAACCTTATTCAAGATTTTCCTTCACCGGCTACGGTCCACGCTCACCGCACCAAAAATGTTGAAACCTGCAACAGGTCTCTTGAGTTCGGACCCACTGGGGGTGTAGCCGATGCTTACTTCTCCCTCACTAGACTCTCTTGACGGTGGATGTGAGAATGTGAATAGACCCAAGGCTGAAGCGAGGAGGTCCCGCCACACACCCGGAAGATCTTAGAGAGCTTCCCCTCCCAAACCAGAGCTCAACCGGGCACCTTGGAGGGCACTAGCAGCCGACCAAAAACTAGCCTGGAGGAGAGGATTCTCTAAAATCGGATCTCCTCCAAGGTGCCCTTAAGGGTCTATTTATAGATTTTTCTAGGCTGGTCTGCAAATAACATGAATCCGCCTTTTAATTTTACTAACATCACCCCAAATTGGTCTGCTAACAGCCTAACTCCGCTGTTCCGAAGGGCTATATGCAGCCCACCAGGGGTATCAGGGTCATTTCCCCCTTAAATCATCCTGGGCGAGTGGTCCGTGAGGGCACCACTCGCTGGGCACCCGCCTAGCTGGGCGAGTGCCTCACGCCTCCGGGCGAGTGGTCCGTGAGAGCACCACTCGCCTAGCTCCTTCTCTTCTGCACCTTACCCCCACCAAACCGGGGGTACTTCCACCTCCTAGCCGGGGCGAATGATTGAGCTGACCCAGGTCTCGCCACTTGGCTTGAGGGGCCCACTCGGCGAATACGGGTTGTACACAGACCATAGCATACATGAGGCTACCAAGCAGTTCAGAATAATCTAACTGTCTAACCATAGCTCCGTCATTGGGCTTTAGGCGGTTAGTGTAGTCGTATGATGTCTCAGATGCTCTACTGTCACTGTATCCCCACGTGTCCAAAATGGACTGTATATAGTGGCTTTGACTTAGGGAGATGCCAGTCTGCCCAAAGCTCACTTGCATGCCTAGTATAATATTAGCTACACCTAGGTCTTTTATGCTAAATTCTTTTATTAGATCTGACTTAACGTCATCCACTTCGGATTGATCAGATCCTAGAATGAGCATATCATCAACGTACAAGCATATTATGGCGACTTTATCCGATCTATTACGTATGTAAAGACATTTATCCGAGAGACTCGACATGAATCCCATGTTCTTTACACTATAGTCAAACTTCTCATGCCATAATTTTGGTGCTTGCTTTAGTTCGTATAAAGACTTTAAGTAATTTACAGACTTTTGTTTCGTGACCGTCTATAATGAAACCTTCAGGTTGATTCATGTAGATCTCTTCGGTCAGATCTCCGTTCAAGAACGCAGTCTTAACATCCATTTGATGAACAATAAAGTTCTCAATAGACGCAATAGCAAGGAGGGCCCCAATGGTTGCTAAGTGACACACGGGTGAGTAGACATCAAAATAATCTACTCCGCTTACTTGTGTGAAACCTTTAGCCACCAGGCGTGCTTTATACTTAGCTACGCTACCATCAAGATTTAGTTTCTTTTTCAGAATCCACTTACACCCTACGGTTTTAGCCCCTTTTGGCTTATCAACCAACGTCCAGGTGTTATTCTGAAGTAGAGAATTCATCTCTTCATCAATAGCTTCTTTCCAGAGTAGGGAATCCCTGGATCTCATCGCGTCCTGATAGGTGGATGGATCAGCCTCAACGTGGCAAGTGACAAAGTCACTACCGAAGGTTCTGGGAATTCACTCTCTTAGAGAAGTTCTCCTAGACTCTAGGCCAGAGTTATCTACCGGAACGGAATAGGAGGTGCTCGGTACTGAAGTAGGATCATCTTCAGTAATTGTTACTTGCATACCTGGGAGAGACAGGTTCTTATCCTTGAGGAACTTATCTTCAAAGAACACTGCATCCCTAGAATCTATAACAACGTTATTAGAAATATCTAAGAATCTATCTGCAGCACTATCCTCAGCACAACCTAGGTAGACACATGTATTGGTCCTAGGTCCAATCTTAGACCGTCTAGGGTCAGGGACCCTGACATAGGCTATGCAGCCTCAGGTCTTAAGTCTAGTAAAAGATGGGGGTCTCTTAAACCAAAGCTCGTAGGGTGTAACCTCTAACTTGGCATGAGGAACTTTATTCAAAATGTGATTCGCAGTCAAGACTGCTTCGCCCCAATAAGCGGAAGGCATGCCTGCAGTGAGCAGCATAGAGTTCAACATCTCTGTTAACGTTCTATTCTTGCGCTCGGCTATGCCGTTAGATTGGGGGGAGTAAGGAGTAGTGGTTTCTACAATGATTCCATGTTGGGCAAGGAAACATTTGAACTCACTAGACATATATTCTCCTCCTCTATCGCTTCTAAATCTTTTGATTTTCATGCCTAATTGGTTTTCTACCCTGGTTTTGAAAATACAAAATTTTCCAAACGCTTCATCTTTAGTTTTAAGGAGATAAATGTGACAAAACCTAGAACAATCATCTATGAAGGTGATCAAATACTTCCTGCCTGCTCTAGTGACAAAACTTTTGAAGTCACATATGTTGGAATGTATTAGTTCTAAGGGTGTTGTGCTCCTAGTAACCGCACTAAAAGGTTTCCTAGTGATCTTAGTCTGAGCACACACTTCACACTTATCAGTTTTAACTGTAGTGTCTAAAGCTATCTGGTGAGTTCTAGCAATTTGGAACATTTTCCTATAGTGTACGTGTCCTAGTCTCTCGTGTAGAGTCTTAGGGTTAACTAAGTTTGTTTGAACTTATTGAACTATTTCGTTTGCTAGACTTAATCTGTACATCCTATTTTGGACGTATGCACATCCAAAATAGTGTAAGTTAACTGACAGTGTTACTCTACCGCTATAGAAAGTAAAAGACATACCAGCATCACAAAATAAGCTAATAGACACTAAGTTAGCAGCTAATGAAGGAATAAACTTAACATTCTTTAAAGTTAAAGTCTTACCTGAGGATAGCAACAACGTTGCATTCCCCACCTTCAGCACGTCAGTTGTCTCACCGTTGGCAACGGTCACAGACTCTCTTGCATCAGTAAGACCTGTCATCAGAGTAGGGTTGTTGCAAACATGACACGTTGCCCCCGAGTCAAGGAACCACTCTGTACTGGCCTTTCCGTTTCCGACCATGGCAACAAAGTCGGATGGCTCAGTGAGACTAACCATGTTAGCATGGTTGCCTTCCTGTGGTGTCTTTCCCTTCTCCTTACGAGGAAGCCTGCAATCAGATGCACTGTCTCCCCACTTGTTGCAGTTAAAACACTTGCCCTTAAACTTTTTGATTTGTTTACTTGGGCTTGCAACCTGGGAGCTACTCGAGCTGGGTTTTGACTTCCTAGGGTTCGGCACGCGCCTAGAGTTCGAAATCATGTTAACAGCAACCTTCTGCTTGCTAACGACTTCTAGAGCGTGTCGAGTCCTATTTTCGTCCTCAATACGTATAAAACGCTTGAGTTCGTTCAAACCCACCTGCATCTTCTTGCGGTACATTTCAGTTTTGAAATTGTACCACGTAGAAGGCAACTTATACACAATTGTGCCAGCAACAAAACTATCTGGCAACGCAATGTTCTCGTTATGCAAGGAATCAACTAAAACTTCAAAATTTGATACCTGAGGGAGAATGGACTTCTCCTCGTCGAAGGTGAACGAGTGGAACTTGTCCACTAAGTGCGCCTTGGATAGGTCCTCCTCTTGCCTGAAGTGCTCCTGCAAAGCATCCCAGATGGCCTTAGCTGTCTTCAGCTTCATGTACGTCTTCGCCAGATTGGAAGACAGGCAGTTCAGCAGGTAGTCCCTGCAGAAGTCTTCATTTGAAACCCACTGTGCCTCTTCAGCAGTCCCTACGACCTCAGCACCATCAGACTGAACTGTGTAGAACACGTTCAGAAACTTCATCCCGAACTGAGTATTCAACTTCCAGTCATTGAACTCAGTCGCCGTGAACTTCTCCAGCTTTATCATCGGAACGGGGGACGCCATGTTGTTCCCCTTCATCATTGTGCGCCCGACAGACGAGAACAAGCCACCAGATAGAGGAGTCAAAACTCTGTAGGTAGCGTCGGTGGTAGCCTGTTCGGCTGCTAGCGCCAGGCGCTAGAAGGTAGCGCTGGCGGTAGCGCTTAGGGCAGCACTTCCTGGGCTTGGAGACGGCGGCAGCGGGAGCTATTGATGGCGGCGGCTGGGTGGGATCTGGAGGCGGAGGAGGCGAAACCTCCTGAGGCAGCAACGTCGTCGGCGACGGCAGATCTGGATAGGCGCAAGATCGGACCGGCGACACGGGCACGAGGGCGGATCGGAGCGGCGGCACGGCAGCAGCCCTGGGTCTCCTTCTTCTTCTTCGCGGACGGCGGCCTGCCAAGAACAGCAGCGGCGAAACCCCTTTACTTTCGCAAAACGGCGACAGATCGGCGGCAAGATCCGACGAACACCTTCGTCAGGACGTGTGGCGGCTTGCGACCAGATCGGGATCTACTTCGCGAGAACGGCAGCAGCGGGAGAATCACGAAAGACGCGATCTCCTTCTCTCTCGCGAGCGGCGGGCGGCAACAGCAAACCAGCGGGCGCGAGTGGCAGGGCGAGAGCGATCTCCTTCACGCGAGCGGTGACGGCGGCGGGAGCGAACCAGCAGCAGAATCGTGATCTCCTCTACCTTCTCTCGTGAACGGTGGCGGCGGGAGCGAAGAGGATCGCGAATCCTTCGCGTGAACAGGAGCCGCGCGGACGGGAGCACGGGAGCGAGCAAACCCTTAGGGCAAACTTCGAGATTGTGAGGGGTTTGCTCGAAGCATCCTACCCAACTGACCCGTTATACCTTCGAACCCGTTATTTGACCAAATATACATTAACATTGGTCGTGCTTGATAGCTTTACGGGAGCGCATTTTTGATAAGTGGAAGGTACACGACATTGTACACGGCTTTGTACACGCCTGTGTGCCTAACCCGTGTCTATGGCGTGAGTTATGAAAATTGCTTCTTTTTAAGTCGTAGATCGTGGTGGTTATGGATTTGATGGCCCAGATCTACCTCAAAAAACTTTAGCTTGTGAATGAGTGGACAAAAGACTCATTTTGCATTCCCTTTCATTTCATTTAGGCTTGGGGAAAGGAGAGAGTGAGAAGAACTTGGAGAAGCAGAATTTGTGCCGCTGAAGATCGAGAAGCCTGATCAGAGATCTGATTCTATGAAATCATAGAGAACCCCTCCAAACTCGTGTTATTCCCTCTCGTTGGAAGATCTCATGGTCGATCGAAAATTGAAGAAGGTAACAACCATTCTCCTCTCAATTTTAGGATATGATGTTGTTTTCATTCCTTTCTCTCTTGCATATGATGATCTCTACTCTATCTAGGTAGTAATGCTATGGACGCCATGGTTATTTAGGAACCCAGTGCATGTGATCCCATCATGAGTAGATAGTCTGGCTCGATGTGTAATTCTGAGTATATGCATGTTGTGGTGAAGTCGTGAAAGTCATTAGACTAAAATAGTGATATTTATTTTACGATCATTTATGGATTGAAACCTAGATGCGATTGTACGTCTGTGGCGCCAATGGAATACCGATTTGAGCATGGCATTAGTATGATAAGGCTTAGTTTGTCATTCCCTGAAGTCCCAAGCAATTGGGTACTTTTTGATATGATTAAGATGAAGGTAGGTTGAAGGACCGTTATCGTGGGTATCCTCCTCCTTCATTAGCAGGGTGTTGGTAGAAGGGTCTGCGAGAAGAGTATAATCGACCACTCCCGTGGAATCAAGATTGCAGTAGAAGGGCACGTTGGAAGGATATAATTGATTGTAGTAGAAGGGCCCTATGTGGATGTCGGCTTGGAGTGAGAGATAATAGGATAGACAGAGAGAGAGGAAATATTTTCTCTAATAATTGCTTACCCACTTTCCCGTTCCTTCATCGTTCAATAGGGTGATAACCCAAATTAAGTCAAATTGTCTAAAATTCCCCTCATAAGACTTGACATAAACGAGTTTAAATAAACATGCATAAATACGAATAATTACCAAAACTTCCCCTGGAAGATAGGATAATTACAGATTGGACCCCTCTTATTATTGAAATTACAAAAACCTCCCCTGAATGTTATAAAACATAACATTTACTTCCCCTGAAGTTCATATTTCATAACATCCATGCACCCTAAAAATGTATTCCGAAGGGAATATTTTTGTGCTTGAATGTTATGAAATGTGAATTTCAGGGAGGTAAATGTTATGTTTTGTAACATTTCGGTGAGTCAATAATAAGAGAGGTGCAATCTGTAATTTTGCAAACTTAGAGGGGAGGTCCTGGTAAATGCCCCAGCATAAATATTGGAAAATAGTAAAAATAGCAATGTTGATGATATCAGAGTGTGCTTAGTCCTCGGACGCCCTTAAACGACGATGGTACGCGGCTCCCCATCGTTGATCAGTAGCACATACATACATGCGCAGATACATATACAAATAGTTTGCTCCCTCATTAGCTTGCTTCTTCCTTCTCTTTACAATTTTAAGCAAATATGATCATGCCAAATAGTTTGCTCATAGATCATGCCAAATAGTTTGCTCATACTACTCTCCATGGTGAATTTGGATATCATTGGGATACCTTCTTAGAACCCCCTGCAACAACTCTAAGCATCAACTACCAGGGTCTTATTGTGTTTGAGCTTGCTGCTGTGAGTTGGTTTCAACAAATTACTCTGCAAGCGAACTTCCATTTACTCTTTCTCGTGATCAAAAACACGGCAACAAGGCAACAAATATAAAACATGGAGCTAATCACCAACAACTTTAGCCTATTCAGTAATTGGTCTGCAGGTCGTGCAGACCATGAAAACTGTGTGGACTTGGCCTCAAGTTGCGTGGAAAAAGATAAAGTAGAAAAGTTTCACAGAAGGCCTGAAAATATAATCTTTATCAAAGAACCAATTTGTAGGATATATATCAAATTTTTATAGGAGCTATTGAAAATAATAGAACAAAATTAAATGTTTAATTATAACCTGGTTCTAATTACCACCCACAAAAGGATGGCCAAAGAGAAATGATCGACTGATGAGTACGCCAACAATTAGTATTCTCATATGAACAACATAAGAGACGACGCTCGCAATCGTTTGGGCAAAATATGATTACAATACTTGAATATAACTGCCAACG
This sequence comes from Dactylorhiza incarnata, assembly GCA_033032865.1. NCBI lineage: Eukaryota > Viridiplantae > Streptophyta > Magnoliopsida > Asparagales > Orchidaceae > Dactylorhiza > Dactylorhiza incarnata. Next base: position 2,947,301 of record JAWHQI010000169.1, read on the forward strand.
TTCGAAGCTATCATATGCATATGCTAAACTCTATAAATAAGAACAGACTTAGGCTTCGTTTGGCGCGGTTTATTTGCTCAAGTGAGTTTGGTCAAAAACGTCATTATCATAGAACGTATGTTTGGCAAGACAAAGGTTATGACCGCTATAAAGAAAATAAACTAGTTTTGAGCATAAAATCCATGGTTTTTTTTAGGCGAGGTCGGGCGTTCACGAACGACGGTTCATGACCACGACATTCACGACCGCCGCCACTGCGCCAAACGAAGCCTTAGGCTCCTTTTAGCGCAGCGGTGACAGTCATGAAGCGGTGGTTATGAACCATCCTTTTTGAACGTCCAACCTCACCAAAGGAATTTCATCCAATTTTATGTTCAAAACTAGTTTTCTTTGATGGCGTTCATAACCGTTGTCATGTCAAACATACATTCTATAGCGGTGGTGTTTTTGCCCAAATTCACCAGAGCAAAAAAGCTGCGCCACACAGAGCCTTAAAGGATGCATCATTAAGCCTCATTTTCTTCTCTAAAACTCTTGCTTCTGCATAATCTCTCATCGTCTTCATCATCATCACCTTCTTCTTCTTCTTCTTCTCACTCTCTCTTCGCAGCCCCTAATCTTCTCTAAAACTCTTCCCCGCCCCAATTCTTCTTCTTCTTCTCTCTTTTAACTCAATACCATTGCATAATATATGTAATTAATTCCTTTAAGAATATTAAATAAACCATTTCTTATGAATGAGGTTAAATAGTTTTAAGTAGAAGCACCTAACTACATTGTGTTTAGGTTGCATGAGCCGAATATATAAAGTAACACAATAAGCTTGAACCTGGCTTTAGAACTGAGGGTAAAGAAACTTTACAAATAAATATCAACAAAATAATGCTCTCAACAGAAAACAATAAGATTGGTCCTTTAAATTTGTTTTCCACAACCAAACAACATCTAAAAACTCTTATTACAATGAGAACCCCGTGTTTTCACAACTTGCAATCAATACATAAAAAGACATCATCTCATACAGCTAACACAGTTCATCGAGAAGCCCGCACCGGCGGCTCTCTTCATTAAGAGGGCTCCTACGGCAATCATTCTTATGATCACAAGAATAATTATAATTTAACTATTACAAAGCCTCTATGCTAAAAATTATATCCCAAGTACCTCCTTTATGTTAACATTGATATTAAAAATTTATTTACTTTAAATTTAAAATGAGGGTTTTTTGGTGGGGGTGTGGAGCCTGATGGGGTGCAGCATCACAAAATGACACATTTTCTTATAATTGTGAATCACAAAATGAATAAAAAAACATAATGCAGTCAAAAACATAAGAAAATATCAAACCATGTAATATATTTTGTGCTCTTGGACTCTTGCAATTTTTATTCTCCTTCTGTTCTCTCCAAGAATCAGAACTTATGAGTTTCATTAATTTTAAGTAATAGTAAGATATCAAATATATTTTCTTTTATATTTTTCAATCTTAGTTTTGAGAAAATTTAGATAAAATGTTAGATAAAGGAGGTAGTTGACATTTTGTAAATCAGCATGAGGCTATGTAATAATTAGTTAAACATTCGGAGAGGTAAATAAATGACAGTTACTTTTACCAAAACACTAGGAGAGGGTAAATGAAAATTACCCCAAGCTAGCCTTTTGTCCTCAAAATTGTAATGCTGCCTTTTCCTCCTTTAGTATGAATTTTTGTTTTGAGAAGCACAGGCTTCCCTGAGATAGGAGAGTAGTCAACATGTGGATCTCCATCCATTTCCCCATTGGAGTTTGATGAAGATGGAGAGTGAATCAGCTGGTTTATGTCCTTCAATGTCATCTCTCCGTGTCCTCCGCATGGTTTGATGTGCGAAAAGGGATAAGCAATCGACGCATTCAACTTCATTGGATTTATCATGCAGGACTTCTTACCTAGAGTCAAGGAAACGATAAACATAGCATAAATGTTTGAACATCTGGAATCATGGTTCGAACATCTCAGCCCCGACATCACTAAGAAATTGGGGGTGGATTGTCTTGTGGAGAGAGGGTTCAATAACATCCAAGAATAAGTTTTTTTTATGATTTTCAATAAGCTATGCGACATAATCGTTCCTAACACACAATTATGTCCATATTTTTTGATGGATGGTTTCCCAAATAAGGGGCTGACGTGTGAGGGGGATATTGTTGAGTCTGTCTCCATTGCACCCCCAAAAGCTTTAATATTGATATTTTGCACCCTAAATATTCAACTAGGGGTGCAAAATGTCAAAATTAAAGCTTTTGGGGGTGCAAAGTGTCAAAATTAAAAATTTATGATGTAATGTGCAAAAACCTCCTAATTAGAGGATGCTTAGTGCCAAAAGTCCATGCATCACCCTTTGAGCCAACTTTTGGGGGTGAGAAGATCAAATAACATTCAACATTAAATTTTTGGTGATTTCCAATAAGAGAAAATCAAGAAAAAATGTGATTAGGTTCATACCTTTAAAAATTCTGCAAGAAGATAAAAGTGGGATTTGTTGCACAGCTTCATCAATACATTGCCTCCTATCTTGTGCATAGCTAGATCCTAAATGTCAGCCAGCTCAACATCTTCAATAGTGTTCAAGTCACAACCATAATTCTAATAAAAAAGAGATGTACGTTGGGCGAAGAAATTTTAGTTACTAACCAATAGCATCAATGTGATCACAGGAAACAAAATGATTCCTGCAAAATTTGAAAATCAAGGCCTAGTTTATTATGCTGAAAGGAGAAATGGAAGATCATGGAACAAAGTAAAAAAAATGCATACATGTGAAGGCAATCTGCAGCATGGCTTTGATTGAAGTAGTTTAAAGATGGAGGCTCTCCCTAAAGCAAATGCGCATAAGATTGAAGGTAATATGATCATTTCTGAAGTTCAAAAATGTTTTTTCAGCATATATTAATACTCTACAGATGCTACCAACCCAAGAGTTTTCAGAGGAAGAGGTGATTTGTTCCTTGCCATTGCCATTGATGGCGGAGTTCTCCTCCTCAGATGTGAACAGTTGTCGTCTCCTTTTAGCTCGTGATGTTTCTATCTCTCCCTCCAAATCTCCGCTTGTCTTCTCTGAATCTGAAGTCCATTGATAGGGTGATCTTATTATTAATCTAGATACAGTATCCAAAGCAAAAGAATTTTAAAATACCTCTCTTTCTCGAACAATCGACGATATAGTCTCCACAATCCTTTGCAGGAGTTTTCTCTCCCACAGTGGGCGACAAACAGAAATCATTTTCGTTTATGTCATCCCACATGAAGTCAGGCATCTCTGTGAACATATAAATATGAGAAAGAGTCCGGCATGTAAACGAGCTAATTGAATTCATCCGAGTTGGAAGAGGAAACAAACCAAATGCAGATAGACAAAAAAAGTCTTGATTTTCCCCTCGTTCAAACATCTGAAATCAAAACATTCCAAGAAGCAGGAAATAGAAATAAATTTCTGATGTTTTTGCAAAGGATTTGTATTTAAAGAGAACAGACATCCACAATCAGCATATACATGCATGTAGACAATTCATCAAACAGTGAACGGATCCAACTCCTTTCAAGAACATGATTGAATTTCCAAAAAAACAAATAAACTTCTGAAATGCCCAAAAAAATCACAACGAAGATTATGTCTGAAATTTCACTGCCAATCTTACAACGACAAACAGTATAAACAACAGCAGCCAATCTACCTCAAGAGAAATGAATGCAAAACCACGGCGAAGTTCTTCAATTGCTGAGCAAACCAGAGAGCCGGGGAACAAGGAGATCGAGTTGGGGAAGAAAGTAGCCGTTGACAGAGGAGGGCTTCAGCTCAAGTGGCCGATGGCGCCCTTTCCGGTCATCTTGAGTTATTTTGGAAGGGGGCGCCGCAATCTCAGGGAAAGCCCTACTCTTGTCTATATATATAAGTTATGCAAAAGAGAGGAGGAAAGGACCGTTGCTCCATCGTCTTAAAATACTCAATATTTGCTTCCTAATATTGATTGTATGCACCACCAACTCCATTAGAAGAGTTAAGGCAATGCTTTGGAAAATTAATTTTTAAAGATGATTGTTATGTTAAATTTTTTGGGTCTGCTATCGATCAAGAGAACCAGCAATGGATAAAAAAGGTTTTATATCTCAACTAGGCAATCAATTACAAATACACACGGCTGAATACAAGTTGCATCCAACTTGAATCACAACAACCTAAAGAAAGTGGTCACGGACAAGGTCCGCTTCTCCTCCTGAGCACACCAGGATGGTGATACTCGCTCCAATACTCGCTCCTCGCCACAGAAGCTCGCTTCTCGCTGTCGCCGGGCGATATTGACTGTCGCCTGGGCGATAGCTCGGATCCTCGCAAGCTCGCTGCTCGCACTCCAGATACTCGCAAGCTCCCTGCTCGCACTCCAGGATACTCGCACGCTCGACGCGCGCGCTTCCTCTCCTTCTCGCTGTCGCCTGGGCGATATCCATTGTCGCTGGGCGATATCTCCTCTACTCGCTACTCGCTCAAAGGAGCTCGCCGAACTCGCTCCAAGTCCGATGCTCGCCTGCCGAACTTACTCCAAGTCCGATGCTCGCCGGGTAGCACTCTGGTATCTCTAACTCGCTCAGAGTTGATGATACTCGCCACTTCTGAAGCCTCTACTCGCCACTTTCAGAATTGGTTACTCTTTAGGGGGGGGGGGGGGGGGGGGTACCCCTCTATTTATAGGCAAACTCAAGGGGGGCGAGTAGGAGCAACCGCCGGGCGAGATCGCCGATACTCGCATGCTGTCGCCGATACTCGCACGTTGTCACCGATACTCGCACGTTGTCGCCGATACTCGCACACTGTCGCCGGCGATAGCCACTGTCGCCGGGCGACAACTCACTTCAAAAAACTAACACTCCCCCTTGAAGTGAGCTCCGGGAACAACTCCAAGCAATGAGCGAAGCCTCCGGAACGGCCCCGCAGATAGGAGCTTTGTGAATATGTCCGCAAGGTTGTCTTCGCTCCTCACATGCTCCACAGTGATCAAGCCACCCAGCACCTTCTCTCTGATGAAGTGATGCTCGATCTCAATGTGCTTGGTCCTCGCATGACACACTGGATTGGTTACCAGTTTCAATGCACTCTCATTGTCCCCGCGAAGCACAGTAGGTCCGCTGACCTCCTCATCCACATCCTCCACTAGTCTCCTTAGCCAGACACACTCCTGAACTGCTAAGGACGACGTCTTGTACTCGGCCTCCGTGGTAGAAAGGGAAATGAAGTCCTACTTCTTGCTACACCACGAGATAACAGCTGCTCCACACAAGAACACACACCCTGATGTCGACTTGCGATCATCAGCGTCACCTCCATAGTCTGCATCCGTGTATCCGTGCAGCTTGAAGTTAGACTTCTCCTCATAGGACAACCCCATCTCAAGTGTGCCCTTCACGTACTTCAGAATCCCCTTGGCTGCCTCCAGATGAGGCTTTCGCGGCTCCTGCATATACCGACTAACTCGGCCGACAGCAAAGGCGATGTCTGACCTTGTGATAGTCAAGTATATAAGACTCCCCACCAGTGCCCGAAAGATCTTCGGATCAGGTAGAATCCTCCCTTCTTCCTTCCGAAGCTTCAGCCCAGCCTCCAGAGGAACGGAACTGCTCTTCCCTTCTTTCATGCCGAATCTTTCGACGATCCTCTCGGCATACGCCCTCTGGGAAGCATCCAGCCCGCCTCTTCTCTTCTCTACTTGGAGGCCAAGGAAATGGTACAGTTCACCAAGATCCTTCATCTCGAAGCGTATGGAAAGCTGCTCTCTCAGCGCCGCGACCTCCCCAGGGTTGTTCCCTGTCACGATCATGTCGTCGACGTATAGCAGCACCAGTACGTGAAGACCTCCACTCTTCTTCACGAACATGCTGGAGTCTGAGTCTGAGGCATCGTAGCCGCAGAACTGCAAGTACTCCGCAATCTTCCCATACCAGGCTCTCGGCGCCTGTTTCAGACCATAGAGGGCCTTCTTCAGCTTGCAGACGTGACGCGGCTGGGACTTGAACACGTATCCAGGTGGTTGCACCATGAATATGTCTTTGTCGATCTCTCCGTATAGGAATGCGTTCTTCACGTCCAGCTGCCATAGCTTCCAACCTCGGCACGCTGCCAAAGCAATGATCGTCCTCACCGACGTCATCTTCGCTACAAGACTGAAGGTCTCCTCGTAGTCCTCTCCGTAGGTCTGTGAGAAGCCTCGAGCGACAAGCCTCGCCTTGTACCGCTCCACCTCTCCATCAGCCCTCTTCTTCACCTTGTACACCCACTTGCAGGTGACAGGTTTGATGCCCTACACCATGGGAACCAGGTCCCATGTCTCATTCTTCTTCAGGGCCTCCATCTCTTCCTCCATGGCCTCGTCCCACTCCTTGATGCCAACGGCATCCTCAAAGCGGGCAGGTTCCCTTTCGTCGAGTGGTCCTGCGAAGAAGCAAGAAACCAAACTCACGAAGTTCCCCTCCTTATAGCGAGCAGGCGGGACGATGGTCCGCTTCGACCTCCTCAAGGCTCGGCCACTATCTACCGCTCCGGTAGACACCTCTGCTTGAGCTCCTCTCTGAGCTCCTCTCTGAACTCCTCCTGAAGCGGTGCTCTCCCTGCTTCTTGAGTTCGTAGCTCCCCCTGAGCCAGAAGCTTCCCCTGAGCTAGATGGTGATGGGGCACTTGGAGATAACTCCAACTCCACAGTAGGGTCCTCAGTGACCCACTCCTCTTCCCTGCTAGCTTCTCCACTCTCCAGCAGCTCCACAGTAGAGACTCCCTGGTATGAGACCAGTTCGTCAAACACAACGTCGCGTGAGACGACGAACCTGTGAGTCTGCGGATCCATGCACTTCCACCCCTTCTTCCGCTCATCGTAGCCGATGAAGATACACTTCCTCGCCTTTGGCTCCAACTTTGTTCTCTGAGCGTCCGGGACGTGCACGAAGCAGGTAGAACCGAACACCTTCATGTGACCCACATTGGGCTTCTCCCCGAACATGAGCTGGTGTGGAGACACCATCCTGTTAGGACTCAGAGGTAGCCGGTTGATCACATGGGTGGCACACGCCATTCCCTCCGCCCATAAGGCCTTGGGAATGCTCTTGGCATGTAGCCAACTCCTGGTAGTCTCCACCAGATGGAGGATTTTCCTCTCTGCCACCCCATTCTGCTGAGGGGTGTGAGCGCAGGAAAGCTCCCGCCGAATGCCGAACCTTCTGCAGAAGGAAGCAAACTCATTGGAGGTGAACTCCCCTCCATTATCGCTTCTCAGCTTCTTCACTCTGCGGTCCAGCCTCCCTTCCACAAGTTCCTTCCACTCTTGGAACTTCTTGAATACTTCTGACTTCTCTCTCAGAAAGTATACCCACGTATAGCGGGTGTAGTCATCCACCAGAACCAGCGCATACTTATTTCCTCCATAAGTAAGGGTGGCGCACGACCCCATAACATCAGCATGTACGCACTCAAGAGGTGCCCTACACCTGGTCTCTGACTTGTCAAATGGAAGTCGATATGACTTTCCATATTGGCATCCGTCGCACACATGGCCGTCGCCGTAGGAAGAGAGATGAGGCAGGCCACTCACTAGGCCCTTTGCCGCCATCATCTTCAACTTGTCCATCCCCACATGACCCAGCCTCTCATGCCAGATCACAGCGCTGTCGTTTGTCTTCAACTTGTCCACGTAGGCATTTGCAGACAGGACATACAAATCCTTCACCCTTCTCCCGGTGAGCGTGACGTCGGCATCGACAGACGAAAGGTTCTTCAAGAACTTCACTTTCTTTGGTCCAAACAGCACGTGGTATCCAGCATCCACGGCGTTAGCCACTGAGAAGAGGTTCTTCTTCATGCCAGGCACATGATAGACACTCTTCAGTGTCACTGGCTTCTCTCTACTCCCAAGGGACACCTTCCCTTCTCGCTCCACTAGATGTACCGTATCATCCGCAGTGATGATAGCATCCGTTCCTTCATATGCTGCCGAGGAGGTGAACTTCGACATATCTCCTGTGAGATGATGCCCGCAACCGGAATCCACTATCCAGTCGTCCTCGAGGTTGATGGAGTCTAAGACATCGACTGACGTTGCCGTCATCTCTGCCAGGAAACAATTGTCTCCCCTCTCACCGCCCTGGTGACCTCCACCTCTTCGATGGTCTCCACCTCTCTGATGGTCTCCACCTTTCTCAGCAACATGACCGGCCTGGAGATTAGACCGGCAATCCTTTGCCATATGCCCATACTTCTTACAGGCAAAGCAAAGGTATCTCCCCTTCTCATCACGGGCAGGAAGGAACTTCCCCCCATCTCCCTGAGAGGACGTTGAAGGTCCCTCTTCGGAGTTCTTCTTTCTCTTGTCCCAGGATCTCCTCTTTCCTGAGAACAAGGCCTCGCCATCTCCTCCTGAGATGGATACTCCCGCCATCTGCTTCGCCAGGCTCTCCTGTGACGATAGCAGGTTCTCTAGCTCCAGAAGGGAGGGCTGAGTAGCCCATCCTTGCACGGAAGTAACGAAGGGGACATACTCCCTCCTCAAGCCTCGGAGTATGTGCCGCTTCAACTTCGCCTCTGAGATTGGCTCTTCAGGATCCAAGGCCGAGATCTCCCCACATAGGTTCTTCACCTTCAGGAAGAAGGTGGATATCGCCATCTTGCCTTGAGTCGACTTCGCCAACTCATTCTCCAGGAATTGTAGCCGCGCCACATTCTTCTTGTTGAATAACCCATCGAGGGCTATCCAGATCGCAGACGCTGACTTGCAACCAATGATGTGGTCGAACAAGTCAGGTGATATGACTCTCTTCAAGGTGAACTCCGCCTTGGCGTTGGTCTTCCTCCAAGCTCTCACAGCTGGACCATTATCGCCGGCAGCTACAACTTCCTCTTGCTCCCCACCACCAACAACCTCCCAGAGATCCTCTCCAAGAAGGTAGCTCTCCATACAGACATCCACTTCTTGTAGTTGGTTTGAGTAAGCAACTCAATGCCTAGTCCTCTCGCAAAACCTCCTCCACCGTCCATCTTGGATGACAACCTTGAACTACGATAGCAGGCGCTGCTTCAGCAACCTAGCTTTGATACCATGTTAAATTTTTTGGGTCTGCTATCGATCAAGAGAACCAACAATGGATAAAGAAGGTTTTATATCTCAACTAGACAATCAATTACAAATACACACGGCTGAATACAAGTTGCATCCAACTTGAATCACAACAGCCTAAAGAAAGTGGTCACGGACAAGGTCCGCTTCTCCTCCTGAGCACACCAGGATGGTGATACTCGCTCCTCGCCACAGAAGCTCGCTTCTCGCTGTCGCCGGGCGATATTGACTGTCGCCTGGGCGGTAGCTCGGATCCTCGCAAGCTCGCTGCTCGCACTCCAGATACTCGCAAGCTCACTGCTCGCACTCCAGGATACTCGCACGCTCGACGCGCGCGCTTCCTCTCCTTCTCGCTGTCGCCTGGGCGATATCCACTGTCGCCGGGCGATATCTCCTCTACTCGCTACTCTCTCAAAGGAGCTCGCCGAACTCGCTCCAAGTCCGATGCTCGCCTGCCGAACTTACTCCAAGTCCGATGCTCGCCGGGTAGCACTCTGGTATCTCTAACTCGCTCAGAGTTGATGATACTCGCCACTTCTGAAGCCTCTACTCGCCACTTTCAGAATTGGTTACTCTTTAGGGGGGGGGGGGGGTACCCCTCTATTTATAGGCAAACTCAAGGGGGGCGAGTAGGAGCAACCGCCGGGCGAGATCGCCGATACTCGCACGCTGTCGCCGATACTCGCACGTTGTCGCCGATACTCGCACGTTGTCGCCGATACTCGCACACTGTCGCCGGCGATAGCCACTGTCGCCGGGCGACAGCTCACTTCAAAAAACTAACATGTTATTCGCAAATTGCTTTTGTCTATTCGCAGCTTGAAAGAAAGTCAAATTTGTTATTCGCTGATATTTTTGTTATCTACAGATTAGTAAAGAAAATTATATATATATATATATAAAGTTGGCCGTCCTCTTCGTCTTCCTCATCACAGGAAGAGAGTAACCCTAGCTATCTAAGTATTCCCAAACAAATCCTAGTTATCTAAGGCTCTGTTTGGCACAGCGGTGGCGATCGTGAACACGATGGTTATGAACTGTCGTTTGTGAACGCCCGACCTTACCTAAGAAATTTCATTCACTTTTATGTTCGAAACTAGCATTTTTTTCTTGGTGTCGGTCATAATCATTGTGATGCCAAACATACATCACATGACGATAGCGTTTTTGTCTAAAGTCACCGGAGCAAAGACGTCGCAGCAAACGATGCCTAAATCTTCCCAAACAAATTGAAATCGCATGAATAGCGAAGACATCGTCTTTCTTCCTCAACTTTGTGCCTATCCTCGCATTCATTTTATGAATCACGGTCTGTGCACACATTGAAGTGCTCAGAAGGTCGTCATAGATGTTCTTTCGTTGTCGGGCCCTGCTCAGGAGAATTAAGACATCGACAACTCAAGTCTAAAATTGGTCTGCGGATAACAATTTGTAAAATCATATAAAGGGAAAAATGTTCTGCGAATAGACATTTATGGTCTACGAATAACAATTGCCTTTTTAAATTGTCTTATCTTTGAATTTTGTTCGAAAGGAATCAAAGGATGAAGTTTTGTATGGATAGTAAAACTATGAGATTTAAGGCTTCGTTTGGTTCGGCTTATTTGCTCGGATGAGTTTGGACAAAAACGTCATTGTCATACCAAACATTTTATGCTTATAACTAGTTTCTTTTCTTGATAATGATAGTAACATTTGTCATACCAAACATACATTCTATGACAATAACAGTTTTGTCCAAACTCACCGGAGCAAATAAGCTGAGCCAAACAAACCATAAATCAAGAAAAATAGTTGATTAATTCTTTATATTTATTACATTATCTCTTTTCTAATAATTTTTTTTTATCATTATATAAATGCATAATAAAGAGCCAAGCTAAATACATCCGCCCAAACATAACATGAGCCCTCATAAAGTCAGGTGCACCTATTAACGAATAAATTATTAATTTGGGTGAATTTTATTTTGAGGGTACAAAATATTTTATGAGTTGCATATATGCTTAATTAGTGAAAATCAATGATTTTCTTTTATTTTTCATTTTAAGAAAATTATATTGGTTTTTATAGGTATTTGGTTGCCTTAACCTACATTTTGGGTTTTTAATTATGTGCGTTGATATCCGCACTGCAGTTTTGGCTATCCGCACTCTATTTGTATGAGTTATTACGCGCATTTTAAGAATACGCCTTGAACATGCATTTTTAGGAAAAGTGCTCAACACGAAAGTTGTAGATCTCGTCGAGGTCTACAACTTTCGTGTTAAGTACTTTTCCAAAAAAATGAATGTACATGGTGTATTTTCAAAATTTTGATATAGTTACGTCCATATTTCAATCAGGGAGACAATATATTTTGTGCGTGCATTTTTAGGAAAAATGTTCAACACGAAAGTTGTAGATCTCGACGAGATCTACAACTTTCGTGTTGAACACTTTTCCTAAAAATACATGTACAAGACATATTTTCAAAAAGCGCATAATAACTCATATAAATAGAGTGCGGATAGCCAAAACTATCCCTTAATTATAGTTAATTGTTGCACATTGAGGAGTTAAGAGTTTCTATAGTAACCTATGTCTAGGATTTCTTGCATTTATTATTTTTTATGATTAATTTTTTCTCTCTATCATATACCTAAGTGCATTATTTGATTTTTTTTTTCATTTATATGATCTATTTATTAATTACCCAAATCTTCTCTAGGAACCAACACAATTATATGTTGCTTTCCTCTATCTTTTGAAACTATAAAAACCTTCATTTAAGTTTACATTTTATAACATGCATGCACAAAAATATCCCCCTGGCTCCCCTCTAGGTGGTATTTTTGTGCATGCATGTTACGAAATATAAATTTACAGGAGAGATTTTTGCAATTTCAAAAGAAAGATGTGTCCAATCTGTAATTTAGCAAACTTACACGAGAGGTCCTCGTAAATGATCAATAAAACACTTAACTTATATGATTTAAACTTTCTTGCTAAGTGTTAATGTTCGATTCAATACGCGAATGCTATCGTAGATTTCTATTGATATATGGATTTAAAAAAAAATTATAGTGTTTTCATGCGTGTGTTTGAATATTACATTATTCACATTTTGTAGTCCCACATATTTTCAAGTTTATTTTGAACATCACCTATTCATGCTTATTGGCATATGATTCCTAAAGATTTTACCATATAATGGGTTAAGATTATTCTAAAAATTGAATATGAATGAGAAGTGAGAACTAAGAATTAACCTTTGACAAGTGATATTGAAATAACTTATCATAGAACATAGAATAGCATATGAATGAGAACGGGCAATAGTGTTGTTTGATTAAGGGCGCCCTTGGAGGCGCCCTGAATCAGCGCATGCGGCAGCGTTTTGCCTTCAGTGAGAAAAGGGAAAATTCAATTTGGCTCCATCACCTACTAGAGAGGAGGATCTCCATTTGCCACTAAAATGGAGCCCCGCTGGTGCCCCAACTGCAACCTAAGTCTTGCGTCTGAAGGGACCAAAAGAACATTGTCAAAACAGAATTTTAGTGATGTTAGATGAGCATCTTAGAATTACATTGAGAATTATTATGCAAGAAAATATATGAGTGTGATTGATGACATTTGCAGACTAACCTTTATAGAAATGCTTATGTTAGTTTAGGAATGAGTATGTGATGTTTGTTAGAATTCTATTATTGCATAGTGTTTAGTGTTTGAGATCTATATCAACTGATGAAAAATTGCAAGATGGTTCACCCTTATTCTTGAGCTATGACGACTCAAATAAGCTCAGTGACTAAATGACCTTAGAATTGATTTCAGTTAGCGCCGTTAGACTCGTAAAGTTTATACGAGTGCAACGGAGTCGACCACGCTCAACTCCGATGAGAATCAGAGAATCTGTCGCGTCGACGCGACTTTAAATAACGAAATGATCCAAAGGGTGATATCGAGCAAACGACCTTGGAATTCACCTCAGTCAGTTTTGTTAGACTCGTGAAGCCTATACAAGTTCAACAAAATTGTCCACGCTCGATTCCGATGAGAATCGACGAAATTATAATGTGGTTTGCAAATAGTGTATTTACTCGAAAAGGTGCGATCGAGCAAACGACCTCGGAATTGACCCCGATCAGTTTCGTTGGACTCGTAATAGCAATACGAGCCCAACCGTATCATCAGTTTGAAATTTCGACGTCGTTCAACGAGTTTTTAATGCGACGCAATATTAGGCCCCGAACGCTCCGTGGAGCGTAAAATGAGGAAGCGAACTCGAAATTTATCTCAGCTCATTTCGATGGGTGCGTATCGGCGAGACGGCCGTAACGAGCCCTTCCGGAACAATTTTTGAGTTCTCTAGAGCGTTGTGCAAGCATTCGAATGCTAAACTTTTATATTATGATTATTACTATTACTATTATTACTATATTATATACATATATATATATATATATATATATATATATATAAAAGATTAGGTTAGAATAAGGGTGAAACACCTTGCAAGAGTTTTTACTGTAAACACAGTCTATTTAAGTTTGGAAACTTCTTAGAAATCTTTTGAGCCAAATTTTATTTTCTGTGGTTTATGCATTCACAATCACAAACTCTTGAGCACATGCATGATTGCATTGACAATTTTATCTAAAATATCATTCTGAGAAAATGAAATTCCATTGCATCACATATCCTAAATAGGGACAGATTTTTTTGTACGCGTGTCATTCCCATCTCTAGGAGCGAAAATGTATTTTTCTCCAAGAATACAGTTGTACCCGAAAATACAACTTTTATAAATTCAAAATCAATTTTGATTTATTTTTATAAAGGGACTCTATTTTTACAACTTTCGGATACAAATGTATTCTTGGAGAAAAATACATTTCCGCTTCTAGAGATGGGAACGATACTCGTACAGAAGAATTGTCCCCCAAATAGGGTCTTAATTTGTGGCAAGCTCGGGACACGCTAAATCTCTTCCAACATCTGCATGCCATATAGTTGCCGCCCAAGCTCGATCAGCACAGACTGAGAGGTGTAGATTGATACGGCCCACCCCTTTCGGTTAGTACAATGGTTCTCGTCGTGGCCCAGGGCGGCCATACCAGGGCCGCGGCCCATACACCCCAACCTGTCTCCCCTTTATACTCTCCAGGGCAGGTTGTTGGAGGAGCGTAAAGCCATGGCCACGCTGGGTTTTGAACACCCGACCTCCCTTGACAAGAAGGTCTTAACACACCCCTCATCACCAACTGAGCGTGGTACCCAGCGTGGCCATGGCTTTACGCTCCTCCAACAACCTGCCCTGGAGAATATAAAGGGGAGACATGTTGGGGTGTATGGGCCGCGGCCCTGGTACGGCCGCCCTGGGCCACAGTGATAACCACTGTGCTGACCTAAAGGGGTGGGTCGTATCATAGATCATGAAAGGCATCACCCTCCTTAGTTGGCGATTGTTATCCGCACTACAATTTTGGCTATCCGCACTCTTTTTATATGAGTTATTACGCGCCTTTTGGAAATACGTCTTGTGTGTGCATTTTTCGGAAAAGCGATCAACACGAAAGTTGTAGATCTCATTGAGAGTTGTATATCTACAACTTTCATGTTGTACACTTTTCCTAAAAATGCACGCACAAGACGTATTGCCCCCCTGATTGAAACATGTGCGTAACTATAGCGAATTTTTGAACACTTTTCCTAAAAATGCATGTACAAGACGTATTTCTAAAAGGCACGTAATAACTCATACAAAAAAAGTTGGATAGCCAAAACTGTAGTGCAGATAACAATTGCCATTATTTTATGCTTCATTCATTATCATAATATTTTTCCCAAGTACTAGAAGATTTTATAAGATTTAAGAAACTATATCAGCTATTCATTATGCATTATTATCTCTATAAGCAAATCCTAATTAGTAATTGGCATATATACACACATCATGAGCACCATGCATCCAGCCTTGCTCTCAATACATGCATATGTATAATAGAAGCTTCAACAGAATCACTGCTTCTCTGAAAGCTCTATTCTAACAGTTTTATTCGATCAACAATTTTTTCATAAGCATGAGCTGCCCCAAACAGTGACATAATCACCATCCAACTATATATATCAAATATTAGAAAGTCCTATTTTCAGTAGATTCAACGCCGCAGGTGACGACCTTGTTGGATTTCATCTTCCGAAGGTAATAAATGAGAGCTCCCATCCCAGCCACCGCAGCCAGCGAAGCTATGCTTGCAGGCACTGCATCAACATACATTTCCACATATGTTAATAAATTTTGGAATGTACGTCGCTACGAAGAATTTATTTTATCGAAAAATTCAAATGAATGTAGCGACTAATAAAGCTTGAGGATCATCTTAACCAAACACTATCGATCTGTAATTGGAGTTTATGCAAGAGTTTATTTTTCTAACTTAAACAATTTAAAAACACAGAGTATAACTTGAATGAATGGAGATGCTACTTAAGTGCGGAAAATAAAGCATATATCCCAAAATTAATTAAATTCAAAATTAAGCTAAAATCTGTGTTAAGGGTGAGACCGAGTTCGTGACATCAAGTACGAGACGATTTAGCCCACCTATCACAGACTTCGATCGTTAGCGCGACTGAACTAACGCAAGCTCATAGGATCCCGCGGTATATATCCTAATTTTCGTGTACGACTTCCCCGAGACGTCTCGATGAATTGAATCCACCAAAATTAAAAAATATCCAACAATATATACATTTCTCATCGTATAATTATTTCTTTTAATTTCATAATATATTCCACCGCGCCCGTAAACTAATGCTCCGCATTTTTGCTCCAAAAATATAGGCAAAAACTCGATGTATGTTTGGCATGACAACGATTACCCTCACAACCAAGAAAAAAAATAGTTTTGAAAGTAAAAACGAATGAAGTTTCTTAGGTGAGTTCAACCGCCGCATTCACGACGGCCACCGATGGGGCAAACGAGCCTAAGGCTTCATTTGGCGTGGCTTTTTCGCCGTCGTCCGTTTGGAGCAAACGCCGCCGGATAGTGGGAAAAAAAAACGGCCTCCGGCGGCGTTTGCTCCGTCTGCTCCCGCCGCGCCCTGAGGAACGGAGCAAAAAGCTCCGTCTGGAACCCCTCCTTCCCACCACCAGTTCAAATTCTCTGACTCCACCCGCCGCTTGCTCCCGCCACCGCCGAATCAAACGAAGCCTAAGATAGGGGCTGTGGGGGTATTCATTAATATTCACAATTGGCTCACCGGCTATAACTCCAGCTGATGCTCTGCTCCTCCATGAACCATCTGCATCATAAGTTAGTCCATCAATCCAACGACTATCTGAATTTATCCGCTAGAAGACAAAAAAGAGAAAAATTAAAAAATTAAGAAAATAAAAAACAAGGGGGCTCTTGCCAATCCAACGGGCGAGATCGCGCGAACTTCACCTTGAAATTCCTGCTCGAACTCCACCCTAAAATCCCCACACGAACTCCAGGGGATTCGAATCCCTTCTTTATTTACTCACCTTCACAAGTAGTTGTAGAATTCCCTCCACGGCACAGGCACGAGAAGCCGCCGGTGGCCGTATCGAATCCGCAGGTTCCTCCTCCCTTCTCCACGCACTGTCGGCACCTCTCCGTTGCCGGGATCTCGAAATCCAGCCGTATTCCATGCTCGGGAGCTTCATCGTCGTCAACAGTCGCTCCGCCGCCAGTCGTCCTCCAGTACACACCGGCGTATGCGGCGCAGTGGCGAAGCATTATCCTCACGGACTCCGCCGACGTCGGAAAGTAGGAGCAGCACGTGGTGGCGCGCTCAGCGAGCGCGTCGGGGCAGCCGGGAAGGTTGCGGCAGAGATAGGCGGCGGAGTCGCAGGAGGAGCCGCAGCGGCCGGGGTAACGGTCGCAGAACGGGGAGCGCGGCTGGACGAGGACGGCGTCGGGGCTGCAGTTGAGGAAGAGGAAGGCGTTTCGGGATGAGAGGGAGAAGTGCGTGCTGGCGTCGAGGGAGAAGGGGGAGGAGGGGAGCGGCGGCGAGTGGGAGCAGGTCCACATGGAGGGGTCGGAGATGATGAGGTGGGGGTCGCCGGAGTAGGAGATGGAGTGGACGGGATAGGAGCCGGAGGGGGTGCGGAGGAGGAGGTGGGAGGAGGGGAAATCGAGGCAGGAGAGGAGGCGGCGATAGGCGGGGCTGCCGCAGCCATCGTCGACGGCGAGAGGGAAGCGGATGGGGAGGGAGCCGCAGGAGGAGCGGCAGTTGGTTTCGGCGGAGGCGGGGGAGGTGGAGAGGATGAAGAAGATGAGAATGAAGAAAGCCATTAGTGTGTGGAGATGTTTGCAAGGAGGCGGAGATGCTTCGTCTTCCCCGTCGGTGTTAAGTAAAGTAGATGAGAAGAGAAACAGGGGAGGCTTTTGCTTTAGCATCTCCATTTTAGCTTTAATTCTTACTGCTACTGTGTTTGCTCTGCTTTTATCACTCTGTTCTGCTTTACAGTTTATTGATGAAGAGAACTCAGACCAATCCTTGTGGTGCTGATGTTTAGAACTTCGAATATGTATTTTTTTTTAAATTATATTTGAAAATATGTATTTTCTAAAAAAAATTAGAATATTATTTTCTAATTGAAGGATAAATGTAATGAATTCAAAATTCCCGTGCTAAATAGTGTATGCTTGTGCAATTTAGACTTTATTTGGCATGGCGGTGGCGGGCAGAATCGGCGGGTGGAGAGGGAGGGTTGGGAACGGAGGAGAGGAGGCGGGACTCGAAAAGCTCCGTTTTGAGCTTTTTTTCATGGCGCGGCGGGTGCAAACGCGGCAAACCGGGCGTTTGTTTACCTGTCTTGCGGTGGTGTTTGCCACAAACACCGCCCGCCACCGCCGCGCCAAATGAAGCCTTAGGCTCAGTTTTTTGGTGCAATGAGTTTACATAAAATTTCACGATCATAAAATATGTGTATGGTTATAGTCGTTACCCAGAAAAGCAAACCACCGCATTCATGACCGCTACAAAGCCTTAATTTTATCGTAAATATTGTTGTCCACTAGTCAAATACTTGATGAATACTCCTAAAATTGATTAGAGAATATTTGATTTGAATCTCATTATTTTGCATCAAAACCCGAAGTCAAATTTTGACTATTGATGGGCAAAATACTATATTTTTAATTAGGGGTGTGCAAAAATAATCGAAGAACCGAATAAGCTCGTTTCAGGTCTGGTTCCCACAATGCCAAACCAACAATTCGGTTCGATTCCTAGTTCAACAAGTCAGGTACTCATAGCTGACCCGAGAATCGACAAGTAATGCTTATAACATTACCTAGTACCCATAAATTTATTTAATCAATGCTTATATAAATTAAATATCATTTGTTATTATGGTATTACCCGCAAATCCTACCGACCCAAGGGCCGAGAAAGAAAAAACGGAGAAGAGAACTGATAATATAAATTATACTAATAATTATTTATAACTTTATAATATATAAAATTTATAAATTTATAAATTTATTATTTTATCATATTTTTTAACTTCATTTGTAGTCTTCTAGTTGTATGATCTCAACGTTATAGAGAGTTCTGATTTAATATATTATTTTGAAACATTAGTAGTTATATGACAGAATTATGAGTTCAAAAAAAATCATTTTTTTAATTATTTTGAAACATGGGTAGAACTGAGAATCGAACCAGAACCGAAGTGAACTGTTCGGATCAGATTCTATACTTCAGGAGATTTGGTAGTTGCTCATTTGCTCTATGAGTTTGTGTTCAAATTTAGCTTTAAATCTTGTTGCGGAACGCTTAAGGCTCTTGGTAGACCGGTCCAATTGAACCACCTTAGCTCGTGAGCGATCTAAGCGCGCAAACAGTCAATTCGAGATTTGCTGAGTACACTGGGGCTTTTTAACGTGGAAAACCCGGAAAGGGTAAGAAATCACACGGCCGGAGCTGTGCCGACCAAACTTCACTATCTTCTGGGGGTTACAATATGGTAATTAGAACTCGAGCGCGACAGGCCGCTACTCGTTACAACAAGAGAGAGAGAGAGAGAGAGAGAGAGAGAGAGAGAGAGAGAGTGCTCCGAGAGTGACATGCCACCTCTCGGAAAAACTAAGTCTTTTTCCCTTCTGAGAATTCTGGAGAACAAAAGTGAAAAGCTGAGTCGCCTTTCGGGAACGAAAGTGAGAAGCTGAGTCGCCTTTCCGGAACGAAAGTGAGAAGCTGAGTCGCCTTTCCGGAACGAAAGTGAGAAGCTGAGTCGCCTTTCCGGAACGAAAGTGAGAAGCTGAGTCGCCTTTCGGGAAAGAAGGAAACCTTCAAGTCCACGAAGGAGATCTTCAAGCGCCGAAGGAGAATTCCGCAAAAGTCTGCAAGGAGCTCTCCCGGGTCCAGAAGTCAAAGTCCTTTCAAATGAAGCCCTAGGGCTCCTTTTATAGCTTTGGCCGGGGGCAGTCCGGTAATTTTGTCGTTTGCAGTTTCCATAAATGCTCGGCGGACGAATCATATTTTCTGGTTCGGGGCACACGGATCGTCATTTTTCGTAAATGACCACCTTACCCTTCGGGCAGTTCGGGTAGTTTGGGCAGTTCGGGCAGTTCGGGCAGTTCTGTTGGAGGTGAAAAAGGCGACAGGTTGTTCCTGAAATCTGAGAAACTGGAAAGACAAAAAGTGAGACGGTCGGAAAGACAAAAAGTGAGAAGGTCGGAAAGACAAAGTGAGAAGGTCGGAAAGACAAAAAGTGAGAAAACCGAGTCGGAAAAGTGAGAACGCTTCCGAACGCGCTCAGAAGTGTTCTGAGCGCGCAACGAACATGGAAGCGCTTTGAACGCGCTTGGAGGCATTCTGAGCGCGCATGAGCGCGGAAGCGTTCTGAGCGCGCGTGAGCGCGAAGGTGTTCGACGCATGACGTGCACTTGGGGCCGCTCCGCACGTGCCGTGGATGTGGATTTAGGAGGTTCCCTAGGCGGACGGCGGAGCGGGGAGTCGTCCCCCAAGGAGGAATTGGGATCCGACGCACCTGACGAGGGGGCACGAATACGACGGTGGCCCCTACGAGCCCCCCTGCAGAAAAGGCGAGGGGAGGGGGCCTGACCGCACCCTAAGGGTGGTGCGGTTGGGCCGCACCCTGGGGGGTGCGGCTTGGCCGCACCCGCCGAGGTGGCCGCACCCCCAAGGGGGGTGCGACTTTGGCCGCACCCCTGGAGGGGTGCGGCTGGGCCGCACCCCTGGAGGGGTGCGGATGGGCCGCACCCCCGCACCCCCGCACCCCTCGAGGGGTGCGGCTGGGCCGCACCCTTCGAGGGGTGCGGCTCGGCGCGAGCCGCACCCGGAGGGGGGTGCGGCGGGGCAGTTCCCCCGCGACGGGGGGCGCTACCCGCGCGCTACCGTGCGTGCGGTAGCGCACGCGCTTGCGGTTTGCTCCCCGCGCGCTCTGTTTCTGGTGGTTGGCGGCGGAAATGGCGGGCTCGATTTCTTTGATTCGAGTGATTGTGGTGTGTTGACCGCTGACCCCACCTCTCTTCGGTGGAGTTTTCTCTAGACGCACCCCAAGGCCTTTATGGATGGTATAACATAAGCCCCCCAAACCTTCGGAGTCCGAGTTTCGGCGCGGAGGAGTTCGGAAGTTTTAATTTTTCTGTGGATGCTTTGATCACTGCTCTCTTTGTGGTGACTTGGGTAGGAGTTGCTGTCGAAGGATGTGTGTGTGTGGTGGCTTTGTTTCTTTGTTCTGGACAGGCGTTTCTCGCCCCGCGCTGAGTCGTGATAGCCCTCTGATGGTCCTGCTGTTCTGGTTGCTGACGAAGCGTTGATTGAGGGGAGACGCTTTTAGATGGCCGGCGAAGGGCGTTGGTTCTCTGAGATTGTTGCTGACTTGCTGCCTAGCATTGATATCCGTATAGGTTGAGTGCTTTCTGCAAAATAACAGATGAACTTGCGCGGTTCTGAGCACGCGACTTTTTATATAATAGAAAATTAGCTTGCACGAGTCTGTGCTCGCGGCTTTTACATAATAGAAAATTAGTTTGCACGAGTCTGTGCTCGCGGCTTTTACATAATAGAAAATTAGTTTGCACGAGTCTGTGCTCGCGGCTTTTACATATTAGAAAATTAGTTTGCACGAGTCTGTGCTCGCGACTTTCTTGCACGGTTCTGAGCCCGCGGCTTTTTTGCACGAGTCTGTGCTCGCGGCTTTTTTGCACGGTTCTGAGCCCGCGGCTTTTTTGCACAGTTCTGCGCCCGCGGCTTTTTTGCACGGTTCTGAGCCCGCGGCTTTCTTGCACGAGTCTGCGCCCGCGGCTTTTTTGCACGGTTCTGAGCCCACGGCTTTTTTGCACGGTTCTGAGCCCGCGGCTTTTTTGCACGGTTCTGAGCCTGCGGCTTTTTTGCACGGTTCTGAGCCCGCGGCTTTTTTGCACGGTTCTGAACCCGCGGCTTTTTTGCACGGTTCTGAACCCGCGGCTTTCTTGCACGAGTCTGCGCCCGCAGCTTTTTTGCACGGTTCTGAGCCCGCGGTTTTTCTCCCTCTTCTTGAATCCTTGGCGGGCGTGTCTCGTGCCATTCAACGAACAGTTGGGACAACTCGGTGAAGTTGTGAATCACTCCGTTTGACAAGGATTGATACCAGCGGAGGGCGTCTCCGTGCAGTGTCTTGGTGAAGAAGTTGCAGCTGATTTGGTCGGGAAGTCCGAACGTCCGTACCGTCATCAAAAAGTGATTAACGTGCACGTACAGGTCTTCTGCTCCGTGGGACTCCTTGATGTGCGGGAGCTTTAGCCATGACGGGACTGAGTGTGCCAGAATTGACTCTGTCAGGGGGGATCGCCCTCGCTGGTGCGCGATATCGTTCGGATCCTGTCCCGCCGTGAGAGGGGCCGGTTTGCTAGTCGGTCCATCCCACTGGGGCTGGATTGGTGCGGCGATATGCGCTCTTTTCATCGGGCCTTCAGGAATTGAGGAACTGCATGCGTCGGACAGTTCGGGAGAGGTGTCCACCTTTGCTGGTTCCGTGAACTCAGGTGAAGCGGGTACTGCATTCGGGGATCCTTTGTTTGGTATTTGGGAATCCTTTCCCACAGACGGCGTCAAACTGTTGCGGAACGCTTAAGGCTCTTGGTAGACCGGTCCAATTGAACCACCTTAGCTCGTGAGCGATCTAAGCGCGCAAACAGTCAATTCGAGATTTGCTGAGTACACTGGAACTTTTTAACGTGGAAAACCCGGAAAGGGTAAAAAACCACGCGGTCGGAACTGTGCCGACCAAACTTCACTATCTTCTGGGGGTTACAATCTGGTAATTAGAACTCGAGCGCGACAGGCCGCTACTCGTTACAACAAGAGAGAGAGAGAGAGAGAGAGAGACTGCTCCGAGAGTGACAGGCCACCTCTCGGAAAAACTAAGTCTTTTTCCCTTCTGAGAATTCTGGAGAACAAAAGTGAAAAGCTGAGTCGCCTTTCGGGAACGAAAGTGAGAAGCTGAGTCGCCTTTCGGGAACGAAAGTGAGAAGCTGAGTCACCTTTCGGGAACGAAAGTGAGAAGCTGAGTCGCCTTTCCGGAACGAAAGTGAGAAGCCGAGTCGCCTTTCCGGAACGAAAGTGAGAAGCTGAGTCGCCTTTCCGGAACGAAAGTGAGAAGCTGAGTCGCCTTTCCGGAACGAAAGTGAGAAGCTGAGTCGCCTTTCCGGAACGAAAGTGAGAAGCTGAGTCGCCTTTCCGGAACGAAAGTGAGAAGCTGAGGCGCCTTTCCGGAACGAAAGTGAGAAGCTGAGTCGTCTTTCCGGAACGAAAGTGAGAAGCCGAGTCGCCTTTCCGGAACGAAAGTGAGAAGCTGAGTCGCCTTTCGGGAACGAAGGAAACCTTCAAGTCCACGAAGGAGATCTTCAAGCGCCGAAGGAGAATTCTGCAAAAGTCTGCAAGGAGCTCTCCCGGGTCCAGAAGTCAAAGTCCTTTCAAATGAAGCCCTGAGGCTCCTTTTATAACTTTGGTCGGGGGCAGTCCGGTAATTTCGTCGTTTGCAGTTTCCATAAATGCTCGGCGGACGAATCATATTTTCTGGTTCGGGGCACACGTATCGCCATTTTTCGTAAATGACCACCTTACCCTTCGGGCAATTCGGGTAGTTCGGGTAGTTCGGGCAGTTCAGGCAGTTCAGGCAGTTCTGGCAGTTCTGTTGGAGGTGAAAAAGGCGACAAGTTGTTCCTGAAATCTGAGAAACTGGAAAGACAAAAAGTGAGAAGGTCGGAAAGACAAAAAGTGAGAAGGTCGGAAAGACAAAAAGTGAGAAGGTCAGAAAGACAAAAGGTGAGAAAGCCGAGTCGGAAAAGTGAGAACGCTTCCGAACGCGCTCAAAAGCGTTCTGAGCGCGCAACGAACATGGAAGCGCTTTGAACGCGCTTGGAGGCATTCTGAGCGCGCGTGAGCGCGCGTGAGCGCGGAGGTGTTCGACGCATGGCGTGCACTTGGGGCCGCTCCGCTCGTGTCGTGGATGTGGATTTAGGAGGTTCCCTGGGCGGACGGCGGAGCGGGGAGTCGTCCCCCAAGGAGGAATTGGGATCCGACGCACCAGACGAGGGGGCGCGAATACGGCGGTGGCCCCTACGAGTCCCACTGCAGAAAAGGCGAGGGGAGGGGGCCTGACCGCACCCTAAGGGTGGTGCGGTTGGGCCGCACCCTGGGGGGGGGGGGGGGGGTGCGGCTTGGCCGCACCCGCCGAGGTGTCCGCACCCCCCTGCGGGGTGCGGTTGGGCCGTACCCCCTGCGGGGTGCGGCTGGGCCGCAACCCCAAGGGGGGTGCGGCTTTGGCCGCACCCCTAGAGGGGTGCGGGGGTGCGGCTGGGTCGCACCCCCAAGGGGGGTGCGACTTGGCCGTACCCCTGGAGGGGTGCGGCTGGGTCGCACCCCTTGAGGGGTGCGGCTGGGCCGCACCCCTTGAGGGGTGCGGCTCGGCGCGAGCCGCACCCGGAGGGGGGTGCGGCGGGGCCGTTCCCCCGCGACGGGGGGGCGCTGCCCGCGCGCTACCGTGCGTGCGGTAGCGCACGCGCTTGCGGTTTGCTCTCCGCGCGCTCTGTTTCTGGCGGTTGGCGGCGGAAATGGCGGACTCGGTTTCTTTGATTCGAGTGATTGTGTGTTGACCGCTGACCCCACCTCTCTTCGGTGGAGTTTTCTCTAGACGCACCCCAAGGCCTTTATGGATGGTATAACAAATCTATTTAGATTTTTTCACCATGGATTTTGCAATTTCTTTGGATTTTGCATTCAGGTTTTTGTAGTCTCCTTGATCAACACTCAGTAGTTAAGATTGCAATTTCTTTGGATTGTAGTCTCCTTAATTCGGTTTAATGTTGCTATAATTTATTTTAGGTCAACATGAAAAAGTTTCTTAAAATAAAAATAATTGAAAAGTTTATTCGGTTTACCGTTGCGATATTAATGTACTTTTGTTTTTATTATTATTGTTTTGCAATTTTTAAATCCGCTCACACTGAATTTTTTTTTCTGCGGCCGGCGGCCGCCACTGATCACACCAATAATTTCCCACCACACCTTTTCTTGCCACCACAACTATCCCAAACAGAACCTTAGTTTACATTTCATAATATGAATGCACAACAATCTCGACTGCCCATTGTACAATCCTGTATTTGGCGAGTCGACCCATAGGTTTCAGCGAGTGCACCTGAGTTGGAGCGTCGAGGAGGGAGTAGATCGAACTAGGACAACACAGAAATCACCGAAATTACCCAGTTAGGGCGCACTTGAAATCACCCAATTAGGGCAGTGTCTACTGTGAGGCCCCCATGTAGACCTCACATACATCTGTATCTAAGCTATGTTCATAACATGTGTCCCAGGTTGAAGTAAGACTAGTAAATACAAAATAAAAACACATAATAAGAATTTACTTTTATACCTTGCATTATTCGCTGAATTCTTTTTCTGTCCTACCATAATCAGTTCTTTTGGTTTTGCGTATCTAAAGCTATGTCTGTTACCTACAAAATTTGACGACGGGCTTAGTCATATAAATATGACTAAGTGAGGATATACCTCTTTCATTGCTATATATACAATTAGAAAAGCTTACGCATTTCAAAACATATTTTCATACTAACCATTTTTCTGTCTCAGCAGTGAACTTATGAAGCATATAACGATATGAACATATTAGTAATCATAAAACAATAAGCAGCTATCAAACAATAACATTCATATAAGATCTGGAACCTGTAAGCAGTGTAAGTATGTATCATAACTGTATCTATATCAAGGAAGCAGTATAAGTAAGCAGTGTTAACTGTATCTATATCATGGAAGCAGTACGAATACATAACATCATGTCAGTTTTCATGTTCATAAGCATTTATCAATGTACCCGTGTAACCCTTTAAATCAGTATTTCTTTGTATGTTTCATTCCTTAGGTAATATTAAGGGCGAGTGAATCCATTTCAGTATACATATACATGGTTCATTCATGTTTCATGCTTTGGGCCCATCCCGAAGGGTCTTCATATGTAACATACCTCAAACAACTAGACCCCTAAGTTGGTTTTGTCATGACTAGGTCATGACAAAACCATAGGAAGAGCTCAAGACCTTGTGAACATAGGTGAGAAGGAGAAAACCCAAGTGGTCTACAAATAGCAATTTTCAGATACCAAGCCTAGGGTTGGACTTTAGGACCCCACCTTGAACCTTGACCCCTCATTATCGTCCCTAACCCATTAGAGGTCTCCTTGAAGCACCGGTGACCCATTGGGGTCAACCTAAGAGGCCAATTTGACTAAAGTCAACCTTAACCCTAAATTGGTCAAACTAGCTCAATTAAGATCAATTGGCCCCCACCATGCCAAATTGACCATGCCCCTACCCTTGTATGGGTACTAGGATCCTAATGGACCAAAAAGCCCCATCATGGGGCCTCCAATTTGACCAATTTGCCCTAAACCCTAATTTGGTCAACGTGCCCTAATAAAGGGCAATTAACCCTCACCTTGTCAAATTGACCCCACCTATACCTTCCTAACCCTTGAGGGAAGCCAATGGAGCTCAAGTCACTCTTTGGGGTCAACCCAATTGGTCAATTTGACCAAAGTCAAACTCAAGCTTAATTTTGGTCAACATACCCCAATTTAACCTAATCTAGCCCAATCCACTTGGGCTAGACCCATTTAAGGTGGTCCACCACCTAATGGGGATTGAATGCTGCTGAGGTGGCCATTCAATTTGGAGAGAGTCGGCCAGGAGAGAGAAAAGGGAGGTTTCTCCCAAATTGGAGAGAGAGAAAGAGAGCTTTTATGGTGATTATATGCTATTGATCCTTCAAATCCCTCCCAATTGATGTGCATTCATCTCCCCCTTCAGTTACCCACGAATTTCTGGAGTTTTCCATGGCCAAGGGGGCTGTTTCAGAGAGAATATAGCTGTAACCGAAATTTGGTTAATGACCATTAATGGCTTTTGGAGATAAAGCCATCGTAGTCCATTGAAACTCCTCCCATTTCCTTCAGTGCTCAGAGAGGAAGAGATCCCCCTTTTTCCCAGTGAATTTCGTGCAGAGAAATCCTAGATCGGCATGGCACCAAAAGCTCCAGCACCAACAATGGCAACTCGTCGGAATTCACGCCGCCAAGCCCCTACTCAGGTCCGATCCTCTTCTCCTCCCTTAGTGCTAGATCTCTTCATTTTTCGGGGCTTGATCCGTGCACAATAGGGCTCGGATTGTGCATCCGAAAGGGTGCGTTACGTACCCATTTTTCCTCCCTCAAAAAGTAGATCCGACCACCTCCGGCCGGCCAACCACCCCTATCGCCGACCACCACCTCAATGGAGGTGGTGGTGGCATTTTCCGGCCGGAAAGAGACGCAGGTGGCCGGGAAATCACCCCGCAAAGAGGCCCAGGACGGGCTGTCGCGAGCCGTCCAACGATCGGGGACGATGATGGAGAGCCGTCGGATCTTAATTTTAATGTTTATGATTATAACATTTAATTCGTCGAGCGCTGCAAGAAGTTCGTCGAACGAGATAATTCGTCGAACGAAATAATTCGTCGAACGATAGTTGGTCTGAATTAGTCGGGCGCTGTTATTAAGTATATTAGCCGAACGAAACAGTTTTCGTCGGGCGCAGATTTGATCTGCTTTCGTCGAACGCAGATTTGATCTGCTTTCGTCGAACGCAGAGTTTGAATTTCGTCGAACGCAGATTTGATTTGCTTTCGTCGAACGCAGAGTTTGAATTTCGTCGAACGCTGAAACACTTATATATTTAAATGTTTTTTTAAGATTTCTGTCATATATTTTGTTGTACTTAGATTTAATTGTTAAAAATACTTAGGGCCCTCTACAGAAAAAGTGGTCAACACCAAAGTTGTAGACCTTAGGGTCTACTTTATTTTAAAATTGATTTCACCCCAAAAGGAATTCTGTAGCTCCCTGTAGGTCCATTTTGGTGGGGCTGGTCCCTAGTGTAGGACATCCACCATTTCTTGAATAACTTCTGATTGGGAAATGATATAGACTTGAGATTTGAAACATAGTCTACTTATACCTACACACACATCATATCCAAAGATGGGATTTTTAGGAGAACCTTTTTCTAAGATTTTTGAAATAATTTCATAAATCATCTAATAATTAATTGGGTTAAATGACCTCCAATGCCCTCCAAATTTTGGTGGGTGCTCCTTAGGGTTACTGTATGACTTTGGTAAAATTATCAGCCCAATTGGGTCTGTTTTGTTTAGGTATTTTGTAAACCCAAGATAGGACAAATAGGGTCAAGGTTAGGGTATGGTGTTTACCTTGGGGTATGGTGGTCAAAACTCATCACCATGAAGTGAAACTTTGGTAACTGGTTTAGGATCACCTAAGACACCTCCATGAGTGATATAGGGTGGTGTGGAGGTGGTTAAGCCCTAGAATGCTAGTTTTATTCCTAGGTGTGCATTTAGAGCCTTGTGAAGGCCATGTGGTCAAAAGTCCCTGGTTGGTTATGAAACTTGGTGGATAGATTCATAGGGTGTAAATAGGCACTGGGTAATTTTATAAGAATTTTAGGAGTCAATATTCCCTTTGAATTAGGACATAACCCCTTTAGGGAAACTTCTTATAAGAAACATTTACATGCTTAAAAAGTCTTTGATGATGATGAGACTTTGGTTGTGCCATTATAATCATGTTTTAGACCTCTGGTAATTTTTGTGAATTTTATTAAATGATTTAATCAGCACTTCTTTCACAAGGCACTTGTTTTGATTTAAACTTAAGAAAAATATTTGAGGGTCCAAAACTCTTTGTTAATTTGTTAAAATTGGTGATATGCCCTTTCTAAACATTAGGAACCTCTGTAAATTTTTATAGAATTTTTGAAGACTTAAATCAGTAGGCTACTTCACAGTTCATTGAATTTGAGGTTTTTTTAATTTATTTATTTTAGTGAGAAAATGATTTCCTTAAATCCTGAAACTTATTCAGTAGCCTTTTCTGGTGAATATAAGAGCTTGGTAATTTTCCCATAATTTTAGTGTTGATATTTTTGGTGGTTACTTCATAAAACTATGATTTTGGATAGATGATAAATAATTACATTAGAGGACAATTTCTTACTGTAAAAATATGATATGTTGTTTCTGATGTTATTTAGTCACCATAGATTTATCATAATTTTTAGAAAGCCATATCATAAGATTTACTTATAGTTCATGTTCATTTTCATACTTGGCAGAGGTTTGGAGAAATTAAAATAAATATTAATTAATTAGGAAAAAATACGATTCTCTGGAATTAGTCTTATAACATCATGATAGACCTCCAGTAAATAGCTTGGGTCAGTTGGATGAATATTTGGAGTACCTCTAGTTGTGAGCTTCATATAATTAGTTTGGTCTGCGTATAGTAAAACTGCGAAACTTAGGTTTTTAGTAACCTACTAGGTGGAAATGGTGTGCAGATGGTGCACATGGGTTGATTAGATAGTTGTGAGTCCACTCCAGGAAGTGTATGTGAGGAAAGTGTACTTGGTGGGTTAAGAGTAAGGTTGTCCTGGGGATTGACGAAAGATCGTCTTTCCCCTGGTGTGTCTTAAAATACTTATGCCTAACTCAAGTGAAACGATAGGAGGGAATTCTTAAGGGTAGATACCAATAACAGTAAGTATCTTGAGAAAGGGAACTTTGGGGTGTCAACCCATTACAGTTCCTAGTACCGTAGCGAGCCCATTACAGGGTAACCCTCGGGAGGTCCAAGATTAGCCATGAGTCGTAGGAGTATAGAAGATGCTCAAGACTAAAAAATAACACATTCACTCACACTCCGTTGTCACGGGAGTTGGTTGGTTTGGTACCCCGAGTTGTAGGCTCGGTGGTGGTTGGTGCGGATTGTTGATCCGGAGGGTTTGTGACTCAGTTTGGTTCTTGGTTGGGCAAGTTAAGTCCAGGTGGTTTATGTTGGAGTTTGTAGATAGATAGTAGAACATGTTGCATGTGCACTAGGTGGTGGGTCCTTAGTGTTGGCGGTCGTTGCACCGACGTTGATACTCAGGCTCGGCAAGTGTGGAATTTGCACTTAGCCATAAAAGTCTGGTGGTCCAGCCAGTAAGAGTACGCAGATGCTCCGCGGTTTTGCGTTGAGGTGTACGATAGGTCTAGCTTAGGTAGTGCATATACCAACCTAAAAGTGGGCGAGACCCAACCCACCGCTTCCGTTTGCCACTACGGAAGTATCCTGGGAGTCTTGCTAGCTCCAAAAAGGGGGAACTAAAGGTCTGCGCATAGAGTCGAAGTGGGTGAGTTGCACTTGTATGAACATAGCATAACTGCATACCTTGCCTGTCATAGCATAAACATTTCATTTCAACCCCTACCCCTATCGTATAAGTCGGTTATGGGACTTCTTATACGATAGGCCTTGCTAAACGACCCCTTGGTCTATAGGTTTGTGTGAGCATTCCTATAAATCAATGATTACCTTTCCTTTATATATGTCTTTACTTACTGCACTTTATTTATTCGTTACCTGCTCTTACTATGCTTTATTACCTGTTTCAATTATGTATATATACTTGAGTAGTGGTAGAACTCTTCCTGTAGAATATACCATGTCATCTGCTTTTGCTATTACCCCTTATTTGTCCTCCGCTTCATCCTTTCCGCTCGGTGCCTAGGAGTCACCGGGGGAGGGGTGGGGGATTGGCTTAGTCTTTTTTACTAACGGTCGGTGGACCTTATCATTTTAGGAGACCGCGACGATGGAGCAGCACCAGAAGCCGGTGCAAATGGAGATGGGGCAGTCTAGCACGGGAGCACCGATGACAGGATCCGTGAGTGGCTATTAGTTCTAGTTATTTTGCTTCCGCGAGTGAATTTGTAGTGAGGCTTGATGTATCAGGCAGGAGCCCTTGTTATCTCTTTCTTTATTTCAGTTATATTTATGTGGACATCTCTTCGTGGATGTATTACTTTTCAATGTGATGTGGACTTGACTTTCTTTTAGCTTATCTTTCTTGCTTCTTCGTGATCGATTTGACCGACAGTATCAGCGTTTTGTAGTGGCGACCTTCCCGAGCGAGGGTGTCACCATAAAGCGGCGGTTCTGGGCCTAAGACCCGGTTGATTGAAAAAAAGGGGTCTTACATCATATGCCAAAACTAGTTTGGACTTTAACGTATACATGGTTCATTCATGTTTCATGAGCTAGCCGTTCATTCGCCCGTAATAAGACCTCGTGTCGACACGTTTACATAACTTGTGAGTTATTCATTTTATATCCCCTCGGAAATAATTCGCCGGTTTGCCTTTATCAAGGCCATACATTAGAGCAACAATAAGTATCAGTGATATGCATTTAACATTCAGTATAATAAGAGTGCATATGTAAAAAGAACATAAAACTATAAAGCTTAAATGAAACAGGTAGCTCTCACCATCAGTATCAGTGTTCATAGCATTTTGATGTCTATTTTGAGGTGCCATCCTCCGCGGTATCTGTATCAGAATTGTATCATTTAGGGTCATTTATATCGGGTTGCACCTCGCTATAGTTACAACAATTATTCTATGACGACATCATTTGGAAGCTACTCAACAACGCTCTATTTTTCCATAATCCACAAGCCCAAAGCAAGAAAACTCAATTCCAAAACTATCACTCTTCACAGCCAATTAAAACTCAATAACAACAACCCATTAATAATCAAGGCAAAGCTCCATAATAGAAATGACTGGCCCAATGATAGGATAGCCCGCCGGTTAAAAAAATAAAATTATATAGCTTCTCTATGAAAAAAAGCCAAAGCCCAAATTTCCTAAAACTGATCTGTATCTTAAATTTCAGCAATATTAAAAGGTAGAGAGAAGACTAAAATCTGAATATTAAGTTTCCCATCAACATAAAAGGTTCGAAGAACTGTCCCCTCTTAAATCGCCAAGTTCTAGCCCAATAACAACTTATATAGTTCTAACTGAATAACGCCATAATACCACGGTGGAGAAGAGATGAGGGCTTACCATAACGAGGGAAGACGGTTAAACGGCTGCTACAGTTTTTATTCGTCAACCAACTTTCAGCGGCGCATAGTCATTCAAAATCAAAGCTCCATTATAGGAGAGGAGATGACACAAGAAAACAGTAAGAACCTTATCACTTTTCTGCTGAACGAGTGGGAGGTGGGAGGAGAAGGAGAGGAGAAAGAGGCCGGTTTTCACAAGCCCTAGGAGAGAGTGGGAGGGGCTGCTTGCGTGAGCTCAGATTTGGTACGTTGAACGCACGGCTGATCTGGTACGTTGAACGGGTGTGATGCATACATCAAAGATCGTGCTGCATACATCAAAGAAAAGCAGTGACTGCGATGTAGCCCGCGCACTACGTTGAACGTAGCAAAAAAAAAAATTGGCTTGCGTATGAATTAAAGAAAAGAAAGATGTGGCCTTTTCTTTATTTCTCTGCTCCTTAGGAACAAATACCCGCCGCTTAAAACAATATTCCCAATAAAAATGAAATTCCAAGGGAACCGGTCAGCCGATATTAGCACTCCAATTCCTGCTATTAGCAAACCAACTCAGAGTTGCTAACTTGATATTGCCTAGCAGCACGCCAAAGTCAGTTACTATTATCCGCTATCAGCACACCCATTTCAGCTATTAATAACCGATGTCAATGCAGCGAATACGCTACTGGCACACCAAATTATAATTAAGCTTCTTCCCAAAACTTTACGACTATTCACATATATCTTTACATAGACTGCAAACATTTAAAATATAGGGAAGGTTCATATTCCGTGAAAACATTTCAAGTGCCACAACGCGTCAATTAAATTCATACTCAACTTTCAAAGCTATGTCGAGTTGACACTGATTTATATTTTCATCATAGGGGACGAACTTTTTATTTCATTTTATTATCAATTTGGATCACTTCAGGAGTTGGGCCGTTACATCTACTCCGGCGGTCACCTGGTGGAACGGCGACGGAATACAAGCTGAAGGTGAATAAAATTGGAATCACGAGGCGTGCGGTCACCTGGTGGGGCGACGATGGTCACCTGAGGGATCACGGGCATAGGGCATCAATGACTGGAATCAGTTAAGCAGGGATGACACCGGCGGTCACCAGGTGGAGCGACGGCGGCAGAACTCCAAATAGCAGACGACAACGTAACTCCAGATGGAAGACGGCGGAACTCCAGGAGCCGAAATCGTCGAGGCGTCCGGGTTTCGGAAAAGCGGGGTTGAGGGATTACGAGGTGTGCGCTTAGGTTAAGAGTGGGTGGGGTTGGGAAATAAAAATAGGGCTGTTTATTTTGTATTTGTGGTGTGCACATAGCTAGATGTGGTTTGCACTTAACAACGCCCTAAATAAAACTCGTCCAATTTAAATCCAGTCCGATCCCAACTAAATACTCTCCCCATCCTTTTGGCATCCATTATGTGCTAGGGCTTCTTTGGCTTTCCGCCCCTCAATCTCTCACAAGCAAAATTTTTGAAACCGGATCCACGTATGGTCCGGTGATCTCCGCAGAGATCAAAAGTGATCTCCGCGCGGAGATCACTAAGACCGCCCGGGACCCGGACGGAATAATATCTCCTCTCTTAAAAATAAAGATGATTGTATAACTATTCTTACGAGAAAGAATCTTGGTGAAGGAAAGAGATGAACATATATTCAAACTGATTTCATGATCAAGAAGATCGGAAGAAAATTATTTCACTAAGAGGCACGAACTCGTACGTGAAATTTAGACCAACAAACTTTACACAAATTTCAAACTTAAAAAGGAGGGAGATCAGAGCGCAGCACAGTCAAAACCAGTCATGCATCACTGATCTTCTTCCCAACGCAGAAATATAATTTCTCTCACAAGAAATTACTCCCAAAGAAGGAGGCTGTCAGCAGCATGATCCCTCTCACCCATAGCTCCGCCTCCTCGTCGCCGCCGTCGCACACGAAATGCACCTCCCTCCCCTTCCTCGTCGCCACCCTAAACAGCCCCCTCTCGAACTCATCATCCCCCTTTTTCTTCTTCCTGTTCCTCTGGAACACCGGGCTGCCGCCGCACTCCGCCGCCATACACACTATGCTCCTCCCCCACCACCTCCCCCACCGCAGCACTCCCCTCGCCTCCACCATCCTCAGCGTCTTCCCGTGCGGCGACCCCTTCCCCTGCTTCGTGTGCTTCTTCACCCTCCCTCCTCCCACCACCAGCCTCCTCGCCAGCTCGTCCATGATCACCTCCCCGGCTCTGTTCTTCAATTTTCCGTTGACTCGGGAGAGCGACAGAGCCGTCTCCCCCCGCAGAGTTCGGGCGTCACAGGTCGCGCCGCTGGCGATGAGAAGCTCGCACGCCAAGCCGTGGCCTTCCCTCGCTGCCAGCATCAACGGAGTGTAGCCCTCCCCGTCCGGCTCATTCACATCGCCACCCTCTGTCCCGATGAGGCGGCGCAGGGCAACGAGGTCGCCCCTGCGGGCGGCGCAGTGAAGAGCGCCGTAGAATTTTCCTCCCGCCTCAAGTCCCCCCTTCTCCACCGCATATTCGAGCATCACCTGCTCGAAGAGATCGCTCTTATTGCTAGACTGATAGATGCCGATGGCCGTCTCGCCGGTGTTGCTTTTGAGCTGGACATTTGCGCCGGAGAACACCAGGAGGCGAAATGCATCCACGTGTCCTTCCCTTGCTGCCACCATTGCGGCTGTGAAACCGTTCTCATCTTGCTCGTCAACTCGGAGAAGCCCCTGCTGCCTGAGCACCGCCTCCAATGCTGCTGTATCGCCCGACTTGGCCACGAACGGCAGCAGAGCGAAGGCCGAGGGGTCGCTGGAGAGGAGAACAGCGCCGGAGCGCACGGCGTCAATGACGGCAGACCTGAAACCGCGACTCCACCGTGTGGTGGCTGCGAGGAGCCCGGCAGAGGCGCCGGCAGAGCTTATAAGGCCGAAATCGGCGTTGGCAGAAGCAAGAACTTTGACGCAGCTGCCCCGTTGGTAGCGGGCGGACAGCATGAGAGCCGTCTCCCCAGCGCCGGTTCGTGCATTGACGTCGCAGCCACGGGCAATAAGACTGCGGAGAATTTCAGGCTGGCCCAGGCGGGCTGCCATGTGGATTGGCCGGAATTCAGTCAGGGAGTTGCGAACAGGGAGCTCGCAATTGGCTCCTGAATCGAGCAGAATGTTTGCGGCGCCGAGGCACGAGCAGAGGATGGCGTGGTGGAGAAGGGACCGCCCGAATTGGAGGGAGTCAGGGGAGCGGCCGCGGAGCAAGAGGCGCAAAATGTCGCCGGTCGATTCGAAGTACTCAACGGCGCACCAGGCAGCATCGTAGGGCTCCGCAAGCCCGGCACCCACCCGGAACTCCTCGCCGGTGACAGAGTCCCAAGACCAAGCACCCAGTCTCACCGGCACGTCGGTTCTCACGCCGGCCTGTA
The DNA here is from genome assembly GCA_033032865.1 of Dactylorhiza incarnata. Classification (NCBI taxonomy): domain Eukaryota; kingdom Viridiplantae; phylum Streptophyta; class Magnoliopsida; order Asparagales; family Orchidaceae; genus Dactylorhiza; species Dactylorhiza incarnata. The sequence continues at coordinate 2,982,335 of JAWHQI010000169.1, forward strand.
GACGCGGTTGAATAAGCCTCGTTTACACATTAGCTTTTAACAAAATCACTTGCAGCTTATTTCGACATGCCACCTACCTCAATTAGCCGGCGGACGACGGCGAACTGTCGGCTAACGACGGCGGCTACGAGAGCAGAACAGTTGGCGTTGGCATGAAGCGACGGTTTAAGGGATAATAGAAGCATCCGATCTGCTGCATTTGCGTCCACGCCGAGCTGCGATGGGAGTCAAATCGCTAAGGTTGTCAGATCTTCGAGGATTGACGAAATGGAGGGATACATTTCATCGTCTAATGGACAAAAATACTTTAACATATATTCAGTGGTGTAGATTTTTTAGGATTAAAAAACTATAAAAAAATGGAAAAAGGTGAACTCGTCGGATCAAGAGACATTCGATCTGAAACCGTGAAATGAATCCCCTCCATTTCGTCAAATCAAATGTGATTTATAAACAAATTAGGCGAAATGTATATGGGAAATTTCTGTGTCCGGGTTTCGGCCCGCCCGCGACCTCTTATGCCGCCACATGTAAAGTGTATTTTGGGTGAATGAGCTTGATTTTGCTGGCTCTAATCCCGATGATTATCAACGGTGTTCACGCATCCCGATTATAACTGGGATTAAGACACAAGAATTTCTCAATGGATAAAAAGCTCTAAAAATCAATTACCTTAAGGAAGGTGTCAACTACATCGACGAAGCCATGGGACACGGCGGTGACGAGGGCGTGGACTGCGACACGAGGGCGGACGAGGTCCGACCCCATAATGAGCTCCACCAGCCGTGCCTTGCCATGGCGGCTGGCCTCCACCACAGCGTCTTCGCACGCATCCTGCCCAGCTCCAGCCTTCAGCAGCAGCTCCACCACCTCTTCTCTCCCCTCCCTTGCCGCCGCAGTGGTCGCATATCCCCTGAACAGCTTCTTGTTCACGTCCGCCCCTAAACTCTGCACCCACAAAAACAAATCCAATTCACTCCAGCTCTTTAATTAACGTAAGATTTCTGAAGTAAGAATCAAGGAATTGATATTTTTCAATTTGGGGGAAGGGAAAGTTGATCAATAACAGATCGACATGTGTCGTAATCTTGAAAGCATGAGAAATTTCAGTGATTTTTTTGTCCAAAGCACGCAGGAATGCGGTATTCTTCTCTAAATTTCAGCGAAAAGATCTCCTAGGAGACCAAAAATGATCTCCCAGGAGGAGATCGGCAATGAAACCTGCGCTAAAATAACATAAAATTAGTGGCCATCCGAGATGACGCCATGTGTCGAGGTGCCACTTGTCACGCTATTATTTCACCCGATTCTAGATTTGGAAACGGTTAAACTTGACATTCCGAATCGTGAACCGAACCAAACCATGTGATTTTTCAAAAAATGAAACTGTGAACCGAACCAAACCATGTAGTTTAGGCTTCGTTTGGCGCGGTGATCATGAACTGTCGTTCATTAACGCTTGACCTCGCCTAAAAAAATTCATGCATTTTATGCTCAAAACTAGTTCATTTCTTAGGTAGCGGTCGTAACCATTGTCTTGCCAAACATACATTCTATGATAACTGCGTTTTTAACCAAGCTCACCGGAGCAAATAAGCCGTGTCAAACGGAGCCAGGTTCAGTTGGTTCCGACTTACCCCTAATTTTCACTGTACATAGATGATAGCAGGGATAAAAGAGAAGCATTTACAGCCTACAGAGCATGGGATAAGTTGCTGCGCTCATGAACACCCCACGTTACATACAGCAGGAAGAAGACGAGCTGCTGAAGAGCTCGAGAGCGTGGTGTTCAATTTCATGCGTGCACCCGTACAGATACTGTACTCTGAAACAGTGAAAAAAAATCATTTTCTCTCCCCCGCTCACTCTGTTCCTCGCATTAAGACAGCGAGGAAGAAAACAAATTGCAAAGGGGCAGCTCGAGATCGACGCCGAAGATGGGCCAATTAATGATCTTGCCAGATTCCACCAAGTCAGCCATCAGGAGACAGGAGCTGCTCCGGTTAATTATTAATTTCACTCCTGAGGGGGGAAACAAAGACTCAGGAACTGCAAGTCATTAATAAGTGCAGGTACTGCAGGAGGTTGCGGGATACTTGATCAGGTCGGATGAACGGTCTTGATTTGGCCAGACGTTTCACTGTGCTACGGATTCGTGCAGTGGATATTGTACGATGAGGGGAGGCGAATGACCAGAGGATTTACGAGTGAAGAAGGCAAGAGGTCACGTGACCGACGATAGCGTCTTGACGTGGCATCAGACGGTTGCTCCGTTTTGGTGTGCCGGGATGGGCCTCGTACGCAGTTAAGGTTTCGCAGGGTGATGTACAGCATACAGCCGTCCAAGGAATGGGATGGCGCCGCGTGGACAAATTGACCGTAAGATCAGGTCGTAGGAGCGGCGTGCACTCCGAAGTGATCGGGATGAAAACGAGAGGGAGAAAAATTAAATTAAATTAAATATTTAATTATATTGCGCCAAAAAAATGACGAAAAAAAGGAAAATGACGGGAATCGATCGAGCTTACGAGGAGCTTTCGGAGAAGAGGGAGATTGCCGGAATGGGCGGCGAGGAAGAGGGGGGAAACGTCGGTGAGGAGCTCCTCGCAGTCGAATCGGACAAGGGAGGCGGCCTCCTCGCACGGCACGAGCTCGGCACGGCGGCCGGTGAATCGGACGGCGCCGGCGTAGTTTACATCGACGGTGGGATTGGCGAGACAGTCCATGGCTGCGGCCAGATCACCCCGATGCGCTGCATCCACCAGCCTTTGCGACATCTCCTCGGCGTAGTCCACCGGGTGAACTTGTTGCTGCCGTCCGGCCGCCCTGATCCCGCCACCACCGCCGACCAACATCGCTCGCCTTCTTCCGCTCCGTCGCTCTCACTCTCGGGAAAATTGAAAGGGTGGGCGGCAGAAAGAGGGTGGAGGGAAGTGGGGAGTAATAAATACAGAGCATGTGGGAGTATAAGGAGTTTGTTTTACCGCGCTATCTTCCTGAAAAAGTGCATTTTACCATTTTACCCCTCTTAAAGCTGCAAAATTATTTCCAATAATAATATATATATAACTTCATCTCATTTGTTTGAGCACCAACAAAATATTTTTTATAAACTTACGAAAGTCTTCTTAAAAATTAAATTGATTTATTTTTCGTCCTTATATATATATATATTTATTAATTTTTTTATTAAAATATGATTGATATAGTAATTACGGTCTCATTGTTTCGTCTGAAAAGTCATTAATTTTATTCTTTATATCATGTTAATTTTGCCAAATATTTTTTGCTGTAGATATTTTTTTATATTTATATATATTATATAAATAATTGACATTAATATAGACATATTTTTTTTATATTTGTTGATTGTATTTTTTAGAATGAATTATTTCTTTGCGGCTTTGCCCACACAGAAAAATTCTTGCGTCTCTCGGTGCTTCCACTAAATAGTTTTTTGAATTATTACGTGTGACAGGCCCCCGTGCGGGCGGCGACATTTGGCTAGATATAAAAGATAGTAATGAACGAAGATTACAAAAACTTATAATTTTATAGTTGGTGTGTTAAAATTACTGCATAATAAAATTAAGATGCAGCAAGCAAAATCAATTGACAACTTACCCGTTGTTAGTTTGAACATCAAATTAAAATTACTCAAAATGATTGATGAAGTGCAGAAATGGTTACAACAATGCTCTAATTAAAAGCATGTAAGATTATTCATAAAAACATAGATTCTTATCTACCAAAAATGAAAATGATTACATAACGAAAATGATAAATAGGATTGAGCAGCTTAGTGAATCAAACACCGGTTTTTATCTAGTAGTACTGAGCAATTTGTCAAACAATTGACACGCGTTAGAGCGAAATCAGAATCGTGGTTATTGGATGACGAATCAATGACCAGAGATGATGATGCGAGGTGTTTCCACGCGTTGCGGAGGTTCAGGCCTAATCAAGATGGAGGTGCTGCACTCATAATTCAAAGCATGTAAACAGATGTATGGAGAGGAAAAAATTGTATATGCCGGAAATTATCCCCCAAATCCTACGAAGTTACAGCAAAGAGCGGGTAAGTAAAGGGAGAGAAGTAAACCAGAAGTAGGGCTGGAGCAGGCCGAAAGAGAGTTTCGAACAGCTTTGCGGCAAAAATTTCGCGATCAATTATCTTTTCCACGTTCTTCACCGATACCTGAAAAATAAAAGAAATCAATTATATCTTGGGCTAATTACCGGGACCTCCCCTATAAGTTTGTATAATTGCAGGTTGCAGCCCTCTTAGTTTCGAAATTACATTTACCTCTCCTCGGTTTGTTTTGTTTACAAATGCACCATTTCATCAAAATTGTGGATGGAAAATATTAAACTAACGAAAATAATTTGTTATACTCCAATTTTGCCCTTGATAGTAATCCATTAGTTTTCAACGCTTCATATTAAATCTAGGGGTAATTGGTATTTTAAACACAAAAATTACTTGTATTAAACTGATTGGGCATGTTTGTAAACAGAACAAACTAAAATGTAAGGTAATTTCGAAAGTAAGAGGGGTGCAACCTGTAATTATACAAACTTCCAGAGGAGATCCCGGTATCTTAAAAGAAGAAGAGAAATCAGTATTAAACTATCTTTTGGCCATTTGTTTCACACAAAAATGAGTGTTTCACAACGATTTTTTTATTCGTGTAGCGTTTCTACAAGTAGGTGCGAAATTGATTTTGTATGCTAAAATGTATATTTTTTTATAAAATAAAAAACGTAATATCGATTCATATTTTTTTACGATCATTTTAAGATCTCATATGCATATGTATTGTTTATAACCCGTAATTCGTCGAGATCAGAAATACAGGAGACCTCCCCCACCTGGGCGAGTACAGAAGACCTCCCCCACCTGGGCGAGTACAGAAGACCTCCCCCACCTGGGCGAGTACAGAAGACCTCCCCCACCTAGGCGAGTACAGAAGACCTCCCCCACCTGGGCGAGTACAGAAGACCTCCCCAACCTGGGCGAGTACAGATTTTCACTCCGTCAGAAGGCGGGAGCCGCTATCTGCAACCCATTTCAGATGGCGGGAGCAGCTATTCGCAGTCCATTTGGATTTGCCTATAAATAGGACCCCAAGGCACAAGTAGAAGACACCTTCACCCCCCTTATGGTGGGCGAGTACCTTGCTTGCCTCTCTTGTGCCAAGCTCAACATTGGCTTTAGGAGGAGAAGTTCCTATAGACTTCCGGGTATGTGGCGGGACCTCCTCGTTGCAGCATGCATGTCTTGTTTATAGGCAGGTTGTAGTAGTTTTGCAGGCTCTCTAGCTTCTTATCACCTTGTCTCACGTGGGTCGATCACTAAACGAGTAGCTTTTGGTCACCCCCAAGTCTCGAACAGTTGGACCGGTATCTGGGTTCCAACATTTTTGGTGCGGTGAGCGTGGACTGTGACCGGAGTAAGAAACTTTAGTGTGAGACCTCACGGTGAGCCTTGATGAGAAGGGAGCGAGGCGAGTACCTAGTCAGGCGAGTTCAAATTGAGGTGAGTTCCGGCTCTGGAGAGCTCAATAAACTCGCAGTTGTTCAACTCGCAGATATTCTGCTCGCATGTGTTCTACTCGCAGATATTCTGCTCGCATGTGTTCAACTCGCAGATATTCTGCTCGCATGTGTTCAACTCGCAGATATTCTGCTTGCAAACGTCCTACTCGCGAGATGCGAGGTGGCTAGGAAAGAGGTATTCTACTCGTAGATATTCTGCGCGCATGAGTCCTACTCGCAGATATTCTGTCAGCAAGCGTACTACTCGCGAAATGCGAGGTGGCCAAGAAAGAGGTATTCTACTCGCAGATATTATGCGCGCATGAGTCCTATTCGCAGATATTCTGCCAGCAAGCGTCCTACTCGCGAGATGCGAGACGACCAAGAAAGAGGTATTCTACTCGCAGATATTCTGCCCGCCAGCGTCCTACTCGCGAGATGCGAGGTGGCTAGGAAAGAGGTATTCTACTCGCAGATATTCTGCGCGCATGAGTCCTACTCGCAGATATTCTGCCAGCAAGCGTACTACTCGCGAAATGCGAGGTGGCCAAGAAAGAGGTATTCTACTCGCAGATATTATGCGCGCATGAGTCCTATTCGCAGATATTCTGCCAGCAAGCGTCCTACTCGCGAGATGAGAGACGGCCAAGAAAGAGGTATTCTACTCGCAGATATTCTGCCCGCCAGCGTCCTACTCGCGAGACGCGAGGCAACCAGGAAAGATGTATTCTACTCGCAGATATTCTGCCCGCATGAGCTCTACTCGCAGATATTCTGCTTGCATGTATTCTACTCGCAAGGTGCGAGGCGACCCAATGTAAGTGACCTCCTCTAGGGAAACTTAAGGCCAGGCAAGAAGAAATCAAGCTCGGTGAGGAGTGATTTCAGGCGAGTTGGAGCATAGAAAATAAAAAAGTTCCCGGAGCGCTTGACGCGCTATTTCCGCACCGCTAATTAGCGGGCACGAAATGCGGTACGACGGCAGTGCACCGATCGTTGTCAAGCAATAAAAGCAGGGAGTAGCTCCCTGAATATCGTTCTCAAAGGACCGCAAGTTGGGTAGTACGATTTGCTTGTTAGGAGATTAATTATGAGGGTTTCTAAGTTAAACAAAAACAAGGGGATTTTGATTGGTTTTATAGAACCGGAATGAGAAACTAAACAAACTATGCAGGTCGCAATCACCGCGTCGCTTGATGGATGGATTTAGTGCTGGCCGCGATGCCGTGCTTCGCTTAGCGGATGGCCGGTGAGCAAATGGATGAGGTGAGTGCAAATGCGAGAGTTGAGGGGCGAAGGCACCTCTTCGCTATCGCTTCCAGCTTTTGCTAGAGCGAGTGCTAGAACGTGTGTGTAAGTGGAGCGGGGGCGGAGCGCATCACAACACAGCATCAAGTAAAGAACACGATCATAAACAAACTCCCATTCATAGACAAATAGAGGTTCACTTGGTTCATTACAACAATGAAGAGTACATATAAAAAGAGGAGAAGGGGTAGAAGGAACCACGAGATGAGAAGCCTCGCCGTGGATCTTGGTCGGAATGGGGGGTCGTCACGCCTCCTTCGAGCTCAGTCCTTGGTTGCTTCCGGGGCTTAAGGTTGTCACTACCTCCAACCGTTGCCCGTCTTCTTCTCAGAGCTGGGTCACTTCTGCTTCGCCCAATGGAGATGTCCTCCTCATGGAATGCTGGCTGTAGATGGCGGAGAATGCTTCCGGGATCCTAGATGGACCTTAGGATCAATGGATGAAGCCTTCCCAAAGGGGGGAATGGATAGGAGGAACTTGGAGAGGTGAAATGGCGGACTGGCGCGGAGAAATCGCGCCCCAAAATAGTGCTCAATCCCTAATTTCGCGGAGCAGCGGTTTAAATATGGAGCAGAATAAACACTGCGCACGGTCAGTGGCGCACGACCACTGGTCGTGCGCGAAGGAATGTATGTGATCGTGCGCAGACAACCTGTAGCAAAGAAAAAGATGGCAAATAACGCACGGTCATGGGCGCACGTGCACGAAGGAATCCTCTGATCGTGCGCCGTCGCTCTGTCTGGGAAGGGAATTAACGCACGACCACTGGTCGTGCGCCTGATCATGCGCGAAGGAATGCGCACGATCAGAGGCTTTCTAGGCCAAAAATTGCCCCGCACCATCCCGAACGTTCACGCGATCCCAGGACCTGCAGGAAAAATACATATGACCCCGATCCGTGCACACCACCGGATCCATAACACAGGCATACAGTAATATATAAGAAAAACATGCCACAAAGGGGGAAGGATTGCACAAAAGGCGCAGATACGCCGTGATATCAATATAAGCATATATGAACAGCAATTGAAGTGCAATGACACTAAAACAAACCCAGATGAGGCCGGAAATCACTGTATAAACCAGACTCATCAGCGCTGCCCCCGGACCCCGCAAGGGGCGCTGCCCCCTTGACCCCTGTCCGCTGACCGGGCAGTGGAACCCCCGACAACTCTGCGTAGGGGGCATAAGGTCAAAGGTGACACTTGTATTGCCCTCGTTTTCACCTCTTTTTATTGCTAACACATTTTCATACATAGTACATATTAACACTCATGGGTGTGCTTTGGTAAAACCCCTGAGTGCTTTCACCTGATTTGCAGATAGTGTTACTTTGACATCTTGACCACTATGACAACTATCACAGGGGGATCCATATGATAGGGTCATGGTAGAGAGTATATTTCACGAGTCCTTTCTACTTTATTCCGCGAATTCAACTTGCGAGGTATTCACTTCAACAATTCATGTGTTTTTCTATATATCCCGTGAGTCCTTACTCGCGAGGTCATCACTTCAGCAACTATGGTGTTCTCTTTAGTTCTGCGAGTTCCTACTCGCGAGGATGTATCCAACTACTCATCTTTGCAAGATCCAAAAGAAATCTATATTCGGCGAATGCTTACTCGCGATGGGTGTTCTTATTTGGGATGATCTTATTCAACAGCTTATACTCCCTGATGAAAACTCAAAGGACAATTATTCATAACTCACCTTGGCGAGGAAAAGTTATTATGAATCAGGTCACGTAAAACTTATTCTTCTTCTTCTTATTCACTACATATAGCAATATTGATCTTTCTATTGCAAAACTCTTAAAAGTTAGATCGAGAATCCACTCGAAGTAGTATGATATATTCAAAAGCATTTTAGGATGTGTGATCTCGCCTCTCCCCTTGAAACTTTTGGTCGAGCAATGAGATGACGTCTCGGGTTCAGTGCGCCATCCTAAGTCCAAGCCTCTGCATTGCCGACCGAGATCAGCTCCCCCCTTGCATGTTGGCCGATCTGCCCCTCGAGTACCGACTCTCTTTGCCCGTGCACTAGTTACTAGGGGAGAGAATGAAACTATATTCTCAGGTACTCTAAGTGAGTTGAAGTCCTCGAGATGTGTTGTTGCCGTAGATCAGGTCACTGCACGAGCTCCTCTCCTGCATACCGGCTACTTGCCCCCTCGAGTGAGTTGAAGTCCTCGATATGTGCTGTTGCCGTAGACCAGGTAACTGCACAAGCTCCTCTCCTGCATACCGGCCACTTGCCCCCTCGAGTGAGTTGAAGTCCTCGAGATGTGTTGTTGCCGTAGACCAGGTCACTGCACAAGCTCCTCTCCTGCATACCGGCCACTTGCCCCCTCGAGTAAGTTGAAGTCCTCGAGACGTGTTGTTGCCGTAGATCAGGTCACTGCATGAGCTCCTCTCCTGCATACCGGCTACTTGCCCCCTCGAGTGATTTGAAGTCCTCGAGATGTGTTGTTGCCGTAGACCAGGTCACTGCACGAGCTCCTCTCCTGCATACCGGCTACTTGCCCCCTCGAGTGAGTTGAAGTCCTCGAGATGTGTTGTTGCCGTAGACCAGGTCACTGCACGATCTCCTCTCCTGCATACCGGCTACTTGCCCCCTCGAGTGAGTTGAAGTCCTCGAGATGTGTTGTTGTCGTAGACCAGGTCACTGCACGAGCTCCTCTCCTGCATACCGGCTACTTGCCCCCTCGAGTGAGTTGAAGTCCTCGAGATGTGTTGTTGCCGTAGACCAGGTCACTGCACGAGCTCCTCTCCTGCATACCGGCTACTTGCCCCCTCGAGTGAGTTGAAGTCTTCGAGATGTGTTGTTGTCGTAGACCAGGTCACTGCACGAGCTCCTCTCCTGCATACCGACTACTTGCCCCCTCGAGTGAGTTGAAGTCCTCGAGATGTGTTGTTGCCGTAGACCAGGCCGTAGCACTGGGCTCCTGCCCTGCAGGCTGGCTACTTGCCCCCTCGAGTAAGTTCTATGTCCTCGAGAAGAGAGTTGCCACCTAGTCAACGCTAAAAGCCTAAAATGTTTGGCACCTCCACCCCAGTTGAGCTCGCTCGTCTAGCGAATGGCCTGGAGGGTGTCTAATCTTCTCCACCTCCAGTTGAGCTCACTCGTCTAGCGAATGGCCTGGAGGGTGTCGACTCTTCTCCACCTCCAGTTGAGCTCGCTTGTTTAGTGAATGGCCTGGAGGGTGTCGTCTTTTCTCCACCTCCAGTTGAGCCTTGCTCCTGGAGGGTGTCGTCTCTTCTCCACCTCCAGTTGAGCTCGCTTGTTTAGCGAATGGCCTGGAGGGTGTCGAATCTTCTCCACCTCCAGTTGAGCTCGCTTGTTAGCGAATGGCCTGGAGGGTGTCGAATCTTCTCCACCTCCAGTTGAGCTCGCTTGTTAGCGAATGGCCTGGAGGGTGTCGAATCTTCTCCACCTCCAATTGAGCTCGCTCGTCTAGCGAATGTCCTGGAGGGTATCGTCTCTTCTCCACCTCCAGTTGAGCCTTGCTCCTGGAGGGTGTCGTCTCTTCTCCACCTCCAGTTGAGCCTTGCTCCTGGAGGGTGTCGTCTCTTCTCCACCTCCAGATGAGCCTTTCTCCTAGAGGGTGTCTAATCTTCTCCACCTCCAGTTGAGCTCGCTAGTCTAGCGAATGGCCTGGAGGGTGTCGACTCTTCTCCACCTCCAGTTGAGCTCGCTTGTTTAACGAATGGCCTGGAGGGTGTTTAATCTTCTCCACCTCCAGTTGAGCTCGCTTGGTTAGCGAATGGCCTGGAGGGTGTCTAATCTTCTCCACCTCCAGTTGAGCTCGCTCGTCTAGCGAATGGCCTGGAGGGTGTCGACTCTTCTCCACCTCCAGTTGAGCTCGCTTGTTTAGCGAATGGCCTGGAGGGTGTCATCTCTTCTCCACCTCCAGTTGAGCCTTGCTCCTGGAGGGTGTCGTCTCTTCTCCACCTCCAGTTGAGCTCGCTTGTTTAGCGAATGGCCTGGAGGGTGTCGAATCTTCTCCACCTCCAGTTGAGCTCGCTTGTTAGCGAATGGCCTGGAGGGTGTCGAATCTTCTCCACCTCCAGTTGAGCCTTGCTCCTGGAGGGTGTCGTCTCTTCTCCACCTCCAGTTGAGCCTTGCTCCTGGAGGGTGTCGTCTCTTCTCCACCTCCAGTTGAGCTCGCTCGTCTAGCGAATGGCCTGGAGGGTATCCAATCTTCTCCACCACCAGTTGAGCCTCGCTCCTGGATGGTGTCGACTCTTCTCCACCTCCAGTTGAGCTCGCTTGTTTAGCGAATGGCCTGGAGGGTGTTTAATCTTCTCCACCTCCAGTTGAGCTCGCTTGTTTAGCGAATGACCTGGAGGGTGTCGAATCTTCTCCACCTCCAGTTGAGCTCGCTTGTTAGCGAATGGCCTGGAGGGTGTCAAATCTTCTCCACCTCCAGTTGAGCTCGCTCGTCTAGCGAATGGCCTGGAGGGTGTCGTCTCTTCTCCACCTCCAGTTGAGCCTTGCTCCTGGAGGGTGTCGTCTCTTCTCCACCTCCAGTTGAGCTCGCTCGTCTAGCGAATGGCCTGGAGGGTATCCAATCTTCTCCACCTCCAGTTGAGCCTCGCTCCTGGATGGTGTCGACTCTTCTCCACCTCCAGTTGAGCTCGCTTGTTTAGCGAATGGCCTGGAGGGTGTTTAATCTTCTCCACCTCCAGTTGAGCTCGCTTGTTTGGCGAATGGCCTGGAGGGTGTCGAATCTTCTCCACCTCCAGTTGAGCTCACTTGTTAGCGAATGGCCTGGAGGGTGTCGAATCTTCTCCACCTCCAGTTGAGCTCGCTCGTCTAGCGAATGGCTTGGAGGGTGTTGTCTCTTCTCCACCTGCAGTTGGGCCTTGCTCCTGGAGGGTGTCGTCTCTTCTCCACCTCCAGTTGAGCCTTGCTCCTGGAGGGTGTCGTCTCTTCTCCACCTCCAGATGAGCCTTGCTCCTGGAGGGTGTCTAATCTTCTCCACCTCCAGTTGAGCTCGCTAGTCTAGCGAATGGCCTGGAGGATGTCGACTCTTCTCCACCTCCAGTTGAGCTCGCTTGTTTAGCGAATGGCCTGGAGGGTGTTTAATCTTCTCCACCTCCAGTTGAGCTCGCTTGTTTAGCGAATGGCCTGGAGGGTGTCTAATCTTCTCCACCTCCAGTCGAGCCTCGCTTCTGCAGGGTATCCACTCTTCTCCATCTATTTTAGTTGAACTTGCTCAGCTAGCGAAGGGCTTGAGAGGGATACTGAGTGACATGTCATCCACTGCCCATCTCTCCGAACCACGGGTCCTACATTGTTTTTCCGAGCTCGTATCGAGCTCAAAAAAAGCGGGGATTGTGTATAACCCGTAATTCGTCGAGATCAGAAATACAGGAGACCTCCCCCACCAGGGCGAGTACAGAAGACCTCCCCCACCTGGGCGAGTACAGAAGACCTCCCCCACCTGGGCGAGTACAGAAGACCTCCCGCACCTGGGCGAGTACAGAAGACCTCCCCCACCTGGGCGAGTACAGAAGACCTCCCCCACCTGGGCGAGTACAGAAGACCTCCCCCACCTGGGCGAGTACAGAAGACCTCCCCCACCTGGGCGAGTACAGAAGACCTCCCCCACCTGGGCGAGTACAGAAGACCTCCCCCACCTGGGCGAGTACAGATTTTCACTCCGTCAGAAGGCGGGAGCCGCTATCTGCAACCCATTTCATGCTCACAAAGATCCGGTAAATGAATGAATCCACGGTCGTGTATACCGCTAGTAAGTCTACTTAGTAATCATCCCTTAATATTACTTAATCATTTTACGTGATCGGGACCAGCTTGTCTCATCCATGCATGCATGTCTATCGGTTTCTACTTCGCACTCATTCGTTAATATATTGCTATTAATTAGCCGTCATATTATAACTGCATCCCGTAGAATTCTATCCTCATAGCAAAAGCTATTAGCACATCATCCAAAATAATCGTGCATTTCACACCACAATCCATAGGATCATGAGCACGCTCCGAAAGGACCCCAAACTGCGCCGTCTTCTCCTTGCTGTACACTGCCGGAGACCCTCCGCCTATTCCTGTCACATGCCTCCACCGTAACTATCTTCAGTCTCCGGCAAAAATTGTAGCATTCCACCGCCGCCAGCCACCACTTATGCGGAGGGTTTACTCCTTCTAACAGTACGGGAGGTCGTCCTCCGACATAGCGAGAAGGCGGTTTTTGAAGTAGACGAGTTCGGCGTTTGCGTTTTCGACGCCGGGGGAGGAGTGGACGAGACCTAGCTAGGATGCCACGGGCAAAAAATAGGAGGGCGGGTTATCCGTGAGTGGCGATGAAGCTTTTCGATGAGGTGCATGCTATTATCGAAAACTTCCTTTAAAAATAATGCAGTAATTTGTAAATTTTTGGGGTGCTATTAGCGAGATGCGGGCCCACAAATTAAAGAAGTATATTATTGTAATAATAAATTATATAAACGTTACAAATCTATCTCCTGGGAGCCATTAATTCCGGAATTAATAATTCATTTTTTGTGGAAATTGATGGACAGCCGAGTTTTATATATCTTCCCAATTCCACGTTTTTATTTGCTGTTTTCTAATATTACTTTTATTAATTCTTACCGTCGGCAACTTCCGACTGCTTGCTCACTGCCAGAGTGCCAGGCCGAGGCCCAAGGAACTTTAACTTATATATTTTGAGCGATGTTAAATGCAGATCGATTTTGGGTATATTCAGGCCGCGGATATATGCATGCCAGAAAAATATTCATGCAGGCCAAATTTTATATTTACATACCATATTCAAAAATCAAATTAATATTTTCCTAAATAGATCACCAAGCAAAATAACATTCATAAAATAAGTAAGTAAAATAGCATGCGTGCAAGGTTACGTTGAATGTCACTCTTTCGTCAGTAAATCCGGGAGAACTATTGATGGAGTATCCATAAAGGCACTAACCGTACCCCATTCATGAGGGTGCGGTTATCCAAAGAACCCCCACTAGCGATGTAACTACCCGAAGTATAGCCATCGCTGCCTTCGCCTCCTTCACCGCCATCGCCGCCGGCATCGCCGCCGGCGCCGCCGTCGCCATCGTCGTAGCAAATACCCATGAATAGCTTTAGGTCAGTTGTAATTTAAAAACACATCGGACTCGGACAAATGAGAAAACTCCTTGGGGACGCGGTTGCATGGAAGAAAAAAACATATAATACATGAAGTATTAAACTACTCGAATCATTTTTCCTGAAGTTTTAAAAGAAAAATGATATATTTTTTTAAAAAACTGTGGCCTGCATATAGGTAAAATCGGCCTGTGTTTAACATCGATCTTTTTAAAAAATTGTGGTCTGCATATAGCCAAAACTGGCCTGCGTTTAACATCGCTCTATATTTTTATCTTACCGCGGTTTTATTTTTCACCGTCGGATCTTTTAAAACATCTTTAATATAAAAAGATAGAAATAAACTTTTCGGAAAAAAGAGAGAAATATAGGAGAAAGAGTGAGAGAGTGCGGCGGAGAGGGAAAACAAATCTTTTTAAATATATTCGTATTTTTTTATAAAATAAATATTGTAATATTGATGTATATTTTTTTGGGGCAATGTTATAAACACACCAGTTTTGGCTATTCGCACACCAATTTCTATGAGTTATTACGCGTCTTTTGAAAATACGTCTTGTACATGTATTTTTTTGGAAAAGTGTTCAACACTAAAATTGTAGATCTCGTCGAGATCTACAAGTTTCGTGTTGAATACTTTTCCTAAAAATGCACGCACAAGGCGTATTGTTGTCATGATCGTAACTATAGTGAATTTTTGAAAATACGCTTTGTACATGCATTTTTAGGAAAAGTGTTCAACAAGAAAATTGTAGATCTCAACGAGATCTACAATTTTAGTGTTGAACACTTATCCTAAAAATGCATGTACAAGACTTATTATTAAATGGAGCGTAATAACAGATAAAAATTGGTGTGCGAATAGCCACAACTGAATGCTTATAAGCACACCAGTCATTTTGAGTACTCATATGTATATGTTGCGGGCGCAGCCATATGTATATGTTGCGGGAGAAGCCCGCCTGGATGCGGCCGAAGCCCGCCGTCGCCGGCCGGATACTATCGCGCTTTGCGGGCGAATCCCCGTGTTGGGTTGTGTGTGTGTGTATATATATATATTCCAAAGAACAGAGTCAGGTGTTTTTTGCTTGCCTTGATGTGATATTATTTACCATCTCAAGTTCTCAACAAGAAAATCTTTATTGATGTGATATGCATAGATATAGGATCATAATTCTCTTCATTTAGGATATCAAATGGAGGTCAATTTCATGATTTAGATGCATTCTCTGATTCTCGCTTGATTTAACGGTGTAGAATTTGTTGATTTAAAAAAAAAGAGTTGTTATTAGCAATCCAATTCTCAATATTCAATTCGCACTCGAAAAATTATAAAAATCCTCATTATATTCGCAGTCCAATTCTCGCTAATCACACTCCATCAAATAACCTCCTACTCTCCATCTCTCACCTCCCATTGCATAAACCCTTGTCGTAGTTCTATCGGGCGCGAGTGTTTCGCTTCTATCGGTCGTCTCGTTGTCTTTCCCCCTCTTAGATCCACCTTCTTCAAAAAGTAAGGAAATTATCCAGCAAAAATCCCCAAAAAGTAGTCAGTTTTCTGGTTAGAGGAATGTTTGCTATCGTCTTTTAGGGTTTTCTTAGCTTGTAGCGGAAGAGGAGGGAAAAATCTCAGAAAAAAGAGTCAAGTTAGGGTAGGCGTGGTCTACGACGATCGTTCCGATGACATATGTTCAGGTGCAACCCTAGGTACTTGTCCAACTCCACAACCGAAGTTGATTTAGCAAGAATTTTTGGTGAATATAGGAAAATGACCATCTTTATTGTGACGAGGGAGCCGAATAGAAAATCCAAGTGCTTTGGGTTTGCCAATTTTGAGAATCCAGATGATGCTGCACGAGCAACTCAAGATCTTAATGAAAAAAATTGATGATGAGGATTGGTATGTTGGCAGAGCACAAAAAAAAGCTGAAAGAGAGCAAGAATTGAAAGTAATGTTTGGGCAAAGTATCTAGATGATGGTATCAAGAATCTAGACGATTTTTTATGGAGGGGGGCGTCTAGGTAGAGGAAGAAGGATTACGAGTGTTTCGTTTATTCCGGATGAGAGTGAGGTTCAAATATAATTTTGGACTTCAAATAAAATTTATGAACTACCAATATCGATGGGCTGCGAATAGCCAGTTCCGGACTACTAATATCAACTCTAAAAAAGGATGAGATTAGTGAACCCATCGATCTGGACCTCACTTCAAATGGAGAGGATCCTATTCCATATATACATAAACTTAATTGATGCCTTCTAAATTTTTTTTTTGACACAAAGGGGCCAAGCTAAGGAAACCAAACTTAAGCATTCTAATTTTTCCACGAAAATCAAGACGCTATAATCATAATAGCTATTATGACTTATTCGTGACTCGAACAATTCTTTGACGAGCACGAAGAATCATATGCACTGGAATAATCTGTCATTCCCGATCAATCAAGTGAAATACGAGTACTATTACACAACACAAAAAAGATGAACACAACCCCCCTAAATTTTAACTCTATGAATTCAAAGGGGTAAGAGATTATGGGGCGACTTGATCGAGTCCAACCTCAAAAAGTCACCACTAATGAAATAGACAATTTTCAATCACTTCTCTACAAGCTAGCTTCTCCTATCGTTCAAAAACGAGAAACAAGAGGACGGACCGGATTGAAACTCTCCGAGTCAAGCAATCCATGCCTGCACAAATGGCACCACAATTGATGATGAGAATCAGTCATACATACATTATACAAGTTGAACAGAGAATGCCAGCTCGCATAACTTTTGTCCCTCCCTATACAATTACAGCGCGCGCGCATTTGGCTCATTATCCGCGTCTCTTCCTCGTTGCCAAGTAATAAGGAAGAAATTGTTTGTAATGCTGCAATTCAATATCTAGATGATTTCTTATTATAAATAATAAAAAGTCTGGTTGTCTATGAGTTGTGTGTGTGTGTATATGCATAATTACAAAAAGCTCCTCTCTAGCTTTGCACAATTACAAGGAACTACCCTCTTATCTTCCAAATTTATCAAAAGATTACATTGTTAACTAACATACATGCATAAAGACAAAAAAAACCAACCCCATTCAATGATTTTTTTTTGCTACATGTAGGACAGTTTGATTTGGTTTGATTTTTAAGCAAAATCATAAACCGAACAATCTCTATGTGATTTCAAAAAATTGGAACCGAGAACCAAACCGAACCGAATGGTTTGATTCAGTTCGGTTTTAGTGGTTTATAAAAAGAAAAATAAATACATAATTTTAAAGATTTTTTTTATAAAAACATAGTTGCATACTTACATACACGATGTTTATCACCGTGACTCGCATGAGAAGAGAAGCAATGCGTGACTCCAGTTAATAACTTAATCTAGCACAAATTAAATTTTTATTAAATTGCTACCGTGTCAACCGTGACACCCAGATAAATCAAATATAGTACTAATACAATTCGGTTTGGTTCGGCTCGGTTCGATTTGAAATTCAAAACTTTGAATCGAACAGAATCACACATTTTTTAAAAAAATGGAACCGTGACCGAACCGCAGTGGCCTACTAAAACCGAATTGAACCGCACGATTTAATTTGGTTTTGTTAGGCGGTTCGGTTGGTTCCGACTTACACCTCTAGCTACATGTATGCTAACAATGTAAACATAGAGAGAAGATTTCTGAAGTTATAAAA